>CM039674.1:90902658-91524465 GCA_022496015.1 Hordeum marinum
TGATGTTGTATTACCGAGTGGGTCCTGAGATACCTCTCCGTCACACGGAGTAACAAATCCCAGTCTTGATCCATGCCAACTCAACAGACACCCTCGGAGATACCTGTAGATCACCTTTATAGTCACCCAGTTACGTTGCGACGTTTGATACACACAAGGCACTCCTACGGTGTCCATGAGTTACATGATCTCATCGTCATAGGAACATATACTTGACATGGAGAAAAGAGTAGCAATAAACTGACACGATCATATGCTATGTTTGTAGTTTGGGTCTTGTCCATCACATCATTCTCCTAATGATGTGATCCCGTTATCAAATGAAATCACATGTCAATGGCTAGGAAACCTTGACCATCTTTCATTAATGAGCTAGTTCACTAGAGTCATACTAGGGACAAAGTGTTGTTTATTTACCCACACATCTAATGTGTTTCCAATCAATACAATTATAGCATGGACAATAAACGATTATCATGAACAGGGAAATATAATAATAAACACTTTATTTATTACCTCTAGGGCATATTTCCAACAGTCTCCCACTTGGACTAGAGTCAATAATCTAGTTCACATCACTATGTGAATTACATTGTAATGAATCGAACACCCATGCAGTTCTGGTGTTGATCATGTTTAGCCCTTGGAAGAGGTTTAGTCAATGGGTCTGCAACATTCAGATCCGTGTGCACTTTGCAAATATTTATGTCCTTCTCCTCGATGTAATCGTGGATGGAGTTGAAGCGTCGCTTTATGTGTCTGGTCCTCTTGTGAAACCTTCTTTCCTTGGCTAGAGCAATGGCACAGTGTTATCACAGAACAGGTTCAGTGGATTCAGTGTACTAGGCACTACTCCAAGATCTGCCATGAACTGCTTCATCCAGACACCTTCCTTCGCCGCCTCTGAGGCTGCGATGTACTCTGCTTCGCATGTAGAATCAGCTACCACGCTTTGCTTGGAACTGCACCAGCTTACCGCTCCCCCATTGAGAATAAATACGTATCTGGTTTGTGACTTCGAGTCATCCGGATCAGTGTCCATCGACGTAACCCTGTACGACGAGCTCTTCATCACCTCCATAAATGAGAAACATTTCCTTAGTCCTGTTCAGCCCATAATCAAAGCGCTTATTCCAACTCCGAGATGCTTGCACCAGCCCATAAATGGATCGCTGGAGTTTGCAAACTTTGTCAGCATTCTCTGGATCGACAAATACTTCTGGTTGTATCATATACAACTCTTCCTCAAGGAAACCGTTGAGGAACGCTATTTTGACATCCATCTGCAAAATTTCATAGTCGAAATAAGCGCCTATTGCCAACATGATTCTGACAGACTTAAGCATCGCTATGGGTGAGAAAGTCTCATCGTAGTCAACTCCTTGAACTTGTGAAAAACCCTTTACCACAAGTCGAGCTTTATAGACGGTGACATTACCGTCCGCGTCTGTCTTCTTCTTAAAGATCCATTTGTTCTGAATGGCCTTTCGCCCTTCAGGTAATACTTCCAAAGTCCATACTTTGTTTTCATACATGGACACCATCTCGGATTTCATGGCCTCTAACCATTTCTCGGAATCCGGGCCCATCATTGCTCTTCCATAGCTCGTAGGTTCATTGTTGTCCAACAACATGACCTCCAAGACAGGGTTGTCGTACCACTCAGGAGTAGTACGCGCCCTTGTCAGCCTACGAGGTTCAATAGTAGCTTGATCCGAAGCTTCATGATATCATCATTAACTTCCTCTTCTACCGTCGTAGGTTCCACAGAAACATCTTTCTGCGCTGCACTACTTTCTGGTTGAAGTAAAGGTTCAATAACCTCATCAAGCTCTATTTTCCTCCCACTCAATTCTTTCGAGAGAAACTCTTTCTCAAGAAATGTTCCGTTCTTAGCGAAAAACACTTTGCCTTCGGATATGAGATAGAAGGTATTCCCGACTGTCTCTTTCGGGTATCCTATGAAGACGCATTTCTCCACTTTGGGTTCCAGCTTTTCAGGCTGAAACTTTTTGACATAAGCATCACATCCCAAACTTTAAGAAACGACAACTTTGGCCTCTTGCCAAACCATAGTTCATATGGCGTCGTCTCAACGGATTTTGATGGTGCCCTATTTAAAGTGAATGCAGTTGTCTCTAATGCATAACCCCAAAAACGATAGTGGCAAATCAACAAGAGACATCATAGGTCGCACCATATCTAATAAGGTTCGATTACGACGTTCGTACACACCATTACGCTGTGGTGTTCCGGGCGGTGTCAACTGTGAAACAATTCCACATTGTCTGAAGTGACTGCCAAACTCATAACATAGATATTCACCTCCTTGATCAGATCGAAGGAATTTAATCTTCTTGTTACGATGATTCTCAACTTCAATCTGAAATTGCTTGAACTTTTCAAACATTTTAGACTTGTGTTTCATTAAGTAAATATACCCATATCTACTTAAGTCATCAGTGAAAGTGAGAAAATAACGATATCCACCACGCGCTATAATATTCGTCGACCGCACACATAAGTCATTTGCCCGTTCCATTGTTCCAGAGAACGACGTTTTAGTCATCTTGCCCATGAGGCACGGTTCACACATGTCAAGTGATTCAAAATCAAGTCACTCCGAAAGTCCACCAGCATGGAGCTTCCTCATGCGTTTTACACCAATATGACCTAAACGGTAGTGCCACAAGAAAGTGGTACTATCATTATCAACTCTACATCTTTTGGCATCAATGTTATGAACATGTGTGTCATCACTATCAAGATTCAATATGAATAACACCCTCATATTGGGTGCATGACCATAAAAGATATTACTCATATAAATAGAACCTGATTTAAATGAGTAACCGTCTCGCAATAAACAAGATCCAGATATAATGTTCATGCTTAACATAGGCACTAAATAACAATTATTCAGGTTCATCACTAATCCCGATGGTAATTGAAGAGAGAGCGTGCCGACGGAGATCACATCAACCTTGGAACCATTTCCCACGCGCATCGTCACTTCATCCTTTGCCAACCTTCGTCTATACCGTAGGTCCTGCTTTGAGTTGCAAATGTGAGCAACCGAACCGGTATCAAATACCCAGGCACTACAACGATAGCTAGTACGGTACACATCAATAACATGTATATCATATATACCTTGTTTGTCGTTGGCCGCCTTCCTGTCAGCCAGGTACTTGGGGCAGTTCCACCTCTAGTGACCAGTTCCCTTGCAATGAAAGCACTCCGTTTCTGGATTGGGTCCATGCTTGGGCTTCTTTACAAGAGTAGCAACTGCTTTCCATCCTTCTTGGTTTTACCCTTCTTGCCCTTACCCTTCCCATTCTTCTTGAAACTAGTGGTTTTATTGACCATCAACACTTGATGTTCTTTCTGGATTTCAAACTCAGTGACTTTTAGCATCGCAAACAGCTCATCGACTGACTTGTTCATCCCATGCATGTTATAGTTCATCACAAAGCTCTTGTAACTAGGTGGCAGTGATTGAAGAACTCTGTCAGTGATAGCCTCTGGCAGAAGGGCAATTCCCAACTCCTCTACATGATTCGCATACCCAAACATTCTGAGTATATGTTGACTGATAGACCCATTCTCCTCCATCTTGCAAGCATAGAACTTATCGGAGGTCTCATACCTCTCGATCCGGGCATTCTTCTGAAAGATAAACTTCAACTCCTGGAACATCTCATATGCTCCATTACGTTCAAAATGTCTTTGAAGTCCCGGCTCAAAGCCATACAGTATTGCACACTGAACTATTGAGTAATCTCCAGAACATGCCTCCCAAGCATTCTTAACGTCTTCAGGGGTCATATCTTCTTGTTGGTTACCAAGCGGTGCATCAAGGACATATGATTTCTGGGAAGCCGTGAGGACAATCCTCAGATTATGGGCCCAGTCAACAAAGTTGCTTCCATCATCTTTCAACTTAGCTTTCTCTAGGAATGCATTAAAATTCAGGGTTGCTACTGCGCGAGCCATTGATCTACAACATAAATATGCAAAGGTTGCTTAAACTATTGTTCAAGATAATGAGTTTAGTTAATCAAATTATTAAATGTCCCACTCAAATTGACATCCCTCTGGTCATCTGAGTGTCACATGATCCAAATTCACCAACTGAAGTACGATCATCACGTGAGTTGAGGTGGCTTCAATGGTGAACATCATCATGTTGATCATATCTACTATATGACTCATGTTTGACCTTTTGGTCTCCTGTGTTTCGAGGCCATGTCTGTACATGCTAGACTCGTCAAGTTTAACCCGAGTGTTCTGCACATGCAACATTGGCTTGCACCCGTTGTATGTGGACATAGAGTCTATCACACCCGATCATCACGTGGTGTCTCAACACGACGAACTTTCGCAACGATGCACAATCAGGGAGAACACAATTCATCTTGAAATTTAAGTGAGGGATCACCTTATAATTCTACCGTCATCCTAAGCATAACAAGGTGCATAAAAGGATTAACATCACATGCAAATCATAAGTGACATGATATGGCCATGAACTTGTGCTTTTGATCTCCATCTTGAAAGCAGCGGCATTATCTCCATCGTCACCGGCACGACACCATGATCTCCATCAACGTGTCGCCATCGGGGTTGTCGCGCCCAACATGCTTCTACTAGTATTGCTACCATTTAGCGATAAAGTAAAGCATTACAAAGCGCTTAATGATTGACACGCAGGTCATACAATAATTAAAGACAACCCTATGGCTCCTGCCGGTTGCCGTACTCATTGACATGCAAGTCATGATATTCTATACAACACATGATCATCTCATACATCACATATATCACATCATGTAATTGGCCATATCACATCACAACATACCCTGGAAAAACAAGTTAGACGTCCTCTAATTGTTGTTGCATGTTTTACGTGGCTGCTACGGGTATCTAGCAAGAACAATTCTCATCTACGCAAAAACCACAGTGGTGATAAACTAGTTGCTTTTGAACCTTCTCAAGGACCGCCTTTGTTGAATCTTATCCAACTAAAGTGAGAGAAACTGGCACCCGCAAGCCATCTATGCAACAAGTTGCATTTGAGGGAACCGGTCTCTCGTAAGCGTACGAGTAATGTTGGTCTGGGCCGCTTCATCTCACAATCCCTCTGAATCAAAACACCACCAAGGGAGCAAGCAATCTAAGCATCAATGCCCACAAACTCTTTGTGTTCTACTCGAGATCTCATCTACACATAGACCTAACTCATGATGCCACTGTTGGGGAACGTTGCATGGGACAAAAAATTTCCTACCTTCACGCAAGACCTATCCATGGTGATGAGCATCTATGAGAGGGAGAGTGGATCTACATACCCTTGTAGATTGCTAAGCGGGAAGCGTTAAGAAACGCAGTTGGTGTAGTCGAACGTCTTCACGATCCAAATCGCCGAGCGTCGCGCGATCCAATCATGATCCGTCTTGTGAACTTGATCACGATCCGTCCCGCGAACTTGATCACGGTTCTTTCGATCTAGCGCCGAATGGATGGAACCTCTGCGTTCAGTACACGTGCAGCTTGATGACGATCTCCGCCGTCTTGATCCATCAAGAGGGAGCGGAGAGGAAGAAGATTTCTCCGGCAGCGTGACGGCGCTCCGATGATGGTGGTGGAGCTATTCCGGCAGGGCTGCGCCTAAGAACTGCAGAAATACGATCTAGAGGAGAAACTATGCACTGGAGGAATGGGTAGCAAGTGGCTAAAAATTATGTTCCAAAACCCTAAAATCCTCTAGTATATATAGGAGGAAGGGAGGAGAGGCTTGGCACAAGGGCCAAGCCTCCGTTGGTTTGGACGAAGAGGGGAGGAGAGGAGGACTCCTCCTCCAATCCTAGTAGGACTAGGATTCCTCCTTTTTTTGGCCTTTTTCCACCTTTTCCCTTTGGGCTTTTTCTCCCAGCCGCATGGGCCTTGTGTGGGACTTCCACCAGCCCAAAAAGGGCTGGTATTTACTCTCCCACAACCCACAAAGGACCTGGATGCCCATATTGGTTCCTACATATTCTACGAACATCTTTATCGGTCAAACCTCTATGTCAAGGATTCAGTTAATCCCGTATGATGTTCCCTTTGTTCTTTGGTATGTTACTTGCCCGAGATTCGATCGTCGGTATCTCCATACCTAGTTCAACCTCGTTACCGGCAAGTCCATTTACTCATTCCGTAATACAAGATCCCGTGACTAACATTTAGTCACATTGCTTGCAAGGCTTATTATGATGTTGTATTATCGAGTGGTCCCTGATATACCTCTCCGTCACACGGAGTAACAAATCCTAGTCTTGCTCCATGCCAACTCAAGAGACACCCTCGAAGATACCTATAGAGCACCTTTATAGTCACCCAGTTACATTGCGATGCTTGATACACACAAGGCACTCCTCCCGTGTCCGTGAGTTACATGATCTCATGGTCATAGGAACATATACTTGCCATGCAGAAAACAGTAGCAATAAACTGACACGATCATATGCTACATTTGTAGTTTGGGTCTTGTCCATCACATCATTCTCCTAATGATGTAATCCCGTTATCAAATGACATCACATGTTAATGGCTAGGAAACCTTGACCATCTTTGATAAACGAGCTAGTTCACTAGAGGCATACTAGGGACAAAGTGTTGTCTATTTACCCACACATGTAATGTGTTTCCAATCAATACAATTATAGCATGGACAATAAACGATTATCATGAACAAGGAAATATAATCATAAACACTTTATTTATTGCCTCTAGGGCATATTTCCAACACGAGCGCCTGCCAAAAGATTTCAAGGATCCACGCAAGGTCCCAAATTACACTGCTGACCTGCCTCCGGAGGCCTGGATTGAAAGCTATGAGCTAGTGATGGAGATGTTAGACGTCAACGACGCAGTATGTGCCAAGTATTTTATCATGATGCTAGAAGGGCCGGCTCACACGTGGTTGAAGGACTTGCCACCCAACACCATTAATTCCTGGGCCGAGTTAAAGGCGAAGTTCATAAATTTTTTCCAAGGAACGTGCAAGCAGCCCATGATGGTTGTGGATTTGGATCATTGTGTGCAACAGGAGGATGAGTCGGCTCATCATTGGGTCCGGCGGGTCTCAACCATCATCCACTCGTCTGAGCAGATTACAGCGGCTCAAGTAGTTTTAATTCTGGAGAAGAATTGCCACTTTACGCCTCTGAAGCAGAAGCTTGGCCGGCTCAAGCGCTCGTGTCAGGACATGGGGGAGCTCATGGCGGCTCTCCCGAAGTACACCGACTCTGACAATACAATGGACACAGGCTCTGATGAGGAGAAGCCCAGCCAGGGTAAGAAGAGTAACAATGGCAAGGGTGCAGCAGGCAATGGCAACCATGGCAAGAGGAAGAATCCATATGGCGGGTCAGAATTGGTGCCCAACACCAGCACCGGGAACAATCATGCTAAGGGCAACGGGAATTTTAGACAACCCTTTAATAAGGGTAAAACTCCTTTTAACTTGGAGGAGATGCTCAATAAACCTTGTCTAGAGCACACCCACCCTAACAGGGTCGCGGGTCACACGTGGAGGAATTGCCACATTATGCGACAGTTTTGGGACTACAGCTTGCGGCAGCATAACAACAATGGTGGTGGTCTGCCAGGCGGCTCAGGACCAGGCGGGTCAGGAGCTGGTCTTGGTTCTGGTGGCTCAGGATCCGGCTATCAGGGCTAGGGCAATCAAGGATGGCACATTAGCAATCTGGTGGCAATAATCAGCAGCAAAGTAACCAGTCTGGGTATCAGAGTAATCCAAAGCAACTCAGCTCGGGTTAGTATCATGTTTTCACAACCGGCCTTGACAGGAGAGATCAGAAGTTGTACAAGAGGGCAGTTAATGTGATCACACCAGCACTCCCGCAATACTTGAAGTGGTGTGAGTATGACATAACTTGGAGCAAAGAGGATCACCCGCTGCGTGTTGATGACCCGGGACGGCTGGCTTTGGTAGTTGCCCCCCAAGTGAGAGGATATGTGTTTACTAAGGTGCTTATGGATGGTGGCAGCAACATTAATATTTTCTACTATGACACTTTCCGCCGAATGAAGTTGCTTGATAAGGATCTTAGGCCTTCCTCGACAGTCTTTCATGGTGTGGTGTCTGGTATGTCCGCTTTTCCAGTGGGTAAGATCTCTTTGGAAGTCGCCTTTGGTGACGAATACAACTATAGGGTGGAGCCCTTGTGTTTTGAGGTGGTCAAGATCAAAAGTCCATATCATGCTCTATTTGGACGCCCGGCTTATGCCAAGTTCATGGCGAGGCCTTGCTATGTCTACTTACAGCTCAAGATGCCGGGTACTAATGGGACGATTATAGTGCATGGTGATTGGGAGACGGCTATTGAGTTTGAGGAAGGAGACCCAGCTTATGCAGAGTCAAATTGCGCTGAAGCAAAGCTCACCTTTTATAAGGAAAATGTTGACCCGGAGGTCATGACTCCGCTCAAAAAGCCCAGCACAGAATCCGAGCCACCCTCAAGTTTTCGGCGGATGATACCAAGCTGGTGGATTTTACTCCGGGTGACTCATCTCAACAGTTTACTGTTGGGGCCAATATGGATCCCAAATAGGAAAGCGCGCTCATCGAATTCATCCGTGAGAATCGGGACATCTTTGCATGGAAGCCTTCTGACATGACGGGTGTACCGAGAGAGTTTGCTGAGCACCACCTTAATGTGGATCCTAAATTAAAGACGATCAAACAGTTCCTTCGGCGGTTCAATGAAGAGAGACGCAAGGCCATTGGGGAAGAAGTGGCCCGGCTTCTGGCGGCGGATTTCATCGTTGAAGTGTTTCACCCAGAGTGGCTTGCCAACCCAATGCTAGTGCTTAAGAAAGACGGCACGTGGCGTATGTGTGTGGATTATACAAATCTTAACAAGGCCTGTCCGGTTGACATGTTTGCTCTCCCTCGTATCGACCAGATCATCGATGGAACGGCAGGTTGTGAGAGTTTGTGCTTCCTGGATGCTTATTCTGGTTATCATCAGATCAAGATGGCAGTCAAGGACCAAGAGAAGACGGCTTTCATCACGCCTTTTGGTGCTTTCTGCTATGTGTCCATGCCTTTCAGGCTCAAGAGTGCCCAGATGACTTACCTGCGTTGTGTACAGAACTGTCTTCACAGTCAAATTGGGCGCAACATTCATGCATACGTGGATGATATTGTGATCAAGTCAAGGAAGAAGGAGACTCTACTTGACGATCTGAAGGAGACCTTTGACAACTTACGGGTCTAGAAGATGATGCTTAACCCGGCTAAGTGTGTTTTGGCGTTGCTGCACGCAAGCTCTTGGGATTTCTAGTCTCTGAGCGTGGCATTGAGTCTAATCCAGATAAAATCAAAGCTAGCACTTCCCTGTCTGAGCCAGCATGCATCAGATGTTTAGCGCCTGGCGGGACGGATCGCTGCGTTAAGCCGGTTCATAAGCCGCCTTGGGTAGAAGGCCATCCCTTTGTACCAGATGATGAAGAAGATAGACAATTTTGTCTGGAGTATGGCGGTGGGTGAGGCGTTTGAGGCACTCAAGAGAGAGCTCACTGAACCGCCAGTCTTAGCGGCTCCGGCTGAGAAGGAACCTTTGCTCTTATATGTGGCAGCCAATAACAGGCCAGTCAGCACCGCGATCATCCTTGAGCGTAAGGAGGCAGGGAAGAAATATCCGATTCAGAGGGCCGGTTTATTACATTAGTGAAGTCCTGACAGAGTCCAAGCAGAGGTATCCGCATTGGGAGAAGCTGGTATATGGCGTCTTCATGGACAATCGTAAGCTGAAGCATTACTTCCTGGGGCACCAGATCATAGTGGTTAGCTCTGCCCCGTTGGGAGACATAATTCAAAACAGAGAAGCCACCAGCTGCTAAGTGGGCATTGGAGCTTTCACATCTTAATCTGAAATACGTGGCTCGCACGGTGGTCAAGTCTCAAGCCTTAGTGGATTTCATAAATGACTGGACGGAGTGTCAGGCGCCCGAGGAAAAGCCGGATAACACAATTGGACAATCCACTTTGATGGATTCACGCAACTAGAAGTATCAGGGGCAGGGGTTGTCTTAACTTCCCTCAAAGGTGACAAGTTCTGTTACATGCTAAGGTTGATGTTTCCTTGTACTAACAATGCAGCTGAGTATGAAGCTCTGCTTCATGGCCTCCGGGTGGCTAAGGAGATGAACCTGAGCTGGGTTAGATGTCTCGGTGACTCACACCTCGTGGCCCAGCAAGTATCACATCCCTAGCTAGCTTCTTAGGACAGCATGTGTGGGCATCATATTTCACTTTTTGCATCAACTTGAAATGGGCATTAAAAGAAACCCCAAACCCTCATTTGAATCAAACCAATTTAAAGTTTGTGAAAAACCAACAAATCCAAAATGCACATCTAAAATGTTCCCCATGTCTTATAAATGCATGATTATACACAGGGTCATTTTAAATATTTGAACATTTATAGTAATTTAAAAATAAATATTAAAGCTGCTGAAAATGCGAAATAAAGCATTATCATTATTTCAGATTTCAAAATATCCTGAAAGTTTTTATAGAAGTTTGAAATATTCAAACTTAGTTCTATAAAATATTTGGGATATTTTGTATTTAGCAAGTGTGCCTAAAAATAAATAAAACAAATGTCAAAAAAATAAAACAGAAACTGGAAAATAAAAAAAGAGAAGGAGGAGGCACCTGGGCAGGCCCAGCTGGCCCAGCATCATCGACGTCCTCCTGGCGGCCAGGAGGACGAGCGTGTAATCGCCATGCGCTCGCGCCGGTGCTGCCACGCAGCCTCCTACGTGCCCGCTTCCCCTGCCGCGCTGGCGAGCGGATGAGGACGCAGCTGCCTTCCCCATCACGCTCTCTCTCGCCCATTCGCCCCCTGCTTCTTCCCCTCCTCTGCTCCGCCATGGCCGACGGCCCATCTAGCTCGCCGACGTAGCTCTAGCCGCTCCCGTGCCCCCTGAGATCGCCACACGCTTCGCTTCGTCGTCCCTGTCCTCTACGCCGAGCCACGCATCGCAAGGAGCCCTGAAGCGTCGTTGTCGAGCTCGTCTTCCTCCTCGGACTCGAGCTTCACCGCCGTCGATTCGCCGTCTCCGAGCTGTCCCCGAGCAACCTCTCGTCGGCTACGAGGCCGCCATGAGATCCCGGCGCTTTCCCCTCTCTTCCCCGGCCGTTTCCCCCCTCTATAGGCTCCGGTTGTGCCGGCTCCCGAATGCCCTGCCGCACGAGCTCGTCGCCGGCGTTGCTCCCGTGACTAGCTGGTCCATCCGAGGCCAGCAACGAGCTCATGGGGTCACGTAATGCCCATAGATGCTAAGCCCCGGCCGTGTTGCGTCCTGGTTCGTCGACCTCATGCTCGCCCGAGCTCCGGCAGCCGCCGAGCTCGTCGCCGGCGTGGATCCTGGACGTCTCAGCCTCTGAGAGGTGTCGGGATGGACGTGTGCGTGAGCATAGGCCCGTCTGGTGCCCTCCGCCGTCCTTTTGGTCGTCGGAGGAGGGAACCCGACCCCTCCGCCATCTCTGGAGCCACCGGCGGCTCAGCGCCGGCGGGTCTTGCCGAAGCTGACCATCGGGGTTTGACCCCCTAGGTCACTAGCAAGTGGGGTCGGGCCCTACTAATGAAAACTTGATCAATTAATTATATTTCACTAAATTAATTAAGTTAATGTCCCACTAACCACTGGGCCCTACCCTAAACTAATTAGTAATTAGTTAGTTAATTAGCTCTGTTAGTGACTGGGTCACTAACCAGTGGACCCCACTGGTCAGGTTTGACCTGTCAATGGTCTGTTGACTAGTTGACGTCATGATGATGTCAGGCTGATGCAATAAGGAATTTTCTGAATTAAAATAATTCCAGAAACTATTTAAAACTTAGAAAATTCATAGAAATTAATCTATAACTCAGATTGAAATAATTTATATATGAAAACTTATCAGAAAAATCCAATGAATCCAATGGTGCCGTCATCATGCATGTTAGAGCTACCTATGATGATGAACAATGACATTTAATAATAGGTTAACATATGAAATATGAAATGCAGAATGATATTGAACCTATATTCAAAATCACTTCATTTAATTTGGACAATAGTTGCATTAGCTCATCCATACATGTTGCCATGTCATGATCATGCATCATATTGTTGCACTTGCCGTGTATTGTTTGCTATTTATCTGCATTGCGGTAGGCCCTGCTTCTGAGGATACCTCCGAGTATTTCAATGAAGGAGAAAACCTTCCCGCTTCCCAGGAAGGCAAGCACCCCTTTGATCATTCTGATAACATCCCATTCCCCCGCTCCTGCTCTTGTTTATTGCATTAGGACAAACGATCACTTGTCTATCATACATGGTAGATGAACCCATTCCTTTGCATGACCTGTCATTATCACAATAAATAACTAAACCTTGCAACCTAGCATACCTGGTAGATGCTTGTGCCATGATGTGCTTTGCTTACCATGCCTGCTATGCTTGCTATGCTTAGAGTTGTGTCAGGCCTGATTCATCTTGGTGATAAACTGGAGTGAAACAATGTTGTTCTGATGTGATAAGCTTTTCATGAACCTTATTTGGTAAAGGTAGCGATGAGAGTCTATGTAGGAGTACATAGAGGGTTGTCTCATTGGGACCGTTCTTAGGAACTGAGTTCCATGTTTGTGATCCAATACTAGATACTACCACAGGTTGGGATAGTTAATTGACCCTCTCGACTTATCAATCACTTAGTCCTTGGTCCAGGAGTTGCAAGTAGTTTCTGTTGTTTATAGCATGCTGGAGGCCGTGCGTAGCGCTGACCCTAGGGGTGGGTTATGACACGGTAGGCAGTGGCACGGTGTACAAAGGGTTACCCGAATGGTAGGCTTGGGAACCCTGCGCACATCGTTCGGGGACGTAGCAGAAACTTCGGCCGTACTTCCATGCGGGTTCGGTCTCAAATAGGCGATAGCCTAGACTAGCGGTCTTGTGTGATTGACAGTCATGGCCGACTCCCTCGCTGGGCTTCCGCTTGAAAGTTGCCAAGGTGCATGGTTTACGAGCACACAACGATAAGTGGCGAGAGCATGTGTGAAGAATTACACCGCTGTAGGGTATGAAACTATTCGAATAGCCGCGTCCTCGGATATGGACTACTTGGAGAACTTATGTTGTTCATAGATAATTAAATGGATACTCATAAAATTATCAAGCCAAGTGTGAGTATCGTGGATGGCACTCTCCTAGGAGAGGGAAGTGAATCCATGGTGGTATATTGGTGTGGAGTTAGTGGACTCGTGTGCGATATCTAAAACTCTAATCAAAGAGTTAAAATTGTGTAGTATAGGTTAGCCATCAGTCAAAGCTGGCATTGCTGCATCAACTCCACCACTCCCCTTGTTGATACTTGAGCATGAATAGTCTAGGTCTGTTTTAAAGACTTGCTGAGTATGTTTGTACTCACGTTTGCTTAATAAATATTGGAGATGAGACTCAGGACTCATCAGGTGGGTTCTATCTAGATGTCGACGATGCCGAGTAGCTGGTGTCCCAGCTACGACCTTATGCCCTGTGGCGGGCTGTAGATAGTCAGGCCATGTGCCTTCTTACCCTTTCAATTGTCTATACTTAGACAACTTTATGCTTCCGCTTGGCTTGTATGAACTTGCTTGTATGACTTGAGTGTCGGGTCATGTGACCCCTACCTGTAAGAACATATTATGCAAGGCTCTTCCGAGCCTCATAAATAAAAGTTGTGTTGATGTATGGTTATGTTGTGATGCCATAGTTGTATCTATGCATATCGGGCATGTCGTGCGTATGTGTAGCGTGCAACGGTATGTATGGGATCCGACACCTAGTCATCTGCATTTAGTAGTAGTCTTATGGAAAACTGCCTCTTTGTGCTTCCATCGAGCCTTGGTAGCTTGCTACTACTCCGGACACATTGATTGACCGGCATGTATGCTTCTTTGCTGCTGTGTTTGTCCCTTCGGGGAACTGTCTCGCAGTGTAATGGAGTCCCTGTAGCCTGCTATGACTCGTCTACGTGCAGCGATGACATTTATGTCCCACAGCATAATGGAGCCCTTGTAGCTTGCTATGACTCGTCTACACACGCTTGAGGCCGACACCTGCATTGCTGGGTTACGTATGCCTTTTTCCGTACGGATGTGCCACTTGGGTTCTAGGACTAGTCATGTCGGCCTGGGTTCTGTGTCGTTTGATTGCCAATGACATGTTCACATACGTGAGCCAAAAGACGCAAACGATCCCGAATAAGGTAAGGCTGCGGCCGTGGAGCTTATCGTGCGTGAGGCCGCAAAGTGATGTGATATGTTATAGTCTGGATTCATACGACTTAGGATCGGGGTCCCGACAGCGTTGGTATTAGAGCCTGACTGACTGTAGGACTACCAAGCCAAACTGGTCGAAGTTGAGTCTAGAAACACTATAGAAAAGTAGGGGAATTTATTGTGAAGGGAACGTAAGGCTCTTTTTACTCCTCTTCCCAAGTTATTCTATTCCGAGTCACTCTCATTTTTTCTACGGGAATAAGAACTAGGCTTCTCACCTATTGCTTAGGATGACGAGTTACTAACCATGGACTATTAACTAGATTGTTCGCAAGTGAACTTTGGTACTTGAGTATTGTTGGTGTGACAAACAGTTGCAGAAGAGATTTGAGTCTTGATAGTCGAGTGGTTATGCTTTCCAATCCTTTGCAGTTGTCTCAAAATCCTTTTTGAGCAATTACAGCCGTTATGATGTCCAATTTCTGCTAGAACCTCTAATGTCTTTGCATCATTCTTTGTTTCAGTTCCCCCCTCGTCCTTCCTGTCAGGTGGTCTGTCTGACCAGGTGCATCGATGTACCGGGTCACACGGCCACGTTGGATAGAGTCCTAATGGAGGCTGGTTACCGTTGGTACGCAGAGTACACAGTGGAGGAATAGTATCGAGATTTCAACCAGAGCCGGTATCTGTGTACTGTTCAGATATATCCATCATATCCTGGAGCTGCAGAGCCGCTTCACTAGACTTATGGATTAGGTGTCACCATAGACATGGCAGTTCAGGAGGCCACCTACACCATGCTGACTATCATGAGGTTTCAGCATGGCCTGCTTCAGAACACAAAGTTCTGTTATGTTCCCGCTTCTTTGGGAGGAGAGGATAGTAACCTTCGCGCAGCCTACTATCATCATTCTCATGAGGACCCTAGGATGTAGGTGACCGCTCAGATGTTGGAGAACAGGGATCGTGATGCACGTGCCCTTCGCATGGAGCTATATGCTACCCGTGCACGTCTTTGGATAGCCCTGACGCAGTTAGCACCTATCGTGCAGACAAGCTATGGAGATTTGGAGATGCTAAACCCATCGCGGACTCATCTGCCTGCACACGTAGACTAGCCCGATGTTGGAGGCATCACTCCTCTTCGAGGACCGCTTTTGCCACCAACAAGGGGACGAAGGCCACATCCATGTCCTTGCGGTTTTAAGGGATCTCAGGCTAGATTGTTCCAGATCCTCAGATCATCTCCCGGGCCATGAGGGTAACCTATATGAGGCTTTCTACGGCGATACTTGAGTACGTGGATGTTAGTACTAGAATGGTAGTAGTCGTATTGCCACAATCCTGCGTGTCTTGTGGGATATGGCTAAGGTTGAGAGTTGAGTTCCGTAGGTGTAGATAGATAATGTATAGGAAGCTTGTAATGCCTCCGATGAGTTGTGTCATCTCTCCGTAGTTTGTATTTCAGCTTGGGCTTGTACTGAACTATGTCATGGTGTGTATGAATCATGGTGTTCATATGATAGTTGTTATTACCATGTTGATTGGGTGTTTACCCTGCATGCCATGTTGTCTAGTACATTTATTATCTCATGTCTTAGAGTTGATGTCCTCTATGTCTAAGCTGTGGGTTTGTTTTCCTAGGATGGTGGCAACTAGGAATAACCCCGTGCCTGCCCCCGAGCTGGGCGAGGGAAGCCAGCCAAGGCAAGAGAACCTGCCACACGTGCCCTCTTTGGCAGAAGTGATGCTTGAAGTTGAACGGATCAAAAGGGAGACCAACAGGCTGTTGGAATGAATTGAGCAGAACAGAACGCGTGCTTCCCGCAATGATCACAATGATGGCGTGTCTCTCGGTGATTTCGTCAAGCTGTGCCCACCTAAGTATCATCATTCGGTCGACCCGCTTGACGCGGATGACTGGCTGACCAGCATGTTCTGCAAAATCTGGGTTGCCAATGTATCCGAGGCCCACAAGGTGAGCTTTGCTACTTACTTTCTGGAAGGACCCGCCCATCTATGGTGGGAAAATTATGAAGCCATGCGTCCCGCAGGCCCCGCACCAACATGGGTGGAATTCAGTGCGGCATTCCGTACCCATCACATCACGGAAGGGCTGATGGATCGCAAGAGAGAGGAGTTTTGTGCTTTCACCCAAGGCAGACTGACAATGGATGCCTATAGCCGTGAGTTCGGAAATCTTGCCCGCTATGATCCGGAGGAAATTTTAACTAATGCCAAGAAACATGCTAGGTTCCACAAGGGACTTAGTCCTGAGCTCCATCGAGATCTGCGCCTGCATGCGTGTACAACTTTCCAAGCTCTCATCAACAAGGCTATCAATGCCGAGACTGGACAGACTGACAACGAGGCCACTAGGAAGCACAACCGTGACTTACAGCCCCGCATCTGGCTCGGTCCCCAACAAACGCCGGGTGTGGGTGCCCAACGCTGCTCTATCGCCAAGGTACACCGCAAGGCCATCCTTCCAGGCGCCTCGGCCAGCTCAGCCCAATCCTCCGGCCAAGATATTTGGAGGTCCTCCTACCAATGCTGCTCCCCGTGCCACTGTTGTCTATTATAAATGTGGGGAACCAGGACACTACTCCTGTGAGTGTCCTCAGAACAATGCTAAGCCGGCTGGATGTGGGAAGCCGGGAAAAGCCTTCTATGTGAAGCCAGCTCCCGCTCGTGGTCGAGTGAACTATGTTTCTGCTGAGGAAGCCCTTGAGTACCCTGATGTTATCCTAGGTATGCTCCTTGTCAATAGTCATTCAACATCTATTCTATTTGATATTGGGGCATCTCATTCTTTCATCTCAGAAAGTTATGCATAGTTGCATAACATGTCTTTTTGTGATATGCCTACTCCTTGAGTAGTTCAGACTCCTGGTTCAAAATGGCAAACTTCTAGAGTGAGCCATGACAATGAGATTCTTATGGATAGGCTAGTCTTCCTAGCATCTTTGATAGCCCTCAAGTCTTTGGACATCAATATCATTTTAGGCATGGACTGGATGAAAGCCCACTATGCCATGATTGATACTCATACTAGGAATGTTCAACTTACACATCCATCGGGTGAGATAGTCAATGTCTCCACTCGAGCAGCCAAGCGCCAATGCCATTCTCTCAATGCTAGCCCTCTTCCAGAATTAGTAGATATTCCGGTAGTCCAAGACTTTTCGGATGTCTTTCCAGAAGAACTGCCAGGAATTCCACCTGTTAGAGATGTTGAGTTTGTGATAGAGCTCATTCCAGGGACTGTCCCAATAGCCAGAAGACCCTATAAGATGGCACCCTTACAACTAGCCGAACTTAAGATTCAACTCGATGAGGCTTTAAATAAAGGTTTCATCCGTCCTAGTTCTTCTCCTTGGGCTTGCCCTGTCCTCTTTGTCAAGAAGAAGGATGGATCGGATCGAATGGTTGTGGATTATCGGCCACTGAATCTGGTCACCATAAAGAACAAGTATCCGCTCCCCAGGATAAACACATGATCTTGAGCTTGTAGCTGTGGTCCATGCACCGAAAACCTGGCGATATTACCTTCTGGGTAATCGTTGCGAAATTTACACTGATCACCAAAGTGTGAAATATATTTTCACCCAGATGGATTTCAATCTCAGGCAAAGACGGTGGGTTGAGTTGATTACAGATTATGACTTAGGGATAACTTACACCTCGGGGAAAGCCAATGTCATGGCTGATGCACTAAGTCATAAGTCTTATTGTAACAACCTGATGTTACAACAAGGTCAACCACTTCTCTATGAGGAATTTCGGAAGTTGGACCTTCACATTGTTCCTCAAGGATTCCTTTCCAACCTGGTGGCGAAACCTACTCTTAAGGATCAAATAGTAGCTGTCCAGAGGTATGATAAGGGTATATCTTCGATCAGGGAGAATATTGCTAGCGGAAACGCTAAAGATCTCTCCAAGGACAATAAGGGTGTTGTGTTCTTTCCGAACCAGTTGGTGGTTCCTAAGAGCACATGCTTAAGACAGTTGATCCTTAAGGAGGCTCATGATTCTCCTCTCATAATTCATCCGGGTAGTACCAAGATGTATCAGGACCTATGCCAGAGGTTCTGGTGGATTAGGATGAAGAGAGAAATTGCTTAGTTCGTTGCTAATTGCGACGTTTGTCCTCGCGTTAAGGGAGAACATCAAAGGCCTGCTGGCACCCTTCAACCTTTAGTTATTCCTGAATGGAAATGGGATAAAGTCGGTATGGATTTCATTACCGTATTTCCCAGGACTAAGAGAGGGAATAATGCTTTCTTTCTGGTCATTGACCGCCTTTCCAAAGTGGCTCATTTTCTTCCTATTCGGGAGAGTATAACTGCTAGCCAGCTAGTGGAGTTATACGTTTCTCGAATAGTTTCTCTTCATGGTGTTCCATTGGAGATTAACTCAGACCACGAAAGTATCTTTACTTCCCTATTTTGGGAAAGTTTGCAAACCGCTATGGGGACTCATCTATCCTTTAGCACTGTTTTCCACCCACAATCAAGTGGTCAAGTTGAGAGAGTCAATCAAATCCTCAAAGGCATGCTCCGAGCTTTTGTTATATCCCTCGGTATGAATTGGGAGCAATGTCTTCCATTTGCGAAATTTGCCTATAACAATAGTTATCAATCAAGCTTGGGAAAAGCCCCTCTTGAAGTTCTTTATGGACGAAGGTGTCTAACACCTGTTAACTGGTCAGAAACTGGAAAGAGGCAACTCTTTAGCCCGGATACAATCCAGGATGCAGAGGAGCAAGTTTGCATTATTCGTGGAAAGTTGAAAACAGCCCAATCTCATCAAAAGAGCCAATATGATCGTCATCATAAGGGACCTATGAAGTTGACGAGAAGGCTTATCTTTCGGTTACACCTCTGAAGGGTACCCACCGATTCGGTATCAAGGGCAAGTTGGCTCCTCGTTACATTGGAGCTTTCCGCATTCTTGCTAAACAAGGAGAGGTTCATGATGTCTTCCATGTCTCACAACTCAGGCGTTGCTTCTTGGACCCTGTCCGCGAAGTAGACCACGAAGCGCTTGATCTCCAAGATAACCTTACATATCGAGAATACCCTATTCGTATTCTTGATCAAGCTGAGCATACCACTCAGCGTCAGAACATCAAGTTTCTCAAGGTTCAGTACACACCATTCTGAGAAGGAGGCCACATGGGAAAGAGAGGATCGTCTTCGACTAGAGTACCCCGCGCTCTTCCCGATGACTTCCAAATCTCAGGACGAGATTCTTTTGAGTGGGGGTGAGTTGTCACATCCCTAGCTAGCTTCTTAGGACAGCATGTGTGTGCATCATATTTCACTTTTTGCATCAACTTGAAATGGGGATTAAAAGAAACCCCAAATCCTCATTTGAATCAAACCAATTTAAAGTTTGTGAAAAACCAACAAATCCAAAATGCCCATCTAAAATGTTCCGTATGTCTGATAAATGTTGACATGATTATACAAGGGGTCATTTTTAATATTTGAACATTTATAGTAATTTAAAAATAAATATTAAAGTTGTTGAAAATGATAAAATAAACATTATCATTATTTCAGATTTCAAAATATCTGAAACTTTTTATAGAAGTTTGAAATATTCAAACTTAGTTCTATAAAATATTTGGGATATTTTATACTTAGCAATTGTGCCTAAAAATAAACAAAACAAATGTGAGAAAAATAAAACAGAAACTGGAAAATTAAAAAAAGAAGAAGGAGGAGGCACCTGGGCCGGCCCAGCTAGCCCAACATCATTGTCGACCTCCTAGCGGCCAGGAGGACGAGCGTGTGCTCGTCGTGCGCTCGTGTCGGTGATGCCACGCAGCCTCCTGCGTGCCTGCTTCCCCTGCTGCGCTGGCGAGCGGATGAGGACGCCACTGCTGTCCCCATCTCGCTCTCTCTCGCCCATTCTTCCCCCTGCTTCTTCCCCTCCTCTGCTCTGCCATGGTTGACGGCCCCGCTAGCTCGCCGTCGTAGCTCCAGTCGCTCCTGCGCCCCCTGAGACCGCCAGAGGCTCCGCCTCGTCATCCCCATCCTCTACGTTGAGCCACGCATCGCCAAGAGCCCTGAAGTGTCGCCCTTGAGCTCGTCTTCCTCCTCGGACTCGAGCTTCACCGTTGTTGATTCACCGTCCCCGAGCAAGCTCTAGTCGGCTACGAGCCCATTGTGCCCTTTCCCCTCTCTTCCCCGGCCTTTTCCCCCCTCTATAGGACTCGGTTGCACCGACTCCCGAGTACCCCGCCGCACGAGCTCATTGCCAGCGTCGCTCCGGTTACCGGCTTGTCCATCCGAGGCCACCAACGGGCTCGTGGGGTCGCGTAGTGCCCGTAGATGCTAAGCCCCAGCCGTGTTGCGCCCTGGTTCGTCGAGCTCGTGCTCGCCCGAGCTCCGACAACCGCCGAGCTCGTCGTCGGCGTCAATTCCGGTCGTCTCATCCTCTCAGATGTGTTGAGATGGACGCGCGTGTGAGCATAGGCCCGTCTGGTGCCCTCCTCCGTCCTTTTGGTCGCCTGGAGGAGGGAACCTGACCGCTCCGCCGTCTGTGGAGCCACCGGTGGCTCAACGCCGGCTGGTCTTGCCGGAGTTGACCATGGGGGTTTGACCCCATGGGTCACTGGCAAGTGGGGCCAGGCCTTACTAATTAAAACTTGATTAATTATTTAATTAACTAAATTAATTAGGTTAATGGCCCACTGACCGGTGGGACCTACCCTAAACTAATTAGTAATTAGTTAGTTAATTAGCTCTGTTAGTGGCTAGGTCACTGACCAGTGGACCCCACTGGTCAGGTTTGACCGGTCAATGGTCAGTTGACCAGCTGACGTCATGATGATGTCAGGCTGATGCAATAAGGCATTTTCTGAATTAAAATAATTCAGGAAACTATTTAAAACTTAGAAAATTCATAGAAATTAATCTATAACTCAGATTGAAATAGTTTATCTATGAAAATTTATCAGAAAAAGCCAATGAATCCAATGGTGTTGTCATCATGCATGTTAGAGAAACCTATGAAGATGAACATTGACATTTACTAATAGGTTAACATATGAAATATGAAATGGAGAATGATTTTGAACCTATATTCAAAATCACTTCATTTAACTTGGACAGTAGTTGCATTAGCTCATCCGTACATGCTGCCATGTCATGATCATGCATCATATTGTTGCACTTGCTGTGTATTGATTGCTAATTATCTGCATTGCGGTAGGCCCTGCTTCTGAGGATACCTCCAAGTATTCCAACGAAGGAGAAAACCTTCCCGCTTCCCAGCAAGGCAAGCACCCCTTTGATCATTCCAATAACATCCCATTCCCTCGCTCCTGCTCTTGTTTATTGCATTAGGACAAACGATCACTTGTCTATCATACACGATAGATGAACCCATTCCTTTCCATGACCTATCATTGTCACAGTAAATAGCTAAACATTTCAACCTATCATACCTGGTAGATGCTTGTGCCATGATGTGCTTTGCTTACCATGCCTACTATGCTTGCTATGCTTAGAGTTGTGTCAGGTCTGATTCATCTAGATGTCCGATTTGGTAAAGGTAGCAATGAGATGCTATGTAGGAGTACATAGCGGTTGTCTCATTGGGACCGTTCTTAGGAACTGAGTTCCATGTTTGTGATCCAAGACTAGATACTACCACACATTGGGATACTTAATTGACCCTCTCGACTTATCAATCGCTTAGTCCTTGGTCCAGGAGTTGCAAGTAGTTTCTGGTGTTTATAGCATGCCGGAGGCCGTGCGTAGCGCTAACCCTTGGGTGGGTTACGACGCGGTAGGCAGTGGCACGGTGTACCAAGGGTCACCCAAATGGTGGGCTTGGGAACCCTGCGCACCTCGTTCGGGGTCGTAGCGGAAACTTCGGCCGTACTTCCGTGCGGGTTCAGTCTCAAATAGGCGATAGCCTGGACTAGAGGTCTTTGTGATTGACGGTCGTGGCTGACTCCCTCGCCGGGCTTCCGCTTGAAGGTTGTTGAGGAGCATGGTTTTATGAGCGCACATCGATAACTGGCGAGAGCATTTGTGAAGAAGTACAGCCCTGCAGGGTATGAAACTATTCGCATAGCCGCGTCCTCAGATATGGACTACTTGGAGAACTTATGCTGTTCATAGATAATTAAATGTATACTCATAAAATTATCAAGACAAGTGTGAGTACCGTGGATGGCACTCTCCTAGGAGAGGGAAGTGAATCCATGGTGATGTATTGGTGTGGAGTAAGTGGACTCGTGCGCGATATCTAAAAATCTAATCAAAGAGTTAAAATTGTGTAGTATATGTTAGCCATCAGTCAAAGCTGGAATTGCTGCATAAACTCCACCACTCCCCTTGTTGATACTTGAGCATGAATAGTCTATGTCTGTTTTAAAGACTTGCTGAGTACGTTTGTACTCACGTTTGCTTAATAATTGTTGCAGATGAGACTCAGGACCCATCAGGTGGGTTCTATCTAGATGTCGACGATGCAGAGTAGCTGGTGTCCCAGCTACGACCTTATGCCATGTGGCAGGCTGTAGATAGTCAGGCCATGTGCCTTCTTACCCTTTCAACTTTTTGTACTCAGACAGCTTTATGCTTCGCTTGGTTTGTATGAACTTGCTTGTATGACTTGAGTGTCGGGTCATGTGACCCCTACCTGTAAGAACTTATTATGCAAGGCTCTTTTGAGCCTCTTAAATAAAAGTTGTGTTGATGTATGGTTATGTTGTGATGTCGTAGTTGTATCTATGCATATCGGGCATGTCGCACGTACGTGTGATGTGCAACAGTATGTATGGGATCTGACACCTAGTCATGTGCCTTTAGTAGAACTCTTTACGGGAAACTGCCTCTTTGTGCTTCCATCGAGCCTTGGTAGCTTTCTACTGCTCCGGACACATTGATTAATCGGCATGTATCCTTCTTTGCTGCTGTGTTTATCCCTTCGGGGAAATGTCTTGCAGTGTAATGGAGTCCGTGTAGCCTGCTATGACTCGTCTACGTGCGGTGATGACATTTATGTCCCACCAGGTAATGGAGTCCTTGTAGCTTGCTATGACTCGTCTACACATGCTTGAGGCCGACACCTGCATTGCTGGGTTACGTATGCCTGTTTCCGTATGGATGTGCCACTTGGGTTCTATGACTAGTCATGTCGGCCCGGGTTCTCTGTTGATTGATTGCCAGCGACACGTTCACATTCGTGAGCCAAAAGACGCAAATGGTCCCGACTAAGGTAAGGTTGCAGCTGTGGAGCTTACCGTGCGTGAGGCTGCAAAGTGATGTGATATGTTATAGTCTGGATTCATATGACTTAGGATTGGGGTCCTAACATCAAGTTTGAGGCACTTGGGATTCCAAGGACCCGCGGATGGCGGCTTATCGTCAGGCGGTGGATGTGATTGCTGGTCATTTCAAGGGTTATCAAGTGGATTATGTTGATCGTCGCAAGAATGAGGCGGCTAACACACTGTGAAGACTGGTCTCTCAGTGTAAGCCAGTACCGCCTAACGTTTTCTTAGACGTACTACATCACCCGTTAGTTAAGTTTTACCTTCACAGGAAGACTTGGCTATACCTGACCCGGAGGGGCAGCTGGTGGCGGCTCTACATGCTATTCCTGAATGGACTGTGCCTTACCTGGCGTATTTCACTCGCGGCGAGTTACCCGAGGATGGAAACTTGGCGAGGCAGATCACCAGGAGGTCTAAGTCTATGCCAATCTTCAATGGTGAGTTACATAAGTGCAGCGTCAGTGGCGTATTTCAACGTTGTGTCTCACCTGAAGAAGGCAAGGAAATCTTGAATGAAATTCATGTTGGCAATTGTGGTCATCACGCCAGTTGAAAATCTCTGGTGTCCAAGGCTTTTCGACATGGCTTCTTCTGGTTGACGGCTCATAAGAATGCAGAAGACTTGGTTCGCAAGTGTGATGGATGTCAGAAGTTCGACCGGCGTGCTCACGTCCCGGCTCAGGAGTTGCGCATGATTCCAATTACCTGGCCGTTTGCGGTCCGGGGGCTTGATATGGTCGGGCCCTTCAAGAGATCCAAGGACAACAAGACCCACCTCTGTGGCCGTGGACAAATTTACCAAGTGGGTAGAAGCTGAGCCGGTCAGCAAGTGTGATGCGGCTACGCCGATTCAGTTTGTTTAAAAGCTGATCTACCGCTTTGGTTACCCTCATAGTATCATCACAGATAATTGTACGAACTTATCCAAGGGGGCTATGCAAGCGTTCTGTGAAAGTGAGAACATCCGACTTGACATTTCTGCGGTTGCTCATCCACAATCAAATGGTCAGGCAGAGCGTGCTAACCAGGAAATCTTGAGAGGTATCCAACCCCGGCTTATGGTTCCTTTGCAACGAACGCCGGGTTTATGGTTAGAGGATTTGCCGTCCGTCTTATGGAGCATCAGAACAGCTCCCAATAGATCAACAGGCTATACGCCTTTCTTCATGGTTTATGGCGCGGAAGCCGTGTTACCATGCGATATACATCATGACTCTCCACGAGTGGCGGCTTACGTTGAGGCGGATAATGAAACAACACGTCAAGATGCGTTGGATTCCTTGGAGGAAGAGCATGATCTGGCGGCGGCTCGATCGGCAATTTATCAGCAAGACCTGCGTCGCTATCATAGCCGCAGAGTTAAGACCCAAACATTTCAAGAAGGCGACTTAGTGTTGCGGTTGATTCAAGATCAGACATATGCACACAATTTATCCCCTCTGTGGGAAGGAACTTTTGTGATCAGCATAAATCTCAACAACGGGTTGTATTACCTCATTGATATACAAGACGAATCAAGCACTTCTGGGCAGGAGACCCGCCGACCATGAAACATAGCTCATCTGCGGCCTTACTATACTTGAGTCGTCAAGACTTGACATTGTACACCATCATTGGACATATCATATATATATATTATGAATAAATTTGGCATCCTTGCAAGCCGGGGCCTCTGCCATTTCGCGTATCTCAGTTTGCGTGACAAGGTCATCTAGGGGGTTTACAACCCACTGGGTTTAGCTTATCACACCATATTGATCGCCTCTTAAGCCAAAGTCAGGCGGGTTATATACTCAAAAAGTTGACTCCGTCAACATATCATCTAGGGGGCTTCCAACCCACTAGGTTTAGCTTATCAGACCCTATTGATCGGCTCTTAAGCCAAAGTCAGGCAGGTTATATACCCAAAAAGTTGATTTTGTCAACAGATCATCTAGGGGGTTTCCAACCCACTGGGTTTAGCTTATTAGACCCTATTGATCGGCTCTTAAGCCAAAGTCAGGCGGGTTATATACCCAACAAGTTGACTCCGTCAACAAGGTTATTTGGGGGCTTCCAACCCACCGGGTTTAGCTTACATACCCTCTTGATCGGCTCTTAAGCCACCGCAAGCTTCGGTTAAACCTGCCTGTAAGCTGACGCTGCTCCGCTATGTGACCTACTGAACTCTTACTTGTTAATCTCGCTTAGAGATCCTGAGACGGTTCAAGGAAGTTGACGACCAATCTCGATAGAGACCCTGTACTGGTTAAGGTTAAATCAGCGTCTCTTGTCATGTGAGGGCCGACTTACCAAAAGCAAGGATAAACTCTCTCGTCTACTACCGACTCTCCGCTATGTGGCCCGTTTCGTACTCTTAGACAGTTAATCTTTTAAAGACCCTGCACTGTTTAAGGTTAAAATGACGGATTTATATCGTGGTAGAGGCAGTCTATGGGCTACCAGGGTACTCATGCCCTGCTACATCTCTTTCTGGGACGTTACACTCCTATCAGTTAATCTCGCTTAGAGACCTTGAGCCGTTCAACGAAATTGACGGCTAATCTCGATAGAGACCCTCTATTGATAAGGAGTTCTAGTAGCAAGTCCACCCAGAAGAACCGGCAAATGAGTTATTGAAAAAAAGCAAGTCAGGAAAGATATAACATCTCTGGGTTGTTCTATTCTAAGCTGCCCTCACAATAGTGTGGAAAGTATTCTACTCTTACAGGTTGTTTTCTTAAGAAGAGCTGCCACGACATTTGGTCTGAATTAAAGGAGAAGGCGGACATAATATATTAAGCCGTGTGATTTCCTCTATGCACGATGGCACAGCCCAGTCAAGACAAGGTTTTCCTAAGGCATATTACAATGCTCTCCACAGAGCTCAAAAAGCAAGACTTAAAGTTTTTTACACCGCTCAAAGTTTTGGTGGGTCAAAGAAGCCGAGTTATACCATGGCAAGGTAAAGTTGATTAGCTGGACGGCGGGTCATCCTACGGCGGCTCTTCGACCTCCTCGATCTGAAGATTGTCCATGTCCCAGTTGAAGTTGGTTAATGCTTCAAATTTGGCCTCTTCAAAGAGGGGAGACAGGACAATGTCAGGGGCAAAGAGATGCTTATGTCATGCAGGAGTTAAATCCTTGGCCTCGATGTTGGGCCACACACTCGCTTGTTCTCAGCGTTGTAAGCCGCCTCATATGTTGACAAATTCACTTATTATGCCAACACTGATGCAAGGACCCTGGAGGCCTTCATACAACAAGCATAGTCGGCTTCTGTGAATTTTGAGTCGTCGTCCTTCTTTGACGAAAAGCCATCCATCATTTCTTGAGGAGTTAGCTCCGGGGCAAAGGCCAAAGCCTGACTTATTGCTGCAATGGCCCCCTTTTGGGCCGCTAATTTTTTGAATTCTTATATTTTCTTTGGCAGAGTTGGCAGCACTTCTATGACTCCGTTCATGAACTTGGGGATGCTTTCTTTGTTTCACATAGCCCTGATGGTGCAAAGGGTCCCACAGTACAGCTATTCTGATAACATGTAGACGGCTTTCAGCCGCATCAGGCTATCAGCATCAAGTTGACGGCTTCTTTGACCTACACAAGACGGATTTTATGTTATGAGACGCATGTGCAACCTTTCAAGCAAGATATTGGTTGAGTCTTTAGTACTTACCAAAGATAGCAGCATGCATCTTTGAGATATGGTGCTTCAGGGAGTGCAACTCGTCGGATACGACCATGAGCCGCTGGTCAACATCGTCTGCATGTTTGGCCTGGGCAGTTTGCTCCGTCTCAGTAGCCTTCTTGAAGGAAGCAAAATCAGATTTAACTTTTACAATTTCTTCTACGGCAAACCGGCACTTCTCCTCTACTTCACTTCGGGCGGCTTGCTGGGAGGCCAGATTGCTCTCTAAGCCGGTCAGTTCAGACTCGGCATTGTTTAAAGCTTCCTGTGACATACAAAAAGAAAATGAGGGGTAAGTCGCTAGGATAACATATTACCAGATGGTTAAGTTAAGAAAATATAATGCAAGGCTCAAGCAGATTGCAAGCAATATACTTGACACTTGGGGGCTAATGTCTATTTGTTCTCCAAGACTACAAGTAAGTTCTGGCTCATCTTCATCAAGTTAAGACGACACTTGGGGGGCTACAGTGATGTACTCCAAGTTTACAATGAAAGTTCCGGCTCATATTCGTCAAAGATAAGCCGACACTTGGGGGCTACATATGACTCTTTGTTCAATCTACAAGGAAGTTTCGGCCCATTATTTCTATACTGACCCGAACTTGGGGGCTACCATTGATCAACTACTTAACACTGAGTACTGGCTCAATATTTACATATTAAGCCGATACTTGGGGGCTACAGGCTAAGTGGTTCTACCTATGACATGGATTGGAAGACCCGGTTTACCATTAGCAAATATTAAACCGGCTCTTGGGGGCTACATAAGGGTGTAAGGAAAGGAAGGAGTACCTCATATCTTTTCTTCATCAGATTAACAAGTTTGAGCTCCATATTCCGGCTTGTGGAGAGACGGTTCAGATAACCGGCATGTAGTTCGTCGCCAGTCAATTTCTCCAGCACAGGGAACTCAAAATGCAGTTTGTCAAAAGCTTTAGTTTTCTTAGTGTGCTTTGTCAGCACATGAGGTTGAGGAGTTCGAAAGATGGTACCAGTAATGATGACGCCCGGAAGAATTGGATCATCGACGACCATTGAAGGGCTTGGCGTCTTCAGGAGCATCTTTTGAGGCTGCAGAGGGATCAACGTGTGCTGCAGGCGAGTCCGGCTTGGCAGGCTTCAGCTCTTGGGCAGTGGGGGCAGAGGTAGACCTGCCGGTCTTCCTTCCATTCACTTGAGCCCTGGAAAGCATAGAAGGTTATTGTATAAAGTTCAAGGATGACAAAGGATATGATGCAAACATGAAAGCATGTACTCTAGGTTGATCTTCACAGGTGGTAGCTTAGTTGTCGTAGATTTGCCCGATGAAGGGGGAGATTCCTGAAAGCAGTTAAAGCAATATAAAGATAGAGTGAAGTTGTAAGGCAAGGTTGACAAAATTAAATGAAGTTAAACAAATACCTCAGCCGACCGTTTCCGCTGAACCGGAGAGTGGGACAAACCGGCGATAAGATCTTCAGAGCCGGTGCTCCGGGTCTGCAATCGGGAGAGGTGTTGTTGCTTTTTCAAAAGAAAGTTGGGGTCTAGATAAGCAAGGATTAGAAAATGGAACTTTTCGGACGACCTGTCGTATCTTCTTTGGTGGAAGATGTTTTGAGTCAGATGAAACATAGGTTACCTCAGGAACGTTGGCGTGGCTTGTCTCCATTTTGTCCTATGAAGTTATTTCTATCAGTAAGGTGCATAATAAGACGGTCATGAGAGTTCAACTTCTACCTGTGAGTCGTCAGCTTCAGGATGCTCTTGAGGTACAGTTTTCTTCTTTCGGCCACCGGCCTTTTCCTTTGACTTCTTCGGAGGAGGGACATATTTCTTTTTCCAGAAGCTGGATTTAGCCTGAAAGTAAAAGCTGCCGAAAGAGGTTAAAGATTGCAAACATACATGGATAGCTAACGCAGAAGTAAGGAGATTGAGAGTCTCCCTTACGTCTGGGGCCGGGTTTGCGGCGCAGAAGGGTGGTAATCCAATGGCACGACAAGATTCTTGAGACTCATGGATAAGGCCTTTGATGGAGGCAACGATGTTTTCTTCTGACAAAGTGGTATGATTAAAGC
Organism: Hordeum marinum; assembly: GCA_022496015.1. Lineage (NCBI taxonomy): Eukaryota > Viridiplantae > Streptophyta > Magnoliopsida > Poales > Poaceae > Hordeum > Hordeum marinum. The sequence goes on from CM039674.1 coordinate 90,932,005, forward strand.
AGAGGGGGTCATTGGCATCACCCGTATATTCACACATGAGACGGTTTCTCCGGCCTAGAGGCATGACTCTCCAAGAGATCCAACTGTAGGTCAGATCAATCCTTGTCAGACCATTGGCCATGAGGGCTCTAATTTTGGCAAAAGCCGGAGCGTACTTCGCCCATTCGGAGGCTGCCATCCGGTCAGGGAGTTCAGTTGTGGTGTGGAGCCGGGTCGAACGTTAACCTAGCAATGGATGTTCTCCCTCTGGAGAAGTGTCTTTGCAATAAAACCAGGTTTTGTTCCAGTCCTTGGGGTGACTTCGCAGTCGAACCGCCGGAAAGGTCATATCACGTCTTCTTTGAATGGAGACTCCGCCGAGCTCCAAGCTTGGGCCAGCCGCCACTTGTGTCTGGCGGTTTACGTAGAAGAACTCATGGAAGAGGTCAACTGATGGCTCTTCTTGTAAGTAAACTTCACAGAGGATTTGGAAGTTGCACATATTTGATACGGAGTTGGGTGCAATATATTGAGGATGTAGTTTGATGAAATGAAGGACGTCTCGGAAAAATTTAGAGCCGGGCAGGCTGAAACCGCGTGCAAGGTGGTCCGCGAATATGACTACTTCCCCCTCTTGGGGGATGGGTTTCTTCTCATTGCCTGGAACCTGCCAATGAATGAAATTTTTGGCTGGCAAGGTCCCTACATGTCACGCCCAAGATGCACGCCTATCCATTTTAAGACACGAGGGCCTCGCAAGGGATAGAGGCGCATCTTGCCATTCGCAGGTATAGTAACATTGCATCATACATTACAGAAGAGATGAGTATACAAGTTGGCTTACACTCGCCACATGCCAAATTACAATCCACACAGAGTTCAAATCAACAAGATGAAGACAGGGTCCGGCTACCGACGTAATCTAACGATAAAAACAGATGCAAATAATACTATCTCGCTATCCCAAAGATCACGACCATGGTCCTCTACTCATCTGGGTAAGTCATGTACATCCTGCCTCTTTCCTCATCATATTCCCACTGGAGCTGAGTAAGATCATCCTGCACGTACTCGTCTGTACCTGTACCTAGAGGGTTGTAGTAATCTATGAGCCACAAGGACTCAGCAATCAAGCACTCGGGTACCGAGGCTATTCAAGCTTAAAGGTTGGGATGGGGTATGTGTTTAGTTTGCAGCAGCACTAAGCATATATGGTGGCTAACTTACGCAACATGAAAATAAATATGAGTGGCCTACGATGAGCGATCGAATCGAGTATGACCTCTATGAGATCCTGAACACTTACTTATGTCAATCATAACCCCACCGTGTTCTCTCTCGGGTCATGTGCACGAGCAGAGACGATCACGGTTACTCACGCAGTTGGTGTATTTTAATTAGAGTTTACTTCAAGTTAACTATAACCAGGTGTTAAACAAATATCCAAGTTGCCACATAACCGCGGGCACCGCTTCTCGAAAAGATTTAACCCTGCAGGGGTGCTCCAACTAGTCCATCACAAATAACCACACTCCACGGGAATAGCCTCAACCACGGACCTCGTGGTCATCATAGGTAATTCCAAAGGAATTCCAACACCTCGAGAAAACCCAAAGAAAGTCAGACTCCACACGCAAGACACTCGATAAAGGTAAAACAAATCCAGCAAGACCGCCCGACGTGTCGACAAACCCGATAAGAGCCGCGTATCTCATTCTCAGGACACGATGGATAAGCTAGTGTACGGTGGCCTGATAGAAATCTCCCAAGTTGCCCTGGGTTGGCCCCACACAGTGCTCTAGTTTGGACCAACACTCATGAGGAGCACTGGCCCGGGGGTTGATTAATTATCCACGGGTTTGCAAAGTCCTATAGAAATTTTATTAAGCGGTTAAGCAAATGTAGTACCAATGTTGGGTCTTGCCATACAAGTTTTAATCTCAACCGAATAAACATGGGGGTCCCCATAACAACCCCGAGCGTGTTAGGAGCGCAAAAATATGGAAAAACATAACACTAGTAACAAGAACTATGGCGGTAACAGCGGAACAAAACACCTAGCATAATACCAAGCCTTCCAACAATACCAATATATATATGTGCATTAAATTAAATAACATATAATATTGTGATATCCAAATCCATGCTATCATATCGAACAACCTGCACCTACAACTAAGAACACTATAAGAGGGGCTGAGCAGCGGTAACTTAGTCAATCAAAGGTTTGCTAGGATGTGGAGGGTTAGAGGCTTTCTTGGCAATTAGGAGGCTGACATTCAAGTCGCAGGTAGCACAATTTTAACGATAAGAGCGAGAAACTAGCAAGCGAAAATAGTATCGGGATCCGGGTATGATCACCTTGCCTGTTGGTTCTTCAGTGGACAAGTTGCGGGATCCTCGTAGTAGTACTCTCCTGGGTCCTCGTACTCAGTTTCAACACTCGTGTTTACCCAAGAGAAACAACAATAATAAACATCCAACCAAGTTTCAATGCACAACCAAGATGATGCATGATTCATTCATGAAGAATTCAACATGGCAATCCAAAACTAGTCATGTTTCACATGCAAAGTTGTTTATTAATGAATCTGGACAGAACCTCATGTTGAGTTATTTAAACATGCATGAACATTGAAAACATGGATGCAGAATGCAAAATCGATAGAAATGCATATAAGGAACGCAAGAAATGGAGTTACGGTTCTCACTATACGCTCACGACAAGGTACGAAGGCAAAAACACAAGACAACAAAGCCATGGGCTAATTCTTGGTATTCCAAGCTAGCCACTGGTTAGGTAATGAAAAACCAATCACAATAGTCTCAAATATCAATCAATTCCATGGAGTATAGCTCCCAAAAATCACAAAACAATAACTGACAATCTGCCACAAAACGGCAACATAGCAACTTACACAGCCCACAACTTGAGCTACAGGAATCCTACAGACACAAGCAAGGTAATTACAGAAATTACACAACACACACATCAACTTATACAACTACACAATCAGCAAAGGAGGCACACATCAATAAGCATGAAGCTATCAAGTTGGCATGATGAAACAGTTTTCTGGGACTTGGTGAAAATTACAGTTTTACTGGAACCTGAGTTAATAAAGTAGCAAGTTGATAGCAGAAGTTAAATATGATAGAGACCACCTCTTGGCATGAAAATTAACAGGATGGTAGTAGACAACATCTAATCGAAAACACTAGCACCGAGCATGCTCAAATTCACAACACATCACAAGATACCATCCACTCTACATGGCATTAAAATAACAACAGATTCTCAGACTTAGTACTTTTTAGCATGCTGAAACAGAAACATCAAGTTGGCTACTTAATAGCATGGTTCCCACTTATATGTGTGATTCTCATGTTAAACAAAAATACCATGGCATAATAGATATAAAACACTAGCACTTCCATGTTGGTACATGTCCCAAAGCAAGCAAGGATTAAATCATGCAAAATGACGAAGTAGCATCACGACTGAAAATGACAGTATATGAACTTGCTCAAAAGTGAAATCTGAATGCACCAATGGATTCATTGGCTCTTCCTACCCCAAATACATGTGTCACACTCATATGTACATGTGAAACAACAAGGCACCAACAAGATAGCAAAACAACCACCTATTCCCATAAGTGGATCATAGCCCTAATTGAACATGGCATAAATGATCAAAACCAGATTTGTAACTTAGCTAGAGATGGAAATGAGCTAACAAATACAAACATTAATATATATACAACAAAGGGGTTATCAAGTGGGGAAACCCACTAGTCCCCCCCCCACATACACTCTACACACACACTACAAGTAAGCACACCCACATGCCCTATATATGCCCAAGGCACATGAGCACCAACACTCATGAGGATACCACCCAAGAAGGGGTTGTTCATCCACACACACACTCGCATGACCATATATGCATAAGCATATGGCACACACACACTCACTCTCACAAGTGCACTAGGCACATATGCTCACACACACACTAGATCATGTGTGTGGGTGGTCATCCACACACATATGCATACATATATGCACATGTATATGTGTATGGTAACACACACACACACCACAAACAAACATGCATATAAACTCACATAACACAAGGTCATGCATATGTGCACACTCACATGCACATACACATACACACACATGCATATACACCTATGGGCATACACATATGTTCATGCACACATACATAGGTATGCACGACACCATGTGGCACATACACACCACAAGCACATACATACATACATACACATGCATGTGGATGCAAAGCACATCCACACATACACTCAAATAAAAAGAAAAAGAAAAACTAGCATGCTGGTTTGTATCTACACACACATATACTTGCAATGGAGAAAACAAAAGAAAAAAAGGAAAACTGAATAAAAAATGGGAGGGGTTCGGATTCAAACCCGCAACCTCCTGGTTGCCTCCCCACACACCACACCGCTGGGCTACAAGCACGGCTGGTAACAGAGGAGGGGCACCTGCCCTCTAGTACTAACACACGCACTACAATGCCTGACGAAACTAAAGAAGTCGACACCTGCAACTACAGAGCGCGACGGCGGCCAGACGGGGGACTCCGGTGACCATACGAGCGGTGGAGGCGCACACTCGATGCCCTGCTCCTGCCCGCACACGCACACACTAGCATAACCACCTAACGCAGGCAAGAATTCTATCTGCGACGATGATAGAACGACAACGGCGGCGACCTGCACACGAATTGCATGGCGACGAACCAGACAAGGAATCAGACGGGGCGGAGCCAAAATAGGCCCCTGCGAGAAGCAGAAACTCGCACGCGATGCCCGGAAGCATGAGCTCGTCGGTGCACTCATCGGAGACAAGGTCCAACGGCGGCGGAACGCTCTCTAACACGGGCACGCACTACAACGAAGCTAAAAGCTCGGGATCGGGCGAGGATGGATGGGGAGCTCACCTAGACGCGACCGCGCAGCCAATTTAGCTCGAGGAAGCACGGCGATGAAGAATTGCTGCGGCGGAGGAGCTTGGCTGGAGGGGAAGAAGATGAAGCAGAGGCGCGGCCTTGGCGTCCCACGCGGATGTAGAGGACGTCGGGGAAAGTAGAAGGCGACGGCGCGCGATCCCGAGGGGCTCACCGGAGAAACTGTCGTGGCGACAAGCTCTCTCTCTGAATCTCACTGAACCCTCTCTGGAACCAATGAACCCATGCTTACCTAAGACGAAAGAGAGGGAGAGATGGAGAGCGGCGGCGTGAGGGGGAAGAGGGAACCCTAGGGGAGCGGCACAGACATAGAGGGGCTTATATGGGCTCGAGAACAGACGGCAATGGCGACGGAAAGGGGGCGGCGGAGCACTCTCCCTCACAATGAACCTGATAGAGAAGAACGGGAGCAGGTGGCCGTCAGGTTGCAGCTGGGCCTCGGGAGCTTGCTGGGCCACGCCCGGAAGCAAGCCCAGTCTGCTCTCTCTCTCAAACAGAAAACAGAGAATGTTATTTTTATTTAAAAACAAAACTACACAAGGGAAAACCCCAGAGATAAAATAAAGGGGTTTCTGGTGCAACAAAAATACTTTTGTAGAGAAAATAATATGACCCATTTAGTAAAAACATTAAGTTGAATTTTTGAACAAGTAATTTTTAAATATTTAAAATAATCAGCCCCTATGTTATTTAGAGCTCACAAGCATACAAACTTCAAACATCAAAACAACCATACTCACAATTCATAATACATATAGGGCTACCTCTTGAACATCTTTAAATAATTTAAATGGCAACTTAATTCTGATCATTAAACAACATGGGAATTAAGGCATTATGATGGGGGTTTTGTTGAAAAGAAAAGAGAGTGAAGAAAGAAGAGATTGCACCCATGAGCTCCACCCACACACAAACCAAACCATAACACTCACATACATGGTCACTTCACCACATGGCATGACATGATGGATGCATGATGCATGATGCATGAATGCAAGAACAAGACATGGATGAAAAGTTGCAAAATATTCATAAATCTCATGGCACAAGATTCAAACAATAGGTTACATGCCAAATAGGTAGGGACAACACTTCGGCCGTCACACTGCGTCTACGAAATCTTTCAAAAACTCCCCAGAGACTGCAGAGCCTATCAAATTATAGGAAGAGGACGCACGAGGCATAATGGCGTCTTAAAATTGTGGAAAGTAACAGTGCGCGGCAAGTTAGAAGGTAACAGTCAACTAAGGGCGGCTGACGAAATTTAAGTTCTATGAAGCTAAGCCGCCGGTGCAGTTTATGGCGAGAGCCGGAAGTTTATATGGCGGGTTAAGTTGGCAGAGATATGAAGCAAAATACAACTAAGTGTGGAAAATAGCTTTCACATGCTATCTTTATAATTGCAGATCTACAAACAGAGGAAAAACTGATTTATTTCAAACCTAATGACGAAATGAGGAAGAACTGGCAAACTTCGAGGGCAGTAAAAGGAAACAATTATAGATCTGTACTAGGCTATTGGTGATTTCACACCATTTACCGCAATGGGAAGATGATCATTACAAGATTTACTGGGCTATGTGTCGTTTGGCATTACAAGGAACTTGCGCTCTAACGGGGCTGAAGAACTCCATGGATTTGTCAAACTAAGCTACAGATCCAGGGGATGGAGAATGATGTACCAGAAGTGATGCGGCGGTCGCGGGCAATGCTCTGGTTCGTTCAGGTTGATGCAACGACGTCAAGAGGAAGAAGAAGAGGCGCAGGCGGCAGAGGAAATGAGAAAGACCCTTCACGGTCCTATTTAAGAGGCTGGAAAGTGGAAACGAGCGTGGGAATCAAGGCGACAGGAACTGACCGACCGAGACGGACGCCTCGATTTTTGGGCCATCAGTTTAATGATGAAAAGATCTGTTGTGGTCATCAGGGAATCTTTTTGACATATCCGGTATGACGTCACGGCGGGTTACATATCTTACTTTCAGGTGATGAAGAGTGAGACTCATCGCCTTGTAAGATGGAAGATTGACATGTGCAAGCTCAAATCAACCTGGGGCCTAATGTTTGGGATATAACCCCATGGTAAGACCCGCCCAGGTGGGGCCGGGTCATACCTGGCGTCTCATAATCCAGACCAAGGCAAATGGGCCAAGAGACGTAGGCCTGGCTTTATGGCGGCTTACCAAGATGGGCTAAGACAAGGCCCGAACGGAAGATGGCATGAAGACCCAGGCGGTTAAAGCCACCCGGAGGCCGCTTTCCCAAGATGGTAAGGCGACATAGAGATAGAGTCAGATACGTTGTAAGAGTCCGTATGAGACTTGTGTAACCCGTGGCCTTGACCTCCTATACAAAGGCGAGACCTGGGGCGACTTAGACAGAAACCAACTAATCGAGAACTAGGTGAAGCGAATCCGCTCCCTTGTAATAAATACTCCAATCAATACAACACAAGCATGACGTAGGCTTCTACCTCTTCTTGAGGGGCCGAACCTGGGTAAACCCATGTCCTTTGTTCCCAACCACCCCGTTTGAGTCCATCACCTTAGTGATGGCTTCGAACATAAGTCCTCGGACATCTGCCGTGACAAAACCACGACAATATCCATACGTGGAAGTGATATTGAGTTTGTCGTCGTTTTATCACGGGGGGTGTCGCGAGACGGCAGATGCCATGGGCTGTCTTATCGAGGTGAGGGCAAGGCTGTCATGGATGATCCGAGACGGGTATGCGAATGGCACTCAATGGTTTACCCAGATTCGGGGCTCTCCGAAGAGATAATACCCCTACTACTACATGTCTGTATATATGTGGTACATTTGGTACATGGGTCCTCCTGGAGCTGTTTGGGGAGGAGAGCCATGAGGCTTCTTGCCTCATACATGAGTGTGAGAGTGGGGATGAGAGGATGTGAGGGAAGCTAGCCCCCTTGAGAGAGTGAGAGGGTGCCTTTATATAGGCATGGATGGGTAGCTTGGGATGTAAGCCATAGTGGGTAGCTTACATCCCAAGCAGCTTGAGGTGTAAGCTACCTTCGGTATCTTACAAGTCAAGCCACATGTAGCTTGTAGACTAAGCTATGTCTGTCCCCTGGTGCACTTCATAAATCAGTGTCCAAGGGGCCGGTTACACTGTAGAGAGTACTACATGACGCGCGTACAGTGTGCTCCTGCATGCCAATAGCGCGCCGCCATGAGATATGGCCGTCTGGTCCGTGTGTGTCCGATGGGACGTAGGGAGCTGACTTCGTCAAACCACAACCGGACAGGAGGAGCCGGACGGGAGGAGCAAGATAGGGGGAGCCGGACAAGTGGAGGCTGCCAAGCCGGACGGGTGGAGGCTGCCGAGCCAGACGGATGGAGGCTACCGAGCCGGATGGGTGGAGGTGGCTGAGCCAGACGGATGGAGGCTATCGAGCTGGACGGATGGAGGCTGCCAAGCCGGACGGGTGGAGGCTGCCGAGCCAGACGGGTGGAGGATGCCGAGCCAGACGGGTGGAGGATGCCGAGCCGGACGGGTGGAGGATGCCGAGCTGGAGGGATGGAGGCTGCTGAGCTGGAGGGATGGAGGCTGCCGAGCCGGACGGGTGGAGGCTGTCGAGCCAGACGGGTGGAGGCTGTCGAGCCGGACGGATGGAGGCTGCCAAGCTGGACGGATGGAGGCTGCCGAGCCGAACGCGTGGAGGCTGCCGAGCCGGACGGATGGAGGCTGCGGAGACTAACGAGTGAAGGCTGCCGAGCCGGATGAGTGGAGGCTGCCGAGCCGGATGGGAGGCTGCCGAGCCGGATGGGAGGCTGCCGAGCCAGACGGGTGGAGTCTGCCGAGCCAGACGGATGGAGGGTGCTGAGCTGGATGGGCGGAGGTTGCGGAGCCACACAGCTATAGTGTCGTTAGCTACAATGTCGTCAGGTCACTTCTTCATTTGTCTTGTTGGGCTTGGCATACTAGGGGTGGGTCCCCTGATGTTTTAAAATGTTGAGTCGTCTCCTTGAGCCCACCCGGGGGTAATCCCCTCGACAGTAGCCTCCGAGCCTCCGGGCAACTTAGAGAGTCGGGCGGAGGTTTTTTTCCGGTGGAGTTGTTGTTGCAGAAGTTGTCGATGACGGTTGATCCCGTGTTGGGGACGGCGCAGCTTGCTTCCAGCGGGGGCGCGCCAGCACACCCGCTTGGTGTAGCCTCCGAGCCTCCGGGTGACTCGACGAGTCGGGCGGAGGGTCTTTGTTGTTGCTGAAGTAGACGGTGGCGTCGAGGTTGCCGAGCATGGACACGGAGTCCGCCGGCTAGCGGTTTCCAGCGGGGGCGCGCCAACGCACCCGCTGGGTGTAGCCTCCAAGCCTCCGGGCGACTCGACGAGTCAGGCGGAGGGTCTTTGCCGTTGCTAAAGTAGACGATGGAGTCGAGGATGCCGGGCGTGGACGCAGAGTCTGCCGACTAAAGGGCACGAGGTGTTGCCGAAGGCGAACGCGGGCTCCGCCGGTTGTTGGGCGTGGAGCCCTAGCGAGGGAAGGCGCGAGGTCCGCCAGCTGTCGAGCTCCAGGTGCTGCCGGGCGCAGACGGAGTGTCCACCGGCTTGTGGGCGTGGAGCCCTGTCGAAGGCGGACACGGGGTCTGCCGGTTGTCGAGCACGAGGGGCTGCCGGGCGCGGACGGAGGGTCTGCCAGCTATCGAGTGTGGAGCCCTGCCGAACTCGGACTTAAGGTCCTGCGACTGTCGAGCGCGAGGCGCTGCCGGGGACGGACGGAGGGTCCGCCGGCTTGTGGGCCTGGAGCCCTGCCAAAGGCGGACGCGGGGTCTGCCGACTATCGAGCGCGAGGCGCCGCCAGGCATGGACGGAGGGCCCACCGGCTTGTGGGCATGGAGCCCTACCAAAGGCGGACGTGGGGTCTGCCGGCTTTCGAGCATGAGGCACCGCCAGGCGCAGATGGAGGGTCCGCCGGCTTGTGGGCTTGGAGCCCTGCCAAAGGCGGACACGGAGTCCGCCGGCTGTCAAGCGCAGTGCCCTGCCACCAGTGGCCTCCGAGCCTCCGAGCGAGGAGGTTTCTCATGGAAATGATCATGTAAAAGACAAGGTTAAATCAGCACAGATGTATCAAATATTTGATTTTGGTAGTGCATGAGCTATATGCAATGGGTGCCGACTCGGTTTCGTTCGAGCCCTCTTAAGTCTTTTTAATGTTCCCTCCGCTCTTTGGCTTTTGCTCATGCTAGCCAGACAGCCGGGAGCCGGTCTGTAGGCGAGACGAAGAGTGGGCCGCGGAATGGAGCGTATGTACTCGGACACTCGGAGCATACTCGACCGAGTAGATACTCATAAATGAAACGACCAGGTCGCCCAAGCCGTTTTCTCCCTGGATGTTTTTCGCGTATGGTGACCTCCAGCGTTCGCTCTCTACCCGGACAGCCGCGGTGCGGTCTGTAGCTGAGGCAAAGAGTGGGCCTTTGGTCTCGTGCAGGCTACTAAGCCGTCCTGTGGGAACGAACGTATCGGACCAAGCGGCCAGCCCCGGGCCAAGACTAGCTGGCGCCGGGGCAAACAGTAAAGCATCAGAATGAACACGGAGATGGCCCCTGAAGGCCGCTCGGGGTTATTTGTTTTGTGTGTATGGTGCAAGGGTATGCGCGTGGAGATCTCACATTGTTTTGGTGCCAACAAGGCGGTTTAGTCGATGTCGGCCAACGTAGTTTGTAGCCGACGTGGTCTTGTTGACGCGCGTGAGGCGCTACCGGGTGCTGACTTGGGCTCTGCCGATCGATGGGCGCGAGGCGCTGTTGGGTGCGGACGCGGGGTCTACCAGCTGTTGAGCGCGAGGCGCTGCCGGACGCGGACTTGGGGTCCACCGGCTATCGAGCGCGAGGCACTGTCGGGCATGGACTTGGGGTCCGCCTGCTATCAAGCCCGAGGCGCTGCCGGGCGCGGACGCGTGGTCCGCGGGCTATCAAGCGCGAGGCGCTGCTAGGCTCGGACGCGAGGCGCTGCCAAGGGCGGACGCGGGGTCCGCCGGCTGGTGTGCGCGAGGCGCTGCCGAGGGTAGACGCGTGGTCCGCCGTCTGAATAGCATGGGGTGCTGCCGAGGGCGGACGCGGGGTCCGCCGGCTGATGAGCACGAGGGCTCTGCCGAAGCCGGACGTGGGGTCTGCCGGTTGTTGAGCACGGGGTGTCGCCGAGGGCGGACGCTTGGTTTGCTAGCTGCTATGCACGAGGCGCTGCCGAGGGCGGACGCGGGGTCCACTAGCTGAAGGGTGCGAGGTGCCACCGAGGGCGAACGCGGGGTCCTCCGGCTGATGTGCGCGAGGCGCTACCGAGGGCGGACGTGGGGTCCGCCGGCTGGTGTGTACGAGACGCTGCCGAGGGAGGACGCGGGGTCCGCCGGCTGAAGTGCGCGAGGCCCTGCCAAGGACGGACGTGGGGTCTGCCGGCTGTTGTGCGCGAGACGCTGCCGAGGGCGGAAGCGGGGTCCGCTGGCTGAAGTGCGTGAGGCGTTGCCGAGGGCGGACGCGGGGTCTGTCGGCTGTTGAGCGCAAGGCGCTGGCTGGAGTAGCTTCCGGGCGAGGAGATTCATTGAGTTTCGCGTAGGCGAGACGGTTGTTGTTGGAGATAGCCGGCGCGGGTTGGCACTCACGGAGCGTGTCGGCGCACCCGCTGGGTGTGGCCTTCGAGCCTCCGGGTGCTCGAAGGAGACCCCGGTAGACGTTTTCTTCTTTGCCTTCATCTTGTCTCTCTATCTGTTTTTTTGCATAGCCGGCTTCAACTTTTGCATTTTTTTGACCTTTCTCACTGTCTAGCCAGCGCCCCCATTCCGCCCTCACGTGGGCACCCGGCCTCCGATAGGCGGGCAACGGGAGGCGAGTCGGAGGGCGGGGAGACAGCGGCCGGGTGATGGGAGGCCAGTCGGAGGGTGGCGAGACGGCGGTCGGGCGACGGGAGGAGAGCCGGAGCCGACACTGAGTGGGGAGCTCGCAGTTGCCGCATGGACGAGGGGGGGCGCCAGCACTGGCACGGACACGCGTGAGGGCGACCGCAGTAGGCGGGCGGGAGCGGCCATGCGCGAGAGGAGCAGGCGCAGTTGGAGGCCAGCAGGGAGGCCGCCGGCCGGAGCGGGGGCGCAGCCGGAGGGCGTCCAGGCGGCGCGGGGACCCGATAGCGGGCCCGGGCGTGCGGAGCCGGCAAGAGTGGCTTAGCCGGTAGGCGGCCAGGCCGTGGCGGCTCGGGAGTGGCCTCATGGACAAGGCTGGGCGCCGGCATTGGCGCGGGCACTCACGAGGGCGGCCACAACATGCAGGCGGGAGCGGCCATGCGCGAGAGGAGCAGACACGGTTGAAGGCCAGCCGGGAGGCCGCCGGCCGGAGTGGGGGCATAGCCGGAGGGCGGCCGGGTGGCGCGGGGAGCCGGCCACGGGGCCAGCCGGGTGGGCGTAGCCGGGCCAGCAGGGCCGGCTGGAGATGACGAGGCCGTCCCCGGGACGGACGGCAGTGACATTGTAGACCCGCCAGTCGGCCCACGGCAGCCGTGGGGCAACCCCGGTGGCACGGGTGGATGAGCGCGAAGTGACGGACCAGTCGGCTTGTGGAGGCGCAGACCGGAGCGGTGACGAGGGCCGAGGAGGGCTGCGGGGTGTGGGGCCGAGCGATCGTGGAGGTGGCGTGCTCTTTGGTGACGGGCGGAGCAGCGAGGTGAAACGCACAGGCACCGGGAGCGAAGATGCGGGAGTGGCGACGTGGGCCTCCAGGCACGGACGGGCGGCCAAGGAGGTGCCAGTTGGTGGCCGGGCCATTGTTGTGCACCCACGGGTGTCTCACCGTTGTTCATGGTCGGAGAGGGCCAGCAAACCCGCGCGCGATGGTGTGGCCGAGATGTGGCCGCAGTCGACGGCCAGGGAGATGGCCAAGGACGGGGCCGCGCGTGCGAGGGCGACGAGGCCGAGCACGGGCGGAGCAACGCAGGAGCCGTGACGGGTGAGACGACACGTTAGAGTGAACTGTAGATGGGTGAGGCCGATGGAGAGGATGCGCGGTCCCGTGTGGCCATCCCGGGGACGTGTTGAAGTCGAGCTCCTGGAAAGATAGCGGCGACGCCGTGGCAGTCAGACGAGACCGGCAGCAAGGACGCGGCGTCGCGCGCATTCCTCCCGAGGGCGAGTTGGAGTCGAGCCCCCAGAAAGATAGCGGCGACGCCGCGGCGGTGGCAACGAGACCGGCAGCGAGGACGTGGTGTCGCACGCATTCGTCCCGGGGGCGAGTTGGAGTCAAGCCCCTGAAAAGATAGCGGCGACTACGCGGCGGTGATCACGAGGCCGGCAGCGATGACGCGGCATCGCACGCATTCGCCCCGTGGGCGAGTTGGAGTTGAGCCCCCAGAAAGATAGCGGCGACGCCGCGGCGGTGATGATGAGACCGGCAGCGAGGACGCGGTGTCGCACGCATTCGCCCCGGGGGCAAGTTGGAGTCGAGCCCCCAGAAAGATAGCGGCGATGCCGCGGCGATGATGACGTGACAGGCAGCGAGGACGCGACATCGCACGCATTTGCCCCGAGGGCGAGTTGGAGTCGAGCCCCCGGAAAGATAGCGGCGACGCCGCGGCGGTGATGACGAGACCGGCAGCGAGGACGCGGCATCGCACGCATTCGCCCCGGGGGCGAGTTGGAGTTGATCCCCCGGAAGGATAGCGAGGAACGCCATGGCGACGATGATGAAGAGGGTCCCGCTCGGACCGCGGTTCCAACAGTAGCGGTCCGCACGGTGGGCACCAACTGTCGTCGTTTTATCGCGGGGGGTGTCGCGAGACGACAGATGCCATGGGGTGGCTTATCAAGGTGAGGGCAAGGCTGCCGTGAATGATCCAGGATGGGTATGTGAATGGCACGCAGTGGTTTACCTAGGTTTGGGGCTCTCCGGAGAGATAATACCCCTACTCCTGCATGTCTGTATATATGAGGTACATTTGGTAGATGGGTGCTCCTGGAGCTGTTTGTGGAGGAGAGCCATGAGTGTGAGAGTCGGGATGAGAGGATGTGATGGAAGCTAGCCCCCTTGAGAAACTGAGAGGGGCCCTTTATATATGCATGGTTGGGTAGCTTGGGATGTAAGCCATAGTGGGTAGCTTACATCCCAAGCAGCTTGAGGTGTAAGCTACCTTGGGTAGCTTACAAGTCAAGCCACATGTAGCTTGTAGACTAAGCTATGTCTGTCCCCTGGTGCACTTTATAAATCAGTGTCCAGTGGGCAGGTTACACTTCAGAGAGTACTACATGACGCACGTACAATGTGCTCCTGCTTGCCAATAGCGCGCCGCCATGAGATACGGCCGTCTGGTCCGCATGTGTCCGATGGGACATCGAGAGCTGACTTCTTCAAGCCATAGCCCGACAGGAGGAGCCGGACGGGAGGGGCCGGACAAGGGGAGCTGGACATGTGGAGGCTGCCGAGATGGACGGGTGGAAGCTGCCGAGCCGGACGGGTGGAGGCTGCCGAGGCGGACAGATAGAGGCTGCCGAGCCGGACGAGTGGAGGCTGCGGAGCCGGACGGGTGGAGGCTGCCGAGCCGGACGGGTGGAGGCTGCCGAGCCGGACGGGTGGAGGCTGTCGAGACGGACGGGAGGCTGTCGAGCTGCACGGGAGGCTGTCGAGCTGGACGGGAGGTTGCCGAGCCGGATGGGTGGAGGCTGTTGAGCCGGACGGGAGCTTGCCGGGCGGGTGGAGGCTGCCGGGACAGACGGGAGGCTGCCGGGCAGGTGAAGGCTGCCGAGCCGAGCGGATGGAGGCTGTCAAGCCGGACTAATGGAGGCTGCCGAGCCAAACGGAGCCGGACGGAGCCGGACGAGTGGAGGCTGCCGAGCCGGACGGGAGGCTGCCGAGCCGGACGGGTGGAGGCTGCCGAGCCGGACGGATGGAGGCTACCGAGCCAGACGGATGGAGGCTTCCGGGGGTGGGTCCCCCGATGTTTTAAAATGTTGAGTCGTCTCCTTCAACCTACCCGAGGGTAATTCCCTCGACAGAAGCCACCGAGCCTCCGGGCAACTTAGAGAGTCGGGTGGAGGGTTTATGCCGGTGAAGTTGATGTTGCAGAAGTTGTTGATGACGGTTGATCGTGGGTTGGGGACGACGCGGCTTGCTTCCAGCGGGGGCGCGCCAGCGCACCCGCTCGGTGTAGCCTCCGAGCCTCCGGGTGACTCGACGAGTCGGGCGGAAGGTCTTTGTTGTTGCTAAAGTATACGGTGGCGTCGGGGGTGCCAGGCGTGGACGCGGAGTCCGCCGGCTAGCGGTTTCTAGCGGGGGAGCGGCAGCGCACCCGCTGGGTGCAGCCTCCGAGCCTCCGGGCGACTCGACGAGTCGGGCGGAGGGTCTTTGCTGTTGCTGAAGTAGACAGTGGAGTTGAGGATGTCGGGCGTGGATGCAGAGTCCGCCGACTAAAGGGCGCGAGGCGCTGCCGAAGGCGGTCGTAGGGTCCACCGTTTTTTGGGCGCGGAGCTCTGCCGAGGGAAGACGCGATGTCCGCCGGCTGTCGAGCTCGAGGCGCTGCCGGGCACGGACGAAGGGTCCACCGGCTTGTGGGCGTGGAGCCCTGTCGAAGGCAGACACAGGGTCTGACGGCTGTCGACCACGAGGGGCTGCCGGCCCCGGATGGAGGTTCTGCCGGCTTGTGGGCGTGGAGCCCTACCAAAGGCGGACGCGAGGTCCATCGGCTGTCGAGCACGAGCCCCTGCCAGGGACGGACGGAGGGTCCGCCGGCTTGTGGGTGTGGAGCCCTGCCAAATGCGGACGCAGGGTCCGCCAACTGTTGAGCCTGAGGTGCCCCCGGGCATGGACGAAGGGCCCACCGGCTTGTGGGCGTGGAGCCCTGCCGAAGGCAGACGCGGGGTCCGCCGGCTGTCGAGCGCGAGGCGACGCCAGGCGCGGACGGAGGGTCCGCCGGCTTGTGGGCATCGAGCCCTGCCGAAGGCGGACACGGGGTCCTCCGTCTGTCGAGCGTAGTGCCCTGCCAGGAGTAGCCTCCGAGCCTCCGAGCGAGGAGGTTTCTCATGGAAGTGATCATGCAAAAGACAAGGTTAGGTCGGCACAGATGTATCAAATATTTGATTTTGGTAATGCATGAGCTTTATGCAAAGGGTGCCGACTCGGTTTCGTCCGAGCCCCCTTAAGTCTTTTTAATGTTCCCTCCGCTCTTTGGCTTTTGCTCTTGCTAGTCAGACAGCCGGGAGCCGGTCTGTAGCCGTGACGAAGAGTGGGCCGCGGAATGGAGCGTACAGTACTCGGACTCTGGGAGCAAACTCGACCGAGTAGATACTCATAAATGAAACGGACGGGTCACCCAAGCCGTTTTCTCCCTTGATGCTTTTCACGTGTGGTGACCTCCAGCATTTGCTCTCGCTAGCCGGACAGCCGCGGTGCGGTCTGTAGCTAAGACAAAGAGTGGGCCTTTTGTCCCGTGCAGGCTACTAAGTCGTCCCGTGGGAACGAACGTATCGGGCCAAGTGGCCAACCCCAGGCTAAGACTAGTTGGCGCTGGGGCAAACAGTAAGGCATCAGAATGAACACGGAGATGGCCCCCGAGGGCCGCTCGGGGTTATTTGTTTTGTGTGTACGGTGCAAGGGTATGCGCGTGGAGATATCACATTGCTTTGGTGCCAGCAAGGCGGTTTAGTCGATTCCGACCAACGTAGTTTTTAGCCGACGTGGTCCTATGGACACGCGAGGTGCTGCCAGGTGCTGACTTAGGGTCCGCCGGCTGATGGGTGCGAGGCGCTGCCGGGTGCGGACGCGGGGTCCGCCGGCTGTTGGGCACGAGGCGCTGCCGAGTGCGGACTTGGGGTCCACTAGCTATCGAGCGCGAGGTGCTGTCGGGCGCGGACTTGGGGTCCGCCGGCTATCGAGCACGAGGCGCTTCCGAGCGCGGACGCGGGGTCCGCCGGCTATCGAGCGCGAGGCGCTGCTGGGCGCAGATGCGGGGTCCGTCGGCTGGTGTGCGCGAGGCACTGCGAAGGGCAGACGCGGGTTCCGTCGGCTGGTGTGCGCGAGGCGTTGCCGAGGGCATACGCGGGGTACGCCGGCTGAAGAGCACGGGGTGCTGCCGAGGGTGGACGCGGGGTCCGCCAGCTGATGAGCGCGAGGGCTCTGCCAAAGGCGGATGTGGGGTCCGTCGGCTGTTGAGCACGGGGTGCCGCCGAGGGCGGACGCGGGGTCCACTGGCTGGTGTGCGCGAGGCGCTGCCGAGGGCGGACGCTGGGTCCGCTGGCTGAAGGGCACGAGGCGCCGCCGAGGGCGGTCGCGGGGTCCTCCGGCTAATGTGCGTGAGGCGCTGCCGAGGGCGGACGCGGGGTCCGCCGGCTGGTGCGTGCGAGGCGCTGTCGAGGGCGGACGCGGGGTCTATCGGTAGTTGTGCACGAGACGCTGCCGAGGGCGGACGCGAGGTCTGCCGGCTGAAGTGTGCAAGGCGCTGCCGAGGGAGGACGCGGGGTCTACCGGCTGTTGAGCGCAAGGCGATGGCTGGAGTAGCCTTCGAGCCTCCGGGCGAGGAGGCTCATTGATTTTCACGTAGGCGAGACGGTTGTTATTGGAGATAGCCGGCGCGGCTTGGCACTTACGGGGCGCCGGCGCGGGCACGGACGCGCGCGAGGGCGGCCGCAGTAGGCGGGCGGGAGCGGCCACGCGTGAGAGGAGCAGGCGCCGTTGGAGGCCAGACGGGAGGCCGCCGGCCAGACCGGGGGTGCAGCCGGAGGGCGTCCAGGCGGCGCGGGGACCGATAGCGGGCCCGGGCACGCGGAGCCGGCAAGAGTGGCGGAGCTGGCAGGCGGCCAGGCCGTGGCGGCTATCTCCAATAATAGGCCCCCGGAAAGATAGCGGCGACGCTGTGACGGCGGCGACGAGACCGGCAGCGAGGACGCGGCGTCACACGCATTCGTCCCGGGGGCGAGTTGGAATTGATCCCAGAAAGATAGCGGCGACGCCGCGGCGGTGATGACGAGACTGGTACCGAGGACGTGGCATCGCACGCATTATCCCAGGGGGCGAGTTGTAATCGAGCCCCCGGAAAGATTGCGGCGACGCCGTGGCGGTGATGACGAGACCGGCAGCGAGGACACAGCGTCGCATGCATTCGCATCGAAGGCGAGTTGGAGTCGAGCCCCTAGAAAGATAGCGGCGACGCCGCGATGGTGATGACGAGACCAGCAGTGAGGACGTGGCATCGCACCCATTCGCCCCGGGGGCGAGTTGGAGTCGAGCCCCCAGAAAGATAGCGGCGACGCTGCGGTGGCGATGACATGACCGGCAGCGTGGACGCGGCATCGCATGCATTCGCCCCGGAAGCGAGTTGGAGTCGAGCCCCCGGAAAGATAGCGGCAACGCCGCGGCGGTGATGACAAGACTGGCAGCGAGGACGCAGCGTCGCACGCATTCGCCCCGGGGGCGAGTTGGAGGCAAGCCCCCGGAAAGATAGCGGCGACGTCGTGGCGGTGCTGATGAAGAGGGTCCCGACTGGACCGCTGTTCCAACAGTAGAGGGCCCCACGATGGGCACCAACTGAAGTCGTTTTATCACGGGGGGTCACGCGAGACAGCAGATGCCCTGGGGTGGATTATCGAGGTGAGGGCAAGGCTGTCGTGGATGATCCGGGATGGGTATGCCATGAGATATGGTCGTCTGGTCCGCATGTGTCCGATGGTACGTCCTGAGCTGACTTCGCCAGGACACAACAAGATAGGAGGAGCCGGACGGGAGGAGCCGGACAGGTGGAGGCTGTCGAGCGGGACGGGTGGAGGCTGCCGAGCCGGATGGGTGGAGGGTGTCGAGCCGGACGGATGGTGGCTGCCGAGCCAGACGGGTGGAGGCTGTCGAGCCGGACGGGTGGAGGCTGCCGGGACAGACGGGAGGCTGCCGGGCGGGTGTAGGCTGCCGAGCCGAACGGATGGAGGCTGTCAAGCCAGACGAATGGAGGCTGCCGAGCCGGACGAATGGAAGCTGCCGAGCCGGACGAGTGGAGGCTGCCGAGCCGGACTGGAGGCTGCCGAGCCGGACGGATGGAGGCTGCCTAGCCAAACGGATGGTGGCTGCCGAGCCGGACGCGTGGAGCCTGCCAAGCCGGACGGATGGAGGCTGCCGAGCCGGACGGGTGGAGGCTGCCGAGGCGGACGGGTGGAGGCTGCCGAGCCAGACGGGTGAAGGCTATCGAGCCGGACGGGTGGAGGCTATCGAGCCGGACACATGGAGGCTGCCGGGCCAGATAAGCCGGATGGGTGGAGGCTGCCTGGCCGGACGGGAGGCTACCGAGCCGGATAGGTGGAGGCTGTCGAGCCGGACGCATGGAGGCTGCCGAGCCGGACGAGTGGAGACTGCCGAGTCGGATGGGAGGCTGCCGAGCGGACGGGTGGAGGCTGCCGAGCCAGACGGGTGGAGGCTGCCGAGCCGGACGGATGGAGATTGCCGAGCCGAACGACTAGAGGCTACCAAGCCGGAGGGATGGAGGCTGCCGAGCCGGACGGATGGAGGCTGTCGAGCCGGAAGAGTGGAGGCTGTCGAGCCGGACAGATGGAGGCTGCCGAGATGGACGAGTGGAGGCTGTCGAGCCGGAAGGGTGGAGGCTGCCGAGCCGGACGGATGGAGGCTACCGAGCGAGACGAGTGGAGGCTGCCGAGCCGGACGGGTGGAGGCTACTCAGCCGGACACATGGAGGCTGCCGGGCCGGACGAGCCGGATGGGTGGAGGCTACCAGGCCGGACGGGAGGCTGCCGAGCTGGATGGATGGAGGCTGTCGAGCCGGACGGATGGAGGCTGCCGAGCCGTACAAGTGGAGGTTGCCGAGCCGGACGGGAGGCTGCCGAGCGGACGGGTGGAGGCTACCGAGCCGGCTGCCGAGCCAGACGGGAGGCTGCAGAGCCGGAAAGGTGGAGGCTCGCGAGCTGGACGGATGGAGGCTGCCGAGCCGGACGACTGGAGGCTACCGATCCCAACGGATGGAGGCTGTCGAGCCGGACGAGCGGAGGCTGTCGAGCCGGGCGGATAGAGGCTGTCGAGCCGGACGAGTGGAGGCCGCCGAGCCGGACAAGAGGCTGCCGAGCCGGACAAGAGGCTGTCGAGCCGGACGTTTGGAGGCTGCCGAGCCAGACGGATGGAGGCTACCGAGCTGGATGGATGGAGGCTGCCGAGCCGGACAGCTACAGTGTTGTCAGCTACAGTGTCATCAGTTCACTTCTTCATTTGTCTTGTTGGGCTTGGCATACCGGGGGTGGGTCCCCCGATGTTTTAAAATGTTGAGTCATCTCCTTGAGGCTATCCGGGGGTAATCCCCCGATAGAGTTACCACCTACTTTTCTTGATTATGAGGCTTTGGTACATTTTAAGTTTCTTGAAAGGAACGAACAATCCC
This sequence comes from Hordeum marinum, assembly GCA_022496015.1. NCBI lineage: Eukaryota > Viridiplantae > Streptophyta > Magnoliopsida > Poales > Poaceae > Hordeum > Hordeum marinum. The sequence goes on from CM039674.1 coordinate 90,952,354, forward strand.
TCCAGTACCGACTAATTTTTGATAGATAGGGCGTTGTCCATGTTACCCTTCCTGCTCCTGCCTTCTTTAACTTTTAGGAAAAACATAGATACTTTATAACCAGAGCGGAGGCAAATGAGTATGAGAGGAACGCAAAATCAGCTCGCCTTCACACTGCAATCGTTCAGGCGGTAGCCGCCGCAGCCCAGTATGACCCCAACTATGACTTGGGATATTATCCGGGCAGGCCAGGGCCCTAGCCCAACTTAGGCCAAAAGCGTAAGTTTGGGGGAGTACGTGTTTCTCACCGACTTTCATTGTACCATCCATGGTAGTTTATTTTCTTGTTTCGCTTTCTTCATGTGTGTTTAATTAACTTTGAGAAAAATACAAAAAAAAATTCTAACTTTATTTTCTAATTGCTTAGTTGTAGCATTAAAAATAAAACCCAAAAAGATTTTCCGTTCTTCTTTGCTTGTTGGGAGCTTTCCCGTGTAAATTGTTTTTCTCGTTCATGTTTTCATTTTTCTTTCTTTGGGTCATGAGGAGAAGACCACAATGAAAATGTCGAGTGGCTCTCATACACATTATTGTTTACCTATTAGAGAGCCCATATTACATTGTCTTATCCTTTGAGTTATTGGTTGCAGATTCCAGCTTAGTCCAATGCACGTACACTCTTATTATTATCCACACTGTTCGGTCGTGCAAGTGAAAGACAATAATGCCGATATTTGATGAAAAGATTGAGATGGAGAAAAACTGCTATGAACTCGACCTATCTTGCTCTTGTAAATATGATTATCTCATCGTTCCAAATTCAGTTCATCATGGGTGAAACATATTTGCAATGATAATTAGATATTATAGTTACTCATGCCATGCTTAATTAGCTAAGAGTGTATAATGGTTTGTCTTGGGTGCAAGCATGCATATTAAAATGGTTGTGATGTGATATGATGGGATGGTATCCTCCTCTGAACGATTCAAGTGGCTCGACTTGACACTTGTTCACGCACGTAGTTGAAACAAAATCAACATAGCCTCTATGATATTTATGTTCATGCTGATTTATATCCTACTCATGCTTGTATTCAGTGTTAGTTAATCTCAAAGCATGTTGATCACTGTGTCGCTCTCTAGTTGGTCGCTCCCCAGTCTTTTGGTAGTCTTCACTTGTACTAAGTAGGAATACTACTTGTCATCCAATCCCTTAAATTCAAAGTTATTTTATATGAGTCCACCCTCTATACCTACTAATAAAGCAAGGTGATATTCTTGGTTTCGTCCCGCGATTGATAAGTTTTTTGAGTTTTTTTATTGGGCGAGGTGGTACTATTGAAATTATCGGTTGTTGTTTCGTTTGTTGAGAAAACATAGACATAGTCCAAAGGCTACTACACCTCAACCGGTAGTGGGCCTGGACCTTCCGCTGATGGGTTGCCTTTGCCGCCTTGACGAAAATAGTAAGTGAAAATATATATATATGTATATGTTCCGCTAATGGATCGAACTTCTTCGGTCCACGTAGGTTGTAGCCAGCTGGTGTATATTCAACCTGTAGTAAAGTAGTGATTCAGTATGTATTAGTCCCATCTGGCTCCGTTAAATTAGATCCTTCCACTTTATATACGCACCGTGTTGTACTAAAATCAACTGGCCAAGAGAGACTCATTAAATCCAACTCAAAAAAAAGAGACCCCATAAGAGGGACATGCACGACGACCTCGTCGAATGGATTATAGAGAACGTCGGCATGCATATATACACTCCAGCAAACTAGCTCCAAGCCAGGTAGATCACTAAAGTGAAGGGACAGTGCGGGGTGTGGCGGCTGGCGACGACAGTGGCCAGCATACTAGAGTTCATGCAGTCGACGATGAACACCCGTCAGTTCGTGAACATGGAATTATGTGCATGCAACATGCGTGAAGATGAACCATGCAAGCTAGAGTGCTGGCATGCACGCCGGACTAACCCATTGATACAACTTCTAATCTCACTAAAAAAAAGATAGAACTTCTAATCATCTGGAGATGCCCTTTTAGTTCACATAAAATATCTCTAATTTTAATATTTTTCATGTGAGATTTTCATGAGTTATATGCAATAATGCTTCGTTGTTTGGCTAGACAATTAGCTACATATGATCATATTATGTGCTATCATAAGCATTAGTTTATCCAAAAATCCAAAGGTACCAATGTGCATTCTCTATAAAGAATTTTCACATCTCTCTTTTCTGTGTGCGTACATATAAAAGAAGCGGCTATTTTTTTTCTGGAGATGGTGTTATTGCACAGAAAAATGCTCTATTATGCTTAATTTTTTTAAGATAATACAGTATTGTGGATTGTGCTTCTTTTACTTAAATGTTGTACTTAAAAGAAGAAAATGTCTAACAGTGCTCATAACAAAGCAGCCCTAGCGACGGAATCGAAAGCTTGTGGCTGTGTGAGCATCGAAGGGGCGGTGTGCATGGAAGGGTCTTGGTAGAAGAGTTGGAGCGCTAGCAAGTAGCTAGCCCTTGATTGAGTTGTCAATGGCAATGGCAAGGGTGGTGTCCTCATGACATCCTTGCTCGATTAGGAAGCCGGTGGCGTTCATAGCTTTACATCGAAGTCCTCGTGTGTTGGGAGCTGGGGATCAACCAATGAACTCAACCAATGCATTTTCTCTTCACAAATGAATTTTCCACCTCTTGGCCATTAGATCTAATAATCTACAATTAATGTTGTTGTTGTTGTTCCCTCAAAAAAATGTTGTTCAGTCAAATTAATGTTGTTCATAATCTAAAATTAATGTTGTTCACGCCACGAATCCTCAAATGATCCATCTTTTTTTGTCAGTAACGTCCATTCTTTCATGACATAGTTCCTCGACCCGGCCAACCTTGATTGATAAAAATTATTGTTCTCCCCCGTTGCAACGCACGGTCATTTGTGCTAGTACCAACCTATATGCGGTATTTACCTGTCGTTCCAAGTAAATTTGCATATCCCAATCTCTAAACCTTCAAATAAACACTCTGTTTTGTATGCCCAAATCGCTCATGTGGCGACTGGGGACTGTCAGTATCTTCCATGCTAGGTGGGTTATTTTCACGTTATGTGTTGATTCACTATCATTCACAAGAAAGTGGCTGGTAATCGGGATGCCTAGTTCCATGCTCGAAATGAAAACAAAATATAATTAAACAAAACTCCCTAGAACTATGTTTGTATGGACGGTACCCGTGAGTTCGGCCCGCCGTGGAGTGTGACTAGTTGGTGGAGGGGGAGTAAAAACTTTATCTTTCTGTTTGGGAACCACCTATAATGTATCTAGCATGGAAGATGTTGAAAACCTTTTGGCCGTTATGTGAGCAATGAAAGCATACCACTCACAAATTATTACTTACCTGTGTTTAAAAAAATCGAGCTCTGGCACCTCTACAAATCAATGCTTCCCTCTGCAAAGGGCCTTTCCATTTAATTTATTGTGGAGTCATCATCTTCTTATAAAAGGCACGAGTTAGAGAGCACCACCGTCATTTGTATGCTTTGCTGTTAATTGATGTTGGGTATGAGCATGACTGGATCCTTGTTATTTAGAGGTGCTCTGCATTTATGTTTTGCGGTCTCAGAAAAGGGCTAGCGAGATGTCGTTTTGTCATATTGTATCATGATTGTTTTGAAAAAGTGTTGTCATCCGAGAGTTATTATTATTGCTTGCTAGTTAATTACGTCATTGATATGAGTAAATGTGAGACCTAAATGTTATTGTGAACGGGGTTAGTCCATGATCTTTGCTGAAAATCTAAACATCAGTTAGATGTATTTACAACAACAAGATCAAACAGAGTTTGTAAAAGTTTTTCATTATCACTTTCAGTTTATCAACTGAATTTCTTGAGGACAAGTAATGGGTTAAACCTGGGGGAGTTGATACCTCTCCATCGTATCCACTTTTCCAAACTCTTTTGCCCTTGTTTTGAACTCTAATTTGCATGATTTGAATGGAACTGACCCGGACTGTTGATGTTTTCAGCAAAATTGCCTTGGTGTTATTTTTGTGGAGAAATAAAAGTTCTCAGATTGAGCTGAAAATTTACAGAGACTATTTTTGGATTTAATAAAAAATACTGGCGCAAGAATCAACCATAGGGGGCATCTACAGGCCACAAGCCTGCTAGGCGCGGCCACCCCTGGCCATGCCTAGCAGGCTTGTGCGGCCCCTGTGGCTCCTTCGACCTCATCTCCAACTCCATATAACCCTATTCGCTGAGAAAAAAAATCAAAGAGAAGAGTTCATCGCATTTCACGATATGAATCCGCCGCCACCTCCCATTCTTCCTCGGGAGACTAGATCTGGTGTCCGTTTTGGGCTCCGGAGAGGGGAAATTGATGCCAACATCATCACAAACCATCCTTCATCACCAATTCCATGATGCTCTCCACCGTTCGTGAGTAATCCCAACGTAGGCTTGCTGGACGATGATGGGTTGGATGAGATTTATCATGTAATCGAGTTAGTTTTGTGAGGGTTTGATCCCTAGTATCCACTATGTTCCGTGATTGATGTTGCTATGACTTTGCTATGCTTAATGCTTGTCACTAGGCCCCGAGTACCATGATTTCAAATCTGAAGCTATTATGGTTTCATGAATATATATGTGTTCTTGATCCTATCTTGCAAGTTGTAGACACCTATTACGAGTTATGATCCGCATCCCCCAGGGTGACAATAACTGGGATTCTTTCCGGTGATTATTGTAGTTTGAGGAGTTGATGTGTTCACTAAGTGCGAATGCTTTGGTCTGGTTCTCTATTAAAAGGAGGCCTTAATATCCCTTAGTTTCCATTAGGACCCCGCTGCCACGGGAGGGTAGGACAAAAGATGTCATGCAAGTTCTTTTCCATAAGCACATATGACTATATATGAATACATGCCTACATTACATTGATGAATTGGAGCTAGTTCCATCTCACCCTATGTTACATAACTATCCATCAATGATCCATTGCCTACGAGCTTTCCACATATTGAACTTTGCTAAGTTACTTCTCCGCTGCTACTATTACAATCACTACAAAACTGCTACTATTACTTTTGCCATCATTACCGTTACTTCCATACTACTTTGCTACTAAATATTTGCTGCAGATATTAAGTCTTTCAAGTGTGCTTGAATTGACAACTCAGCTCCTAAAACTCGAGAATATTCTTTGGCTCCCGCTGTGTCGAATCAATAAATTTGGGTTGAATACTCTACCCTCGAAAATTGTTGTGATCCCCTATACTTGTGGGTTATCGGAGGCTCAAGATCTCTGCCTCCTCCACCCACATCCACACTGTCGCCTGTCTGGGTAGCTACAGGCACACCGGGAGTGGATGGGTCAACCGCCGCGAAGCCCTTCTTCACAAGGGCCATGGTGATGGAGTCGATGAAGAAACCGGCACATTGATCGTAGGATCAGGTTCGCACAACCCTTTCTCCCCTACCTGGCGCGCCAAATATGTTGGGGGACGAAACCTATGGGATCACGAAGGTCCCTTTACGGTTCGGCAGGGAGAAGGTGTGCACAAAGAGCAGATCTAACAAGCAATGTGAGGGTTTTTTACCCGGGTTCAGGCCACTGAGAGGCATAATACCCTACTCCTGCTTTTGTGTATTATGGGTGTTTTAGGTTCCAGCTATAGGAGCGTTGTGTGGTGAACAGTACACAGCCGCTACGCGTGTGAGACGGAAGGTTGGAAAAAAGGTCCAAAGATCCCTACTGTAACGCCTTGGGCCTCCTTTTATATGACTAAGGGGATCCCAACGGTGGCCTACAGTACGTACACGAGGTGTACAGTGCTATAGTGTTATCGTACCTAACACTGACAATGTAGACAAACGCATTTAATGCTTCGGCAGACATCTCTGACCTTCTATAGGACGGGACGGGAACCCGCCCCATCGGCACCGCTTAGCCTCCTCCGTCGTCGGTGCCTCGACACGTACCTATGTGGGATGACACCTGGTCTCTGCACTAGCAGGATGGCGAGGTCTTGCTGGGTGCACTTCTTGACGGGGCTCCATAGGCCATCCCAGCAAGATCTTGTCGGGGTCCTATCCTTTGGTCTCCGGTCTTGATCGTTGGCTTGAATGTTCTCTTGACTTCTTTGTACTTGCATCCAGTAGTCCCCTGGTAGGCTTGGTTGCTGGTGTGCCTACAACTGCCTATGCACAAGTAAGGGCTATTAAAAGACCCAAACTTTAGTACACCGACACAATATTTAAGTCTGGCAAAACTTTCAGATTTGTAAGAAACACCATCATACTTTTCAATCAAAGAAGCATTTTCATAAGCACCTTCAAAAGCAACAAATTCTTCTATTCGCTCCACATCATAATAATCATAAATACCTTTACCATAAGAATCCAAGGTTTTATTATCATTAAGTTCACATAGAAAGGGAAGCTGAAAACCCTCAATCTTAGAGCAACAAGTGTAATCACATTTCAAACATGCATCCCAAGCAAACCAACTCAATATTGTAATTTGATCCCATAAGTGTTTCCCCTTTTGAGACAAGCGATAATCCATAAATTACTCACGTTGATCCAACATGTCTCCCATTATAAAGTTCAATGAGCAATTATGGGGATTATCAAATGAGTCATTAACGCGTTTCACATAACGAGCATAGAGGGTTTTAGGAGGTTCCCTATCTTCATGTGTAGCAAGTACCACTTTTTTTTGTGTTTCGTGTACCATATCCACAACTATACATATAAAACAACTAATAACAGAAAATAAAAATTACTCAGTGATAAAGAAAACAAGCACATACGAGAATATTCACCCCACGCTATTGCTCCCCGGCAATGGCGCGAGAAAAAGTTTTTGATAACCCACAAGTGTAGGGGATCGTTGTAGCCTTTTTCGATAAATAAGAGTGTCGAACCCAACGAGGAGCTAAAGGTAGAATAAATATTCCCTCAAGTTTTATCGACCACCGATGCAACTCTACGCACACTTTAACCTTTGCTTTACCTAGAACAAGTATGAAACTATTTTGTAGGTGGTAGGATAGTTTGCATGAATAAAAATAGAAGTACTTTGCAGGAATAAAACTATGAGTAAATTGCAAGATAATAAAATTTAGTTGTTTATTAGAAAGCTTTTGTCAAACAAGAAGGTTATTTGTCCCTATGCAATTGATAACTAGACCGGTAATCATTATTGCAATTTTATATGTGGGAGAGGCATGAGCTTACATACTTTCCGTACTTGAATCATATGCACTTATGATTGGTGTTGTCGTTTTCTCACGACAGATGCCATGGGTAGGCTTATCATAGCTGGTTGGGGCCGGAGGACGCCGACAGGCTCCGGGAGCGGGATTAGGTACAAGCAGTGGTGACACACAATATACCCAGGTTCAGGGCCCTTCGTGGGAGGTAACACCCCTAGTCATGCTTGGTCTAGTTTGATGGATGGGTATGTTTACATGGTTGCTCTTGGAGCTGTGTCTAGAGGAGGAAGAGGGAGCATCCGGCTCACCTTCCTTCGCTATGAAGTGTGAGAGAGCGTGGGAAGTATCCTATCGGTGTGTGCATGAGACTTGTCGTCCCGTTGTTTGGGGAGCTTGGGGGGGTTTATAGGCCAACCCCCCGGCCTTACAATATTCCTAAGGTGCAGAAATGAGGGGCCCGGCTGGCAGTCTCTCCGGCTGACCAGGGGGCCCTACCTCTCGAGCCGTCTTATCGCCTGTAGGGTCCACCAGCTATGCGGTCCCATCGCCCGCTGGGACCCGCCAGCTCCACGATTGGCCCCCACCCACCTACTACGGAACGGGTCACCCGGGTGGTGTTGCCTAGCGCCAGCCGGTCGAATCCTCCGGTACGGCCGGTTGCACTGTAGCCATGCCGCAATAGGTAATCGAGTGGGTGGGGGCATGCCAGCACTATTACCTTGCACGGTCACGGTCACCAAAGTTAGCGGCCCGGACAGCCGGACTGTAGCCACATGCGCCCGCGCGTCAGCGTCCACTGTGGCTACATTGGCACCTGTCGTGGCGGTCATGCCGTGTCGTCGTACCCGTGCGCAGAGGGACGGGACGTTGCTTGTCTGCCCCGGGGTCAACGGAGGAGGCGGCCCAAAGGCAGCCGGTCATGCCAAGTCAGCAGGGGGCGAGCCGGTACCTTGACCAGCCGTCCTCGAGACAGCCGGCGATCACACCAACCAGCTGTGCTCCAGTCGACCGGGGCCATCCGGTCACGTACTTTTTCTTCGAAGCAGGAAGGAGAACCCCATTGCTTTGTCATACATAGGGGTAATAAGCCCATCAGTAGTCCCCGAAGCCGGCGGGGGCCCTCGTCCAACAGACGGAGGGGAGCCAACGTCTTCTCCCTGGCGACGCCCGCCTCTGGTGTGAAGCCGAAAGGGCATCCGGTCGGTAGTAGAACCTGATGCCTCGGGTTTCGATGCGATGCCACAGGCCCCGAGCCCGCCCGCCGTGCGCCACATGGCGGGTAATGATGCCACGGGCCCCGCGCACGCGGGCAGACGAGACCTTGCCCTAGGTCTAGTCCGCTAGGCCTCGAGGGCAGCCCAGTAGGCCTCGGGGCGCAGACAAGGATCTTCTGCGCCCCGAAACGGCGGTTACGGCCCGGGCCGCCCACGCGTGCGCTGGAATTCTGAGGGAGTGGGCGTAGTTAATCCCCATGTCCTCCGGTCGTGGCCTCCCCATTTAAAAGGGGAGGAAGAGCAGGGGCGGACATACCCACACCCCACTTGCCCCCTTGCTACCTCTTCTCTTGGCCTCCCTTTCCCCCTCACGCATCGCTGCTCCTCAAGCTCGCAAGCGCGCCTGCACGCTGTCCTACCGTCGAAATGGTCGACGGGCACGGAGGAAGCTGGGTCGGATCCATGGTCACCGAGGACGCCATCGCGGACCTCCCCCCGCACGCGCACGCTGCCGCCGACGGAGCGTGTGATTGCCCGTGCACCGGGCGACGAGGTGCTGCCAGGGGAGTTCGTCGTCTTCCTCTGGCATTTCTCCCGCGGCTTCGGGCTCCCGGTGAGCCATTTTTTCGAACTGATGATGGACACATTCGACCTGCAGCCGTACCATCTCGGCCCCAATGCCATGCTCTACCTCGCCGGCTTCATGACGATGTGCAAGGGGTACTTGAGGATTCCTCCCTTCCTCGACCTCTTCAACTCTCTCTTCAACCTCAAGTCATTGAAGAGCAACGCCTGCGGGGGCGCGGCGGTGTGCTCCCATGGCACGCGCTTTCCGCACTTCTCCCTCGTCGACTCCGTCAAAGGGTGCCACCGGACGTTCTTCTACGTGAAGAATGCCAACCCATGGTAGGACTACATCCGGCTACCTCCCTTCATCGACGCGTAGTCCACCGGAGTCAACTGGTCGGGAGGCACTCCGCGCGGAGTGGCTTTGGCGGAACTCGGCTGACTCGTGCAGCTGAGGACTATTGAGGGGCTGGTCGCCTCCGATCTGGTGGTGGACTTCATCTCGCGCCAGGTGCTGGCTCTTGAGATGAGGCCGTACCGGATCTACGACATGTCCGGCCGCCGGGACCCCTGCCGGCTGACGACCGTCGTCCTGACACCGGCTCAGGTGGCGACGCAGGTGAACGCCATCACGACGTTCAAGCTGGCGCTGACGTCATGGAATTTCGGCATGGAGCCGTATTACCGCATCAACCGTCCTCTACTTGTAAGTTTAGTCGAGGCGGCTATTTTCATTTGATTCTTCCCAGCTGGCAGTCGGCATCGGGCCTCACTAATCCATGCTGACCGCAGCTGTTCGTGTGACAGAACATGCCGGATGGCCCGCACCCCCAAATCTTTGACGGGGAGCGCGACCACTCGGACTCCGAAAACTATGAGCGGGGAGGCCTGCCTTAAGAGGGAGTTACTCCTCGGGAGGGGTCGAGGAGCCGGCCGACCCGCGAGCCTGCGGGCCCAGCGGAGCCAGAGGGTCCGGCGCAGCCGGAGAGCCCAGCGGAGCCGGTGAGTTCCCTATCGGTTCCACGATCAGGGACAGGACCGATGACAATGATGAAGATGATGATGATGTGATGATCCTGAACATGCCTCCCCCCTCAGTTCCACAGGACCGGCGTGGGCTGAGCGGCCGGCTCAATCCCCGGTGGTCGGAGCCGCCAGCCGGGCGAAGAGTTCGGCTCAGGAAAAGCCGACGGCCCTGCCGCCTGTCCATAAGAGGGTGAACGTGGCTGCACGAAAGTTGCCGACATGTGCCAAGCGGGCTTTGCCTGTCATCACTGGGTAAGCATCTTCTTTTTTCTTGCGTGTGTTTCGTTCCGAGTTGCGGGCCGGTGGGTGTTTGACCCTTGTGCATCACAGGGACCCTATCGAGCTCCATGAAGTGGAGTCGACGGTGGACCTGATGGACGCCGCTAGCCGGCTGGCCCGCGAGCACGCGGCCACGCAGCGGGAGGAGAAGAGGAGGCTCGCGAAGCTGCGAGCCTCAAACTCCAGAATGCGAGGCGGGGCCTTGCATTACGGGACTTTGAGCGGCGGGAGGGGGAGGAGGTCCGCGAGTCCCGCGCGGGTAAACGACTCGGCGGCGCAATCGACCCGTCTGTCGAAGCCCCCGTCAAGTGAGCCGCGACGGGCGGCTACGGAGCCTGCTGCACCCCCTCCTGCGGAGGAGACGACCCGACTGGGGGCAACGACTACGGAGCCGGTCCCCAAGGCGGCTAGGCAGGAGGTGTCGGACGTGACGCCACCTGCGGCCAATTCGGCCCAGTCGACGCGCTGGAGGCTCCGGCGGCCCCGAAGGCGGCGTCAGAGGTAGTGCCAGAGGTGCCGTCCATGGAGACGGAGGCACCGTCCGTCGCGGTCATCGCGTCGGGCCGGTAGGAGGAGGAGGCAGCGCTGGCGTCGAGCGACGGGCAGTGAGGACCGATTCCCGGGCCCTCGACGTCATCAACCCTCCCCCTGTGGCCGAGACCGTTGTGAGCATCGGGACGGGTGGCAATGGCAGCCAGGACCGGAGGTCCATGCAGGACGTGATCCGGAACTAGGAGGCGCTGGCCCGTGTCCCAACCCTTCTGGCTCCCCCGGTAAGTGCCCCGGTCCCCGCATTCGGGGAGTTGGGGAGCGTTCTAGATCGGTGCCGCCAGGAACTAGCCCGGTTCGCGAAGGTGGCCGACACCACCCTGCGGCGCGTGGAGGTAAGCATTGTTGTCTTTGTTAACATTTTCAATGGGTGCGCGCAAGCGCACCCACTTGGTGCAGGCCCCGAGATGCGGGCCGACTGACCAGCTGGTGGGCAGCAGGACCGGATCTCCTTGTGCGTCCTTTGATTCTGGCTTCATGTGGTAGGAGGGGAACTCCTAGTGGCACAAGCTGTTCGATGAGGCGGTCTCTACCCATGACCGCGGCAAGCATGGCTTCTACCAGATGGAGGAGGAGCTGGCGTGGGTGCAAGGTATGTCAAGTCTTGTGGGAGGGGCATGTGGCCCTCGGGAGCCGAGCCAACTACCTGGTAGCCCGAGCGAGCGTGGAATGACCGGCTGATGCCCGCTTTGCTTTGCAGGTGAGCTGACCGCCCTCCGGGTGGAGATGACCAGGGCCGTCTTTGAGCGGGAGCGGCTGGCGCAGAGCATCCAGGCGGTCACTCAGGAAAAGGACCGGCTGGCCACACTATTGGTGGACGGGGAGGCGGCCCAGGACCGCCTCAAGGATGACGTGGCATGGGAGGTGACGGCCAAGGAGAAGGCCGTCAAGGAGGCGGCTGACGTCGCCCAGCGGACCACCGCCCTCCTCGGTGAGGTGATCTGCCTCGAGAGGACGCCCGAGGAGCTTAGGGGTTCCCTCGCCGAGGCGGAGGCGGCGTTGGCGTCGGAGAAGGACTCGTCGCTCCACTTTGCGATCGAGGTGGACGACTCCCTTGAGCGTGAGTGCCCGTTTTCCTCTTTTCAGCCGGCGGTCTTTTTCTTGTCAGTTCTTGTTCTTGATTTTCCTTCTTTTCCTTCTTCCCTTCCTTCTTCAGGGCGCTTCCCGGAAACCCAGCACCGCGCCGAGCATGCTGTCGAGGAGCACCGGGAGTTTCTCCGGTTGCGCGGGCGCTCCATCGAGGAGGACACCGCGTGGGATATGATGGAACTTGGGCTTGCCATAGAAAACCAGCTGATCCACCTCAACCGGAGCGTGGAGCGGCTGAAGACGTCCGGCAAGGAGGTTGTCGCTGCCTTGTGGTCGGGCCGTGGAGGAGCGCCGGAGAACCGCGTGGCCTTGTGGTTGGAGCACGCCATGGCCAGGCTCGAGGTCTGGAAGGCGCCAGCGGCTCGAGCCGGCGCGCAAATGGCGCTCCGGTTCGTCACTTCGTGGTACCACAACGTGGACTTGGGCCGGCTGGCCACTATGCGGGACGAGCCGGCCGAGGAGGGGGCGGCCCGTGAGCCGGCCCTTGTCCTCCGGGCAATCAAGCTCGTGTCGTACGTCAACCCAGATGAGCTCCTGCCGTCCCTTGGCGAGGACGGAGAGACCACAGCCGAAGACTCCTTCGGCATCCCCCAAGGTCCGAAGGACGAGGAGGTTGCCGATGAGAGTACCGACTCCAGAGGCAAGATGGTTGGGACCGTAGAGGCTGCCTCGAAAGCCAAGGAAGCCGACCCGAAGTCCACAACCACCTGTAGGACGGGAGTCGAGCCGCCCAGCGATGCGCCGGATGAAGACACGCCGGTGGCTTGAGCCCCCGGGCATCTTATCTTTTTTCCTTTGTTATCTTTCCTGCATGTTAGGCTTAAGTCCACCCACTGGGGGTGTAATGTAATGAACCGTGATGGTCGGGGGCCTCTTTTATCTTAAAATTCATATTCTGAATGTTTGACGTGTTTGCCTATTACGCGTGCCTGCTCGTCCTTACCCTTTTTTGCCCCTTTGGTTCCATCAATTCTGTCACTTTTCCCTTTTGGTTTCGGCCCCACCAGCCCAACAGCCGGGAGCCGGTCTGTAGATGGGTTGGGGCGTCCTCCTCGAGGGAGCCAGTTCTGAACTTAGGAACCGCGAGAGCTTTTTTGGGTAAGTTGAGTGGCAGAGGCGAGGCGGTGGTCTGGCTGGACCTAACTTGCGACCCTTTACGATCGGACATTCGTGTGTGCAAAGTTTTGCCGCCCCGAGGCCCGGTCAGCCGGATAGCCGGGAGCCGCTTTGTAGCTAGGAGGGGTGGGAGGGCTTGCTCAGCTCACACTATTTTGGGAGAGGCGACCTAGGACCAGCCGGAGAGCCCTCGGGCCCGGGAGACGGGTCGGAGTGCTGGTGAGTGAGGAGACTTTTGAGGGAAACAAATAGGGCGTGTCGCAAGAGCCGGCCTGGGCACCCATTGCATTCATAAGCCCAAAAGTGAGGGATACATACATACCTTGGTCTTTTCAGCAGTATAATGGACGGAGGAGCGCCGCGTTCCATGGGCGCTTGGTCTCCTCACCGGAGGCGTCAGTTTTGCGCTTTTGTGGCTTCTGGGTGTCTATTAGGTAATACACGTTGTTGTGCAGCACCTTGTTGACGATGAACAGGCCGTCCCATGGGGAGGACAACTTGTGTTGTCCGCCTGTCCACTGGAACCGCCTGAGCACCAAGTCCCCTTCACGGAAGGAGAGCGGCCGGACCCGCTTGTTGTGGTAGTGCCGGAGCTTCTGCTGATAGATTGCCATCTGGCTCAATGCCAGCTCACGGGCTTCTTTGAGTAAGTCGACGCCATCTTCTCTTGCCTCCTTTGCGTCCTTCTCTGTGTATAGGGCGACCGAGGCGAGTCGAACTCAATGTCGGTGGGGACGATCGGCTCGGAACCGTAGACAAGGAAGAAGGGTGGTCCTGAGACTCCAAAGGACAGCCGGTAGCTCATCGACCTAGCAGCCGGCTAACCTCACCAGCGGTGTTACGAGCCGGGGCTTGATGCCGGACAAGATGAGGCCGTTTGCCCTCTCGACTTGGTCGTTTGACCGTGGATGAGCGACGGAGGCCAGGTCGAGCCGGATGCCTTTCTTGGCACAGAAACGCGCGAGCGCGCCGTTGGCGAAGTTCGTGCCATTGTCGGTGATGATGCTATGGGGGACGCCATAGCGAACCGTGATGTCGTCAATGAACCGGGCGGCCATGGGACCGTCCAGCTTCTTGATTGGCCGTGCCTAGATCCACTTGGTGAATTTGTCGACAGCCACCGGCAAATGTGTCATGCCGCCTCGTGTGGTCTGGAAGGGACCCACCATGTCCAGCCCCCAGACGGTGAAGGGCCATGAGAGGGGGATGGTCTGGAGGGCCGACGTCGGTACGTGGCTCTGCATGCTGAAGCGTTGGCAGCCCTCGCACTTGTCGACCAATTTCTTTGCCGGCTCCAAGGCAGTGTGCCAGTAGAAACCATGGCGGAAAGGCTTGGCCACCAGGGTCCTGGAGGCGGCGTGGTGCCCGCACTCGCCCTGGTGGATGTCAAGGAGGATCTCCAGACCCTTTTCCGGCTCAAGGCACCGCTAGAAGACACTGGTGGTGCTGCGGTGGACCAGCTCATGATTGATGATGCTGTATGCCGAGGATCGGCGTTGGATTTGTCTTGCCGTGGCCTCATATGGGGGAGTTCACCGTGTAGGAGGAATGCCAGGATGGGCTGGGCCCATGAGGGAGCCGAGACGGGGACCAGTTCAGGAGCCCCTAGTCCTGGATGATCAGTCACCTGGATCGGCCCGCCAGCCCCTGAGGCCGGCTCGGCGATTGTCATCATGATAGACACGTCATTGGATCCAGCAGCCTCAGATGTAGCCAGCTCAACTGGTGCCGGCAAGGCGGACGAGGTTGAGGGAGCCAGTGGTGAAGATGCCAAAGGCGCATCCAGAGCCGCCGATGGGCCGGCGGCGTCTGCCGGCACGAAGATGGATACCGATTCTGGGAAGGCTTGATCGACGGCTTGAGCAGCTGCTCGAGGGAGATGCTAGTTGGGATGGCCTGCCGGGTGTAGCCGATCTTTGCCAGTGTGTCGGCCACCTCATTGTCTGCCCGTGGGACGTGGTGGGACTCACAACCCTCAACGGAGCCGGTGAGCTGTTGTACGAGGAAGCGGTAGCTTGCCATGTTGGCATCCCTGGCGTTCCATTCGCTAGAGACCTGCTGTACCACGAGGTTAGAGTCGTCGAAGCATAGGATGTGCCTGATGCCAATCTCCTTGGCGAGCCGAAGGACATGGACGATGGCCTCGTACTTTGCCACGTTGTTGGAGGCGACGAACTGGATCTGGAGGGCATACTTGAGCTGGTCACCTTTCGGGGAGCAGAGGACTATGCCGGCACCCAGGCTGGTCCTCATTTTTGAGCCGTCAAAATGCATGCGCCAATGCGTGGAGTCTGGACGAGGCGGCATGAACTCGGTCTCCGCCCAGTCGACAAGGAAGTCGGCCAACGCCTGCGACTTGATGGCGGTGCGAGGTTCGTACCGGATCTCGTGGTTGGCGAGGGCGATTACCCATTTGGCGATCCGTCCGGTAGAGTCCTGGCCGCTCATGATCTCGTCGAGCGGGGCCATGCTCACTATGGTGATGGTGTGCTCCTGGCTGTACTGCTTGACCTTCGTCGTGGCAAAGTATATGTCGTAGCACATCTTCTGGTAGTGGGGGGCGTTCTGCTTGGAGGCGGAAAGTACCTCGGTGAGGTAGTAGATGGGGCGCTGGACCGGCAGGGATTCGCCCTCCTCCGGTCACTCGACCACCAAGACGACGCTGATGACACGAGTGGTCACCGCGATCTAGGCGAGCAAAGGATCCTTCTCAGCCAGCGCGGCCAGGATGGGCACGCGGGTGAGAGCCTTCTTGAGGCAGCGGAAGGCCTCGGCCACCTCGTCGGGCCAATCGAACATGCCTAGCTTCTTGGAGTGACACGGCTCGACCAAAGCCGTCTTGCAAAGGAGCCCATAGAGGCAGCCGGTGAACTTCTGGACATCGCGGAGCCGGGTCGGCTTGGGCATGCGCTCGATTGCGCTGATCTTCTCTGGGTTAGCATCGATGCCACGAGCGGACACGAAGAAACCCAAGAGCTGGCCGGCTGGGAGACCGAAGACACACTTCTCCGGGTTGAGCTTGATCTTGTACTCGTGCAGGTTCGCGAAGGGTTCCCGGAGATTGTCGAGGAGGATGAAGTGCTTCTTGGTTTTGATGACGATGTCATCGACGTAGACGTGGATGTTCCTGCTTATCTGAGGCAGGAGGCACTTCTGCATGCACCACTGGAAGGTGGCGCCTACGTTCTTTAGGCCGAAGGACATGGTGATATAGCAGTAGGCCTCGAAGGGCGTGATGAAGGAGATGTTGAGACGGGCCTCCAGATACAGCTTGATCTCGTGGTAGCTGGAGTAGGCGTTCAGAAAGGACAACAAGTCGCAGCCGGCCGTGCAGTCGATGATTTGATCGATCCGCGGTAGGGAGAATGGGTCCTTGGGGCATGCCTTGGTCATGCTGGTATGGTGAATGCATCTCCGTCAGGTCTTGTTCTTCTTCAGCACCAGGACTGGGTTGGCTAGCCAGTCCGGATGGAAAACTTCCATGATGAACCCGGATGTGAGCAGCCCGGCGATCTCTTCTCTTATAGTACGCCGCTTCTCCTCGGAGAAGCGGCCCAAGGGTTTCTTGACCGGCTTGACGTCCGATCGGATGTGTAGTTTGTGCTTGGAAAACTTCCTCGGAACACCCGGCATGTCCTTGGGGGACCATACAAAGATGTCCTGATTCTCACGGAGGAAGTCGACGAGCTTGCCTTCTTATTTGCTGTCGAGGCAGGAGCCAATGCTGACGCACTGAGTGGGGTTGCCCGGGTTGAGCGGGATTTGCTTGGTGTCCTTGGACGGCTGGAAGGAGGCCTCGCCGACGAATTGTGAGGTAGGAGACGGCACGGCCGGCTAGCTGGCCGCGAGGGCGATGAGTGGTCGAGCTGCCGCTTTTCCTTAGCTATCTCTAGGGCCTCGGCCAGCCGGCTGCCGTCTAGAGTGCACTCGAGCGACATCTTGTAGTCACCCGTGATGGTGATGATTCCCTTGAGGCCCGGCATCTTGAGCTTGAGGTAGATGTAATGGGGGACCGCCATGAATTTGACGAGGGCCGGCCAGCACCACAGCGTGTGGTAGGGACTTGCGAGGTCCATGACTTCAAACCGCACTGGCTCGCGGCGGAAGTCGACGGGTCCGCTGAAGAGTACGTCGAGCGTGATCTTGTCGACAGGGGAGTAGGACTTCCCAAGCACGATGTCATGGAATACCGTCCGGCTCGCCTCGGGTCTTCTATCTTCAACCCCATCTTGCGCATTGTGTCGAGGTAAAGGATGTTGATGCTGCTGCCACCATCTATCAGTACCCATGTGAAGCGGAAGGTGCGCTTCTCGGTTGCGATGGTGGGGTCGAGGACCAGGACGTAGGCATCACGGCGGGGTGATCTGCCTGGCTCCAGGTGACCGGCTTCTCTGACTAGTGCATGAACTGGGGAGTCGCCGGCATGATGGCGTTCACCTCACGATAGAGCCAGCGTTGAGCATGCTTGCTCGTCTCTTCACTGGTGAAGACGACGTAGCAACCATGCTGGTTGGGGAACTGGTCGTCTAGACGACCGTCATTTTGGGCCGGAGTCGGAGCCGGTGCCGGGGCGGCAGCTGGGGCCAGAGCCGGCGCACGGGCAGGCGGCACGGGAGGAGCCGGGAGGCTGTCCCCCCGGGCCAATCGTTGTGAGAAGCTGCACTACCGGAGCGTGTGCGCGGAGGGCTTGGCCCCAGAGTGGTTCTTGCAGGGGAGGTCGAGCATCTGCTCGAACGTGAGCTTTGGCTGCCAGGTGGCCTTGCCAGTGCGCTAACGCTAGCTGGAAGACTGGGCAACCGGCTCCTACTCCTCGATGGTGGAAACCTGCCGGCTCCCGTAGTGGGAGTCCGACTGGTCATTCTTGCGCTTGTTGTTCTATGGCTGCCGGTTGTCAGCCGCCGGTCAAGACGCCGCCGGTGTCAAAGTCGTCTTAGCGGGCAGGGTCGTCTTGACCGGAACGACAGAATCGGCCGTGGCGGACTTGTCTGCCTTGGTCATGAGTTTGGCGATTGTGGCCGTCTTGGAGCACAGAAGCTTGTGCTTGAGGGGTTGCCATCACGACAGCCTTCGATGAAGTATTGTATGTCCTGCACCTCATGCCCCCCTCGCAGGAGTTGCGGAGCTCGGTCCATCGGGTGAGGTAGTCGCGGAGGGACTCGTCCGGCCCCGGAAAGCACACGGCCTGTTCACGGGGGTGGCCCGTCCGCTTGTAGGTGCCGGTGAAGTTGCGGACGAAGGCTTCCTCAAAGTCCGATGAGGTGTTGATGCTGTCGGCCTCCAGGTTGTTGAGCCAGGTGTGGGCCGAACCGATCAACATGAGGGCAGCATAGAGAATGGCCATGTGTTTGTTCCCTCTAGCAATGCCTACCGCGGTGGTGTAGTCGATCAGCCAGTCTTCGGGCTTGGCGGCCCCATTGTACTTGGGGTATCTCTGGGGAGCATGAAGCCGGTTGGGAACGGCTCGTTACGGATCCGAGGGCCAAAGCAGGCCGGGCCAATCGAGCCCTCCTCCTCGAGGAGGGCTGACTACGCGAGCCGGTCGATGCGGAGGCGAGCATCGTTCTTGCTATGGGGGACACGTGGTCCGAGATGGGCCGAGAGCTCGGGGCGGATGACGGGTGGAACCGACTATACTGGCTCGCGCCGCGGGGGTGGAGTATGCTCGTGGCTGCGTCGGCTACCGCCTGCCGGCGCCTCGTGGTGGCCGCTGCTGCGAGGCGGGTCGTTAGTGCGTCGGCTGTTTACAGCCGGCTGCTCGCTTCCCGGCAGCTGAGAAGGCCGGGAGTTGCTTGCCCCGACCCGGCGGCCGGAGACATGAGGGAAGCTGGAGTGCTGAGCCAGTTGACGGCCAGCCGTCCCTGTGCCCGCGCTCGAGCCGGGGGCCTTCGGAGGCGGCACCGCCCACCGCGAGCAGATGTTGCTGCGCGTCGGCGGCGTCGATGAGGTCCTTGATGTGACGCTCGCAGGCGGCACGTTCTTTGCCCTCCAAGGTAGCCAAATCCTCGTTGGCTACCTTGGCGGCCCGCTGGTTGGCTGCGAGAGTGTCATAGACAGGCATGTTGCCGCCCAAGATTTCGGTGACCACACAGCCACAGTCGCACACTGCGCCACGCCGGCTGGGCTCAGTGCTAGTCGGGGTGAGACCGTAAGCGGAGGCATATTCCCGCTGAGCGGCCACCATGCGGCGCCACGTGGCCACGAGGGTGCTGGCATCCTCGAACAGGAGGTGGCGAGCCGCCTCAAGCTCGGCCGTGGCGGCGTTGGGGTTTGCCGTCGGGGCAATAGGAGTGCTCAAGCCCTGAAGGGCCGCACCGAGCGGGGCGGAGGTGCCAACGCGGGTCGTGGCAGCGTCGGCCTCAGCCCGCGCACATGCGGAAGATGTGGAGGATATGATGGCTATTGCTCCCACGCGATCGTGGGAGCCGCTGGATTTGGTCGCAGCAAGTGCGCCCACAGCCGTGGGCAGACCGGCGTAGATGAGCACCTGGCTAGGGTACTCGTCAGCAGCCGGAGCTTCGGCAAGGCTGAGCCTGCAGAAGCGCGAGGTGAGAGGGTCGATGTCGAGCGCGAGGTCAACGGAGCTTCGCGCAGGGCATGCCGGAGCAAGCCCCACGAGCCCGTGGTTTTGCCTGGACATGCGGCGACGGCGGGGAATGGCGAGGTGTCCCGCCCGGAGCATGAATCCAGCCGGCGCCGCGTTTGGCCCCACGGTGGGTGCCAACTGTCGTTGTTTTCTCATGACTAATGCCATGGGTAGGCTTATCATAGGTGGTTGGGGCCGGAGGACGCCGACGGGCTCTGGGAGCGGGATTAGGTACAAGCGGTGGTGACACACGATGTACCCAGGTTCAGGGCGGTCTGTGGGAGGTAACACCCCTAGTCCTGCTTGGTCTAGTTTTATGGATGGGTATGTTGACAAGGTTGCTCCTGGAGCTGTGTCTAGAGGAGGAAGAGGGAACAGCCGGCTCGCCTTCCTCCGCTATGAAGTGTGAGAGAGCGTGGGAAGTATCCCGTGGGTGTGGGTGTGAGACTTGTCGTCCCGTTGCATGGGGATATTGAGGGGTTTTATAATCCAACCCCCGGCCTTACAATATTCCTAAGGTGCATAATTGAGGGGCTCGGCTGGCAGCCTCTCCGGCTGACCAGGCGGCTCCGCCTCTAGAAACCTCTTATCGCCCGTAGTGTCCACCGGCTATGCATTCTCATCGCCTGCTGGGGCCCGCCAGCCGACTCCATGATTGGCTCCTGCCCACCCGCTACGGAACGGGTCGCCCTCGCGGCGTCGCCTAGCGCCAGCCAGTCGAATCCTTCGGTATGGCCGGCTACATTGTAGCCACGCTGCAGCAGGTAATCGAGTGGGTGGGGACATGCTGGCACTGTTGCCTTGCCCGGTTGCGGTCACCAAAGTCAGCGGCCCGGACGGCCAGACTGTAGCCACGCAGGCCCATGGGTCAGCGGCCACTGTGGCTACATTGGCACCCGTCATGGCTGTCACGTCGTGTTGCCGTACCCGCATGCAAAGGGACAGGACATTGCTTGTCCACCCCGGGGTCAATGAAGGAGGCGGCCCGAAGGCAGCCGATCACGCCCAGCCGACCGGGCACCCAGCCGGTACCTTGACCAGCTGTCCTCGAGCCAGCCGGCATTCACACCAGCCGGTTG
Organism: Hordeum marinum; assembly: GCA_022496015.1. NCBI lineage: Eukaryota > Viridiplantae > Streptophyta > Magnoliopsida > Poales > Poaceae > Hordeum > Hordeum marinum. The sequence goes on from CM039674.1 coordinate 90,973,059, forward strand.
TGCTCCAGCCGGCCGGGGCCGGCTGGGGCCAGCCGGTCGCGTACTTTTTCTTCAAAGCGGGGAGGAGAACCCCGTTGCTTTGGCATACCTAGGGGTAATAACCCCATCATTTGGAACTCTAGCAAGTATCCGCAACTACCACAGATCATTAAGGTAAAAGACAACCATAGCATTAAGTATCAAGTCCTCTTTACTCCCATACACAACAACCCACCTACTCGTGTATGTGCTTTTGTCATTGACACCAGCCACCATAAGCAAATCATGAACATTGCAACACCCTACAGCAGGGATCCCTTACGTTTGCTTGACATGGAGGGCGCCATAGGAAAGCACCAAAATAAAACATACAACTCATACCAACCACGATCATCAATTAGCCCATAGGAAAAAAAGGATCTACTCAAACATCATAGGATAGCCACATATCACTGGGAAATAATATATGGAGTTGAGCACCATGCTTAAGAAGAGATTACAGTGGGGAAGAGAGGTGTTAGATCGTTGCATAGAGCGAGAGAGAGTTGGTGTTGACGGCGGCGAAGTTGTTGGTGTAGATCGTCGTCACGATGACTGCCCCAGTGGCATTATGGCGCCACTGAGAGAGAGGGGATAGATCCCCCTCCTTCTTGTTATTCCTTGGCCTCCCCCTAAATGAGAGGAGAGTTCCCCCTCTGGTCCATGGCCTCCATGGCGGTGGAGGAGCAGGAGCCCCTCCGAGATTGGATCTCCTTCTCTGTTCTCTTCTGTTTTGTGTTCATGTTTTCGGCCCGAAAACTGTAACTCCGATTGGGCTAAGATTTTAACATGATTTTTTTCTAGATACAACCTTCCTTGCGCCCAAAGTAGAGCTCCAACCGACTTACAAGGAGGCCACGATACACCACCACACGCCTGGGCCCTAGGGCGCACCCTCGCGTCTCGTGGTGTCTCTAAGCCTCCTTTTGCATTTATTCCACCTCCCAAAAATCACAAATATTCCAAAATAAGTCTATGTAAATTTTTATCGCGTTTGGACTTCGTTTGATATGGATATTCTGTGAAGTAAAAAAAAAGAAACAAACAGCAACTGACACTTGGCACTGTGTCAATAGGTTAGTCCCAAAAAATGACATAAAGTTACCATCAAATAATTATTAAACGTCCAAGAACGATAATATAACAGCATGGAATAATCAAAAATTACAAATACGTTGGATACGTATCACTAGGTTCAACAAAAGGGTCATTTTTATCATCGAGTGGTTTGTCGAGAGGCTAGGTTCAACAAAAGAGTGATTTTGTCCTCGAGTGGTTTGTTTAGAGGCTAGGTTCAACAAAAAGAGTGATTTTCTCAGCGAGTGGTTTGTCGAGAGGAGAGGTTCAACAAAAGCGTCATTTTCTCCTCGAGTGGTTTGTCGAGAACCTAGGTTCAACAAAAAGAGTGACTTTGTCATCGAGTGGTTTGTCGAGAGGCTAGGTTCAACAAAAAGAGTGATTTTGTCATCGAGTCGTTTGTCCAGAGGCTAGGTTCAACAAAAAGAGTTATTTTGTCATCGAGTGGTTTGCCGAGAGGCTAGGTTCAACAAAAGAGTGATTTTGTCATCATTTCTCAACTTCAAAGTGCACATCATAATTGTTCTGATATCAATACTAATTTTGTAATCATTTATCATAGCTGATTTTATCATAATTAAATAAATGGACAAGAAGACTTCTAATTTAAACCAACATCATAATTGTTCTAATATCACATCAACACATTTCATTCCAACCAACATGAGAATTCCTAACATTAGTAGCCACAACCATATATGATAATATAGGTTCGGACAGTACTACACATTGTTCTTGCTTCCAACATTAGTAGCCACAACCATACATAATACATAATACCTAAACCATACATTTATTCATCACAAATTTCCCTAATTTTCCTAATATTGTCCTTGTTCTGTTCCCCTGCCTTCAGCAGATCAACTGTGATGTACTCCAACCTTTTCTTCTCTTGCTTCACCTGTTCCATACCGTGATTTGCTACAACCTTCTTCCATTTGGTCATCAGTTCATCATTGCTCTGCTTAATCACTTAAAGTGCTAGCTTAAGTTCCATATTCTCTTTCTCAAGCCTAGCCTTCTCTTCCTTGGCTTCAACTATAGCTTTCTCTACACCACTATCCTGCATAATCTTCTGATAGTTCTCCCTCATCACATCCTTGTGAACTGTTGCAAATAAATGGCTTGTTTCCTTTATATGGTTCTGATGCTTCTATTGTATTAACTTCTTTTCTTCTTCCAGCTTCACTATCGCCTTCTCTTTTCCTTCAATCTCTGTGTTGCTCTGGTCATAGATATCCCAAATCTTGTGCAATGCATTCTACATAGGTTCTAGCCATTCTGCATCAATCTACTCTACCGGACCGCGGTTGTTACCTTCCTGCATTAAAAAATTGCAAAAGGAGAAAGTACTAAGTAAAATTGAACAGGAACTGGACATTTAACCGTTGTAATTACAAAATCTGAATTATAATGGATTTGTAACAAGCTATCCACTACGTCCTTAATTACCAAACAACACATACATATAAGCCTAATCCCAACTTACGCCTAAATTAGAGAGACTCTAGTAGAAAATTGTTCAATGGCATACAGAGGATCTGCACAAACCTTATTACCACATCCGTAGAACCAATGACCTCTATTCACGCCTTGGAATACAACGCCCCTATGCACTGGCAAGTTGTGACTGCACATCGGTCCTTAGGTAACAATGCCACACCACTCTGGGTCAACAATGGTATGTGGAACCTACAAGAATTCAAATAGAGTACATCCTCAAATCCTAGTTGAAATGGGTCAAACTAACCTCAAATTGAGTACAGATCGAAGAAATCCTAACCCTAACTGAGGAAGAATAGGAAATCACATCGCATTCGTTCGCATGCGAGATGCAAAAGGGTGAAACAGACACCTCGGAACTAGTTTCGCCATCCTTCCAGGAGACCATGGCTGTGGTGGTCAGCGGCAGGGGCGCGGTGGCTACAGAGACCTGGGAGAGAGATAGAGAGCGAATGGACGAATGGGTTGGGTTCGAGCAGCTCATTAGGTTTAGACCGACACCGTCAAACGGCTCGTCACGGCTGGCGTCTCGCCTTGGCCACGTGGCGCCTAACTAGGGGATCCACCGGTCAGAATTGCACTCAAACGCTCTAAATCATGGTATCAACGTTTTTTGAAACTATCATCCCAATGTTGATGGTTTCAAAAAAACTGAATGATGATGGTTTTTTGAATTAGGGTCCCCAATTCTAATGATTTTTTGCAATTTACTCGGTACATCTTGGTTCCCCATCGAGGCGAGTTCGTACTGCGCATGTCGCGGTCTCCGTCATTCCAAGTTCCAATGAAGCGGCGGCAAAACATGAGTGAGGAAACGGACATGCAAGCCGGAGCACCGCGGGGTCGATGAATCCTACTCATCCATCAATAGCTAACCGATTCCAACTCGCCCATATATGCAAACCCAAACGCCCTCCCCAAATAATCAAAGAACCACATGAGCCATCTTCACCTTTCACCATCTGAACAAATTCGCCGGTAACGCTCAAAGCCCAAGTCAGCTATCGATTGGTTCGCTGGGAACACACCATAGTATCGTGTTTTAGTAGCGTGAACTGTACTTCTGTCATGGAATCACGTCAGCCCGAGCTCATCCTGCACTACCATTGTGGACAAGGTGCTAAAGCCGGTGGAGGCGCTATCTGACGATGAAGCATGATGTAACAGCCCAGAACCGACGCTCCAGAAGATTCCCCTTTATTCCATTCTCTTCTGTGTTTCGTTTGGTTGTTGCATTCATCATCGCATGATTCACATCATCTGCATAGCATCGTCACTCGTTTTCAAAAACTTGCATCTGTTCGTAGTTGCCGGTTCTCTCCGTTCATATCATCGACCGTTTCGAGTCCAACCACACACGTATGCGCCCGCGGCATCGTTAAAATGTTGTTTTTAAAAGTGGGTATAAAATATTCCTAGATTGAGTCGAAAATTTAGTGTGCGGTCTTATTTTATTTTAGGTAGGCCGCCCGCCAAATTTCGTCGCATTCCGAGTTCGTTTGATAACCGAACGATCAATCGTAGCAATGTTGTCATCGGTTTGTTATGAGACGTTTTCCCGGTGTTTCAAACTCATGTCACGGACCGCAAATCTCCCTCTCTCCTCAGCCCACACCTCCTCTACACAACCCACTAGCCCAACCTAGCTTGCCCCTCCGTCGTGGTCATCGGATGACGATCGGACGGACGAGGTCCAACCTACCCTAGTGTCATTCCCTATTTAAACCACCCCATGGGAGAGACCCCTCACTCTCTAGAGTTTCCCCTTGCCAAATTGCACCCACCCCCTACCAAACTCTACCTTCTAGTCCCACATCCCTCCAATCCCGAAATCCACTCCTCCCCCTCCATTTTCTACCCAAAACCCTACAATTAGGGGTCCAAATTCGTCCCTGCAACCTGTCGGACATTGTCCGTGGCCAACCCGGACATGTCCGACCGACCACAGCGCGCCGCCGCAACCTCCCTCCGCCTCCAGCACTGCCACTGCTTCGCCTCGCCTCCCCACACCACCGATGGCCGTCCCCCTGCCAGAGCCGCGCCTCAGCTGTCCCATCTCCGGCGCCCTACTGCTCCCCGCCGCCGCACCCACCTATGACCCCGTCACCCCGCGCCACACCATCGCCGAGACCCCATTGCCCCCAGCTAGCCGCCCCTACCAACCCCTCCATCGGGCCTCCTCTGCGGCCAGATACAATGCCCCACGACCGGATCCACCGGCGACCGCCCCATTTCCGGCGGCCCTGCCACCTCAAACCTCCTACCGCCGCGTCATGGCCTCCAGCTTGAGGGAGAGGAGCTCCTCCCGAGCACCAACGAGCCCTGCTTGGGCCACCTCGCCCGCGCGTGTTCCTACGCGCCCAAGGCCCAGCCGGCCATCGCCTTGCCCCAGCCTAAGGCCTCTGGTGAGCGCTCCAACACTATATTGCGTCCGTGTGTGCCTTGTATTATCTTGCGCTCATGTCGGGACCCCGATCCTAAGTCATATGAATCCAGACTGTAACATATCACATCACTTTGCGGCCTCACGCACGGTAATCTCCACGGCTGCAGCCTTACCTTAGCCGGGACCATTTGCGTCTTTTGGCTCACGTATGTGAACATGTCACTAGCAATTAAACGACAGAGAACCCGGGCCGACATGACTGGTCATAGAACCCAAGTGGCACATCCGTATGGAAAAAGGCATACGTAACCTAGCAATGCAGGTGTCGGTCTCAAGCGTGTGTAGACGATTCATAGCAAGCCACAAGGAATCCATTACGCCGTGGGACATAAACGTCATCACTGCACGTAGATGAGTCGTAGCAGGCTACAGGGACTCCATTACACCGCGAGACATTTCCCCGAAGGGACAAACACAGCAGCAAAGAAGGATACATGCCGGTCAATCAATGTGTCCGGAGTAGTAGCAAGCTACCAGGGCTCGGTGGAAGCACAAAGAGGCAGTTTCCCGTGAAGAGTACTACTAAAGGCACACGACTAGGTGTTGAATCCCATACATACCGTTGCACATCACACTTACGCATGACATGCCCGATATGCATAGATACAACTATGGCATCACAACATAACCATACAACAACACAACTTTTATTTAAGAGGCTCAGAGGAGCCTTGCATAATATGTTTTTACAGATAGGGGTCACATGACCTGACACTCAAGTCATACAAACAAGTTCATACAAACCAAGTGGAAGCATAAAACTGTCTCGGTACAGCTAGATGAAAGGGGTAAAAAGGCACATGTCCTGACTATATATAGACCGCCACAGGGTATAAGGTCGTAGATGGGACACCAGCTATTCGGCATCGTTGACATCTAGATAGAACCCACCTGATGGGTCCTGAGTCTCATTTGCCACATTTATTAAGCAAACGTGAGTACAAACGTACTTAGCAAGTCTTTAAAGCATACCTAGACTATTCATGCTCATGTATCAAGAAGGGGAGTGGTGGAGTTTATGCAGCAATGCCAGCTTTGACTCATGGCTAACCTACACTACACAATTTCAACTCTTTGTTTAGATTTTAGATATCGCACACGAGTCCACTAACTCCATAACAATACACCACCATGGATTCACTTCCCTCTCCCGGGAGAGTGCCATCCACGGTACTCGCACTTGTCTTGATATTTCTATGAGTATCCATTTCATTATCTATGAACAACATAAGCTTTCCAAGTAGTCCATATATGAGGACACGGCTATTCGAATAGTTTCATACCCTGCAGGGGTGTACTTCTTCAACCATGCTCTCGCCACTTATCGCTTTCTGCTCATAAAACCATGCACCTCGGCAACCTTCAAGCGGAAGCCCAGCGAGGGAGTCGGCCATGACCATCAATCAAATAAGGCCTCTAGTCTAGGCTATCGAATATTTGGTACTGAACCCGCACGGAAGTCTGGCTGAAGTTTCTGCTACGGCCCCAAATGATGTGCGCAGGGTTCCCAAGCCCACCATCTGGGTGACCCTTGGTACACCGTGCCACTGCCTACCACGTCGTAACCCACCCCTGGGATCAGTGCTACGCATGGCCTTCAGCATGCTATAAACACCAGAAACTACGTGCAACTCCTAGACCAAGGACTAAGCGAATGATAAGTCGAGAGGGGTTGAGTTACCGAATCCCAATGTGTGGTAGTAACTAGTCTTGGATCACGAACACGGAACTCAGTTCCTAAGAATGGTCCCAATGAGACAACCCACTATGTACTCCTACATAGCCTCTCATCGCTACCTTTACCAACTCGGGTTCATCATAGGCTTATCACATCAGAACATCATTATTCCACTCTAGTTCATCACCCAGATGAATCAGACCTGACACAACTCTAGGCATAGCAAGCATAGCAGGCAAAGTAAGCTAAGCACATCATGGCACAAGCATCTACCAGGTATGCTAGGTTACAAGGTTTATCTATTTACTGTGACAATGACAGGTCATGCAAAAGAGTAGGTTCATCTACCGTGTATGACAGACAAGTGAACATTTGTCCTAATGCAATAAACAAGAGTAGGAGCGAGAGAGTGGGATGTTATTGCAATGATCAACAGGGGTTTCTTGCCTTGCTGGGTAGAGGGTAGGTTTTCTCCGTTGTTGGAATACTCGGAGGTATCCTCAGAAGCAGGGCCTAACGCAATGCAGATAAATAACAATCAATACACGCAAGTGCAACAATATGATGCATGATCATGGCATGGTAGCATGTATGGATGAACTATTGCAACTATTGTCCATGTTAAATGAAGTTTGAACATAGGTTCAAAGTCGTTCTCCATTTCATATTTCATATATTAACCTATTAGTAAATGTCAATGTTCATCTACCTAGGTTTCTCTAACATGCATGATAATAGCACCATTCGATTCATTGGATTTTTTTGATAAATTTTCATATATAAATTATTTTCATCTGATTTACAGATTAATTTATATGAATTTTAGAAGTTTTAAGCATATTCTAGAATTTTTGAATTATTTTTAATACTAGAAATTGAATTAGGGTGTCAGCCTGACGTCACTGCGACGTCAGCAGGTCATCAGACCCGGCCAGGTCAAACCTGACAAGGTGGGGCCCTCATGTCAGTGTCAGGGCTAATTCCCCGCGCTGACCAAAGGTTTGACCCTCTGTGGAGCTCGCTGTCAGTGGCTAATGTCTTGATTAGCCGGGCTGATTAACACTAATCGGCCGGCCACGTCGGCGTCCACCGGAGCGGGGCCGGCGGTGACCAAACCTGCGGATGCGCACGCTGAAGGCACTGGGAGGGAGCCCATGCTCGACCGCGTCGAGCGAGGCTGGCCAGGGGGCTTGGGGTCACCGGAGACGACATCCACGATGAGCTTGGTGGCGGCGGCGGCGGCTCGGGCAGGTTCGGCTACGGCGCTACAGGGCACGGGTTAGAAGGGGAGAGGGGGAAGAGCACCAACGGCTCATCGCGATTCCAGCAGAGGCAACGACGAGGTCGGGGGAGGTCCGAACGGGGCGAATCGCCGAGGCAGAGTTCCGGTGTCCGGCGGGGAGGAATGGCAATGGCGCGGTGCTGAAGGCTCCTGGCGTCCTCTGGCTCCGTAGGGTGGACGTGGAGGCTCTCTGGGATGCGACAAGGGGGCGCTAGCTAGGTGGGCAGCGACGGCGAGCTCGAGCAGGGCTCGGCCATGGCGAGGGGAGGAGAGGAAGAAGTCAGGGGAAGGGGAGAGAAGGTGAGGCCGGCTCGATCCGGACGCCTCTCACGGGGTCATCCGCGGCGCCTCACTCGCCAGGAGCGGCCAGCCAGGCAGGGGGCGTGGCGGCATGCCCGCGCGCGCGCCGACCACCCGCCATGTCCACTCGCGCCAGGTGGAAGAAGACCCTCCTGCCCCCAGGGGGCTAGGCCGCAGATGGGATGCCAGGTAAGGTTTGCCTCCTCTTTTTTTATTTCTTTTACTTTCTGTTTTCTAATTCTGACATTTGTTTTATTTGTTTTTCAGGTGCAAATGCTATTATAAAATATCCCCAATATTTTATAATAATAAGTTTGAATATTTCAAACTCCTATGAAAAGTTTCAGGAAATTTTCAAATCTAAAATAATGATAATGCTTTATTTATCATTTTCAGAAGCTTTATTATTTATTTTTAAATGTCTATAAATGTTCAAATATTTGAGATGGCCCCTGATATATTCATGTCCATAATTATCAGACATATGGGACATTTTAGATGGGCATTTTGGATTTGTTGATATTTCACAAACTTTAATTTAGTTTGATTCAAATGAGGGTTTGGGGTTTCTTTTAATCCCCACTTCATGTTGATGCAAAATTGAAATATGATGCATACACATGCTGTCCTATGAAATCTTGCTAGGGATGTGACAACTCACCCCCACTCAAAAGAATCCCGTCCCGTGATTTTGAAGTCGTCGGGAAGAGCGCGGGGTACTCTAGTCGAAGACGATCTTCACTTTCCCATGTGGGCTCCTTTTCAGAATGGTGTGACCACTGAACCTTGAGAAACTTGATGTTCTGACGCCGAGTGGGACGCTCTGCTTGATCAAGAATACGAACTGGGTATTCTCGATATGTAAGGTTATCTGGAGATCAAGCGCTTCGTGGTCCACTTCACGGACAGGGTCCGAGAAGCAATGCCTGAGTTGCGAGACGTGGAAGACATCATGAACCTTGGAAACATGCGGTGGAAGTTCCAATTGGTAGGAAGCCTCTCCTCGTTTAGCAAGAATGCGAAAAGGTCCAATGTAACGAGGATCCAACTTGCCCTTGATACCGAATCGATGGGTACCCTTCAGAGGTGTAACCCAAAGGTAAGCCTTCTCGTCAACTTCATAGGTCACAGCCTTATGATGGCGATTATGTTGGCTCTTTTGACAAGATTGGGGTGTTTTCAACTTTTCATGAATAATGCGAACTTGCTCCTCTGCATCCTGGATCATATCCGGGCCAAAGAGTTGCCTCTCTCTGGTTTCTGACCAGTTAAGAGGTGTTCGACACCTTCGTCCGTAGAGAACTTCAAAGGGGCTTTGCCCAAGCTTGATTGATAACTATTGTTATAAGCAAATTTGACAAAAGGAAGACATTTCTCCCAATTCATACCGAAGGATATAACACAAACTCGGAGCATGTCTTCGAGGATTTGATTGACTCGCTCAACTTGACCACTTGATTGCGGGTGGAAAGCAGTGCTAAAGGATAGATGAGTCCCCATGGCGGTTTGAAAACTTTCCCAGAATCGGGAAGTAAAGATACTTCCACGGTCTGAGTTAATCTCCAATGGAACACCATAAAGAGAAACTATTCGAGAATCATATAACTCCGCTAACTGGCTAGCAGTTACACTCTCCCGAACAGGAAGAAAATGAGCCACTTTGGAAAGGCGGTCGATGACCACAAAGATAGCTTTATTCCCTCTCTTAGTCCTGGGAAATCCGGTAATGAAATCCATACCGACCTTATGCCATTTCCATTCAGGAATTGCTAAAGGTTGAAGGGTGCCAGCAGGCCTTTGATGTTCTGCTTTTACGCGATGACAAACGTCGCAGTTAGCAACGAACTGAGCAATTTCTCTCTTCCTCCTAGTCCACCAGAACCTCTGGTGTAGGTCCTGCTACATCTTTGTACTACCCAGATGAATTGTGAGAGGAGAATCATGAGCCTCCTTAAGGATCAACTATCATAGATGTTGCTTCTTCGGGATCACCAAGCGGTTCTCAAAGAAGACAACACCCCGATCATCTTCCGAGAAGCATCTAACATTACCCTTCTTAATGTTTTCCTTGATCCGAGATTTCCCGGCATCATGCTTTTGGGCTTCTATGATTTGATCTGTAAGAGTAGGTTTCGCCACCAGGTTGGATAGGAATCGTTGAGGAACAATATGGAGGTTTAACTTCTGAAATTCCTCATAGAGAAGTGGTTGACCTTGTTGTAACATGAGGTTGTTACAATAAGACTTACGACTTAGTGCATCAGCCATGACATTGGCTTTCCCCGGGGTGTAAGTTATCCCTAAGTCGTAATCTGTAATCAACTCAACCCACCATCTTTGCCTAAGATTCAAATCCGGTTGGGTGAAAATATATTTCAGACTTTGGTGATCAGTGTAAATTTCGCAACGATTACCCAGAAGGTAATGTCGCAAGGTTTTCAGTGCATGGACCACAGCTGCAAGCTCAAGATCTTGTGTTGGATAATTATCCTCATGTGGACGCAACTGTCGAGATGCATATGCAATCACATGATGATCTTGCATGAGAATGCAACCTAATCCTTGTCGCGAGGAGTCGCAATAGATAACAAAGTCCTTAGATAAATCTGGTGGCACCAGACCAGGAGCAGAGGTTAGTCGTCTTTTCAACTCCTGGAAACTATGCTCGCATTGTGGAGTCCACTCGAACTTTTATATTTCTTGAGGAGTTCAGTCAGATGTTTCGCAACCTTGGAGAAGTTCTCGACAAAGCGGCGACAATAGCTCGCTAAGCCAAGGAAACTCCAAACTTGCTTAACCGATTCAGGTTGAGTCCAATCAAGGATGCCCTGAACTCTCTCGGGATTTATAGCAATACCTTTACCACAGATCACGTGGCCCAGATAGGTCACTTCTGGCAACCAAAATTCACACTTGGAGAATTTGGCATACAGGCGATGCTCTCGAAGTTTCATCAACATCAGCCTTAGATGCTCGGCATATTCCTGTTCATTCTTCTAGTAGATGAGTATATCATCGAGGTAAACCATGAAGAATTTATCCAAATACTCCATGAAGATCGAATTCATCAAGCGAGAGAAGGTGGCTGGGGCATTGGTTAAACCGAAGGACATGACGATGTACTCGTATTGGCCATAACGAGTAACAAAAGCCATTTTTGGAATGTCCCCGTTTCTAATTATGATTTGATGGTATACCAACCTCAAATCCATTTTGGAGAAGATAGAGGATCCAGCGAGTTGATCATACAAATCGTTGATCCTAGGGAGTGGATACTTGTTCTTTATGGTGATCAGGTTCACTGGCCGATAATCCACAACCATCCGATCCGATCCATCCTTCTTTCTTGACGAAGAGGATGGGGCAAGCCCAAGGAGAAGAACTAGGACGGATGAAACCTTTCTTCAAAGCCTCATCGATTTGAATCTTAAGTTCGGCTAGTACTAAGGGTGCCATCTTATAGGGTCTTCTGGCTATTGGGACAGTCCCTGGAATGAGCTCTATCACAAACTCAACATCTTTGTCAGGTGGAATTCCTGGCAGTTCTTCTGGAAAGACATCCGAAAAGTCACGGACTACCGGAATATCCTCTAATTCAGGAAGCAGGCTAGCATTGAGGGAATAGAGTTGGCGCTTGGCTACTCAAGTGGAGACATTAACTATCTCACCTGAGGGATGTGTAACTTGAACATTCCTAGTATGAATATCAATCTTAGCATAGTGGGCTTTCATCCAATCCATTCCTAAGATGATATTGATGTCCGAAGACTTGAGGGCTATCAAAGATGCTAGGAAAACTAGCCTATCCACAAGAATCTCATTGTCATGGCTCACCCTAGAAGTTTGCCATTTCGAACTAGGAGTGTGAACTACTAAAGGAGTAGGCATATCACAAAAAGACATGTTATGCAACTGTGCATAACTTTCTGAGATGAAAGAATGAGATGCCCCAGTATCAAATGGAACAGATGCTGCATGACTATTGACAAGGAGCGTACCTAGGATAACATCAGGATCCTCAAGGGCTTCCTCAGCAGAAACATAATTCACTCATGCACGAGCAGGAGCTTGCTTCACATTGAAAGCTTTTCCCAGCTTCCCACGTCCAGTCGGCTTAGCATTGTTCTGAGGACACTCATGGGAGTAGTGTCCTGGTTCCCCACATTTGTAGCAGACCACGGTGGCACGTGGAGCAACATTGGCAGGAGGACCTCCAAATGGCCTGGCTAGAGGGTTGGGCTGAGCTGGGCGAGGCGCTTGGAAGGTTGGCCTCACGGTGTACATTGGCAGCAAAGCTGCGTTGGGCCCCCACACCCAGCGTTTGTTGGAGCCCGAGCTAGATGTAGGGCTGAAGTCACGGTTGTGCTTCCTAGTTGCCTCGTAGTCAGTCTGCCCAGTCTCGGTATTGATAGCCTTGTTGACGAGAGCCTGGAAGGTTGTGCACTCATGCAAGCGCAGATCTCTATAGAGCTCATGACTAAGTCCCTTGTGGAACCTAGCCTGTTTCTTGGCATCGGTTGAAACTTCCTGCGGAACAGAACGAGCAAGATTGCCGAACTCGCGACTATAGACATCCACTGTTAGTCTGCCCTGGGTGAAAGCATAGAACTCCTCTCTCTTGCGATCCATCAGCCCTTCCGGGATGTGATGAGTACGGAATGTCGCACTGAATTTCACCCAAGTTGGTGCGGGGCCTGCGGGACGCATGGCTTCACAATTTTCCCACCACAGATTGGTGGGTCCTTCCAGAAAGTAAGTAGCAAAGGTCACCTTGTTGGCCTCGGACACATTGACAGATCGGATCTTACGGTACATGTTGGTCAGCTAGTCAGCCGCGTCGAGTGGGTCGACCGAATGATGATACTTAGGTGGGTACAGCTTGACGAAATCACCGAGAGACACGCCATCATTGTGATCATTGCGGGGAGCACGTGCTGTGTTCTGCTCAATTCGTTCCAACAGCCTATTGGTCTCCCTTTTGTTCCGTTCGGCTTCAAGCATTACTTCTGCCAAAAAGGGCGCGTGTGGCAGGTTCTCTTGCCTTGGCTGGCTTCCTTCGCCCTGCTCAAGGGCAGGCACGGGGTTATTCCTAGTGGCCACCATCCTTGTGACATCCCAAGTGTTGTCCCTACCTTATTTGGCATGTAATCCCATGTATGAATCTTGTGTCATGAGCTTATGAGATGTATTACACCTTGTCATCCATGTGTGGTTTGCATTCATGCATCATTTCATCATGCATCTTTCCCATTCATCTTGCCATGTTGTGCTTCATGTGCCTTGTGTGATGTGGTGGTTGTGAGTGTGCCTTGTGTGTTGGTGCTTGAGAGTGGTTGGATCCATGTTTGCAACTCCTCTTTTCTTCCCCTCTCTTTTCCTTTGCAACATCCCCTTCCAAAACCCCTTTCTTCCTATTATTATTTATCATCAGATTTAAGTTGTTTTAAAAATTGTTTAAAAATGTTCAAGAGGTAGCCCTATTTATATTAATAATTTAGAGTGTTGCTCTTTTGTTATTTGGGGTTGTTTGTTTTTGTGATTTAAATATAACAGGGGGCTGCCATTTTAAAATTATTTAAAATTACTTGTCCTAAAAATCCTTTTAGCATTTTTATTAAATGATGCATATTATTTTGTTCACCAAAGTATTTTTTTGTTTGTCAGAAAACCATTTATTTTATTTCTATGTTTTTTTATTAAGTTAGTTGTTAATTTTTAAATAGAAAAACCTTTCTCTGTTTTCTTGAGAGAGAGAGAGAGATGGGGGTGGGCCGCCTGTCCTCCTGCGCGGCCCATTAGTGGCACTAGTAGCTCAGCCGGCCTCCCCCATCGTGGCGTGTCTTCCTCCTCGGTACGGAAGAGTATCCACCGGTGCCACGTCGTCCGCGGTGGTGATTTGACGGCCGTCCTACGCCCCTAGCGCCTATTTAGCGCATCCCCGGTGCCCTAGCTCCTCCCTCCTCTCTATTCCTCCCCCTCTTCTCGCCGCGCCACTGCCAGGTGAGCCGCCCTAGTCATGCCATCACCGCACCCACGGTACTCCGGCCAAGTTGTTGCTTTTGCCCGGAGGAAGTCGCCGCACCGCTCCCCGCCGTGCTGGAGACGTGGGAAGGTCGCCCGTCTTCGGCCTCTTCTTCCTCATCGTCCAAAGGAGCGTCAGGTCCTCTCCGTCACTGCACCCCCGAGATCTTCCTCCTCTGCTCTGCGTCCAGGGGCATCGCCGCGCGCCATCATCGTCAGCGTCGTCTCCGTCACGCGTCTGGCCTCGCCTTCATGTCCAGTGGGCACAAGGTGACCCCCCCCCCGCCGTATGCCCTTCCTTGCCGTCTGTCGCCTCGTGTAGTTGTCACCGCACCCGTGTCTCCGGCGAGTTCCTGCAGCTCTGGCAAGTCTGCAGTTTTCCCTTTCGTTTATGGTGGCTTGTAGCATGCTCGAGCTCGTGCTCGTTGCTCTGCCTGTGTGTGGAGGTCCCCCCGTAGATCCCGTGGCCCCGCCGGTGGTTTTCCCTCGCTAGAGATGGCCGGAGCTGGCCCGTGCTGGCACATTGCCTGTCGCCGCTGCTCTGCCTTGCGGCTGAGTTTTGTTAGAATCTTGGGTGTGCACATGTGTATAGATGGGATGGTTGCCCCTTCCTGTTAAGTTACGCAGCAGTAGCAGAGTGGTAGGAGGCGCGGGGCGACAACCAGGCGGTCAACGGTTCGATCCCTAGCCCCGCCGCTGTTTTTCCGTTTTTTATTGGTGCGCTGTGCTATATGGTGTTCGGATCCAGTGTGTTGGCCGGATCATGTGTCTTGTGTGTGTGTGTTGTGGTGTGTGTGTGTGAGGGATCTGATGTGGCTACACCAGATCCAGGTGTGGCTGTGTGTGCTGCTGTGTGTAGTGTGTGTGTGTATGCTGTGCACACACACATGGGTGCTTAGTGTATGTGCATGTGCACATGTATGTGCTTGTGTGTATATATACCTAAGCGTATATATATGCATGTGTTGGCTTGATCTTTGTGTAGCATAGGTGTGTAGTGCATGTGTTCTTGTGTGTATGTGTGTGCTTGCTCCTATAGATGTGGTGTATGTGATTGGGATTTGTGAGTGTGTGTGTGTATGCTATGCATACATACACATGTGTGTGAGTAGTTTAGAGAGTGTATGTGCATGTGAGGTGCACACATGCTTGTGTGTGTTGTGTGTGTGTGTGAGTGATCATCTCATATGCACATGCATATATGCATTGGACATATATGTATGTATATGTGGTGGATGACCACCCACACACATGAGTTGTCTCTTGAGAGAGTGCCATGTGCATTTGTGTGCATGTGAGAGTGAGTGAGTGTGTGTCTATATGCTCTATGCATATGTGACATGTGAGTGTGTGTGTGCTTGATCACCCCGTCTTGGGTAGGTGATCATGGTGGCATTGGTGCTCATATGCCTTGGTCATATATAGAGCATGGGTGTGTGCTAGTAGTGGTGTGGGTAGAGTGTTTATGTGTGTGTAGGGGACTAGTGGGTTTCCCCACTTGATATACCCTTTGTTGCATCATCTTGTTGTGTCTTGTGTCTGAGTATGACCCATGGTTTTGGGGTATAAAGAGCCAATGAAGCCATTGGAATTTTCATATTTCACATTTGAACAAGTTCTTAAACCTGTCATTTTAGCTGAGATGGCATTTTGTCATTTATGCATGATTTAATCCATGCTTGCTTTGGGAGTTGTGTCAACTAGGAAGTGCTAGTGTTTTGTATCTAGTATGCCATGGTATTTTTGTTTTACATGTTAATCACCCATATAATTGGGAACCATGCTGTTAAGTTGCCTACTTAATGTTTCTGCTTCATCATGCTAAAAACTGCTAAGTCTGAGAATCTGTTGTTATTGGTTTGCCATGTAGAGTGGATGGTATCTTGTAATGTGTTGTGAATTTGATCATGCTCAGTGTTAGTTATTTGGAGTATTTATTGCCTTATACTATCCTGTTAATTTTCATGCCAATAGGAGCTCCCTAGCTTATTTAACCAATGCTGTCAACTTGCTACTTTATAATCTCAGGTTCCAAAAAACTGGAATTTTCTCCAAGTCCCAGAAAACTGTTTCATCATGTCAACTTGATTGCTTCATGCTTATTGATGTGTGCCTCCTTTGCTGTTTGCATAGTTGGATGAGTTGATTTATGTGTTGAGTAGATTCTGTCAATATATTGGTTGTGGCTGTAGGGTTCCTGTAGCTCAAGTTGTGATCTGTAGAAGTTGCTATGTTGCTGTTTAGTGGCAGATTTGGTGTTTTATTGTTTTGTGACTTGTGGGAGCTATCCTCCATGGAATTAATTTATTCTTGAGTATATTGTGATTGATTTTTCATCTCCTATCCAGTGGCTTCCTTGGAATGCCAAGAAATTAGCCCATGGCTCGGTGGTCTTGTGGTTTAGCCTCCGTACCTTGTCGTGAACGTATCGTGAGATCCGTAACTCCGTTTCTTGTGATCTTTATATGCATTTATATAGATTTTTCATGCTGCATACATGTTTTACATATTCATGCATGTCTAAATAACTTAACATGAGGTTTTGTCCAGATTCATTAATTAACAAACTTTGCATGTGAAACATGACTAGTTTTGGATTACCATGTTAATTCTCATAAAAGAATCATGCATCATCTTGGTTGTGCATTGCACCTTGTTTGGATGTTTATTGTTGTTGTTTCTCTTGGGTAGATGTGAGTGTTGATACTGAGTACGAGGAACCAGGAGAGTACCACTACGAGGATCCCGCTACTTGTTCCACTAAAGAACCAACAGGCAAGATGATCATACCCGGATCCCGATACTATTTTTGCTTGCTAGTTTCTCGCCCTTATCGTTACAATTGCACTACCTACCACTTGATATCAGCCCCCATCTTGTCATGACATCCTCTAACCTCCACATCCTAGCAAACCTTTGATTGGCTAAGTTACCGCTGCTCAGCCCGTCTTGTAGCATTCTTAGTTGTAGGTGCAGGTTGTTCCATGTGATAACATGGATTTGGATATCACAATATTATGTTATTTAATTTAATGCACATATATATCTTGGTATTGGTGGAAGGCTTGGCCTTTTGCTAAGTGTTTTGTTCCGTTGTTACCACCATTATTTCCTTGTTGCCGGTGTTATGTTTTCCATATATTGCGCTCCTAACATGCTCGGGGTTGTTATGGGGACCCCCTTGTTTACTTGATTGAGATTAAGACTTGTCCGGCAAGACCCAACCTTGGTACTACATTTGCTAACAACTTAATAAAATTGCATAAGGTCTTGCAAACCCGTGGATAATTTAGTCAACCCCCGGGCCAGTGCTCCGCATGAGTGTTGGTCCATGTCAATAGTCGGTGGCCACCAGGGGCAACTCTGTGTTTGGCCTACTGGAAGTTTGGAAAATCCGTCGTGTCCTGACACTGAGATACACAGCTCTTATCGGGTTCGTCGCCACGTCGGGAGGTCTTGCTGGATTTGTCTTACCTTTATCAAGTGTCTTGCATGTGGAGTCTGACTTTCTTCGGGTTTACTCGAGGTGTTGGAATTCCTTTGGAATTACTTATGATGATCACGATATCCGTGGTCGAGGCATTCCCACGGAGTGTGGTTAATTTGTAATGGATTAGTTGGAGCACCCCTGCAGGGTTAAATCTTTCGGAAAGTCCTGCCCGCGGTTATGTGGCAACTTGGACATTTGTTTAACACCCGGTTCTAGTTAACTTGAAGTAAACTCTAATTAAAATACACCAACTATGTGAGTAACCGTGATCGTCTCAGCTCGTGAACATGATTCGAGAGAGAACACGGTGCGGTTATGATTGACATAAGTAGGTGTTTTTACAGAGATTATACTAGATTCGGTCGTTATTCGTAGGCCACTCATATTTAATTCATGTTGCGTAAGCTAGCCACCATATATGCTTAGTGCTGCTGCAAACTAAACACTTACCCCATCCCAACCTTTAAGCTTGAATAGTCTCGGTACCTGGGGACATGATAGCTGAGTCCTTTGTGGCTCACAGTTTACTACAACACTCCAGGTACAGATTCAGATGAGTACGTGCAGGATGATCTTACCCAGCTCCAGTGGGAGTATGACGAGGAAAGAGGCAGGATGTACGTGACGTATCTGGATGAGTAGAGGACCTGGTCATGATCTTTGGGGCAGCGAGATAGTTTCATTTGCATCTGTTTTATCGTTTGATTTCGTCCTTAGTCGGACCCTATTTTAATCTTGATGATTGAACTCTGAGTGGAATTGTAATTTAGCATGTGGCGAGTGTAAGCCAACTTGTATACTCATCTCTTCTGTAATGTATGATGCAATGTTACTATGCTTGCTAACGGCAAGATGCGCCTCTATCCCCTGAGAGGCCCTCGTGTCTTAAAATGGATAGGCATGCATTTTGGGCGTGACAATCCTGGGAAAACAAACCCACAGCTTAGACAAGGAAGACACCAACTCTAAGACATGAGATAAGGAATGTACTGGGCAACATGGCATGCAGGGTAAATACCTGATTAACATGCTAAAAACAACTGTCACATGAACACCATGATTCATACACACCATGACATAGTTCAGTACAAGCCCAAGCTGAAATACAAACTACAGAGAGACGACACAACTCATCGGAGGCATTACAAGCTTCCTATACATTATCTATCTACACCTCCGGATCTCAACTCTCAACCTCAGTCATATCCCACAAGACACGTAGGACTGTGGCAATACAACTACTACCATACTAGTACTAACATCCACGTACTCAAGCATCGCCGTAGAATGCCTCATATAGGTTACCCCCGTGACCCGGGAGCTGAACGAGAGAATCTGGAAACACTCTAGCCTGTGATCCCTGGAAACCATAAGGACACGGATGTGGCCTTGGTCCCTTTGTTGGCAGCAACAGCGGTCCTCGAAGAGGGGTGATGCCTCCAACATCGGGCCAGTCTACGCATGTTGGCAGATGAGTCAGCGATGGGTTCGGCATCTCCAAATCTCCATAGCCTGTCTGCACGACAGGTGCCAACTGCGTTAGGGCTATCCAAAACATGCACGGGTAGCATAAAGCTCCATGCGAAGGGCACGTGCATCACAATCCCTGTTCTCCAACATCTGAGCGGTCACCTGTGCAGACCTAGGGTCCTCATCAGAATGATCATAGTAGGTTGCGCCAAGGTAGCTATCCTCTCCTCCCAAAGAAGCAGGAACATAACAGAACTCTGTGTTCTGAAGCAGACCATGCTGAAACCTCATGATAGTCAACATGGTGTAGGCGGCCTCCTGAACTGCCATGTCTATGGTGACAACTAACCCATAAGTCCAGTGAAGTGGCTCTGCAGCTCCAGGATATGAAGGATATATCTTAACAATACACAGATACTGACTCTGGTTGAAATCTCGATACTATTCCTCCACTGTGTACTCTGGGTACCAACGGTAACCAGCCTCCATCATAACTCTAACCAACATGGTCGTGCGACCCGGTACATCGATGCACCTGGTCAGACGAACCACCTGACGGGAAGGACAAGAGGGCATCTAAAACAGAGAATAATGCAAGACATTACAGACTCTACCAGAAGTTGGGCAGCATAATGACTGTAATTGCTCAAAAAGGATTTTGAGACAACTGCAAAAGATTGGAAAAAGCATAACCACTCGATTTTCTAGACTCAAATCTCTTCTCCAACTGTTTGTCACACCAACAATACTTGAGTACCGACACTCACTTGCAAACAAGCTAGCTAGTAGTCCATGGTTAGTAAGTCGTCATCCTAAGCAATAGAGGAGAAGCCTAGTTCTTATCCCCGTAGAAAAGATGAGAATGACTCAGAATAGAATAACTTGGCAGAGGAGTAAAAAGAGCCTTACGTTCCCTTCCACAATCAATTCCCCTACTTTTCTATAGTATTTCTAGACTCAACTTCGACTGTTTTGGCTTGGTAGTCCTATAGTCAGTTACGCTCTGATGCCAACGCTGTCGGGACCCCAATCCTAAGTCATATGAATCCAGACTATAACATATCACATCACTTTGCGGCCTCACGCATGGTAAGCTCCACGGCTGCAGCCTTACCTTAGCCAGGACCATTTGCGTCTTTTGGCTCACGTATGTGAACATGTCGCTGGCAATCAAACGGCACAGAACCCGGGTCGACATGACTAGTCATAGAACCCAAGTGGCACATCCGTACGGAAACATGCATACGTAACCCAACAATGCAGGTGTCGGTCTCAAGCGTGTGTAGATGAGTCATAGCAAGCTACAAGGACTCCATTACGCTATGGGACATAAACGTCATGACTGCACGTAGACGAGTCGTAGTAGGCTACAGGGACTCCATTACACCGCGAGACATTTCCCCGAAGGGACAGACACAGCAGCAAACAAGGATACATACCGGTCAATCAATGTGTCCGGAGCAATAGCAAGCTACCAGGGCTCGGTGGAAGCACAAAGAGGTAGTTTCCCGTAAAGAGTACTACTAAAGGCACACGACTAGGTGTCGGATCCCATACATACCGTTGCACGTCACACATACGCACGACATGCCCGATATGCATAGATAAAACTATGGCATCACAACATAACCATACAACAACACAACTTTTATTTAAGAGGCTTAGAGGAGCCTTGCATAATATGTTTTTACAGATAGGGGTCACATGACCCGACACTCAAGTCATACAAACCAAGCGGAAGCATAAAGCTGTCTGGGTACAAACAGATGAAAGGGGTAATAAGGCACATGGCCTGACTATCTACAGCCCGCCACAGGGCATAAGGTCGTAGCTGGGACACCAGCTATTCAGCATCATCGACATCTAGATAGAACCCACCTGATGGGTCCTGAGTCTCATCTGCAACATTTATTAAGCAAACGTGAGTACAAACGTACTCAGCAAGTCTTTAAAGCAGACCTAGACTATTCATGCTCATGTATCAACAAGGGGATGGTGGAGTTTATGCAGAAATGCTAGATTTGACTCATGGCTAACCTACACTACATAATTTTAACTCTTTATTTAGATTTTAGATGTCGCACATGACTCTACTAACTCCATGCTATGGTTAGGAAGCTCTCGTTTCCATGGAAAGTTTGCCATGTTTTTGAACATCTTAGGTTGCACATATTTTTGAATATTATTTTAAATTATCATGGCAAGTTTGTTATGTTTTTTAACATCTTAAACTTGGCGCGTTGTCAACTTTAAAGAAATGGCCAAATTGTTGTGGGGAAGCATTCTCAACAACTATATATTATCACTGCTTATTGCCCCATGGCAACTATATATTAACCCTACTATTTATAAACCAAAGCAAGAAGAACATGTGCAAAATTTGCATTCAGTAACATTCAAGACAACAAAAAGCACAAATCACAAGTCTTTAGCAAAAATTGACGCGCGATTCCATGTGTTGGCCATTTTTTCCATACCTATCATAAGGACAGTAAAGGCATCTCCAAGGAAGACCCACAAAACCTTTTTGCAATGGTCCGGTCCACGAAAGCCATCCAATTTAGTCTGGTATCAGTCCGCGGAACGGTCCGAACGCGATTTCTCCCGCAAATCGGAGACAAACGTGGGGGAGGTTTGTGGGAGTCCAGACCACTATTTCACACGATTCTGACTGCCCTGGCCTACCAAGCCCCACCCCCTCCCACACGTGAATCTCGCCAGACTCAGGTGCCCGCATTCATGCCACTGTAGAGCGGCCGCTCCCCATTGAAGAGCAAACACACCTCTCACTGGCGCTGGCATTAAAGTGGATCGCCGACCGAGGGCACCGAGGACGACGCGTCTCCAGCGTCCTCACCTGTTCAATGTCGTAGGCGCGTGACTGGACAGGATGAGACAGATATCTACCATGCCCGTTCAATGCCCCGTCCGTCCGTATGCCGCCATTAAGAAGGCTCGCCGGTCGAGAATCCCACTCTGGCGTTCCTCATTGATGCTTGGACTCACCGGAATCCTCTATTAAAGGGCAGCCACACGGCTATCTCCACAACACAACACATCCTCTCCACATCCTCCTCCCTTGCACCACATCCATTATAGCTGCATGTGTCCAAGCTCTGTGGGACAACCTTTTCCCTAGAGATGAAGCAAGAGGTGATTGTCCTTGCCGCCTCCTAGCAGAGCCGCCATGCTAGGAGGATCGAGGCCGTCTTGCCGGCCAGCTTGTCCGAGGTCTCTGCAGACGACGAGGAAGACACCATGATGGAGATGGGCTCCGATGACACCGCCCCGACTCCCGCGCCTCCTGTGCACTCTGGCTACACCATGATGAATGCGCAAGCGCACTACAATGTCGCCATGGTGGAGAGGCAGCCTACGCTGGCACGTACGTCGGCGTTAGAGCGGGCGCTGGAGCAACATCGGTTGGCGTTGGGTCAGATCGACGGCGAACGCGCGAGCCAGGAGGCCCTGATGGACATGACCGTGACAAAACTGAACTTCGTCACAAAGTAGTGTGCCATCTACGATGTCATCCGCGCTCAAGTCATCGCTCGTCGGGACATCACGGAGGCATAGTTCCAGGCAATCACGGAGGAGAACAACGCGAGCTACACCTCCTACGCGCCGCCGGCGAAACATCGGGTGGCCCAATGGGATAACGACAACCAAGGCGCCACCATTTCACTCGTGGACCTCGAGTCCACCAATGACAGACGGGGCACAGACTCCTTCGATGTTGAGTACGACATGGGAGGCGGCAGGACCTTGTGTCCCATCTAGGTCGTGATGGGGAATGTTGCATGGGAAACAAAAAAAATCCTATGCACACACAAGATCTATCCATGGTGATGACCATCTACGAGAGAGAGAGTGGATCTGCCTACCTTTGTAGATCGCTAAGCGGGAAGCGTTAAGAAACGCGGTTGATGTAGTCAAACGTATTCGCGATCCAAATCACCGAGCGTCCCACGATCCCATCACGGTCCATCTCGCGATCCAATCACGATCCGTCCCACGATCCCATCACGATTCGTCCTGCAATCCCTGTTGGAAATATGCCCTAGAGGCAATAATAAATTAGTTATTATCATATTTCCTTGTTCATGATAATAGTTTATTATCCATGCTATAATTGTATTGATCGGAGACTTAGATGCATGTGTGGATACATAGACAAAACCATGTCCCTAGTATGCCTCTAATAGACTAGCTCGTTGATCAAAGATGGTCAAGGTTTCCTAGCCCTTGACATGTGATGTCATTTAATAACGGGATCACATCATTAGGAGAATGATGTGATGGACAAGACCCAAACAACAAACGTAGCATATGATCGTGTCAGTTTGTTGCTACTGTTTTCTGCATGTCAAAGTATGTGTTCCTATGACCATGAGATCATGCAGCTCACTTACATCGGAGGAGTACCTTGTGTGTATCAAACGTCACAACGTAACTGGGTGACTATAAAGGTGCTCTACAGGTATCTCCGAGGGTGTCTGTTGAGTTGGCATGGATCAAGACTAGGATTTGTTACTCCGTGTGACGGAGAGGTATCTCAGGGCCCACTCGGTAATACAACATCACAATAAGCCTTGCAAGCAATGTGACTAAGTGTTAGTCACGGGATCTTGTATTACGGAACGAGTAAAGAGACTTGCCGATAACGAGGTTGAACTAGGTGTGGAGATACCGACGATCGAATCTCGGGCAAGTAACATACCGAAGAGCAAAGGGAACATCATACGGGATTAACTGAATCATTGACATAGAGGTTCGACCGATAAAGATCTTCGTAGAATATGTAGGAACCAATGTGGACATCCGGGTCCCGCCATTGGTTATTGACCTTAGAGGTGTCTCGGTCATGTCTACATAGTTCTCGAACCCGTAGGGTCTGCATACTTAAGGTTTGGTGACGTTTCGGTAGTATAGAGTTATGTATGGTGGTGACCGAAGGTTGTTTGGAGTCCCGGATGAGATCCCGGACTTCATGAGGAGCTCCGGAATGGTCCGGAGGTAAAGATTGATATATAGGAAGTCCCATTTTGGTCGCCGGAAAAGTTTCGGGCTAATCGGTAATGTACCGAGAGTGCCGGTAGTGTACCGGGAGACCATCGGGAGGGGTATTACGACCCAAGAGGCTTCATGGGCTGTGGGAGAGTAAATACCAGCCTTTTGTGGGCTGGTGGAAGTCCCACACAAGGCCCATGCGGCTGGGAGAAAAAGCCCAAAGGGAAAAATGTGGAAAAAGGCCAAAAAAAGGAGGAATCCTAGTCCTACTAGGATTGGAGGAGTCCTCCTCTCCTCCCCACTTTGGTTGACCCAAGGGCTGGATTTTTGGCAGCCAAGACTCCTCCTCCTCTCCTCCTATATATACTAGAGGATTTTAGGGTTTTGGCACAGAATTTTCAGCCACGTGCTACCCATTCCTCTAGTGCATAGTTTCTCCTCTAAATCGGTTTTCTGCAGTGCTTAGGCGAAGCCCTGCCGGAATTGCTCCACCACCATCGCCGGAGCCCGTCATGCTGTCGGTGAACTCTTATTCCTCTCCACTCCCTCTTGCTGGATCAAGACTGTGGAGGTCGTCATCAAGCTGCACGTGTGCTGAACGCGGAGGTGTCGTCCGTTCGGCACTAGATCGGAAGGACCGTGATCAAGATCGCGAGATGGTTCGCGACGAGTTCGCGGGACGGATTGTGATGAGTTCGCGGGACGGATCGTGATCAAGATCACAAAACGGATCGTGATGAGTTCACGGGACGGATCGTGATGAGTTCATGGGACGGATCGTGATGAGATCGCGGCACGCTCGGCGATTTGGATCGCGAAGACGTTCGACTACACCAACAGCGTTTCTTAACACTTCCCGCTTAGCGATCTACAAGGGTATGTAGATCCACTCTCCCTCTCATAGATGCTCATCACCATGGATAGATCTTGCGTGTGCGTAGGAAATTTTTTGTTTCCCATGCAACGTTCCCCAACAGTGGCATCATGAGCTAGGTCTATGTGTAGATGAGATCTCGAGTAGAAAACAAAAGGTTTGTGGGCGTTGATGCTTAGATTGCTTCCTCCCTTGGTCGGATTTTGGTTCAGCGGTATTGTGAGATGAAGCGGCCCGGACCAACATTACTCGTACGCTTACGAGAGACCGGTTCCCTCGACGCAACTTGTTGCCTAGATGGCTTGTGGGTGGCAGTTTCTCTCACTTTAGTTGGATTGGATTCGACAAAGGCGGTCCTTGAGAAGGTTGAAAAGAAACTAGTGTATCACCGTTGTGGTTTTTGCGTAGATGAGAATTGTTCTTGCTAGATACCCGTAGCAGCCACGTAAAACATGTAACAAAAATTAGAGGTCATCTAACTTGTTTTTGCAGGGTATGTTGTGATGTGATATGGCCAATTACATGATGTGATATATGTGATGTATGAGATGATCATGTGATGTATAGAATTTCACGACTTGCATGTTGATGAGTACGGCAACTGGCAGGAGCCATAGGGTTGTCTTTAATTATTGTATGACCTGCGTGTCAATCATTAAGTGCTATGTAATGCTTTACTTTATTGCTAAACGGTAGCAATAGTAGTAGAAGCATGCAGGGCATGACAACCCCAATGGCGACACGTTGATGGAGATCAAGATGATGGAGATCATGGTGTCGTGCCGGTGACGATGGAGATCATGCCGGTGCTTTCAAGATGGAGATCTAAAGCACAAGTTCATGGACACATCATGTCACTTATGAATTGCATGCGATGTTAATCCTTGTATGCACCTTGTTTTCCTGAGTACGACGGTAGCATTATAAGGTGATCCCTCACTTAAATTTCAAGATAAATTGTGTTCTCCCCGAGTGTGCACCGTTGCGAAAGTTCGTCGTGTTGAGACACCGCGTGATGATCGGGTGTGATAGACTCTACGTTGACATACAATGGGTGCAAGCCAGTGTTGCGCGCGCAGAACACTCGGGTTAAACATGACGAGCCTAGCATGTATAGACATGGCCTCGAAACACAAGAGACCGAAAGGTCGAACATGAGTCATATAGTAGATATGATCAACATGATGATGTTCACCATTGTAACCACCTCAACTCACGTGATGATCGGACTTGAGTTGGTGAATTTGGATCATGTATCACTCGGATGACCGGAGGGATGTCAATTTGAGTGGGTGTTCTTAAGTAATATGATTAATTGAACTCATTATCATGAACATAGCCAGTAGTGTCTTTGCAAATTATGTTGTAGATTACTTACTCGCGCTATAGCTCCCTTGAATTTTTATATGTTCCTAGAGAAATAGAGTTGAAAGATGATGGTAGCAATATTGCGGATTGGATCCGTGATTTGAGGATTGTCCTCGTTGCTACACAGAAGGCTTATGTCCTTAATGCACCGCTCGGTGCACCAAACCCTCTAGCGTTGTTTGTAGATGTTGTGAACATCTGACAGGAACGTTTTGATAACTACTTGATAGTTTAGTGTGTCATGCATTACAGCTTAGAATTGAGGCTCCAAAACGTTTTGAACGTCATGGAACATATGAGATGTTCTAAGAGCTGAAATTAGGATCTCAGGCTCGTGCCCGTGTTGCAAGATATGAGATCTCCAACAAGATTCTTTGCCTGTATGATGAAAGAGAATAGCTCAATCGTTGAGCATGTGCTCAGATTGTCTGGGTGCTACAATCGCTTGAATCGGGTGGGAGTTGATCTTCCAGATAAGATAGTGATTGATATAGTTCTCCAAGTCACTGTCACTAAAGCTACTAGAACTTGGTGATGAACTATAAAACGCCAGAGATAGAAATAATGATCCCTGAGCTATTCGCGATGTTTGACACCGCGAAGGTAGAAATCAAGAAGGAGCGTCAAAGTGTTAATGGTTAGTTGAAACCACTAAGTTTCAAGAAGGGCAAGAGCAAGGAGGGAAACTTCATGGATAGCAAGTGAGTTGCTGCTCCAATGAAGCAACCCAAAGTTGAACTCAAACCCGACACTAAGTGCTTCAATTATGAGGAGAGCGGTCGCTGAAGTGGAACAACCCTAGATACTTGCTAGATAAGAAGGCTGGCAACGTCAACAAAAGTATATTTGATATACGTGTTATTGACGTGTTCCTTGCTAGTACTCCTAGTAGCACCTGGGTATTGGATACCGGTTCGGTTGCTAAATGTTAGTGACTCGAAATAAAAGCTACGAAATAAACGGAGAACTAGCTAAGTGTGAGGTGACGATGTATGTTGGAAATGTTTCCAAGGTTGATGTAATCAATATCGCACGCTCTCTCTACCTTCGAGATTAGTGACGAACCTAAATAAATGTTATTTGGTGTTTTTGCATTGAGCATGAACGTGATTAGATCATGTTCATTGCAACAGGGTTATTCATTTAAGTTAGAGAATAATGGTTATTCTATTTACATGAATAATACCTTCAATGGTCATGCACCCAGTAAGAATGGTTTGTTGAAACTTGATCGTAGTAATACACATGTTCATAACATTGATGCCAAAAAGATACAAAGTTAATAATGATAGTACCACATGCTTGTGGCACTACCGCTAAATGTCATATTGGTATAAAGCGCATGAAGAAACTCCATGCTGATGGATCTTTGGACTCATTCGATTTTGAATCGGTTGAGACATGCGAACCATGCCTCTTGGTCAAGATGACTAAGGACCCCGTTTTTGTTTTGATGAAGCGGGCAAGTGATTTATTGGAAATGATACATGTTGATGTATGCAATCCAATGAGTCTTGTAGCGTGCGGTGGATATCGTTATTTTCTTACCTTCACTCATGATTTGAGTAGATATAGTGTATATTTACTTAATGAAACACAAGTCTGAATTGTTTGAAAGGTTCAAGCAAATTCAGAGTGAAGTTTAAGATCATCATGACAAGAAGATAAAGATGTTTGCGATATGATCATGGAGGTGAATATCTGAGTTCCGAGTTTGGCATACAACTTTAGATAATGTGAAAATTGTTTCACAACTCACGCCACCTGGAACACCATAGTGTGATGGTGTGTCCGAACGTCATAGTCGTGCTCTATTGGATATGGTGCATGCTATGATGTCTCTTATCGTTTTGTTACTATAATTTTGGGGTTATGCATTAGAGACAACTACATTCACTTTAAATAGGGCACCATCTAAATCCGTTGAGATGACACCGTGTGAATTTTGGTTCGATAGAAACCTAAGCTGTCATTTCTAAATGCTTGGGGCTACGACCTTGTGTGGAAAATGTTTTCACCTAATGAGCTCGAACCCAAAGCGGACAAATGAATATTCATAGAATACCCTAATAACAGTTGGGTGAACCTTCTATCTCAGATCCATGCATAAAATGTTTATTGCTAAAACTGGGTCCTTTCTCGAGAAAAGGTTTCTCTTGAAAGAATTGAGTGGGAGGAGGATAGAACTTGATGAGGTTATTGAACCTCTGCTTCAACCAGAAAGTAGCGCAGTGTAGAAAGATGTTTCTGTGAAGCCTACGTCAGTTGAAGAGGAAGTTAATGATGATGATCATGAATCTTAGGATCAAGTTAATATCGACCTACGAGGAAAATAGAACTTGATGAGGTTATTGAACCTTCACTTCAACCAGAAAGTGGCGCAGCGCAGAAAGATGTTTTTGTGAAGCCTACGTCAGTTGAAGAGGAAGTTAATGATGATGACCATGAAGCTTCGGATCAAGTTACTATCAAACTTTGTAGGTCGACAAGGATGTGTACTGCTACTGAGCGGTATGACAACCCTGTCTTGGAGGTCATGTTGTTGGACAACGATGAACCTACGAACTATGGAGAAGCGATGATGGGCCCGGAAACCAACAAATGGTTAGAGGCCATGAAATCCGAGAAAGGATCCATGTATGAAAACCAAGTATAGACTTTGGTGGAATTGCTCGTTGAACAGCAGGTCGTTAGGTATAAATGGATCTTTAAAATGAAGACAGGCGTTGATGGTAAATTTTACCATTGGTAAAGCTCAACTTGTTGCAAAGTAGTTTACGACAAGTTCAAAAGAGTTGACTGCGATGAGACTTTCTCACTCGTAGCGACGCTAAAGTCTGTTGGAATAATGTTAGCAGTTGCTGCATTTTTCAATTATGAAATCTGGCAGATGGATGCCAAAACATCGTTTCCTTCCTTAAGGAAAGGTTGTATGAGATACAACCAGAAGATTTTCTCAGTCCTAAGGATGCTAAAAGTTGTGCGAGCTTTAGTGATTCTTCTATGAACCGAAGCAAGCATCTCGGAGTTGGAATATACACTTTGATGAGGTGATCAAAGTTTTTGAGTCTATACAAAGTTTACGAGAAACTTGTATTTGCAATAAAGTGAGTGGGAGAACTATAGAGTTTCCGATAAGTATATGTGGATGACATATTGCTATTCGGAAAAGATGTAGAATTTCTGGAGAGCATAAACGGTTGTTTGAAAAGAGTTTTTCAAAGGAAGACCTGGATAAAGCTACCTAATTGTTGAGCATCGAGATCTATAAAGACAGATCAAGATGTTTGATAAGACTTTCAATGAGTACATACCTTAACAAGATTTTGAAAGAGTTCAAAATGGATTAGTCAGAGAGAAGTGTTCTCGCCTGCTTTGTAAGGTGTGAAGTTGAGGGAGACTCAAAGCTCGACCACGGCAGAAGAAAGAGAAAGGACGAATGTCGTCCCCTATGGTTTAGCCATAGGCTCTGTATAGTATGCCATGCTATGTACCGCACCTGTGTGTGCCTTGCCATGAGTCCGTCAAGGGGTACAAGAGTGATCCAGGAGTGGATCACTGGACAGCGGTCAAGATTATCCTTAGTAACTAAAGGACTAAGGAGATGTTTCTCGATTATGGAGGTGATAAAGAGTTCGTCATAAAGAGTCACGTCGATGCAAGCTTTAACACCAATCCAGATGACCCGTAGTAGCAATCTGGATACATATAGTGGAGCAGCCATTTGGAATAGTACCAAGTGAAGTGTGGTAGTAGTGTTTATGGTTTGACATAGAGATTTGCAAAAGTACACACGGATTTGAATGTCGCAGACCCGTTGACTATAAGACCTCTCTGACATGCAAAGCATGATCGAGCCCCAGAACTCATTGGGTGTTAGATTCATAACAATGCGAATCACATGGTGATGTGAACTAGATTACTGACTCTAGTGCAAGTGGGAGACTATTGGAAATATTCCCTAGAGGCAATAATAAATTAGTTATTATCATATTTCCTTGTTCATGATAATCGTTTATTATCCATGCTATAATTGTATTGATCGAAGACTTAGATGCATGTGTGGATACATAGACAAAACCATGTCCCTAGTATGCCTCTAATAGACTAGCTCGTTGATCAAAGATGGTCAAGGTTTCCTAGCCATTGACATGTGTCATTTGATAACGGGATCACATCATTAGGAGAATGATGTGATGGACAAGACCCAAACTACAAACGTAGCATATGATCGTGTCAGTTTGTTGCTACTGTTTTCTGCATGTCAAAGTATGTGTTCCTATGACCATGAGATCATGCAGCTCACTTACATCGGAGGAGTACCTTTTGTGTATCAAATGTCGCAACGTAACTGGGTGACTATAAAGGTGCTCTACAGGTATCTCCGAGGGTGTCTGTTGAGTTGGCATGGATCAAGACTGGGATTTGTTACTCCGTGTGACGGAGAGGTATCTCAGGGCCCACTCGGTAATACAACATAACAATAAGCCTTGCAAGAAATGTGGCTAAGTTTTAGTAATGGGATCTTGTATTACGGAACGAGTAAAGAGACTTGCCGGTAACGAGGTTGAACTAGGTGTGGAGATACCGATGATCGAATCTCGGGCAAGCAACATACCGAAGAGCAAAGGGAACATCATTCGGGATTAACTGAATCCTTGACATAGAGGTTTGACCGATAAAGATCTTTGTAGAATATGTAGGAACCAATGTGGACATCCAGGTCCCGCCATTGGTTATTTACCGTAGAGGTGTCTCGGTCATGTCTACATAGTTCTCGAACTCGCAGGGTCTGCACACTTAAGGTTTGGTGACGTTTTGGTAGTATAGAGTTATGTATGGTGGTGACCAAAGGTTGTTTGGAGTCCCGGATGAGATCCCGGACTTCACGAGGAGCTCCGGAATGGTCCGGAGGTAAAGATTGATATATAGGAAGTCCCATTTTGGTCGCCGAAAAAGTTTCGGGCTAATCCGTAATGTACCGAGAGTGCCGGTAGTGTACCGGGAGACCACCGGGAGGGGTATTACGACCCAAGAGGCTTCATGGGCTGTGGGAGAGTAAATACCAGCCTTTTGTGGGATGGTGGAAGTCCCACACAAGGCCCATGCGGCTGGGAGAAAAAGCCCAAAGGGAAACAGGTGGAAAAAGGCCAAAAAAAGGAGGAATCCTAGTCCTACTAGGATTGGAGGAGGAGTCCTCCTCTCCTCCCCACTTTGGTTGACCCAAGGGCTGGCTTTTTGGAAGCCAAGACTCCTCCTCCTCTCCTCCTATATATACTAGAGGATTTTAGGGTTTTGGCACAGAATTTTCAGCCACGTGCTACCCGTTCCTCTAGTGCATAGTTTCTCCTCTAGATCGGTTTTCTGCAGTGCTTAGGCGAAGCCCTGCCGGAATTGCTCCACCACCATCGCCGGAGCGCCGTCATGCTGCCGGTGAACTCTTCTTCCTCTACACTCCCTCTTGCTGGATCAAGACAGTGGAGATCATCATCAAGCTGCACGTGTGCTGAACACGGAGGTGTTGTCCGTTCGGCACTAGATCGGAAGGACCGTGATCAACATCGCGAGACGGTTCGTGACGAGTTCGCGGGACGGATCGTGATGAGTTCACGGGACAGATCATGATAAAGATCACGAAACTGATCGTGATGAGTTCGCAGGACGGATCATGATGAGTTCACGGGACGGATCGTGATGAGATCGCGGGACGCTCGACGATTTGGATCGCGAAGACGTTCGACTACACCAACCGCGTTTCTTAACGCTTCCTGCTTAGCGATCTACAAGGGTATGTAGATCCACTCTCCCTCTCGTAGATGCTCATCACCATGGATAGATCTTGCGTGTGCGTAGGAATTTTTTTGTTTCCCATGCAACATTCCCCAACAATCCCATCATGAATCTTCTCACGATCTTGAGCACGGTCCTTTCGATCTAGTGTTGAACGGACGGCACCTCCGCGTTCAGCACACGTACATCTCAATGATGATCTCCGCCTTCTTGATCTAGAAAGAGGGAGCGGAGAGGTAGATTAGTTCTCCGGTAGCGCGACGGCATTGCGGCGATGGTGGTGGAGCTATTCCAGCAAGGCTTCGCCTAAGCACCGCTAAAACCAATCTAGAGGAGAAACTACGATATCGAGAAGAGAGCAGCATGTGGCTGTTTTTCTGTGTCCAAAAAACCCTCAAACCTTTAGTATATATAGGAGGTGGGTAGGAGGTGGCTTGGACCCCAAGGGGCCATCCCCTAGCTTCAGCCGAAGTGGGAGGGAGGAGTCCTCCTCCTCCACTCCAAGTAGGATTAGGACTCCTTCCTTATTTTCCCACTTTTGCCTTCTTTCCACCTTGGGTTTCTTCCCTAGCCACATGGGCTTCCTGTGGGCCTTCGTCCAGCCCACTAAGGGCTGGTATCACGAAGAAGTTCGACTACACCAACCGCGTTTCTTAACGCTTCCTGCTTAG
Organism: Hordeum marinum; assembly: GCA_022496015.1. Lineage (NCBI taxonomy): Eukaryota > Viridiplantae > Streptophyta > Magnoliopsida > Poales > Poaceae > Hordeum > Hordeum marinum. The sequence goes on from CM039674.1 coordinate 91,006,057, forward strand.
CGATCTACAAGGGCCTTGGGTTTCTCCCACAGCCCATGTAGCCTCTTGGGTCGAAATAGCTCTCCCGATGGTCCTGCGGTACCCTCTCGGCACGCCCGATACACTACCGATGAGCCCGAAAATTTTCCGGTGACCAAAATAGAACTTCCTATATATCAATCTTTACCTCTGGACCACTCCGGAGCTCCTCATGATGTCAGAGATATCATTCGGGACTCTGAACAACCTTCGGTCACCACCATGCATAACTCTATACTACCGAAACATCACCGAACCTTAAGTGTGAAGACCCTGCGGGTCCGAGAACTATGTAGACATGCCCGAGACACCTCTACGGTCAATAACCAATAACGGGACCTGGATGCCCATATTGGTTCCTACATATTCTACGAAGATCTTTATCGGTTGAACCTCTATGTCAACGATTCAGTCAATCCCGTATGTTGTTCCCTTTGTTCTTCGGTATGTTACTTTCTTGAGATTCGATCGTCGGCATCTCCATACCTAGTTCAATCTCGTTACCGACAAGTTTCTTTACTCGTTCCGTAATACAAGATCCCGTGGATAACACTTAGTCACATTGCTTGCAAGGCTTATTGTGATGTCGTATTATCGAGTGGGCCCTCAGATACCTCTCCGTCACACGAGGTAACAAATCCCAGTCTTGATCCATGCCAACCCAATAGAAACCCTCGAAGATACCTGTAGAGCACCTTTATAGTCACCCAGTTACGTTGCGACGTTTGATACACACAAGGCACTCCTCTGGTCATAGGAACATATACTTGACATGTAGAAAACAGTAGCAATAAACTGACATGATTGTATGCTACGTTCATAGTTTGGGTCTTGTCCATCACAACATTCTCCTAATGATGTGATCCCGTTATCAAATGACATCTCATGTCCATGGCTAGGAAACCTTAATCATCTTTGATCAACGAGCTAGTCTATTAGAGGCATACTGGGGACACGGTGTTGTTTATGTATCCACACATGTATTTGAGTTTCCGATCAATACAATTCTAGCATGGATAATAAATTATTATCATGAACAAGGAAATATGATAATAAATAATTTATTATTTCCCCTAGGACATATTTCCAATAGTCTCCCACTTGAACTAGAGTCAATAATATAGTTCACATCACCATGTGATTTGCGTTGTTATGAATCTAACACCGAATGAGTTCTGGGGCTCGATCATGCTTTGCATGTGAGAGAGGTCTTTTAGTCAACGGGTCTGTGATATTCATATTCGTGTGTACTTTGCAAATCTCTATGTCATACTATAAATACTATTACCACACTGCACTTGGAACTATTCCAAGTGGCTACTCCACTATACGTATCCGGATTGCTACTAAGAGTCATCCGGATTGGTGTTAAAGCTTGCATTGACGTAACTCTTTACGACGAACTCTTTATCACCTCCATAATCGAGAAACATTTCCTTAGTCCTCTAGCTACTAAGGATAATTTTGACCGTTGTCTAGTGATCCACTTCTGGATCAGTCTTCTACCTCTTGACAGACTCATGGCAAGGCACACACAGGTGTGGTACACAACATGGCATACTATATAGAGCCTATGGCTAAGGAATATGGGACGATGTTCGTCCTTTCCCTTTCTTCTGCCATGGTCGAGCTTTGAGTCTCACTCAACTTCACACCTTACTAATCAGGCAAGAACTCTTTCTTTGACTGGTCCATTTTGAACACCTTACCTCTATAGATCTTGATGCCCAAAAATTAGGTAGCTTTATCCAGGTCTTCCTTTGAAAAACTCTTTTCAAATAACCCTTTATGCTTTCCAGAAATTCTACATCATTTCCGATCAACAATATGTCAACCACATATACTTATTAGAAATTCTGTAGTGCTCCACTCACTTTATTGTAAATACAAGTTTATCATAAACTTTGTATAGACTCAAAAACTTCGATCACCTCATCAAAGCATATATTCCAACTTCGAGATGCTTGCTCCAGTCCATAGAAGGATCACTGGAGCTTGCACACCTTTTAGCATCTTTAGGACTGACAAAACCTTCTAGTTGTATCTCATACAACTTTTCCTTAAGGAAATGATGTTTTTGACATCCATCTGCCATATTTCATAATTGAAAAAATGCAGCAACTGCTAACATAATTCCAACAGACTTCAGCATCGCTATGAGTGAGAAAGTCTCATCGCAGTCAACTCCTTGAACTTGTCAGAAACTTCTTCGTGACAAGTCGAGCTTTATAAATGGTGACATTTACCATCAGCATTTGTCTTCATCTTAAAGGTCCATTTGTACTCAACGACCTGCCGTCCAACGAGCAAGTCTACCAAAGTCTATACTTGGTTTTTATACACGGATCCTTTCTCGGATCTCATGGCCTCTAACCATTTGTCAGAATCTGGGCCCATCATCGCTTCTCCATAGCTTGTAGGTTCATCGTTATCCAACAACATGACCTCAAAGACAGGGTTGTCGTACTACTCAGGAGCAGTACACATCCTTGTCGACCTACGAGGTTCGATAGTAACTTGATCTGAAGCTTCATGATCATCATCATTAACTTCCTCTTCAATTAACATAGGCTCCACAGAAACATCTTTCTGCGCTGTGCTACTCTTTGGTTGAAACAAAGGTTCAACAACCTCATCAAGTTCTATCTTCCTCCCACTCAATTCTTTCGAAAGAAACTCTTTCTCGAGAAAGGACCCGTTTTAGCAACAAACACTTTGTGCTCAGATCTGAGATAGAAGGTATACCCACCTGTTCTTAGGGTATTCCATGAAGATGTATTTGTCCACTTTGGGTTCGAGCTCATTAGGTGAAAACCCTTTTTCACATAAGCGTCGCAGCCCAAACATTAAGAAATGACAGCTTAGGTTTCTATAAAACCATAATTCATACGGTGTCATCTCAATGGATTTAGATGGTGCCCTATTTAAAGTGAATGTAGTTGTCTCTAATGCATAACCCCAAAACGATAGTGGCAAAATGATAACAGACATCATAGTACACACCATATCCAATAGAGCATGGCTATGACTTTCGAACACACCATCACACTATGGTGTTGTAACATCCCAAAAATCCATTTTGGAATGTTATGAAATATAGCTATGCATCATCATCATCATTGCTTGAATATATGAAATAGTTGAAATGCTCCTTCTAAATTTCTGAAAGCCCTTTCTACTTTCAATGTGCTTCTTTCACCTAATTGAAATTCTTGGTAAAAAGTTCAAATAAGAGAGGAGGAACATGACACTCCACACCAGGACCTAATTGGTGTTTTATTTGAACAATAAAAAAACCAGGGGTTGTTTTGAAAATATTTGCAAAAGGATTTAAAAGCAAATAGGCCATTTCTGAAAATACTATTTTTTTCAAAGTGTTCAAATGACAGAACAAAAATGTTCAATAAATGGCATTTATTATTCTGTTAATTTTGATATATAATAGTCCTATATTTGAAAATGTGTTGAATGCTTTTAAAGAGGTTTTACTGCTCTGAATATTAAAAAGAGTAACGGATTTGCATTTAAACGGGCCGGCCCACGGGCATTTATTCGCGAATTAACTACGAGCTGGTCGACCGACGCGCCTTCGCCGGTCCCTCTCTCTCTCTGACATCTGGACCCACCCGACTGACCGTTCGCACCGCGCGGTCGCCTCCTTCCTTGCGCGCGCGCCGCCGTCGCCGAGATTCCCTCGCCCTGGATCTCCCTCCTCTCTCCTCCCCGCACCCATCCGAGCACCCTATAAGTAGCCCCTGCCCCTCCTCTCTCCATTCCCCCCGAATCCCCTCTCTCCCTCGCCGAGACGCTGCCCAAACAACTCGCTGGCGCTGCTCCGACCACCGAAGCTCTCTCCACTCGTGCCCGTCGCCTCGGACGTCCCCTCGCCCCTCCGACCCCACCACTCGACGCCCGACATTCCCCACCGTCGTCTGGACCACTCAACTGCCGCGGAAGACCACCGGAGACACGCCCCGACGACCACGTCGCCTCGGCCTCGCCGGAGAAGCCCTCGCAGACGACCCACCTCACGGTGAGCACCTCATCCGTTCGATCTGGATCTGACGATCCAGATTATAACATATTAACTCCGCAAACCGTTTTCTTTTCGGTCCGGTCGACCACCCGGAATCACTCAGCGCTCGCCCTCTCCGCCAATAGGATCTTGCCACGTAGCACTGACCGGTCGGTAGTTTATTTTTTCTTTTTCTGTTTAGTTTTAGTTAACAGATTGTTTTCTAAATTGTTTTGCTTATATCTTTTAAACTATTTAATGTTTTTAGTTGATTCTTTTTGCATAAGATCACATTTGTCATGTAGTTTCACCGTGTAGTCTTAGATTTTCAAATTGAACTATAAAATTTGAATTTAGTCAAATTTGCTCAAATCACTCAAATCTGAATAGCTAGAGTTTAAAAATAGATTTTGATATGAATCTTTTTGCTACTGCTTGGTATTAGTTAGGAATATCAGATTGCTTAGTTTGAGGATTTTTAGGATATACTTGTTTAGTGTTTTAGCTATAAACAGAATCTGCCTAGTATTATAGTATAGTTTTATTTGCTTAGTTTTAGTTAGTTTCAATTAGATTTAGTTTTAATTTGTTTTAGTAGGTTCTGTTGCTTGAACATTTAGTGTTTTACTTACTGTTAATAAAAATATAAAATTGTTTAGTTTATTTCTTTGTTAATATAGGAATCACAACTTCTTTTCAAATAGGTTTAGTTTGATTAAAACAACTAGTTAGTAATAGTTTTTCTTTCAGCAAAGTTTTATATAATTTAATTTTGTTTTCTAAGACAAGTTTATTTGTACATTCTTTTCTATTAATAACATGTTTTGTTAATAAATAATAAGTTTAGTTTCATTCTTTTGTTAGTAAAGCTATAGTTGATTCATATAGTGTTTATCAAAACTAAAAAAAACTTTACTAAAGTTTTCCCAACAAACTTAATTTGATTTTATTCTGTTTATTAATAAAATATTTTTATTGTTTTCTTGATGTCAACTATTGTTTTGGTTAATATAAATAGTTTTGTTAGGTTAGTAGTAATTTACCCATCATCTTTTAGAAAACCAAACTAAGTGTTGTTTTTCTTTCCATGTGATTGTGCATTGTTTGTCTTGAGTGATTCTAATTCCTTGCTGATTTTGTGAGATACAATATTTTTATTGTATGCTTTTTGAGTGCTCTTGTTTGCTTCGTTAGATTATCCGGAGTGCGAGGCTTGTTACTTAGAGTCCCTCGAGTACGAAGATCGTCAATCAGGCAAGTCACTTTGATCATGTTTACCCATGTTTTATTGCATTAGTTCTACCATCCCCCCCCCCAATTGCATAAAAAGTAGGTAATTGGAAACTTGGTTACGGTTGTAGTATCATGTGGTAGGTACCCCCTCTCAACCTTTGACACATTGGCCCCGGGAAACGTTGTTTTACTTTTTGCTATGCTATTAGTAGACGGGGTTGGTTGTGTGATTAATGAGAGTTGAGAGGGTTAAAAATTTCAAGACCTACATAATGATGAAGACTTCAAGACTCCGAGTTTTCAACATACCTCTGGGTGGATGATGGTTGAACGGCACCCTGGAGAAACCAGTGGATTTGCCTAGGGGTTGCTGGAGATGGCCAGTATTCACGCGGAAAGATCCACCCAGGCACAAAGAGATGGATGGATGCTTCAAGACCCAAGGCTTACCTACACAGCCACAAGTCATTATGGGCTCTGGCTTGGTTGGATATCGTGGTGACCCTGGACAGGCGGTGCTACGAGATGTAGAAGAACGGTAGGAAAGGATGGGCACCGACAGAGTCGCAGGGAAACCCTTTGGAAGACCATGTTTTGGTCATCCGTTTCTCAAACACCCTGAAGTGCGAGAAATCAAACGGAGGCGACCAAATCTTGTGGGGAACGTGTGCAAAGCTCTGCAGAGTACTCAACCTAATCGATTAGTCGTGTCCACGGTCATGGACGACTTGAGCTAACGGAACTGAAACTTCCGGAACTCTCAACACAATTAATATGATGATGTGGGTATTAATGACTTGGGTATGAGAATTGGTTGGTGGAACCATCTCATTAATCAACCAACTTAGTAATATTTTTGCTTAGCCTCTCTTGATGTAGGAAAAATTGGCTTTTTTCGCAAAAACTTACCACCCCACCTACCATATATGCATATAGATTAGATGATTATCTTTTCACCCCTCTCTTGTGACGTTGCCGGCATATTCCATATGCTGACCTACACGGCTGCAACGTATCATGTTGCAGAGTACTTTTCCGACCAGGAGTGAGGACACGTTCTACGCTCGGTGAGATGCCCTTGGAGTCAGATGGACTCATCTACCTTCGACGCTTCCGCAACACTTAGTTATTCTCATGAGTTGCCCTTCAGCCACTTTATTGTAATATTTATTGCAATAAAGGACTCGATATGAGATTTCGATTAATATAATGCTGTGTGATTTCCCTTTGATATATGCATTGATGTACCGTGTGTGTACCAGCATGATCTTGGGATGGTACAGAAACACCGGAGATTCGACCTTTCAGGTCGGGTCGCTATAGAAATGGTATCAGAGCACACACTGACCGTAGGACGTAACCTCTACGATTGGAAAGCCTTAGGATTTATTTCCCTTTGTTGTTAAAAAATTCTTATACTCTCATCTACTCGTTTCTGACTTCTCTCCGATTATTTCAAAATTTATAGATGGCCACCTTCATTCCAGTGTTGATCACGGAGTTTTGCCAGCCTGACGCAACGATGCCCTTTGGTAAAGAGCTGATGAGGATCGTCAAGGACGTAAGGATTGCTTTGCCGAGCATCACCGGGACTCCTATCATGCCCTTTCCACAAGATGGACACTAGAGGATTGAGGTGCACATCCCAGGGAAGACCTTTGGGAATCGGAAGGAACCCATCGACTTCAAGTTTGTGGCACCCAGCTGGATACTTGGGAGTGACATGGCCATTCATCGTGCCCTTGGACGTATTCAGGAGGAATACAGAGGTGGAACCATTTCACCAGGACTCAGCGTGGTTTGTCGTAGAGATGTCCATGGAAACATCATAATCCCTCCCACTGCAGACACCACCATTTCCTATATCCAGACCTTGCAGACTCACATCACAACTCTGGAGCTTTGAGTTCGTGCTGATACAAACACAATCAAGAATCTGATGAACCGCGAGATTGAGCTCAAAGCCGACTTACGGGAAGCCGAGTACGAGCTTGAGTATGAGGTGAAGGATTTCTTAGAGAGGATCGACAAGCTGAACACTCGCATCGCCACTCTGGAGGAACAGATGGACATGGGTGAAAATCTTCATCCTGAAGGAGACTTGGCTCCTTTCATCGGCGACGATGATGACTATGAGGAGAGCACCACTGGAGGAGACTCAGTCACCATGCACTTCTAAGGAAAACTTTAGTTATGCCCCCATGTATCTTCATTTTTTCGTCGTTAAAGCGTAGGTCGATGTTTAGTTTGATTGAGACTTGTATTCCTGATGTTTGAATCCTTGATTGAATAAATGAATGAGTGTTTGGGGTGATATGTTTGTTGCATTGCATATGGGTAGTGAATTTCTCCTTTTAGGCCCTTGTTCTATTCTAATTTCTCACCCCTCTGAAAACAGCAAGATGCCTCCACGACGTGAGTCCGACTTCACCTTCCCGCCGGAACTCACGCAACTCCTTCAGCAGCAGAATACAGTGATGCAGCTATTGATCCAGAATCAGACCAACAACCAGAACAACAACCATCATCATCCATCTCAGGCTGACAATCTCACCCGTTTTCTGAGGTTGAACCCTCCAACTTTCTCCAGCAGCCCTGAGCCCATTGTAGCAGATGACTGGCTCCGTAAGATGGAGAGAGAACTAGTCACCGCTCGATGTACTGATGCTGAGAAAGTGCGCTTTGCCGCACATCAACTAGATGGACCAGCAGCTTCATGGTGGGAGAACTACACCACCACATATCCTATTGCTGATATAAATTGGGAGCAGTTCAAGCAAGCTTTCCGCACCACACATGTTTCAGCTGGAGCCATGAGTCTGAAGAAGCGCGAGTTTCGCAACTTGCGCTAGGGAAATCGCTCTGTGGCCCAGTACATGGACAACTTCAGCACATTGGCCCGTTATGCACCAGGAGACGTGGCCGATGATGCGGCCAAACAAGAGAAATTTATGGAAGGACTCAACGATGAGTTGAGCATGCAGCTGGTAGTGGCTACCTTCAACAACTACCAAGAGCTGGTGGACAAGGCCCTCATCTTGGAGGGAAAGCAGCAGCAAATTGAGAACCGCAAGAGGAAGTACACTCAGGGGAAGTTCAACTCTGGAGCTCATCAGAAGCCCCGCTACTCCCCGTACTCAGGGAATACCGGATCAGGGACCGGTAAGTTTGGAAAGCACACTCATGTCGTGCATAACCATGGAGGCCACAACCATGGAGGAAATGGGAATGCCCGTCCCAACCATGGCAACTTCAAGACTGACAATGGGAATGGGAACAACAACCAGCACTGTCACGCTCCTACTCAGAAGGATCTGAGCCACATCACCTGTTTCAAGTGTTAGAAGACAAGGCACTATGCTACTGAGTGTCCCCAGAGCAAACAGGGAAATGGAAACGGCAACTCCATAGCCAAGCAGCCAAATCCTTTTCCTCGTGCCCAGGTGAACCACCTCGACATGGAAGAAGTCTATGATCAACCCGAGACTGTGGTTGGTAAGTTTTTATTGCATTCACGTCCAGTTATAGTACTTTTTTGATTCTGGTGCAACTCATTCATTCATATCAAGGGTAGTTGTGGATAAGTATGGTTTGCCCACCAAAATCCTTAGTCAGCCCATTAAGGTCAGTTCCCCAGGAGGTATGATGATGGCAGGGATAGGATGCCATGCCTTGAAACTCAACATAGGAAACCATGTTTTCCCCACCAACCTCATCGTCTTAGAATCCCAGGGATTGGATGTAATCCTAGGTATGGATTGGATGACCAAGTATGAAGGAAATCTTGATTGCCCTAGCAAGTCTGTTTCACTCACCACCCCGAAGAACAAGAGGATTAAGTATGTATCCCGACGCACACGTATGAGTGCTCGGTTAAATTCCCTCACAGGAGTTGTTCTGGAGGAAGTACCAGTTGTACAAGAGTTTCCGCATGTATTCCCGGAAGAATTACCAGGCATGCCACCAGATAGGGAGATTGAGTTCCTAATAGAGCTACAACCAAGGACAGCCCCAATCTCCAAGAGACCCTATCGGATGCCCGCAAATGATCTGTTGGAAATCAAGAAGCAAATTAAGGATTTATTGGACAAGGGATATATTCGCCCAAGTTCTTCACCTTGGGGAGCCCCAGTTCTTTTGGTGGAGAAGAAGGATAAAACCTTGAGAATGGTAGTTGATTATCGTGCCTTGAACGAGGTGACTATCAAGAACAAGTACCCTCTACCGATGATTAATGACTTGTTTGATCAGCTAGTAGGCGCCAAAGTATTCTCCAAGATCGATCTTCGATCAGGGTATCACCAACTGAAGATTCGTGAACAGGATATACCCAAAACAGCTTTCACCACAAGGTATGGCTTGTATGAGTATACTGTCATGTCCTTTGGTTTGACTAATGCTCCTGCCTACTTCATGAATATGATGAACAAGGTGTTTATGGAATATTTAGACAAGTTTGTCGTGGTGTTCATCGATGACATTTTGATATTCTCCAAGAACGAGGAAGAACACAAGGAACATTTGCGTTTAGTTCTGGAGAAGCTGAGAGAGCATCAGTTATATGCCAAGTTCAGCAAATGTGAATTTTGGCTGACGGAAGTCAGATTCCTTGGACATGTTATTTCCGGAGAAGGAATAGCCATAGACCCCGCTAAGGTTGAAGCCGTCACCGAGTGGAAGTCACCCACCTCAGTTAAGGAGATCCGTAGTTTCCTCGGACTTGCCGTATATTACCGGAGGTTCATTGAGAATTTCTCAAAGATAGCCAAGCCCATGACAGAGTTGTTGAACAAAGAGTCTAAGTATATTTGGACTGAGAAATGTGAAGCCAGTTTCCAGGAATTGAAGAAACGTTTGGTCACAGCCCCAGTGTTGATTTTGCCCAATATTCGGAAGGACTTCCAGGTTTATTGTGATGCTTCACGTCAAGGACTTGGAGGAGTACTCATGCAAGATGGAAAGGTTGTAGCTTATGCATCCAGACAACTACGACCTCATGAGTTGAATTATGCCACCCATGATTTGGAACTAGCAGCCGTAGTGCACGCACTCAAGACCTGGAGACTTTTCCTTATCGGAAATAGTTGTGATGTTTACACTGATCATAAGAGCCTGAAATATATCTTCACGCAGAAAGAGTTGAACCTCAGACAGAGGAGATGGTTAGAGTTAATCAAGGACTATGACATGAGATTAAACTACCATCCAAGTAAGGCAAATGTGGTAGTAGATGCTTTGAGTCGGAAAACTTATGTAAACACACTCACAGTGGGAGGATTACCCCAGGAGTTAGCCGATGATCTCAGAGAGCTCAGGCTAGAGATAGTTCCAAGCGGATATGTTGCCATACTAGAAATCCAGTCCACCTTGACCGAAAGAATTCGAGAAGCCCAGAAATCGGACAAGGAGATAGCTGAGATTAAGCAAAGAATGAAAGATGATAAAGCTAAAGGTTTTTGTGAGGATGAACAAGGAACTCCGTGGTTTGAGAACCGCATCTATGTGCCCAATGACCCAGAGCTTAGGAAGTTGATACTTCAAGAAGCCCACGATTCCCCTTACTCAATACACCCAGGCAACACCAAGATGTACCTGGATTTGAAGGAAAGTTATTGGTGGACAGGTATGAAGAAGGATATTGAAGAACATGTGGCAATATGTGATGTTTGTCAGCGAGTAAAGGCAGAACATCAGAAACCAGCAGGGTTACTCCAACCTTTGCCGATACCCGAGTGGAAATGGGAAAAGCTTGGTATGGACTTCATCATAGGATTACCCAGGACCCGTTCAGGTTATCGTTCAATCTGGGTAGTGGTCGATCGCTTGACCAAGGTGGCTCATTTCATTCCAGTGAAGACCACTTATACCAGCGCTAAGCTAGCCAAGATATATATGATCAGGATCGTATGTCTGCATGGAGTTCCGAGGAGTGTCGTGTCAGATAGAGGAACACAATTTACCTCAAAGTTTTGGCATCAGTTACATGAAACTTTGGGTACAAGGCTGGAGTTCAGTACAGCTTTTCATCCGCAGACCGATGGACAGACTGAGAGAGTCAACCAGATTCTGGAGGACATGTTGAGAGCTTGTGCGCTAGATTATGGATCTAGTTGGGATGACAACTTACCTTACGTAGAATTCTCGTACAACAATAGTTATCAGACCAGTCTAAAGATGGCCCCTTTCGAAGCATTATACGGAAGGAGGTGCAGAACACCATTGACGTGGGATGGTGTTGGAGACCGACAACTTTTTGGTCCCGACCTTATTCGAGATTCAGAAGATAAAGTCAAGTTGATTCGTGACAGACTCAAAATAGCTCAATCCCGACAGAAGAGCTATGCCGGCAACAAACGCAAGGAAGTAACGTATGAAGTGGGAGATCGGGCATATCTTCGTGTGTCCCCACTTCGAGGAATCAAGAGGTTTGGTGTTAAAGGAAAGTTAGCACCCAGATTCATAGGCCCCTACAAAATTCTTGAACGTAGAGGCGAAGTTGGATACAAGTTGGAATTGCCGGAAGGATTATCCAGAGTTCATGATGTTTTCCAAGTTTCCCAGCTGAAGAAATGTCATGCTGAGATGACTGATATTCCTTTGAGAGACACCATGCCCCTAGAGGCCATACAACTTGATAGTGAACTGACCTACGAAGAGAAGCCTGTCAGAATCCTCAAGACTACCAACAGAGTTACCCGCAGCAGGATCATCAAGTTCTGTAAGGTTTTGTGGAGTCACCACACCGAGGAAGAAGCCACCTGGGAACGCGAAGAAGATCTTCGTAGAGACCACCCGCACCTATTTTCTAGCCAACCCGAATCTCGAGGGCGAGATTCATCTTAAGATGGGTAGGTTTGTAACATCCCAAAATTCCATTTTGGAATGTTATGAAATATAGCTATGCATCATCATCATCATTGCTTGAATATATGAAATAGTTGAAATGCTCCTTCTAAATTTCTGAAAGCCCTTTCTACTTTCAATGTGCTTCTTTCACCTAATTGAAATTCTTGGTAAAAAGTTCAAATAAGAGAGGAGGAACATGACACTCCACACCAGGACCTAATTGGTGTTTTATTTGAACAATAAAAAAACCAGGGGTTGTTTTGAAAATATTTGCAAAAGGATTTAAAAGCAAATAGACCATTTCTGAAAATAATATTTTCTTCAAAGTGTTCAAATGACAGAATAAAAATGTTCAACGAATGGCATTTATTATTCTGTTAATTTCGATATATAATACTCCTATATTTGAAAAAGTGTTGAATGCTTTTAAAGAGGTTTTACTGCTCTGAATATTAAAAAGAGTAACAGATTTGCATTTAAACGGGCCGGCCCACGGGCATTTATTCGCGAATTAACTACGAGCCGGTCGACCGGCGCGCCTTCGCCGCTCCCTCTCTCTCTGACATCTAGACCCACCCGACCGACCGTTCGCACCGCGCGGTCGCATCCTTCCTTGCGCGCACGCCGCCGTCGCCGAGATTCCCTCGCCCCGGATCTCCCTCCTCTCTCCTTGCCGCACCCACCCGAGCACCCTATAAGTAGCCCCTGCCCCTCCTCTCTCCATTCCCCTCGAATCCCCTCTCTCCCTTGCCGAGACGCTGCCCAAACACCTCGCCGGAGCTACTCCGACCACCGAAGCTCTCTCCACTCGTGCCCGTCGCCTCGGACGTCCCCTCGCCCCTCCGACCCCACCACTCGACGCCCGACGTTCGTCGCCATCGTCTAGACCACTCAACTGCCGCGGAAGACCACCGGAGACGCGCCCCGACGACCACGTCGCCTCGGCCTCGCCGGAGAAGCCCTCGCCGGCGACCCACCTCACAGTGAGCACCTCATCCGTTCGATCTGGATCTGACGATCCAGATTATAACATATTAACTCCGCAAACCGTTTTCTTTTCGGTTCAGTCGACCACCCGAAATCACTCAGCGCTCGCCCTCTCCGCCAATAGGATCTTGCCACGTAGCACTGACCGGTCGGTAGTTTAGTTTTTGTTTTTCTGTTTAGTTTTAGTTAATAGATTGTTTTCTAAATTGTTTTGCTTATATCTTTTAAACTATTTAATGTTTTGAGTTGATTCTTTTTGCATAAGATCACATTTGTCATGCAGTTTCACCTTGTAGTCTTAGATTTTCAAATTGAACTGTAAAATTTGAATTTAGTCAAATTTTCTCAAATCACTCAAATCTGAATAACTAGAGTTTAAAAATAGATTTTGAGATTAATCTTTTTGCTACTGCTTGGTATTAGTTAGGACTATCAGATTGCTTAGTTTGAGGATTTTTAGGATATATTTGTTTAGTGTTTTAGCTATAAACAGAATCTGCCTAGTATTATAGTATAGTTTTATTTGCTTAGTTTTAGTTAGTTTCAATTAGATTTAGTTTTAATTTGTTTTAGTAGATTCTGTTGCTTGAACATTTAGTGTTTTACTTACTGTTAATAAAAATATAAAATTGTTTAGTTTATTTCTTTGTTAATATAGGAATCACAACTTCTTTTCAAATAGGTTTAATTTGATTAAAACAACTAGTTAGTAATAGTTTTTCTTTCAGCAAAGTTTTATCTAATTTAATTCTGTTTTCTAAGACAAGTTTATTTGTACATTCTTTTCTATTAAGAACATGTTTTGTTAATAAATAATAAGTTTAGTTTCATTCTTTTGTTAGTAAAGCTATAGTTGATTCATATAGTGTTTATCAAAACTAAAAAAACTTTACTAAAGTTTTCCCAACAAACTTAATTTGATTTTATTCTGTTTATTAATAAAATATTTTTATTGTTTTCTTGCTGTCAACTATTGTTTTGGTTCATATAAATAGTTTTGTTAGGTTAGTAGTAATTTACCCATCATCTTTTAGAAAACCAAACTAAGTGTTGTTTTTCTTTCCATGTGATTGTGCATTGTTTGTCTTGAGTGATTATAATTCCTTGCTGATTTTGTGAGTTACAATTTTTTATTGTATGCTTTTTGAGTGCTCTTGTTTGCTTCATTAGATTATCCGGAGTGCGAGGCTTGTTACTTAGAGTCCCTCGAGTACGAAGATCGTCAATCAGGCAAGTCACTTTGATCATGTTTACCCATGTTTTATTGCATTAGTTCTACCATCCCCCCCAATTGCATAAAAAGTAGGTAATTGGAAACTTGGTTACAGTTGTAGTATCATGTGGTAGGTACCCCCTCTCAACCTTTGACACATTGGCCCCAGGAAACGTTGTTTTACTTTTTGCTATGCTATTAGTAGATGGGGTTGGTTGTGTGATTCATGAGAGTTGAGAGAGTTAAAAATTTCAAGACCTACATAATGATGAAGACTTCAAGACTCCGAGTTTTCAACATACCTATGGGTGGATGATGGTTGAACGGCACCCTGGAGAAACCAGTGGATTTGCCTAGGCGTTGCTGGAGATGGCTAGTATTCACGCAGAAAGATCCACCCAGGCACAAAGAGATGGATGGATGCTTCAAGACACAAGGCTTACCTACAGAGCCACAAGTCATTATGGGCTCTGGCTTGGTTGGATATCGTGGTGACCCTAGACAGGCGGTGCTACGAGATGTAGAAGAACGATAGGAAAGGATGGGCACCGACAGAGTCGCAGGGAAACCCTTTGGAAGACCATGTTTTGGTCATCCGTTTCTCAAACACCCTGAAGTGCGAGAAATCAAACGGAGGCAACCAAATCTTGTGGGGGACATGTGCAAAGCTCTGCAGAGTACTCAACCTAATCGATTAGTTGTGTCCACGGTCATGGATGACGTGAGCCAAAGGAACTGAAACTTCCGGAACTCTCAACACAATTAATATGATGATGTGGGTATTAATGACTTGGGTATGAGAATTGGTTGGTGGAACCATCTCATTAATCAACCAACTTAGTAATATTTTTGCTTAGCCTCTCTTGATGTAGGAAATATTGGCTTTTTTCGCAAAAACTTACCACCCCACCTACCATATATGCATATAGATTAGATGATTATCTTTTCACCCCTCTCTTGTGACGTTGCCGGCATATTCCATATGCTGACCTACACGGCTGCAACGTATCATGTTGCAGAGTACTTTTCCGACCAGGAGTGAGGACACGTTCTACGCTCGGTGAGATACCCTTGGAGTCAGATGGACTCATCTACCTTCGACGCTTCCGCAAGACTTAGTTATTCTCATGAGTTGGCCTTCAACCACTTTATTGTAATATTTATTGTAATAAAGGACTCGATATGAGATTTCGATTAATATAATGTTGTGTGATTTCCCTTTGATATATGCATTGATGTACCGTGTGTGTACCAGCATGATCTTGGGATGGTACGGAAACAACGGAGATTCGACCTTTCAGGTCCGGTCGCTACAGGTGTTCCAGGTAGCGTGAGTTGTGAAACAACTTTCACATTGTCTAAAGTTGTATGCCAAACTCGTAACTCAGATATACACCTCCATGATCATATATTAGACATTTTTATCATCTTGTCACGATGATTTTAAACTTCACTCTGAATTTTTTTGAACTTTTCAAACGTTTCAGACTTTTGTTTCATTAAGCAAATATACTCATAGATACTTAAATCATCAGTGAAGGTAAGAAAAATAATGATATCCACTGCACGCTACCACACTCATTGGACCGCATACATCAACATGTATTATTACCAATAAGTTACTAGCCCGCTCCATCAAACTAAAAATGGGGTATTTAGTCATCTTGCCCAAGAGGCATGGTCCGCATGTCTCAACCGATTTGAAACCGAATGAGTCCAAAGATCCATAAGCACGGAGTTTCTTAATGCAATTTATACCAATATGACATTTAGCGGCAGTGCCACACGTATGTGGTACTATCATTATTAACTTTGCATCTTTTGGCATCAATGTTATGAACATGTGTATTACTACGATCAAGATTCAACAAACCATTCTCATTGGGTGCATGACGATAGAAGGTATTATTCATGTAAACAGAATAACCATTATTCTCTCACTATGAATAATCGTATTGCAATAAACATGATCTAATCATGTTCATGCTTAACGCAAACACCAAATAATATTTATTTAGGTTTGTCATTAATCCCGAAAGTAGAGAGAGTGTGATGTTGATCACATCAACCTTGGAAACATTACCAACACACATCATCACCTCACACTTACCTAGTATCCATTTATTCCGTAGATTTTATTTCGAGTTACTAACATTTAGCAACCGAACCGGTATCCAATACCCAGGTGCTACTAGTAGTACTAGCAAGGTACACATCAATAACATGTATATCAAATATACTTCTGTCGACGTTGCCAACCTTCTTATCTACAAAGTATCTAGGGTTGTCCTGCTTCAGCGACCGCTCTCCTCATAATAGAAGCACTTAGTCTCGGCTTTGGGTTCAACTTTGGGTTGCTTCATTGGAACAGCAACTGTCTTGCCATCCATGAAGTTTCCCTCCTTGCCCTTGCCCTTCTCGAAACTAGTGGTTTTACTAACCATCAACACTTGATGCTCCTTCTTGATTTCTACCTTCACGGTATCAAACATCGTGAACAGCTCAGGGATCATTATTTCCATCTCTGGCATTTTATAGTTCATCATGAAGCTCTAGTAGCTTAGTGACAATGACTTGGAAAACTATATCAATCACTATCTTATCTAGAAGATCAACTCCCACTTGATTCAAGCGATTCTAGTACCCAGACAATCGGAGCACATGCTCAACGATTGAGCTATTCTCCTTCATCTTGCAGGCAAAGAATCTTGTTGGAGATCTCATATCTCACAACACGGGCACGAGCCTGAGATCCCAATTTCAGCTCTTAGAACATCTCATATGTTCCGTGACGTTCAAAACGTTTTTGGAGCCTCAATTCTAAGTCGTAAAGCATGACGCACTAAACTATCAAGTAGTCATCAAAACGTGCTTGTCAGATGTTCACAACATCTACAGCCGACGCTAGAGGGGGTGGCTCACCGAGCGGTGCATTAAGGACATAAGCCTTCTATGCAACAATGAGGACAATCCTCAGATCATGGACCCAGTCCGCATTATTGCTACCATCATCTTTCAACTGTATTTCTCTAGGAACATATAAAAAATTCAAGGGAGCTACAACGTGAGCTAGTAATCTACAACATAATTTGCAAAGACAATACTGACTATGTTCATGATAATGAGTTCAATTAATCATATTACATAAGAACTCCCACTCAAATTGATATCCCTCCAGTCATTCGAGTGATACATGATCCAAATTCACCAACTCAAGTCCGATCATCACGTGAGTTGAGGTGGTTTCAATGGTGAACATCATCATGTTGATCATATCTACTATATGACTCATGTTTGACCTTTCGGTCTCTTGTGTTCCGAGGCCATGTCTGTACATGCTAGGCTCATCAAGTTTAACCCGAGTGTTCCGCACATGCAACACTGACTTGCACCCGTTGTATGTGAACATAGAGTCTATCACACCCGATCATCACGTGGTGTCTCGACACGATGAACTTTCGCAACGGTGCACACTCGAGGAGAACACAATTTATCTTGAAATTTTAGTGAGGGATCACCTTATAATGCTACCGTCGTCCTAAGCAAAACAAGGTGCATAAAAGGATTAACATCACATTCAAATCATAAGTGACATGATATGGCCATGAACTTGTGCTTTTGATCTCCATCCTTACAGCACCGACATGATCTCCATCGTCACCGGCATGACACCATGATCTCCATCATCTTGATCTCCATCAACGTGTCTCCATCGGGGTTGTCGCGCCCACCATGCTCATACTACTATAGCTACCGTTTAGCGATAAAGTAAAGCATTACATAGAGCTTAATGATTGACAGGCAGGTCACACAATAATTAAAGACAACCCTATGGCTCTTTCGGTTGTCGTACTCATCGACATGCAAGTTGTGATATTCTATACAACACATGATGATCTCATACATCACATATATCTAATCATGTAATTGGCCATATCACATCACAGCATACCCTGCAAAAACAAGTTAGACGTCCTCTAATTGTTGTTGCAAATTTTACGTGGCTTCTACGGGTATCTAGCAAGAACAATTATCACCTATGCAAAACCACAACGGTGATACATAAATTGCTTTTCAACCTTCTCAAGGACCGCCTTTGTCGAATCCGATCCAACTAAAGTAGGAGAAACAGACACCCGCCAGCCATCTTTGTACAACAAAGTTACACGTCTGTCGATGGAACCAATCTCTCGTAAGCGTATGAGTAAGGTTGGTCTGGGCCGCTTCATCCTGTAATACCGCTGAACCAAAACACAACCAAGGGAGGAAGCAATCTAAGCATCAACGCCCACAGACTCTTTGTGTTCTACTCGAGATCTCATCTACTGTAGACCTAGCTCATGATGCCAGCGACGGGGAACGTTGCATGGGAAACAAAAAATCTCCTACACACATGCAAGATCTATCCATGGTGATGAGCATCTACGAGAGGGAGAGTGGATCTACATATCCGCGTAGATCGCTAAGCGGGAAGCGTTAAGAAACTTGGTTGATGTAGTCGAACGTCTTCACGATCCAAATCACCGAGCGTCCCGCGATCCCATCACGATCCATTTCGCGATCCAATCACGATCCGTCCCGCGATCCCATCATGATTTGTCCAGCAATCCCATCACGAATCGTCTCGCGATCTTGATCACGGTCCTTCCGATCTAGTGCCGAACGGATGGCACCTCCGCATTCAGCACACATACAGCTCGATGACGATCTCCGCCTTCTTGATCCAGCAAGAGGGACAGGAGAGTTAGATGAGTTCTTCGGTAGCGCAATGGTGTTGCGGCGATGGTGGTGGAGCTATTCCAGCAGGGCATCGCCTAAGCACCGTTGAAACCAATCTATAGGAGAAACTACGATCTAGAGAAGAGGGCGGCACGTGGCTGTTTTTTTGTGTCCATAAAACCCTCAAACCTCTAGTATATGTAGGAGGAGGGGAGGAGGAGGCTTGGCCCCCAAGGGGCTAGCCCCTAACTTTGGCCGAAGTGGGAGGGAGGAGTCCTCCTCCTCCACTCCAAGTAGGATTAGGACTCCTTCCTTATTTTCCCACTTTTGCCTTCTTTCCACCTTGGGTTTCTTCCCTAGCCGCATGAGCTTCCTATGGGCCTTTGTCCAGCCCACTAAGGGCTGGTATTCCTTCTCCCACAGCCCATGTAGCCTCTTGGGTCGAAATAGCCCTCCCGATGGTCTCCCCGGTACCCTCTCGGCACTCCCGTAGACTACCGATGAGCCCGAAACTTTTTCGATGACCAAAACAGGACCTCCTATATATCAATATTTACCTCCGGACCATTCCGGAGCTCGTCGTGACGCCCGGGATCTCATTCGGGACTCCGAACTACCTTCGGTCACCACCATGCATAACTCTATACTACCGAAACGTCACCGAACCTTAAGAGTGTAGACCCAACGGGTTCGAGAACTATGTGGACATGACTGAGACACCTCTACGGTCAAGAACCAATAGTGGGACCTGGATGCCCATATTGGTTCCTACATATTCTACGAAGATCTTTATGGGTTGAACCTCTATGTCAAGGATTCAGTTAATCTCGTATGTTGTTCCCTTTGTTCTTCGGTATGTTACTTGCCCGAGATTCGATCGTTGGCATCGCCATACCTAGTTGAATCTCGTTACCGGAAAGTGTCTTTACTCGTTCCGTAATACAAGATCCTGTGGATAACACATAGTCACATTGCTTGCAAGGCTTATTGTGATGTCGTATTACCGAGTGGGCCCTGAGATACCTCTCCATCACACGGAGTAACAAATCCTAGTCTTGATCCATGCCAACCAAATAGACACCCTCGGAGATACCTGTAGAGCATCTTTATAGTCACCCAGTTACGTTGCGACGTTTGATACACACAAGGCACTCCTCCGATGTCAGTTAGTTGCATGATCTCATGGTCATAGGAATAGATACTTGACATGCAGAAAACAGTAGCAATAAACTCGCACGATCATATGCTACGTTTATAGTTTGGGTCTTGTCCATCACATCATTCTCCTAATGATGTGATCCTGTTATCATATGATATCTCATGTCCATGGCTAGGAAACCTTAACCATTTTCGATCAACGAGCTAGTCTATTAGAGGCATACTAGGGACATGGTGTTGTCTATGTATCTACACATGTATCTGAGTTTCCGATCAATACAATTCTAGCATGGATAATAAACAATTATCATGAACAAGGAAATATGATAATAACTAATTTATTATTGCCTCTAGGGCATATTTCCGACAGGTTGGTCTGTCTCCCGTGTTCTACTCTTCCTTGCCGGAGACTGCACCTTCACTTCATCGGTGTTATCGCTGGTGATCAGGGAGATGGCGTATGGAGGACGACACGTACTTTGACGTCGGGCACCACCACTGTTGGGGATATAACCCCGTGATATGACCCGGCTGGAAGGTTCCGGTTGATAAGCATTGGTTATGAGCCGGCCCACGAAGATATGTATCGGCTGGAGGCCCAAAGAACTTTGGCGGCTCTTGAGGTGGGCCGGACGGCAGAGACCCAGATGCGTAAGACCTTCCAAAGGATAACTTGGTTGGTAAGATAGAGATGGATTCGGAGATGTAAGGTGTGATCCGGTTGTACAATTGTAAGACCCGACGGCTCTGACCTCTTATATAAAGGCAGAGCCGGGGTGGCTTAGAGAGGGGGATCGAAAACTAGGTCAAGCGTCTAGCCCCTTGTAATCGATACAACAAGCAATAACAACACAAGTAGGACGTAGGCTTTTACCTCGGCTTGGGGGCCAAACCTGGGTAAACTCGTGTCCTTTGTCTCAATCAACCCCTTTGAGTCCACTACCATCGCGATGGCTCCGAAGTCAAGTATGGTAACCCGGAAATCTGCCATGACAAAACCACGACAGTTGGCGCCCACCATGGGGCACGCATTCGGTGGTGTTGAGTTCTCAAAGGGCTCCCTTCCAGAGCTCGAAGGATACGTAGTGGGGAAGATGAGCAAGAGTCTCCGCGGCCGGCTCTACATCGACGACGCCGGCTGGGGGCTTGATGCTGCTTCCGTGGAGTATGGTTTCAGGGTTCCGTTCGGCGGGATCCAGGTGTTCATCGGAAAGATCGACGGATCTACACCCGGGCCAGACGTCTGCACCAACATCGTTGAGCCGGCTCGGCGTCTCCAGCCCGCATGTAAGGTAGGCCCTGCCCGTGTTAACCCGGTTCAGGAGCATGTCTTCGTGGGCTTCACTCAAGGTATGGATCTAGAAGCATCCGGATCTCAAGGGACTCTCGTGCACTCCGATGATGAGTCGTCAAGTGGGGAAACTGAATCTGTGTACCAGCTCAGCAATGGTGGCCTTGGGGGCTATGGTGATACTCGCCCCGAGTCAGAGCACACCGAATCAGATGAGCCGGAGCCGCCGTCTCACACAGCGGTATTCATGGAAGGACCAGGGGCGGCCGGGTCGGAAGCTAACCCTCCCCAGCCGCTGGCTCAGGGCCTTGTGGAGTTGATGGATGAGCTTGAGGCTTTGCTAGCTACAGAGGACACACCAGGTAATCAGGTGGCTCGTAACGCGGAGATCGCAAGGATCTAGGGTCGGATGGCCGAGGAGCATCAGAGGCTAACTGATTTAAACTCCCAGATGGAGGCAGAGGCAGCATGGCTCAAGGCCGACGCTTTCCGTTTGGGGCTGGAACAGTTTTCAGCGGCGGCTGTGCACCGCAGGAGGCATCAATCTCGTCTGCCAGAGCGCTATGAGGCGAGGAATCTCTTCAACACCCCCGGCTCTGGGAGAGCGGCGGCTGCCCCTGGGGAAGGGCGAGCAGCGGCTCACATGGCCCCACCCGGAGGGTTTACGACACCGGCGGGTCATTATTCTAACCCGGTCGAGAACATGGTAGCAGCAGCTACCCAGCTTGGAACGATCCTTATCCCAGATGAGGCACCCTTTGCGGAGGAGGTGAGGAACGCTATCGGATATTTACAGACGGCCGTGGCTCAACAAGAGAAATATACTCACAGCCGGAGCCGGATCCACTCCACCCCTCTCCATAGCCGAAGTTTCAGCCGGTGCTATGAGTCATCGGGGGTTTCAAACAGTGGCCCGCATCATGGGCAAGGGGGACGCGCGGCGCTAGACGCGCAGGCCCTGGTGGACCGGGCAAGAAACAGGCGAGAACAAGAGGCAGCAATAGTTCCCTCGGGTCTTGGGCCCTTAGTATTGATAGAGGCCGGAGCAGTTGGTAGCGCTAGAGCCGCGGGAGTTCCATGCTTAACTCCGGCTCTACGGAGCGAGAAGTTGCCTAAGGATTTCAAGGGGCCTTGGAAGGTTCCAAATTACACGGCGGATCTCCCTCCCGAGGCTTGGGTCGAGAGCTATGAGCTAGCTATGGAGATGCTAGACGTCAATGAGGCTGTTTTTGCAAAATATTTTATCATGATGCTCGAGGGTCCGGCTCGCACATGGTTAAAGGGTTTACCACCCAACACTATAAGTTCTTGGGCCGAATTGAGGGCAAAGTTCATCAAAAATTTCCAAGGGACTTGCAAGCAGCCTATGACCATTGTGGATTTGGATCATTGCGTTCAGCAGGAGAATGAGTCGGCTCATCATTGGGTTCGGTGGGTGTCGACCATCATTCACTCGTCGGAACAGATCACGGCGGCTCAAGCAGTGCTCATTCTGGAGAAGAATTGTCATTTCGTTCCACTGAAGCAGAAGCTTGGCCGGCTTAAACGTACGTGTCAAGACATGGGAGAGCTCATGACGGCTCTAAGGAAGTACGCCGACTCAGACAACACCAAAGATCCATGTTCGGATGAGGAGAAGTCGAATCAGGGAAAGAAGAACAACCAAGGCAAGAGTTTTGGGAAAAATGGGAATCAAAGAAGACAGAGGAACGCTGGCGGCGGGTCAGAGCTGGTGGCAAATGCTAACACAGGGCCGAATGTTCCTAAGGGGAACGGGCGTTACAAGCCGTACCGGCGGGATAACAGGCCCCCTTTGAATTTGGAAGGGGTGCTTAGGAAACCCTGCCCAGAGCACAGCACACCTGATAAACCAGCAATGCATGTGTGGGGCGATTGTTTTATCATGCATAGATTTAAGAATCAACACTTTCAACCACCTCATAATCAGGGCGGTGGGCCGCCTGGCAGATCAGGGCCTGGTGGTTCAGGCAATAGCGGGTCAGGTGCCGGCTTTGGTGCTGGCGGCTCAGGAGCAGGTCATCCGGGTCAACACCAACACAATAATCAGCAGCATCAACAGCATCCTGGCAACAACAATCATAATAACCAGCAGCAGCAGCAGCATCAGCAGCCGCAGCGCAATCAATTTGGATTCCAGAGTAACCGAAGCAGCTCAGTTCGGGGCAGTATCATGTGTTTACGACTGGTAACAGCAAGCGAGATGAGAAGCTACGGAGGCAAGCGGTTAATACGATCGCGCCGGCTCTCCCACGATACCTGTCGTGGTCCGAGTATGACATAACGTGGAGCAGGCAAGATCACCCGCCACGGGTGGATGACCCGGGCCGGCTTGCTCTGGTGGTGGCCCCTCAGATACATGGTTATGGAGTAAACAAAGTGCTCATGGACAGAGGTAGCAGTATCAACATCTTGTATTATGACACCTTCCGGCGGATGAAGTTTCTAGACAAAGATCTCAAAACTTCTTCTACTGTGTTTCATGGCGTGGTGCCTGGTAAGTCGGCATACCCAGTAGGAAAAATCTCTTTGGAGGTGGCTTTCGGTGATGAGTATAATTACAGGGTGGAGACCTTATGGTTCGAGGTGGTCAAGATCAAGAGCCCTTATAATGCGTTGTTCAGACGGCCGGCTTACGCCAAGTTCATGGCTAGGCCTTGTTATGTTTATTTGCAGCTTAAGATGCCCGGCCTAAATGGCACGATGACGGTTCATGGCAATCGAAAAATGGCTCTTGAGTGCGAGGAAGGTGATGCGGCTTATGCTGAGGCTAGCTGTGCACAAGAGGAGCTGAAGTTCTATAAGGAGAACGTTGACCCGAAGGACATGACCCTGTTGAAGAAACCAAATATAGAGGCAGAGCCGCCACTCAAGTTTTCAGCGGATGATACTAAAACAGTGGACTTTACTCCGGGCGACTCATCCAAGCAGTTCACCATCGGGGCTCACATGGATCCCAAATAGGAAAGCGTGCTCATCGAATTCATCCGTGAGAATCGGGACATCTTTGCATGGAAACCTTCTGACATGCCGGGTGTACTGAGAGAGTTCGCTGAGCACAATCTTAATGTGAATCCGAAGTTTAAGCCGATCAAGCAGTTCCCGCGGCGGTTCAATGAGGAGAGGCGCAAGGCTATTGGGGAAGAGGTTGCCCGACTCTTAGCCGTTGGGTTCATAGTTGAAGTTTTTCACCCGGAATGGTTGGCTAATCCAGTATTGGTGCTTAAAAAGAATAGTACATGGTGTATGTGCATAGATTACACGGACCTTAACAAGGCTTGTCTGGTCGATCCCTTCGCACTCCCTCGCATTGATCAGATCATTCATGCAACAGCCGGTTGTGAGAATTTGTGTTTTTTGGATGCTTATTCAAGGTATCATCAGATCAAAATGGCAGTCAAGGACCAGGAGAAGACATCGTTTATCACACCTTTTGGGGCGTTCTGCTACGTCTCCATGCCTTTTGGGCTCAAGAGTGCCCAGGCGACTTACCAGCGGTGTGTGCAGAACTGTCTCCACAGCCAGATTGGTCGTAATGTTCATGCTTATGTGGATGACATAGTGGTGAAGTCTAGGAAGAAGGAAACCCTCTTGGAGGACCTGAAGGAAACTTTTGACAATCTCCGGGTGTACAAAATGATGCTTAACCCGGCAAAATGTGTCTTTGGTGTCCCTGCAGGAAAGCTTTTGGGGTTCTTGGTTTCTGAGCGTGGCATCGAGGCTAACCCAGATAAAATCAAGGCTATCACCTCTTTGCCAGAGCCGACATGCATCAATGACGTTCAGCGTATTGCAGGCCGGATTGCGGTGCTGAGCCGGTTCATAAGCCGGCTTGGGGAGAAATCCATCCCCTTGTATCAGATGATGAAGAAGACGGACAAGTTTAAGTGGAGCAAGGCAGCCGCAGAGGCGCTGGAAGCTCTTAAGAAGCAATTGACTGAGCCGCCAGTATTAGCCGCTCCGGCTGAGAAAGAGCCGCTACCCCTATATGTAGCAGCTAACAGCCGGGCGGTCAATGTGGCGATTGTTGTTGAACGTAAGGAAGCAGGGAAAGAGTATCCCGTTCAGAGGCCTGTTTACTACATCAATGAGGTCTTGGCTGAGTCCAAGCAGCGATATCTGCATTGGCAGAAGCTGGTATACGGGGTCTTTATGGCTAATCGTAAGCTGAAGCACTACTTTTTAGGCCATCCGATAACTGTAGTAAGCTCTGCCCCGATGGGGGATATTATTCAGAACAGAGAGACCACGGGAAGGATTGCCAAGTGGGCTTTAGAGTTGGGGCCTCTTAACATCAGTTACACCCCTCGAACAGCAATTAAGTCTCAGGCCTTGGTGGATTTCATAAATGATTGGACAGAGTGCCAGGCGCCTGAAGAGAAGCCGGACAACACATACTGGACTATATATTTTGACGGGTCTAAACAGCTTGAGGGGTCTGGTGCCAGTGTAGTTCTCACCTCCCAGAAAGGTGATAAGTTTTGTTATGTGCTCCGGTTGATGTTCCCTGTACTAATAATGCTGCTGAGTATGAAGCTTTGCTCCATGGTTTGAGAGTCGCTAAAGAGATGAATTTAAGCCGGGTTAGATGCCTGGGCGACTCAGACCTTGTGGCTCAGCAAGTTTCAGGTATTTGGGATTCTAAGGACCCACGGATGGCGGCTTATCGACAGGCGGTTGATGTTGTTGCAGGTTATTTCAAAGGGTATCAGGTGGATCATATTGATCGTCGGCGGAACGAGGCGGCTGATGCATTATCACGACTCGGATCTCAGCGTAAGCCGGTGCCGCCTAATGTTTTTCTTGACGTGTTATATCATCCGACTGTCAAGATGCCTTCCGAGGAAGATCTAGGAATTCCTGACCCGGAGGCGGATCTAGTGGCGGCTCTACATGTTATTCCGGATTGGACTACTCCTTATTTAGCGTACTTGACGCGCGGCGAGTTGCCGGATGATGAGAGCCGGGCTCGAGAGATCGTCCGCCGTTCTAAGTCCATGACAATTATCAACGGTGAGTTACACAAATGCAGTGTGACAGGTGTTTTCCAACGTTGTGTGTCACCAGAAGAGGGCCAGCAGATCTTAAATGAAATTCATGCTAGCGACTGTGGACATCATGTCGGGTCAAGATCTTTAGTGGCTAAAGCTTTTCTGCATGGATTTTTCTGGTTGACGGCTCACAAGGATGCAGAGGATCTGGTTCGTAAGTGTGACGCTTGTCAGAAATTTGGCCAACGTGCTCATGTTCCGGCTCAAGAGTTCAAGATGATACCTCTCACTTGGCCATTTGCGGTCTGGGGGCTTAATATGGTAGGACCCTTCAAGAGGTCCAAAGATAAGAAAACGCACCTCTTGGTGGCGGTTGATAAGTTTACCAAGTGGGTTGAGGCTGAGCCAGTAAGCAAGTGTGATGCAGCTACAGCGGTTGAGTTTGTGAGGAAATTGATCTATCGTTCTGGCTATCCACACAGTATTATCACTGATAATGTTACAAATTTGTCCAAGGGGGCTATGAAGGTGTTCTGTGAGAAGGAGCATATCCGGCTTGATGTTTCAGCCATGGCACATCCACAGTCCAATGGCCAGGCTGAGCGGGCTAATCAGGAAATCCTGCGAGGGGTTAAACCCCGGCTCATGGTCCCTTTGAAACGGACGGCCGGGTGTTGGGTTGATGAGTTGCCCTCCGTCATATGGAGCATCCTGACTACACCTAATAGGTCTACAGGTTTTACACCTTTTTTCATGGTCTACGGGGCTGAGGCGGTTCTACCCAGTGACATCCGGCATGATTCACCAAGGGTGGCGGCTTATGTTGAGACGGACAATGGGCTGGCACATCAAGATGCGTTGGATGCCTTGGACGAAGCACGAGAGTTAGCAGCGACCAGATCAGCAATTTACCAGCAAGACCTGCGACGCTATCATAGCCGCAGGGTGAAGACCCGGACGTTCCAGGAAGGTGACCTGGTGCTCCGGCTTATTCAAGACCAAACTGGGATGCATAAACTCTCTCCGCCGTGGGAAGGGACCTTTGTGGTTAGCAGAAACCTCAACAACGGGTCATACTATCGCATTGATATTCGTGATGAGTCAGACACGGCAGGTCAGGAGACTTTGCGGCCATGGAACGTGGCACACTTGCGGCCATATTATACTTAAGAGATGATGCAGATCCAGTATCATTATACATCTCATATTTATATAGAGTAGTACTACTACCAAAGATTGGAGCCCCGGCTCTTATGGGTATCTTTATGATCTCAGGATGAAATTCTTCAATACCAGCAAATTTGTAGTTCCTGTGGTTCTTTGACCCGCCAAGGTCTTGCCGGTTAATCTCCTTTGGAGACCCTAAACCAGTTAAAGTGACTTGTTAAAAGCATTCCAGTCAATCTCGCTTTAGAGACCCTGAGCCGGTTCACAGAGTTGACAGCCAATCTCGCTTTAGAGACCCTAAACTGATGTCAATACAATAAGTTCTTCTCAGTCAATCTCGCTTTAGAGACCCTGAGACGGTTCACAAAGTTGACGGCCAATCTCGCCTTAGAGACCTTGAACTGATGTTACTCTTACCAGTCAATCTCGCTTTAGAGACCCTGAGCCGGTTCACAAAGTGGACGGCCAATCTCGCTTTAGAGACCCTGAACTGTTGTAAGTTAAAAGTTAAGCTCTTATCAGTCAATCTCGCCTTAGAGACCCTGAGCCAGCTCACAGAGTTGACGTCCAATCTCACTTTAGAGACCCTGAACTGCTATGATGCGCAATTGGCGTTATGCCAAGTTTGAGTACATTAAGCGCTGTTGTTGATGGAGGCTTCCTACCTTTGGTATTGCTTAAAAAATTCCCCTAAGGCAACAGCGTGTACATCAAATTCCAGTTGCTTAACAACTGCGGCCATCGAAGGGGGCTTCTTACCGACGGGTATCGCTTATCTCACCCTAATGGTCGGCTTTATTCCACTTCCGGTTACTTATTAACCGCGGTTGTCGAAGGGGACTTCTTACCGACGGGTTCGCTTATCTCACCCTAACAACCGGCGTTTACGCCAAAAATAGTTGTGGAAGGAGGCTTCTTGCCCTTGGGTATAGCTTACATAAGCCCTTCACGCAGCCGGCTAGTACAATTACTAGTCGCGGCTGTCGAATGGATGCTTCTTGCCATAAGGTATAGCTTACATAATACCATCGGCAGTCGGCCCTATTCAACATTGGCGGATTGGAGGAGGCTTCTTGCCTTCAGGTATAGCTTACATCACCCTCCAATAGCAGGCTTTCTTGAGCTGCGGTTGTCAGTAGAGGCTTCTTACCTTTGGTATAGCTTACATAAACCTATTGACAACCGGTGTTGGAATACAATGGATAAAGTATTTGCTATTAAAAGGAGGTTTTTTACCATCATGGTACAGTTTACATCACCCCTCATGCAGCCGGCTGTAGGCCGCTTTATAGTTTTCAACAGCCGTCGTTGTCACATAGAGGCTTCTTACCGTCAGGTATAGCTTACTTTATCTTATGGCAGCCGGCTCTTCCATGCCATCTCATTATAAGAAAAGGGAAGTCATGCTGCTCCGGTTGATGGAGTAAATTTCCCGGGTCTAATAACTCCGGGTGAAGGACAGACGTCTCGGAAAAATTACGCATTGGTTTATCAACAGCCGCGTTTGTTCATGGAGGCTATTTGCCAACAGAGGTATTATCCAGTTCTAAAAAGAGTTTTGAAGACTTCCAAGTGCCTCTCATGAATCATTGGCAGATTTACCAAAGATGGCAGCAAAGAGCTGAGAAACATGATTGACAGTACTATAAAGTAAACCGCCGGCAAGTGCATTCAGATGTTAAAAGCCTGTTACAAAAGATGTTCTTGGAGGGAACAAACGATGTTTCTGACGAAGTTTCAAAACACCATGGGCGGATGATTACAACACCCAATACTTGCTCTGACTATTACAAGGTTCGGTCACTCGGCCGGCACATCCTGCTCCGGATCTTCCGCGGTTCGGATCTGAAGATTGCCGAGTTCCCATTTGCAGTTAGAGACGGCAGCAAATGACCCTTCAAAGAAAGGCGCGACGTTAAGCTCACCAGGGAAGAGATCTTTGCTTCGGGCGGGTGTTAGGTCTTTACACTCGTAAAGAGGCCCGCGGATCCGTTTATCTTCCTGGTCGTATGCTGCTTAGTAGTTCTTCAAGTCATCCTCCGCCTCATCAGCCATTACAGACGCTAGATAGCGAGAGTCCTTGACGACTTTGAAATAGTCTTCGTCAGAAAATTCTGAGCCGTCCACCTTCTTCAAAGGATATCCACCCATCATCTCATCTGGTGTGAGATCCGGCGCGAAGGCCATGGCCCGGCTCAAACCCGCAACGGCTCCAGAGCGGAAAGCCGATTTCTTCAGCTCTTGTATTTGCTTGGGCACGGTAGAGAATAATTCTAACACCCCTTTCAGGACCTTGGAAATCTTCTCCTTATACTGTATGCTTTTGATGGTGAACATTGCTCCGCAATACAACTGCTCTGTAAAGGTGTATATGGCCTTCAGCGACAGGATGCTGTCGTCTGCAAGCTGCCAGCTCAAAGGTCCTACATGAGCCGGAAGAGACAGGTTCGTCGTTAGTTGTTTCATAAAAGATATTAAGTAATGGAGTACAGGAATGATGGACTTACCAAATAAGGCGGCAGACATCTTAGCGATGTGCCGTTTGAGCCCTTGGAGCTCCTCAGCAACGGCGATGAGCCGCTGATCGGCATCATCTGCCCGTTTGATCAGTGCGGCTTTTTCAGAATCAGCTGTTTCTTTCAATATTGTTAGCTCGGAGGTGATCTTGGCTACTTCTTCGGCTAAGAGCCGGCATCTCTCATCAGCAAGGCTTCGTGCTTCCTGTTGAGCTACCAAGTTGGTTTTGAGATCCGCCAGCTGAGAGCCGGCGGTGTTTAGAGCGTCTTGTGCATATCAAAGGCAAAGTATAAGCTATTGCAGCAACAAGAGTATTCATATGCATAAAGGTTCACAGTTCAAGTTCTACAAGTCTCAAACAGATTGCAAGCAATATATTTGACACTTGGGGGATAATGTATATTTGATCTGTTCACATCTACAGTTCCGGATCATCTTCCTGAAAATTAACCCGGAACTTGGGGGCTACACATTGGCTCTCTTCTAAACTCAAAAGTCCCGACTCAAATAAATTTGAGCCGGCCCTTGGGGACTACATTATGGCTCTTTTCTAATCTCAAAAGTTCCGATTCAAATAAATTTGAGCCGGCCCTTGGGGGCTACAGTTGGCAGTATGCAAGTGTTGACAGTATTTAAAGCAAAGCGTTTTCTACATAACCTTCGAAAGAAGACCCGAATTCAACTCTATGTTAGATTAAATCCGGCCCTTTGGGGCTGGGGAAGGTTATGGCTGAAGAAAGGTAACATACCTCATATTTTGCCTTCATCATGCTGACCAGCCGGAGTTCCAAGTCTCGGTTGGTGTTGACCCGGTTCATGTAGCCGGAGTGGAGTTCTTCGGCTGTCATTTTGTTGTACGACGAGTCAAAATCAAGTTTCCACAAAGTTTCAGATGGCTCCATATGCCGGGTTAAGACATGCGCTGGTGAAGGAGGTTTTTGAGCAGACCCGGTGATGATAACATCCGGAGTCGCCGGGGTCCTGGCGGGTGTAACCGGCCTTGAAGGAGCAGCTGGGGAGTTCTCCTTTATGACATCATCTGTCGCCGTCTCAGTAGAAGCCGCTGGTCGAGTTTCTTCTTCCGCTGGAGTTTCCTCCGGCTGTTCAATATCCGGTTGAGCCGGGGCCGGCTGTTCAGGCTCTTGATTGTCAACGACAGGGCTGGAGGAAGGTTGATGGGTCTTGCAGCGTTTCGCCTGAGCACTGCAAAGTAAAGGGTTAGCATTTAAAGGAGATTGGTATCTCATCAAAGACATCCGGATATTTTAACACTTACAGAGGATTAATCTTTGGTGGAGGTATGACTGAGGCTGAAGAGTCGCCCGATGAGGGTGTTTTCTGAAAAATCAAGACACGGAAATGATAAGACATTCAGACATGAAGAGAAACGAAAAAGGGAAGTACGAATACTAACCTCTGTAGGCCGCTTCTTAGGAGCTGGCGAATTTGGTAGTCCCGATGCAAGCTCTGTAGAGCCGGCGCTCCGGGTCTGACGTCGTTCAGCTTGCTGTTTTTTTTTGAAAGGAAATCAGGAGCCGCATGAGCAAGAGGGTGAGATAGAGGAAATTTTCTAACAACCCGTCGCGGCTTTCGGAAGAAATATTCTGAGTCGGAGTACATGCAAGTTACCTCAGGAGCGTTGGCGTGACTGGTTTCTACTTCGTCCTGTGAGACATAGAAAGATATTATTAAAGAGATGGCAAGACAAAAAGTCAAGTAAGTAAAGTTCAAGGATCTTACCTCCGACTCTGAAGAAGTCGGGTGTTCGAACCAGCTCTCTTGAGGAGCTGCCTTCTTTTGTTTCTTGGCGGTGACTTTCTTCTTGGTTGTCTTCGGAAGAGGAACATATTCCTTCTTCTAGAAGTCGGAGTCAGCCTGTGCAAATTGAGCCGGAGGAAGAATATCAAGCTTTGAAAAGGAGTATATAAACATACAACAGGCGGAAGAAAGGTAAAAATACTTACAAGAGGCGCCGGGTTGGTCGCGCAGAAGGGCGCTAGGCCGATGGTGCTGCATGAGCCGGAGGTCTCGTGCACAAGACTTCGGACAGTCATACAGATGTCATCCTCAGTTAAAGTGGTGGCGCTGAAGCACAGTTCGCTGTCGTAAAATCCTGGATATTCATACATGAGCCGGTTACGGCGGCTCAGAGGCATGATCCGCCATTGTACCCAGCAGCAGATAAGGTCCGTTCCAATAAGGCCGTTGGCCAGGAGAGCCTTCACTCTGGCGTGGGGCTTCTCATATCTAGCACGGTCGACAGCTGAGAGCCGGTCGGGCAGTGAAGTGTCGGTTGAGAGCCGGGAAGGACGATAACCCGGCAGACGATGTTCCGTGTCCGGAGACGTGTCTTTGCAATAGAACCACGTCTTGTTCCAATCTTTTGGGTGGCTGGGCATCTGAACAGCCGGAAAGGTGATACCCCTCCGGTGCTGGATGGTGATTCCTCCAAGTTCCAAGCTTGGCCCGCTCTTGTATTCAGTCTGGCGGTTGGCATAGAAGAACTCTCTAAAGAATCCGACTGACGGCCTTGATTGAAGGTATTCCTCGCAGAGGACTTAAAAGTGGCAAATGTTTGATATAGAATTCGGCGCCAGATCTTGGGCATGCAGCTTGTACAGGTGCAGAATGTCGCGAAAGAATTTTGACCCGGGTGGCACGAATCCTCGTTCGATATGATCTGTAAAGACTATAACCTCCCCTTCCTTTGGGGCAGGGCGGGTCTCACCAATCGGAACACGCTAGTTGATCACTTCCTTTGGAGGAAGGGTGCCAGCGGCTACTAAATCAGATAAACACTCTTCGGTCACACAGGAGCCGACCCAATTGCAGGAATTGGTGGCACGTGTCATCTTGGCGGCTTAAAAGTACTGTACAAAAAGAAAATGGCGACTAATCAAACAAAGATCATATAGAAAATGGCGGCTTACAAGTTACAGGGTTCTAAAAATTAAGGCCTTAAGAGGTCCGGCTAACAAAGAGCCGGAGGGGGTCTAGCGGCTCACTATGGGTGGAAGAGCCGGAAGTCATCAAGACTCGGACAAACAAGTTTCACAAATCGATACTAAAGTTTTGGATCTATCAAAGCGGAAAAGGGACTTCTACGTCAACCTAAGCCAAGAATAGTGAAAGTGAAAAATCGACCTGCAGCTTTAACCGACTGCACATTGCGCATGGGCGGGCCATGTACGGTGGCGGCGATAACAATGCAGCCTAAAAGGAGGCGTGGCGGGCCCAGAGACTTGGCCGTGTGACCATGCTGGAGAACGAAACGCGCGGCGGAGGTCCGCCGGCGGAAACCCTATTTTGATACCGATCTAAAAGCTGCGGGAAGAGGTACTTACCGGAGGCGGAGACGGCGGCGGGCGAGATTCTGGTGCAAACAGGTTGATGCGGTGGCCTGGGTTGGTGACGGACGAGTGGCGGCGCCGGAGCGGAGCGGACGAGCTCAAGCGACGGACGGGCGACAGGAAGAAGAAGAAGAGGCGCACGAGCGGGAATGCATTAGTTTGACTCGTGTGGGTCCTATTTAACAGGGAAACAGTGTGGGTTCCCAAGCGTCAGCACCGATCTTGCCGAAACGGACGCCTCGATTTTCGGTAAACGGTTAAATGTGAGAGATTTGGTGATACGTCAGCGTATCTGTGACGTCACGCCGGGTCATTCCTGGCAACTCTCAGACAATTGCAACAGACGGATGAAATGAGCTGGCTCACTTCAGCCTGGGGCCTAATGTTAGGGATATAACCCCGTGATATGACCCGGCTGGAAGGTTCCGGTTGATAAGCATTGGTTATGAGCCGGCCCACGAAGATATGTATCAGCTGGAGGCCCAAAGAACTTTGGCGGCTCTTGAGGTGGGCCAGACGGCAGAGACCCGGATGCGTAAGACCTTCCAAAGGATAACTTGGTTGGTAAGATAGAGATGGATTCGGAGATGTAAAGCGTGATCCGGTTGTACAATTGTAAGACGCGACGGCTCTGACCTCTTATATAAAGGCAGAGCCGGGGCGGCTTAGAGAGGGGGATCAAAAACTAGGTCAAGCGTCTAGCCCCTTGTAATCGATACAACAAGCAATAACAACACAAGCAGGACGTAGGCTTTTACCTCGGCTTGAGGGGCCGAACCTGGGTAAACTCGTGTCCTTTGTCTCAATCAACCCCTTTGAGTCCACTACCATGGCGATGGCTCCGAACTCAAGTCTTGTAACCCGGACATCTGCCGTGACAAAACCACGACAACCACCGTAGGTTTGGTTTAAGGACGGGTCTTTTTTTTCTAGAAGATAGAAATGTAACGAAATCCGTCGTGTTTGTATGAAAAACGTCTTGTTCGCATGAAATACGACCGTGTTTGCATGAATTTTGTCTAGCTAGTTCGAGTTGTTTTCAAAGTGTATGCGACTAGCGTTGGATGTCTTCCCCCTGCATCCGTGCCCTCGGACTGGCACTCCTGTTCACAAACGGATGCGGGAGGAAATTTGCGAGTTGTCGTTAGAGATGGATGCAGAAGAAAATTTATGAGGTGTCATTCGAGATGCCCTAACCACTCTTCAACAAAATTCACTTACAGGATAGCAAAAGCATGTTCAGTTTACAAAAATTCAGGAACTGAACATCTCACAAAAGCATGCCAAGTTTGGGCAAGAAGCATAGCTTTTTTTGAGACATGCAAAAAAGCATAGCTAAGCGACACAACAAACCTTTGCAATGGATCAAATGTTTTGCGAGCCTCAGTGGACACCATGGTGCACATCTCGCGCGCTCCCAACAAAACAACATGAACAGCCGACACTCTCGTCTCTCATGGCCGCGCGCCCAGCAGTCACACTGGATGCATGATCCTCGCCGGCTGCAAGCTCACCCCTCTCCCCCTCCCCCTCCCCCTTCGGTAAAAATTTGAAAAAGCATATGCTTGAGGACAGCCCTTTATCTAGCCATTCGTGTCTACATCGCGATTCGTACGAATACTTTTGTTTTTTTATTTTCTTTCACATAAAACAACATATGAATTTCAAATTTTACAGCACAACAAAATATTCTAACTAGAATGTGATACAACTTTCGGATATTTTCGTGCAGCATAAACACTAAAAATGATATTTTTTAATCTAAAAAAATCTAATTTTGTATATTTATGTTGCACCGAAAAATCTGAAAGTTTTTTCTCACATTGTAGTTAGAATGTTTTGTTGTCTTGCAAAGTTTGAAGTTCATATGTTGTCTTATTTAGAAGAAGCAAAAAAGAAAAAAAAATCTGATGTTGTAAGTTAATTGTATAGCATGAATCTCAAATCAATATTAAAACTTAAGGATAAGAGGTGTCTGAAGCACGAGGAATGCGGCGGTGTAGTCGCCATCACCTCCATGGATGAGCGCCTCGGCCTCCTACAGGGCCGGCTCTGGCCCAGGGCAAGAGGGGCGACGGCCTGGGGCCCGACCAAAATAGGGGCCCATATAATCTGGTACAATGTATAGGGCAGTGCAAAAGAAAAAAAGGAAAAAGGCCCATCTATTCCACAGGCACAACCAGCCCAGGCAAGGCATCAAGTAAGCGCACAACACAACCAGGGTCTGAACACAGCGGAAAACGAAACGTCCAGGTTCTGAAGGTTGACGCTTCGTTTTCTACCGAGCGAATCACGCACGGAGTCCTCGCCCAACCACCCGCTCGCCTGGCTGGAATCCCTAATTCCCAAATCAGGCAAGGTCACAGAGAGTTGGAGACAGAGGCACAGGAGCGATCAAAGTCAGCAACAAATCTGGGAGAGATCAAGATCAACAGGTAATTCTCAGATTAAAAAACTTTGCCAGACTATGCCTGCTGGGCGACTCAGTCTTTTCGTGTTCTCAATCTAAAAACCTGAATCAGGTGTCTGATTTTACTTTCTTTTTACATCACTTGCAGCTGCATCAAGAAGAATATTTTGGATAGTATTGATCTTGACACTATCATGAATGACTTTGCCTCAAAAAATGCACGGAAGTCTTGTTTCTCATGAAGTCATGATTACTGGAGGCTTGGAGGTCTGGTTTGTTAGCATGCTATTTCTCTTTCTTTTTACGCGTTGTAGCTTCTATGATACTTGGTTTGGAACACATGCAATAAATATTATCAGATATTTGATTCTAATAAAAAATTATTAGACTTTGTGACTTCATAATAATTTTATCCATCCATGTATCAAATTGGATTTTTCCCTCTATTGGGCCCATTGGTGGAGTCCGCCCTGAAGCCTTTGAAATCCCTGAGCCGGCCTTGGCCTCCTAGGCTGCTTCAACTACGGCAGCCCCGGC
Organism: Hordeum marinum; assembly: GCA_022496015.1. Lineage (NCBI taxonomy): Eukaryota > Viridiplantae > Streptophyta > Magnoliopsida > Poales > Poaceae > Hordeum > Hordeum marinum. The sequence continues at coordinate 91,042,527 of CM039674.1, forward strand.
GACCCTTCAGAGAGGGAGAAGTGGAGCGACACTAGACGGCTGGGAAGAAACCTGGCTGCGCTCAGGGCCGCAGCCGCGGGGTCGATCCCGTGGCTGATTCTTTCCGATGGTGGACTGTTCAGTATGGGGCCTATGGGCTGGGACCGAGTCACGCTCGTACAAGTAAAGGGACGACTCGTCTCTACAACCATCTGACGGTGGAGGCGCCATCTGACGGTGAAGGATGCCTCATATGCTTGGGCCAGGAGGCCACGACGAATGCGTGGAAGGAAAGGACATGGTCCACATCTTTCATGGGCGGTGCGTGGAGCGGTGGCTGGAGACGAAGGGAAGCTGCCCCGTGTGTAGGCGACAGCTTCAAGAACCACCTATGGCTGCACAAAAATATGTTCGCCCTCCTAATCCTATGATGGTGATGGCGATTGAGATAATGAGCAGGGATCCGGTGATGTCCTCATCACCATCATTCGAGTATTTTAGACAGTATATGTAGGAGATATTTCAAGGTGACCGAAGACAATGTTGGCATATGCAACAATCTGTGTACTTTCGTTAGCTGTAAATATGAGCACAATGGATATGTTTTTTCTTTCAAGCAAATGAGGGTCCCAATAAATAAAGATATATTTAGGACAGTAAAAAATCATAGCCTAAACGGAGCTCTTTCGGTGATTTGAATTTTTGGCCGTCCTTTATCGTGATCTAGATGTTATTCGTCGCCTGGTCTCGTCTCTACAACCATCTCCCCCGCATGTGCTAGATAGTGACCCAACCGTCCCTTAGGACTATTGCTCGAGAGGTCAAAACCAACAAATCCAATAAAGTGGTCTTGTTCGGCCGAACCCATATGGAGCGGATGCCGAATGAACGACTATGATTATGCTTCATGCCCCACCTACTACCTCTTGCATCAACCCCGCTTCACACCCCGACCCCTCCAAGTGCACGGTCATGTCGTAGTTGCGAGAGAGAGAAAGAGAGAGAGTTCCAACAAATAAAGATATATTTAGGATAGTAAAAAAACTGAGCCTAAACGGAGCCCTGTCGGCGATTTGCATTTTTGACCATCCATTATCATGATCGAGATGTTATTGGGCGCCTGATCTCGTCCTGCTTCGTGCCCTTGTAGCCTGGCAAATCCTTTTACAGCGCAATTTTGTAATCGGACGCCTGTGGGAGTCCAAGCTGGGCCGCCCATTCCATTCTTTCTTCTTTTTGTAGAAAGACTAAAAAACGTGAGAAAGCAGGGTTCGAACCAGCGAGACCGCTCTTATGAACACAAAACTCTAACAACCAGGCCATCGACCTTCTTCTGCACTAGATTATTTCACTTACGCCTTTTATTCGGTTCCTTTTGGTTCGCAAAAGCCCTTTTTGAGAAGTTCAACATTTTTTCTTATTCTTTTTTCTTTATTTAATGCGTGTTTTTTGAATTTGCGATCTATTTTCTAAATTAATGAACTTTTTAAAAACAAGAAGATTTATTTTCAAATTTGATGACTTCTTTTTCAATTCCGATGAATATTTTTCAGATTCAATGCACTTCTTTCAAAATCCATGAACTTTTTATTGAAATTCGATGAAATGTTTTTTAGAATTTTGATGAACTTTTTTCAGATTGGGTGAACTTTTTTCAAAATCCATGAACTTTTCTTTTCAAATCCGATGAACTGTTTTTTTATTTTTGATGAACTTTTTTCAGATTGGATGTACTTTTTTCACAATCAATGAACTTTTTTCAAAATCCGATGAACCATTTTTAAAATTTTGATGAACTTTTTTCAGACTGGCTGAACTTTTTTCAAATCCGATGAACCTTTTATTCATTGCACGAACTACTTTGTCAAATTTCATTTTTTTCAAATTTGGAGAACTTTTTTAATCATGTTAAACTATTTTCAGATTCGTTGAGATTTTTTTCACGTTAGACAAACTTTTTGCAAATTCGAATTAGTGAACTTTTTTCAAATATTGTGAGATATTTTGAAATACCTGAACATTTTATTTTCAAAACTAATTCATGAACTTTATTAAAAAAATCTGTGAAATTCTAAATTTTGGACCAACGCGGCTGCAATTATACTTAATCGTCTCGAGGTACAATGGATCAGTGTATGTGGTTCTCTAGTGGTTAGCGAAGCGTGCGTAGTAGTGCAGCAGCGCGAGTTCGAATCCAGGATGCAACATTCATTCTAGGATTTTTTCGCTGTTGTTGCGTGTTTGTGGGCCGGCCCACTAGCGCGCCGGCAGTGAGCGCCGGTTTATTTAGGCGGAGCTGAACACGCTGAGTAGGAGGTCCCTCGTAGCCCCACCTACTCCCGCTCTTGCATCAACCCCACTTTACACCCATATATACATATGTTGTTTTGTTCTCTGTTTTTGATCACCTAGACTGGCTGGAGATATGTTTGAAATCCAAGCACCATTCGAGGAAGGCAACCAAACACTACGTCCTATATGGCCCAGACAATGGATTCAGTACAAACAAGTTGCCGAATACAATCAAGCACCTTGCCTATCCACACAACGCGAGCTTCCTGAACCGCAGACTAGGTGAGTAGGAGGTCCCTCGTAGCCCCACCTACTCTCATTCTTGCATCAACCCCACTCCACACCCATACATACATATGTTGTTTTGTTGTCTGTTTTTGATCAACCATACTGGCTGGAGATATGTTTGAAATCCAAGCACTGTTCACGCCCAAGATGCGCGCATATCCGTTTAAGGCATGAGGGCCTCGCAAAGGATAGAGGCGCATCTTGCTGTTAGCAAGAATAGTATCATCACAACATACAATACTGAATGAGAAGAGTATACAAGTTGGCTTACACTCACCACATGCTAACTTACAATGTCACCCAAATCGTAGCATCATGTTGAACACAGGGTCCGACTATGGACGAAATCAAACGATAAAACAAGTTGCAAATGATACTATCAAGCTATCCCAAAGATCATGATCAGGTCCTCTACTCATCCGGATACATCACGTACATCCTGCCTCTCTCCTCATCATACTCCCACTGGAGCTGAGTAAGATCATCCTGCACGAACTCATCTAAACCTGCACCTGGATTATTGTAGTAAACTGTGAGCCACAAAGGACTCGGCTATCAAGTGTCGGGGTACCAAGACTATTTAAGCTTTTTAGGAAGGAAGGGTGATGTTTAGTTTGCAGCAGCACTAAGCTTTTTTATGGTGGCTAGCTTACGCAACATGAAATAAATGTGAGTGGCCTACGTAGACGATCGCATCTAGAATGATCTCTAGGAGATCCTGAACACTTACTTACGTCAATCATAACCCCACCGTGTTCTCTCTCGGATCATGTTCACGAGCAGAGACGATCACGGTTACTCACACAGTTGGTGTATTTTAATTAAAGTTTACTTCAAGTTTTCTATAACCGGGTGTTAAACAAGTATCCAAGTTGCCACATAACCGCGAGCACGGCTTTCCGAAAGATTTAACCCTGTAGGGGTGCTCCAACTAGTCCATCACAAATAACCACACTCCGTGGGAATAGTCTCGAACGCGGTTCTCGCGATCATCATAGACAATTCCAAAGTAAGCCAACACCTCGAGTGAACCTGAAGAGAGTCGAACCCCACACGCAAGACTTTCGATAAGGTAAAACAAATTCAGCAAGACCACCCGACGTGTCGACGAACCTGATAAGAGCTACGTATCTCGTTCTCAGGACACGGCGGATAAGCACAGCGTACGGTGGCCTGATAGAAATCTCCCGAGTTGCCCCGGGTTGGCCCCGCACACGGCTCTAGTTTGGACCAACACTCATAAGGAGCACTGGCCCGGGGGTTGATTAATTATCCACGGGTTTGCAAGACCCTATGCAAGTTCATTAGTTATTAGCAATTGTAGTACCAAAGTTGGGTCTTGCCAGACAAGTTTTACTCTCAACCGAATGATCAAGGGGGTCTCCATAACAACCCCAAGCGTGTTAGAAGCGCAAAATATGGAAAACATAACACCGGTAACAAGGAACTAATGGCGGCACGAGTGAAACAAATCACTTAGCAAAAGGCCAAGCCTTCCACCAACACCAGATATATATGTGCATTAAATTAAATGACAGAATTTATGATGATACCCAATCCATGTTATCACATGGAACAACCTGCAACTAAGAACGTTATAAGAGGGCTGATCAGCGGTAACTTAGCCAATCAACGGTTTGCTGGGATGTGGAGGTTAGAGGCTGTCATGGCAACATTGAGGCTGATATCATGTGGTAGGTAGAGCAATTGTAATGATAAGAATGAGAAACTAGCAAGCAAAGATAGTATTGGGATCCAGGTACAATCATCTTGCCTGTTGGTTTTTCAGCGGAACAAGTAGCGGGATCCTCGTAGTAGTACTCTCCAGGGTCCTCGAACTCAGTATCGACACTCGCGTCTACGCAAGAGAAACAACAAATAAATAACCAACCAAGGTGCAATTCACAACCAATATGATGCATGATCCATTTAATAAAGGATTATAACATGGCAATCCTAAACTAGTCATGTTTCACATGCAAAGTTGTTTATTAATGGAACTGGACAGAACCTCATGTTAAGTTATTTAGACATGCATGAACATGGAAAATATCGATGCAGCATGCAAAATCGATGAAAATGCATATAAGGATCGCAATAAACGGAGCTACGGTTCTCGAGATACGCTCACGACAAGGCACGGAGGCAAAACACAAGATCACCAAATACCTGGGCTAATTCTTGGCATTCCAAGGTATCCTCTGGATAGGTGATGAAAAATCAATCACAATAGACTCAAGAATCACTCAATTCCATGGAGTATAGCTCCCACAACACACAAAACAACATAGCACTCAACCTGCCACAAAACAGCAACATAGCAATTTGAAAAGCTCACAACTATTGCTACATGAACTCTACAGCCACAAACAAGACATGTACATAAAATATACCACACACACACCAATTCATCCAACTATGCAATCAGCAAAAGAGCTACACATCACTATGCATGGAGCTGTCAAGTAGGCATGACGAAACAGTTTTTTAGGGACTTGGTGAAAATTCCAGTTTTCTGTAATCTGGGTTAACAAAGTAGCAAGTTGACAGTACTGGTTAAATATTCTAGAAAGCTCCAAATGTCATGAAAATTAACAGGAAGGTAGACGGCAACATACACTATAATTAACTAACACTGAGCATGATCAAAATCTCACCATAGCACTTGCTACTATCCACTCTTCATGGCAAAACAATAACAACAGATTCTCCAGACAGCCATTTATAGAGCAGGTTAGCAGAGACAGAAAGTAGCTTCATAAACAGCATGGTTCCCACTTATCTATTGACTTGACATGAATAAAATAATACTGGGACATGTTGGCAAGATCTTGAAAGCATGCATAGATTAATTCATATGAAAAACACAAAAGGGCATCACAGCTTAAAAATGCAGTTTTGTCAAGTGGCCCCAAAGTCAAATCTGACTTCACAAGTGCATACATGGGTTGATTCTACCCCAAAATCAATACTCATACCTATGTGCTTGCATGGAGCAAAGGGGGGGTCAAAATTTGACCACCCTAGGCCATGGTGACTTATGCCACTCCCTAAACTTGATGTAAATGTCACAAAATGCTATGAGCTCCATAGATACATATTGAGAGAGGATATTTAGCATGCGAGGGACATGATACATGGCATAGCATCAAGATCAAGAAGGTAAGCAAGCTAGGAGAGGTAAAATGATCATATGCACATAAAAGGGAACCTACACATGCATCTCTACACTTAAGCTCACACCCATCCACAAACATATGTAAACTCACCACACACACACCAAGCAACATACCCACATGTGCACATGCACATGTAGGTGCATACACATGTACATACACACATGCACAAGCACTTACATACAAGGTGCACCACACACCCAACACACACACACACAAACTCTCTAGCACACCTACACATGTATGTGTGTGTGAAACACACACACACAAACATACATGGCATCACACCATGCTTGCACTCACCCACTACGCTCATATGTGGGTATGTGCAAGGGCACATACACACATATGACCCACACACACACATACAAGCACACACATGCCTACATTACATACATACACATGCGTGGGTGTATATGCACATGGGTGCATACACCCATATACACCACACCAACACACCACAAGTGCATGTGCAAACATGCACACACACACACACTCACAGAACACTAACACACACTCACATATACATGACAAAAAAACACTACCCTGAATCTACCATACATGCATACATACATACACACAATTTAAGAAAAGAAAGAAAGAAGAAAGAAAACAAAAAAAGGAAGCAAAAGGAAAAAAAGGGGGGAAGGGGATCGAACCCCAGACCCCCTGCACGCAGCGCACACTATCTACCACTGCGCTACGGCACCGATTCCTACCAGAAGGGGGACAACAGACCTCTAATACACACGCGCACACGCTAGCACTGACGAAACTGACGAAACAGAGCACAGCGGCGGCGACAGAGCTAACGGCGGCGTGATTCCGGCGAACACACAGGGTCTCCGGCGACGCGGATGGGCGGAATCGAAAGAGGGACTTACGGGCGCTCCATCCCGCACCTTGCCTCGCGACGAGGGGGACCGGAGGCAAGCCCAAGCAGGGAGCTTTCTAGCGGCGGTGATGGCACTACGACGAGATGGAGGGCACGCGACAGGGCTACCGGAGGCTCACCGAGGGCGGACGACGGTGACACGGGCTCGACGGAGGGGAGGAAGAGCTCGGGGACGCGACGGCGACGGAGGGGACGCAGGGGAAGAAGACGACGGCGACACCTCACTACTGTGGACGACGGCGACGACGAGGCATCGCTACAGAGGAGCTAGGCTTCCCCCTAGCAACGGGAACGGAACGGCGACGGCACTAGGGTCCTCCCCACCATCTCCGACGGCGACGAGCACCACCGGAGGCGGGGCGACGGCGAGCTTCCTCTCACTGACTTACCTGACGCTCTCTCTGAACCCACGACAAAGGAAGAACAGAGGGGAAGAAGGAGAAGGAAGAAGGAGGAGATGGCGGCGGCGAGGGAGAAGGAAGAGGGAACCCTTGCGCGGGGCACGGACGCCAAGGCTTAAATAGGGCCTCGACGTGCGTGCTAACGGCGACGGACGGCGACGCGACGCGCTCCTCGCTGCTCTACTCTCTCTCTGCGTGCCTGACAGAGGAGGACGGGGGCAGGTAGCTGTTAGCTACCTGCTGGGCCTCGTGGGCCGAAAGCCAACACGCACACACTTACCTCTCACACGAATCACAGCAGGGTTTTCTTTTAAAATAAACCAGCCACCCTAAAAATAATCCCTAGAGCACATAAAAAGGTTTTAGAGGAAAACAAAAATAGTTTTGAGAAGAAGAAAATATGCTCATATTAAATAAAATATTAGGTTGATTTTATGAACAAGTTATTTTATTAATGTATTAATAAAACAGCCCCTGTTTAAATAGTTTTCAAAATCCAAACATATTCAACTATCAAAAGTATCACTTCCAATATTCATGAGAACAACAGGGCCACCTTATGAACATTTTTAAAAGATTTTAAAACAACTTAAATCTGGTCATATATTTGTTAAAAGAAGAGAGGGGAAGATGGGGTGATGTTGAAAGATGGAAGAGAGGGGAAAGGAAGAGGGTTTTGCACACATGGACTCAACCATACACAAACCACCTCACAACACAAGCATATCACAACACAAGTCACAAACAATCACACAAGGACACATGAACCCAACATGGCAATTATGAAAGAAGGCATGATGAAGAAATGATGGATGCCATGATGCATGAATGCAATTCAATCACATGGGACAAGGTGCACATCATCACATAGATCATGACACAAGTTTCATACATATGGTAACATGCCAAATAAGGTAGGGATAGCACTTGGGCTGTCACAGAAGGCAACCAAACACTACATCCTATATGAATCAGACAATGGATTCAGTACAAACAAGTTGCTGAATACAATCAAGCACCTTGCCTATCCACACAACGCTAGCTTCCTAAACCGCACAGTGGGTGAGTAGGAGGTCCCTCGTAGCCCCACCTACTCCCTCTCTTGTATCAACCCAAATCCACACCCATACATACATATGTTGATTTGTTGTCTATTTTTGATCAACCATACTGCCTGGAAATATGTTTGAAATCCAGGCACTGTTCGAGGAAGGCAACCAAACACTACCTCCTATATGAATCAAACAATGGATTCAGTACAAACAAGTTGTCGAATACAATCAAGCACCTCACCTATCCACACAACGGTAGCTTCCTAAACTACACAGTGGGTGAGTAGGAGGTCCCTCGTAGCCCCACCTGCTCCCTCTCTTGCATCAACCCCACTCCACACCCATACATACATATGTTGTTTTATTGTCTGTTTTTGATCAACCAGACTGGCAAGAGATATGTTTGAAATCCATGCACTATTCAAGGAAGGCAACCAAACACTACGTCCTATATGAATCAGACAATGGATTCAGTACAACCAAGTTACCGAATACAATTAAGCACCTTTCTATAATAGACCGGGACTGACGTTCCAGAAGATTCTCCTTTTATTTCCATTCGCGTCCGTGTTTCGTTTGGTCATCACATTCATCTTCGCATCATTCGCATCATCTGCATAGCATCATCGCTCGATTTTGAGAACTTGCATCCGTTCATGTTCGCCGGTTCTCTCAGTTCGTGTCGTTGTCCGTTTCGAGACCAACCACACATGCACGTGCCCGCTGCATCAATAAAAATATTGTTTCTAAGGTGTGTATAAAAAATTCTCGGATTGGGTCGAAACTTCGGTCTTTTTATACTGTAGGTAGGCCGCCTGCCAAATTTCGTCGCATTCCGAGTTCGTTTAATACCCGAACAATAGACTTTAGCGATCCCGTCATCGGTTTATTCATCAGACGTCTCGATGTTTCTAAAACTCGTGCCATGGGCCACCAACCTCCCCGTCATCTCCCCTAGTCCATCTACATAGCCCAACACCAACCCACCTAGCCTACCCCGTGACTGGAGCCGTCCGATCTCGATCGGACGGTCCGAAAACGGGCAACAACTGCTAATCCTAACCCCCCTTGCCTATTTAAACAACTCCCCTTCCTAATTTGGCTAACCCTAGCCCTCCTCGAAATTCATGCCGCCGCCAGCCGCCTCCCACCTCGCGCGGGGCCACTAAGCCCATCCAGGCCTGCCGCCGGGCTCGAACCACCGTCGCCCCGTGCCCGAGCACCTCCCGCTCGATCCCGAGCCTCCCAGCCCCGTTCCTCCCGCGGGCGAGCCCGCGCCCGTCGCGCCAACTGCCGATGGCCGTCGCTGGAGCTCCGACGCCGGCGAGCTCCCCTCGCGCCCCCTTCCTCCTCCTTCTCTTCTCTCTTCCCCTAACCCCTCTCTTTGTTCCCTTGTCCAGGCCGCCATGTATATCGAAGCTCCGCGCCGACCCCTCGTCTGCTTGCCGGATCCCGCAGCCCCCAGTCTGTTTCCGGCCGCCCCCAGACATCCCGCTCCAGCCCCACCATGCCCCCCTGGAGTTCCGTCCCCATGGCTCCGCTCGTGCTCGTGCGCGAGTGAGCGAGCGAGGCGCTCATGTTGACCGCGGCCCACCTAGCCTCCGAGTCGGCGCACCGGGCCCAAGGTGAGCCGTCGCCCCCTAGTGCTATTGTGCGCTTTGAGCGTTGGATAGTTATGTTGCGCCAAGTTCCTATTTAGGCCCATGTCCAGTTTCGACCCGAGTCGTTGTTGGAAATATGCCCTAGAGGCAATAATAAAATGGTTATTATTGTATTTCCTAGTTCATGATAATTGTCTGTTGTTCATGCTATAGTTGTGTTAACCGGAAACCGTAATACATGTGTGAATACATAGACCACAACGTGTCCCTAGTGAGCCTCTAGTTGGCTAGCTCGTTGATCAATAGATGGTCACGGTTTCATGACCATGGACATTGGATGTCGTTGATAACGGGATCACATCATTAGGAGAATGATGTGATGGACAAGACCCAATCCTAAGCATAGCACAAGATCGTGTAGTTCGTTTGCTAAAGCTTTTCAATGTCAAGTGTCGTTTCCTTAGACCATGAGATTGTGTAACTCCAGGATACCGTAGGAATGCTTTGGGTGTGCCAAATGTCACAACGTAACTGGGTGGCTATAAAGGTACGCTACGGGTATCTCCGAAAGTGTCTGTTGGGTTGACGCGAATCGAGACTGGGATTTGTCACTCCGTGTGACGCAGAGGTATCTCTGGGCCCACTCGGTAAGACATCATCATTATGAGCTCAATGTGACTAAGGAGTTAGTCACGGGATGATGTATTACGGAACGAGTAAAGAGACTTGCCGGTAACGAGATTGAACAAGGTATGGGGATACCGACGATCGAATCTCGGGAAAGTACCATACCGATAGACAAAGGGAATTGTATACGGGATTGATTGAATCCTTGACATCGTGGTTCATCCGATGAGATCATCGTGGAGTACGTGGGAGCCAACATGGGTATCTAGATCCCGCTGTTGGTTATTTACCGGAGAGGTGTCTCGGTCATGTCTACGTGTCTCCCGAACCCATAGGGTCTACACACTTAAGGTTCGATGACGCTAGGGTTATAGGGAAATAGTGTACGTAGTTACCGAAGGTTGTTCGGAGTCCCGGATGAGATCCCGGACATCACGAGGAGTCCCGGAATGGTCCGGAGACGAAGATTGATATATAGGAAGTGAGGTTTTGGTTACCGGAAGTGTTCCGGGTGTCTACGGTAGTGTACCGGGACCACCGGAAGGGTTCCGGGGGTCCACCAAGTGGGCCCACCTGCCCCGGAAGGTTCCATGGGCCAAGAGTGGGAGGGAGCCAGCCCCTATGTGGGCTGGTGCGCCTCCCACCCCAGCCCAAGGCGCAGCAAGGGTGGAGGGGGCAAACCCTAGGCTTAGATGGGCCTTAAGGCCCACCCTAGGGCGCCTCCACCTCTCCCTGCCCTGGCCGCCGGCCAGATGGGCTCCTGGAGGCTGCCGCCACCCCTAGGGTGGAACCCTAGGGCGCAGCACCTCTCCTCCCCTCCTCCTATATATAGTGGAGGTATTTGGGGCTGCACAACACACGAGTTCATCTCCTCCCTGGTGCAGCCCTACTCCTCCCTCTCCTTGTTCTCCGTAGTGCTTAGCGAAGCTCTGCCGGAGTACCACGCAGCTCCACCGCCACCATGCCGTCGTGTTGCCGGAGCTCTCCCTCAACCTCTCCTCCCTCCTTGCTGGATCAAGGCGTAGGAGACGTCACCGGGCTGCACGTGTGTTGAACGCGGAGGTGCCGTCCGTTCGGCACTTGATCGGATCTACCGCGATCTGAATCGCTGCGAGTACGACTCCATCAACTGCGTTCTAGCAACGCTTACACTTAGCGATCTTCAAAGGTATGAAGATCCAATCTCTCCCCGCTCGTTTGCTGGTTTCTCCATAGATAGATCTTGGTGACACGTAGGAAAATTTTGATTTACTACTACGTCTCCCAACAATGGTATCAGAGCTAGGTCTATGCGTAGAATTTATGCACGAGTAGAACACAAAGCAGTTGTGGGCGTCGATTTTGTTAATATGCTTGCCATACTAGTCTTATCTTGATTCGACGGTATTGTGGGATGAAGCGGCCCGGACCAACCTTACACGCACGCTTACGTGAGACCGGTTCCACCGCCTGACATGCACTAGTTGCATAAGGTGGCTAGCGGGTGTCTGTCTCTCCCACCTTAGTCGGATTGGATTCGATGAAAAGGGTCCTTATGAAGGGTAAATAGCAATTGGCATATCACGTTGTGGTTTTGGCGTAGGTAAGAAACGTTCTTGCTAGAATCCTATAGCAACCACGTAAAAACTTGCAATTACAAATTAGAGGATGTCTAACTTGTTTTTGCAGCATATGCCTTGTGATGTGATATGGCCAGAAGGATGTGATGTGATGCATTGTGATGTATGAGATTGATCATGTTCTTGTAATAGGGTTCACGACTTGCATGTCGATGACTATGACAACCGGCAGGAGCCATAGGAGTTGTCTTATATTATTGTATGACCTGCGTGTCAATCATAAACGCCATGTAATTACTTTACTTTATTGCTAAGCGTTAGCCATAGTAGTAGAAGTAATAGTTGGCGAGACAACTTCATGAAGACACAATGATGGAGATCATGATGATGGAGATCATGGTGTTGTGCCGGTGACAATGATGATCATCGTGCCCCGAAGATGGAGATCATAGGAGCAAGATGATATTGGCCATATCATGTCACTATATTGATTGCATGTGATGTTTATCATGTTTACATCTTATTTGCTTAGAACGACGGTAGTAAATAAGATGATCTCTCAATAAAATTTCAAGAGAAGTGTTCACCCTAACTGTGCACCGTTGCTAAGGATCGTTGTTCCGAAGCACCACGTGATGATCGGGTGTGATAGGTTCTAACGTTCACATACAACGGGTGTAAGCCAGATTTACACACGCGAAACACTTAGGTTGACTTGACGAGCCTAGCATGTACAGACATGGCCTCGGAACACGGAAGACCAAAAGGTCGAACATGAGTCGTATAGAAGATACGATCAACATGAAGATGTTCACCATGGATGACTAGTCCGTCTCACGTGATGATCGAACACGGGCTAGTTGACATGGATCATGTATCACTTGGATGACTAGAGAGATGTCTATCTAAGTGGGAGTTCATTGAATAATATGATTATGTGAACTTAATTATCATGAACTTAGTCTAAAATTGCCTTTAATATCTATATTGTAGATCCAATGGCCAACGCAAATGTCAACCTCAATTTCAACGCGTTCCTAGAGAAAACCAAGCTGAAAGATGATGGAAGCAACTATGCGGACTGGGTCTGTGGCTTGAGGATCATCCTCATAGCTTCCAAGAAACTGTATGTCCTTGATGCACCGCTAGGCGACCCACCCCTTCTCCCAGCAGAACAAGACATTGCGAACGCTTGGCATTCTCGCTGCGATGATTACTCCCTTGTTCAGTGCGGCATGCTTTACAGTTTAGAACCGGGGCTCCAAAAGCATTTTGAGCAACACGGAGCATATGAGATGTTCCAAGAGCTGAAACTGGTCTTTCAAGCTCATGCCCGGGTCGAGAGATATGAAGTCTCCGACAAGTTCTTTATTTGTAAGATGGAGGAGAACAGTTCTGTCAGTGAGCACATCCTCAAGATGTCTGGGCTTCACAACCGCATGACTCAGCTGGGAGTTAACATCCCGGATGACTCGGTCATTGACAGAATCCTCCAGTCACTTCCACCTAGCTACAAGAGCTTTGTGATGAACTACAACATGCAGGGGATGGAGAAGTCCATTCCTGAGTTGTACTCGATGCTGAAATCAGCAGAGGTCGAGATCAAAAAGGAGCATCAAGTGTTGATGGTAAACAAGACCACTAGTTTCAAGAAAGGCAAGGGTAAGAAGAACTTCAAGAAGGATGGCAAAGCTGTTGCCGCGCCCGGTAAGCAAGTTGCCGGGAAGAAGAAGAACAAGAATGGACCCAAGCCTGAGACTGAGTGTTTCTATTGTAAGGGTACCGGTCACTGGAAGCGGAACTGCCCCAAGTACTTAGCGGATAAGAAGGACGGCAACATTAAAGGTATATGTGATATACTTGTTATTGATGTGTACTTGACCAGCGCTCGGAGTAGCTCCTGGGTATTCGATACCGGTGCAGTTGCTCACATTTGTAACTCCAAGCAGGAGCTGCGGAATAAGCGGAGGCTGGCCAAGGACGAGGTGACGATGCGCGTCGGGAATGGTTCCAAGGTCGATGTGATCGCCGTCGGCACGCTACCTCTACATCTACCTTCGGGATTAGTTTTAAACCTTAATAATTGTTATTTAGTACCAGCTTTGAGCATGAACATTGTATCTGGATCTCGCTTGATGCAAGATGGCTACTCATTTAAATCCGAGAATAATGGTTGTTCTATTTATATGAGAGAAGTGTTTTATGCTCATGCCCCGCTGGTCAATGATTTATTTTTGATGAATCTCGAACGTGATGTTACACATATCCATAGTGTGAGTACCAAAAAGTGTAAAGTTGATAACGATAGTCCCACTTACATGTGGCACTGCCGTCTTGGCCATATTGGTGTCAAACGCATGAAGAAGCTCCATGCTGATGGACTTTTGGAGTCACTTGATTTCGAATCATTTGACACATGCGAACCATGCCTCATGGGCAAGATGACCAAGACTCCGTTCTCCGGAACAATGGAGCGAGCAACTGACTTGTTGGAGATAATACATACCGATGTATGCGGTCCAATGAGTGTCGAGGCTCGCGGTGGCTACCGTTATGTTCTCACCCTCACTGATGACTTGAGCAGATATGGGTATGTCTACTTGATGAAACACAAGTCTGAAACCTTTGAAAGGTTCAAGGAATTTCAGAGTGAGGTAGACAATCAACGTGACAGGAAAATAAAATGCCTACGATCTGATCGTGGCGGAGAATATTTAAGTCACGAGTTTGGCACACACCTTAGGAAATGTGGAATTGTTTCACAACTCACGCCGCCCGGCACACCTCAGCGAAATGGTGTGTCTGAACGTCGTAATCGCACTCTATTGGATATGGTGCGATCTATGATGTCTCTTACCGACTTACCGCTATCATTTTGGGGATATGCATTAGAGACTGCCGCATTCACTTTAAATAGGGCACCGTCTAAATCCGTTGAGACGACACCGTATGAATTGTGGTTTGGAAAGAAACCTAAGCTGTCGTTTCTAAAAGTTTGGGGATGCGATGCTTATGTGAAGAAACTTCAACCTGAGAAGCTCGAACCCAAAGCGGAAAAGTGCGTCTTCATAGGATATCCCAAAGAGACTATTGGGTATACCTTCTACCTACGATCCGAGGGCAAAGTCTTTGTTGCCAAGAATGGATCCTTTCTCGAGAAAGAGTTTCTCTCGAAAGAAGTAAGTGAGAGGAAAATAGAACTTGATGAGGTAATTGTACCTCCACTCGACCCGGAGAGTAGCGCAGCACAGGAAGTTGTTTCTGTGGAGCCTACACCGGCTAGAGAGGAAGTTAATGATGATGATCATGAAGCTTTAGATCAAGTTGCTACTCGAAGGTCCACTAGGACACGTTCCGCACCAGAGTGGTACGGCAATCCTGTCCTAGAGATCATGTTGTTGGACAATGGTGAACCTTCGAACTATGAAGAAGCAATGGCGGGCCCGGATTCCAACAAATGGCTTGAGGCCATGAAATCCGAGATAGGATCCATGTATGAGAACAAAGTATGGACTTTGGTGGACTTGCCTGATGATAAGCGAGCCATTGAAAACAAATGGATCTTTAAGAACAAGACTGACGCAGACGGTAATGTGACCGCCTATAAAGCTCGGCTTGTCGCTAAAGGTTATCGACAAGTTCAAGGAGTTGACTACGATGAGACTTTCTCACCCTTAGCGATGCTGAAGTCAGTCCGAATCATGTTAGCAGTTGCCGCATTTTATGATTATGAGATCTGGCAAATGGACGTCAAAACGGCATTCCTTAATGGCTTCCTCAAGGAAGAACTGTATATGATGCAGCCGGAAGGTTTTGTCGGTCCTAAAGATGCTAACAAGGTATGCAAGCTTCAGCGCTCCATCTATGGGCTGGTGCAAGCATCTCGGAGTTGGAACATTCGCTTTAATGAGGTGATTAAAGCGTTTGGGTTTGTACAGGTGTATGGAGAAACCTGTATTTACAAGAAAGTGAGTGGGAGCTCTATAGCATTTCTTATACTGTATGTGGATGACATGCTGATAATGGGAAATAATATAGAACTCTTGGAAAGTATAAAGTCCTACTTGAATAAGTGTTTTTCAATGAAGGACCTTGGAGAAGCTTCTTACATATTAGGTATTAAGATCTATAGAGATAGATCGAAACGCCTCATTGGTCTTTCACAAAGCACATACCTTGAAAAGATATTGAAGAAGTTCAACATGGATCAGTCAAGAAGGGGTTCTTGCCTGTGTTGCAAGGTGTGAGATTGAGTACGACTCAATGCCCGACCACGGCAAAGGATAGAGAAGAGATGAGTGTCATCCCCTATGCTTCAGCCATAGGTTCTATCATGTATGCCATGCTGTGTACCAGGCCTGATGTGAACCTTGCCATAAGTTTGGTAGGGAGGTACCAAAGTGATCCCGGAGCGGAACACTGGACAGCGGTCAAGAATATCCTGAAGTACCTGAAAAGGACAAAGGACATGTTTCTCGTTTATGGAGGTGCCGAAGAGCTCGTCGTAAAGGGTTACGTCGATGCTAGCTTCGACACAGATCCGGATGACTCCAAGTCGCAAACCGGATACGTGTATATTTTGAATGGAGGGGCAGTGAGCTGGAGCAGCAGCAAGCAAAGCGTTGTGGAAGCATCTACATGTGAAGCGGAGTACATAGCTGCTTCAGAAGCAGCAAAGGAGGGAGTCTGGATGAAGGAGTTCATCACCGACCTAGGAGTGATTCCAAATGCGTCGGGCCCGATGACTCTACTCTGTGACAACACTGGAGCTATTGCCCTTGCGAAGGAGCCCAGGTTTCACAAGAAGACAAGACACATCAAGCGTCGCTTCAACTCCATCCGTGATTACATTCAGGAAGGAGACATAGATATTTGTAAAGTGCACACGGATCTGAATGTCGCAGATCCGTTGACTAAACCTCTCTCACGAGCAAAACATGATCAACACCAGAATGCTATGGGTGTTCGATTCATCACAATGTAACTAGATTATTGACTCTAGTGCAAGTGGGAGACTATTGGAAATATGCCCTAGAGGCAATAATAAAATGGTTATTATTGTATTTCCTAGTTCATGATAATTGTCTCTTGTTCATGCTATAATTGTGTTAACCGGAAACCGTAATACATGTGTGAATACATTGACCACAACGTGTCCCTAGTGAGCCTCTAGTTGGCTAGCTCGTTGATCAATAGATGGTCACGGTTTCATGACCATGGACTTTGGATGTCGTTGATAACGGGATCACATCATTAGGAGAATGATGTGATGGACAAGACCCAATCCTAAGCATAGCACAAGATCGTGTAGTTCGTTTGCTAAAGCTTTTCAATGTCAAGTGTCGTTTCCTTAGACCATGAGATTGTGTAACTCCCGGATACCGTAGGAATGCTTTGGGTGTGCCAAACGTCACAACGTAACTGGGTGGCTATAAAGGTACGCTACGGGTATCTCCGAAAGTGTCTGTTGGGTTGACGCGAATCGAGACTGGGATTTGTCACTCCGTGTGACGGAGAGGTATCTCTGGGCCCACTCGGTAAGACATCATCATTATGAGATCAATGTGACTAAGGAGTTAGTCACGGGATGATGTGTTATGGAACGAGTAAAGAGACTTGCCGGTAACGAGATTGAACAAGGTATGGGGATACCGACGATCGAATCTCGGGCAAGTACCATACCGATAGACAAAGGGAATTGTATACGGGATTGATTGAATCCTTGACATCGTGGTTCATCCGATGAGATCATCGTGGAGTACGTGGGAGCCAACATGGGTATCCAGATCCCGCTGTTGGTTATTGACCGGAGAGATGTCTCGGTCATGTCTACGTGTCTCCCGAACCCGTAGGGTCTACACACTTAAGGTTCGATGACGCTAGGGTTATAGGGAAATAGTGTACGTGGTTACCGAAGGTTGTTCGGAGTCCCGGATGAGATCCCGGACGTCACGAGGAGTTCCGTAATGGTCCGGAGACGAAGATTGATATATAGGAAGTGAGGTTTTGGTTACCGGAAGTGTTCCGGGTGTCTACGGTAGTGTACCGGGACCACCGGAAGGGTTCTGGGGGTCCACCAAGTGGGCCCACCTGCCCCGAAAGGTTCCATGGGCCAAGAGTGGGAGGGAGCCAGCCCCTATGTGGGCTGGTGCGCCTCCCACCCCAGCCCAAGGCGCAGCAAGGGTGGAGGGGGCAAACCCTAGGCTTAGATGGGCCTTAAGGCCCACCCTAGGGCGCCTCCACCTTTCCCTGACCTGGCCGCCGGCCAGATGTCATCTGGTGGCTGCCGCCAGCCCCTAGGGTGGAACCCTAGGGCGCAGCACCTCTCCTCCCCTCCCCCTATATATAGTGGACGTATTTGGGGCTGCATAACAAACAAGTTCATCTCCTCCCTGGTGCAGCCCTACTCCTCCCTCTCCTTGTTCTCCGTAGTGCTTAGGGAAGCTCTGCCGGAGTACCACGCAGCTCCACCGCCACCACGCCGTCGTGTTGCCGGAGCTCTCCCTCAACCTCTCCTCCCTCCTTGCTGGATCAAGGCGTAGGAGACGTCACCGGGCTGCACGTGTGTTGAACGCGGAGGTGCCATCCGTTCGGCACTTGATCGGATCTACCGCGATCTGAATCGCTGCGAGTACGACTCCATCAACCGCGTTCTAGCAACGCTTCCGCTTAGCGATCTTCAAAGGTATGAAAATCCAATCTCTCCCCGCTCGTTTGCTGGTTTCTACGTAGATAGATCTTGGTGACACGTAGGAAAATTTTGATTTACTACTACGTCTCCCAACAGTCGTTTCTTTCCACGCATAGTGAATTTTGCTAATGAACCATAAAAACAGAATTTACAGAAAACCCCCTAATCTTCATGCATTAATAACTTTTCAACTGTGCATCGGATGAAAATAATTTATATATGAAAAGTGACTGAAATTTCGTGTAGATTGACAATAACCAACTCTCACATGTGTTTAAAATATTTAAGTTGCGGTTTTCATGCAATTTGCGTAAATGCCATGTAAAATGCTTTATTTCATAACTAATTAACTGTAGCTCCGTTGAAAATGTTTTACATACGTAACTTGACTAAAAAATGTGTAGAATCTCATGCCACACTTTATTTTTATATTTAATGAATATAAAATTGTGTTAGGATGGATCTGGACCAAATTCATAATTTGCATATGGGGACGTTTCGGATATGCTATATGTTCCTTCCGGGCCCATTTAAAATGCCTAGATGATATAGTTGCTCATGCTTCACCTCTTGCCAGGTCTAACAACATTTTACATTGATGTGTACCTAAAAGGGAATGAACTAAATAATCCGAATGTGGAGTTTCGTCAATATGCAACTCGTTGCATATTGAGCTTCACTTTAATGTGTAGTAGTTGTTTGATGTGATTTTCCATGTCATGCATTGCATATTAAACCGGACATGCATCATATTTGTTTGTGCATCATATCATGCATATGTTGTAGTGTATCGCGTGTTGATTGTTGTTTCCGTATTGTTCCCTCTCGATAGAGTTCTGAAAGCGTTCGGAGTGTGAGGATTCGTTTGACTACATTGACTCGTCTTCTCCATGGATCGTTCTTCTTCCAAGCGGGATCTTAGGCAAGATGACACATTTCCCTAGATACCAGTACTATCATTGCCATGCTAGATGTCTCGTTTTCTATCGCCATGTCTCTCTACCTACCACTTGTTTGTCAAGCCTCCCAACATTGCCATTAAAGCCTCTAACCCTCCACATCCCAGCAAAACCTTTGTTTGGCTATGTTACCGCTTGCTCAGCCTTTCTTATAGCATTTCTAGCTGCAGGTGCAATTGCTTCCATGTGTCAACATGTACATTCTTTTGTTATCACAGTATTATTGCTATTTAATTTAATGCACATATATACTTGGTAAAAGGTGGAAGGCTTGGCCTTTTGCTCGGTGTTTTGTTCCACTCTTGCCGTCCCTAGTTACTTGTGAATCGGTGTTATGTTCCATAATTGAGCGCTCCTAAGATGCTCAGGGTTGTTTTGGGGACCCCCTTGATTTTTTTTGGGATAAAACTTATGTGGCAAGGCCCAACATTGGTACTACATTTCCCTAATAACTAATAAAATTGCATAGGGACCCGCCGGCACCCGCGGATAATTTAATCAACCGCCCGGGCCAGTGCTCCTCATGAGTGTTGGTCCAAACTCGAGCACTATGCGGGGCCAACCCGGGGCAACTCGGGAGATTTCTATCAGGCCACTAAACGCGTCGCTCATCTGCCATGCCCTGAGAACGAGATACGCGGCTCCTATCGGGATTGTCGGCACGTCGGGCAACCTTGTTTGATTTGTTTTACCTTTCTCGAATGTCTTGCGTGAGGAACTCTGATCTTCTTCGGGCTATCTCGGGGTGTCATATTTCCTTTGCTATTGCCTAGGATGATGACGGGATCCGTGGTCGAGGTTATTCCCGCAGCGTGTGGATTGTGATGGATGAGTTGGAGCACCCTTGAAGGGATAAATCTTTCGGAAAGCCGTGCCCGCGGTTCTGTGGCAAAATTGGATATTTTTTTAACACCCGGTCATAGTAAACTTGAAGTAAACTCAAATAAAATACATTAACTATGTGCGTAACCGTGACTGTCTCTTCTCGTCAGCCCTTATCCGGGAGAGAACACGGTGGGGTTATGTCTGACGTAAGTAGGTGTTCAGGATCACTTAGTGATCACTACTAGTTCACGTCCGTTATGCGTAGACCACCATACTTCACTTTTTGTATTCATAAGTTAGCCACTCAAATAAATGCTTAGTTGCTTGCTTCAGCCTCACCACTTAACCATACCTCACCCATTAAGTTTTAATAGTCTTGATACCCTTGGAAATGAGATTGCTGAGTCCTTGTGGCTCATAGATTACTACAACAACAGTTGCAGGTACAGGTAATGCGATGATTTTACATGAGCGCTATGCTTGTTTGATTTGGAGTTATTCTTCTTCTTCTTCATCAATCTAGGATGGGTTCCAGGCGGCAGCCTGGGATAGAAAGGATGGATGTCATTTTGTCGTTTGTTTTTGTCCGTAGTCGGACCCTACTCTTCTGGATGATGTTTGAATATTTTGATGTATTGATGTGATATTGATGTAGCTTGTGGTTAGTGTAAGACAATTCCATATAATCATCTCTTCTGTACATGTACTTGTAATGATATCCATTCTTGCAACACGACGAGATGCGCTTCTATCCCTGTCGAGGCCCTCATGCCAAAATAAGGATAGGATCGCATCTTGGGCGTGACAAGTTGGTATCAGAGCCTGTACCGACCTAGGAGCCCCCTTGATTGATCGAATTGGGCCGAGTCGAGTCTAGTGAAAAACTATTTTGTGTCTAGTTATATCGGAGAGCAGGATTCTTTTTACTTCTCTTCTATACTCTGGTGAGGAATTATGACTTAGGAATTTTGATTCTACCCTCTTCTCACTCAAATTTTTTTAGGATCACACGGGTATTTTGGAATCTCTATGATGCCGATGTGACGGAGTTCTGTACTTAGTGCCTCCTGTTATCAAGGAGTAGAGCTCCAAGGGATTCTTGGCACATCGTTATCGTTCAGTTTCCTTAGTATCGCATGTCGGAGGATGTTCGAAATTGCTTCAATACTAGTTGTAAGGGCATATTTTTCCCTAAGTGGTTTTGGTGATTGAAGACAATGCCTTTGCGGACTAATCGTGTGCATTGAGCATTTCAGATATCTCATGTCTAGGCACAAGACAATTCAGTGCCTCTTGGAGCCTATCAAAGACGGTTGTTCTCTACGTTTCCTTTTGGTGGATTTCAGTCATAGGAAAGCCATACTATTAAGAGGGGGTCCGCTTCGGAAAGATTTGGGTGGAATCAACACGTACACATCTATTCCTTTGCACCACCTTTCCTTCGCTTCAATGGAGCTCCAGCTCATTTTTCATTCTTGTGCAAAGTGAAAGCCTGTGGGGGGTTTGCTTTCAGTGGCCTGTGGTAGTACCGCTCAAGGGAGCGGTAGTACCATAGGTGCCAGCGGTAGTACCGCTGGGTGGAGCGGTAGTACCATTGTCTCCTGCCCTGGAACTTACGCCTGCGGTAGTAGGCGCGGATGTTGTTTTTTACATCTGCCCTCTTACGGTAGTACCGTGATTCACGTCCGGTACTACCGTGCCAGACTTTTTTGTAGTTTCGCCTTCTGCGACGGTAGGCACGGAAGTAATTTTTTACTTCCGTGCATCTCCAGTTCTAGCCTCTACCGACCATGCAGTAGTACCACATGGGCTCGCGGTAGTACTGCTCCGGCGGTTCTACCGCTTGTTTCCTAGTACAATCGGCCAGTGCCTGTTACTCCCCTACGAGCGGTAGTACCGCATGTGGCAGCGGTAGTACCACAAGCCCTCACAGTAGTACCATGGTTTTTGTGGTAGTACCGCGACACGCGTGGCTGAGGGTGTGGATAACGGTTGGATCTTGTCCCCCACTATAAAAGTGAGGTCTTCTTCCCCAACAAGCTTACCTCTTCCTTCCCAAAACTCCATTGTTGCTCTAAGCTCCATTTTTGCCCGATCTCTCTCCCTAGCCAATCAAACTTGTTGATTTTCTAGGAATTGGTTGAGAAGGCCTCGATCTACACTTCCACCAAGAGAAATTTGATTCCACCCACTAATCCCTCGCGGATCTTGTTACTCTTGGGTGTTTGAGCACCCTAGACGATTGAGGTCACCTCGGAGCCACATGCCATTGTGGTGAAGCTTCATGGTGTCGTTGGGAGCCTCCAATTCAGTTGTGGAGATTGCCCCAACCTTGTTTGTAAAGGTTTGGTCACCACCTTCAAGGGCACCAATAGTGGAATCACGGCATCTCGCATTGTGTGAGGGGGTGAAGAGAATACGGTGGCCCTAGTGGCTTCTTGGGGAGCATTGTTCCTCCACATGACTCCAACGGAGACGTACTTCCTCACAAGGGAAGGAACTCCGGTAACACATCCCCGTCTCCACCAGCTCCACTTTTTGTTATCTCGCACCTTTACTTCTTGCAAGCTTTTATTGTGATATATCCCTTGCTTGCTTGTGTACTTGTTGTGGTTAGTATCATATAGATTATTCATCTAGTTGCACATCTAGCCAACTTATTTGATGCTAAGCCTAAATTGTTAAGGAAAAGTTAAAAAGTGTTAGTTGCCTATTCACTCCCCTCTACTCAACCATATCAATCCTTTCAATTGGTATCAGAGCCACGTCTCTTTATTAAGGGTTTCACCACCCAAAGAGTATGGCTGGCTAAGGGGAGCGTGTGGGAGAACTTCCGGAGGCCATGGGAGTGAACACGGTCTCATGCGAGGATTTGAATGATGCCTTGTCCTTACTCAAATCCTCCATGGCAACCGAGGTTCAATCCATGTTCAAAGATTTCCTTAATACTCTTAAAATGTCTACCAATGTGGTGCAAGTGGTCAAACCCACTAACTCGACATCGGATGTCAACTCCGGTAAGGAGGGGGCTAGTGCCGACAAAGATAATCATTCTCAAGGAGTTAATGGGTCGGGGAGCTTTGCCTCTGTTCCCCCTCCCGTGGTCTATGGAGGACCGGTGCACCCACCTCATCTAGTTAATCTTGGTCCTCCTCCTAAACTTGTTAAGAATGATTTTGCTAACTGGGTTTTCAGTATCAAGTCTCATTTAGATCACAGCTCAATTCATCTCATGAGAGTTACTGAAGAAGGATACTATCCGCATGATCCACGCAATCGTACTCCAAGAGAACAAGCGGATAAACAACTAAATTCTTCTGCCTTGTTCATACTCCAAGCTGCTATTCCTACTGAAGACCTACCTCACCTACGGCCCTTCACTGTTGCTAAAGAGTGTTGGGAACTCATTATCTCCATGTACAAGGGCAGCTCAAGCATTCAACGGTCAAACTATGAAGTTGTCCTTGATCAGTCAGATGAGTTTGTGATGATAGAGGATGAGGAACCGCGTGAGCTCTATAGAAGGATGACGCTCTTGTTGTTTCCCTCAAGGATCATGGCAGCAAGGATGTGGATGATACTTGGATCAAGCGTAAATTCCTAAAGGCCATCATGCCCTACAACAAGGCCATGTCCGCTGTCATCCTTCAAAGGCCGGACTTTCACACCTTATCCTCTGGTGATGTGTTGGATGAATTTATTACAATGAACATCCTGAACACAACATCTGACAATGCTCTTGCTCGCGTTGAACGGTCAAATAAGTCCT
Organism: Hordeum marinum; assembly: GCA_022496015.1. Taxonomy (NCBI): domain Eukaryota; kingdom Viridiplantae; phylum Streptophyta; class Magnoliopsida; order Poales; family Poaceae; genus Hordeum; species Hordeum marinum. The sequence goes on from CM039674.1 coordinate 91,066,641, forward strand.
CTCCCAATCTTGCATTGAAGGCCACGATCCAAAGAGGAAGAAGAATAAGAAGAGGTTGCCCCGAGGACACCAAATATGCTTATCATGAGCACATGGCTCTTGCGTCCAGACAATTTTGGGGCAACAAGAGAAATATAAGGCCCAACTTCTCCAAGAACAACTCAAATGGTTCAAAGGGCAAGCAACGTGTGAGAACATGCTACAACTGTGGTAATGTGAGTCACTTTGTGGTGGATTGCCCATATGATAAGAGGGAAGACAATGGTGGCAAGCTCATTTGCAAAGATAAGGCCAAGTCCTTCCCCAACAAAACCAACTTCATCACGAAGGCCCCTCACAAGGTATTGGTGCCTCAAGAAGAATATGCCTCGGATGATGATGTCGATGACGAAGACACAAGCAGTGAAGGAATGATAATGGAATCCATGGCAATTGCTCCTCTACCCCAACAAAGGTGTCACTCTTCGATGCCCCAATGAGAACATCGTCGCGAGGTGCCTCATGGCTAAAGGTATCACTAAGGTAACCTCCAACGTCAAAACCTCAAACATTAAGACTTCTATTTCTTCCACGCCATCCTTAGATTGTGTGGATGAACATGAGGAGGCAAAAGAGGATAAAAATAAGTTTGACAAATTCATGTGTAAACTCAAGGGAGAGTCCAAGAAGCACTTAGTTGCTCTCTTCGAACAACTCGGTAAGGCCCATGATACTATTGAGTCTCAAGAAGAGTTTCTTGAGGAACTGAGAGGTCATAGTCATGATTATGCTGACAAGATAGTGGATCTATCTATTTCTCTTGATGAAGAGGGAGGTGTTCGTATAACTCTTGAGGAGTCACAAAATGATGACCTTGCTAAGTTACGTAAAATTATGATCATGCTATTGTTCTTACCCGTGTACTCAAGTCTGAGAAGGTTGCACTTGGGGTGGACCATGATTGACTCAAGGATGAGCTTGACACACTTGACAATGCCCACAAGGTGTTTAAGTGTGCTCATGCCTCTCTTAAGGAGTCGCATGATCAACTCCAAGTGAAACTCACTAAGGAAATTGCCACGTGTCCTCCTTTTATTCTAATTGATAATGCATCTACTACTAACCCATGTTGTGAGCATGCACATCTCGTGGAGGAAAATTCCAAGCTAAAAGAGCAGCTTAAAAAGGGCTTGGTGGCGTGTATCCAAGGTGAGAAGACACTCAATTACCTTCTGGGTAATCAGAAAGAAGTTGTGGCAAAACAAGGAGTGGGTTTTGCACTAAAAAATAATGAGAAGAAGAAGGTGAACACCAAGGAAGTTCCACCGCTCAAGCGAACCTTTGTAAGAGCAAGAGAAGTTCCTCATGAGAAGAAGAAAGACAAAGTTATGTTGGAGAATGCCAAGAAGGGAAAGAACAATAACACCCACCCCAACAAGACCGGCGACTTTAACCCCTCCTATGGTTTATGTCGTGCTAGTGATGGGCATGTTTATGCCAAATATGTTGGTTCTTCGTATGAGTACATTGAATGGTGTATTTGGGTTCCTAAGACCCTTGTTGCTAACATGAAAGGACCCATTAAAGGATGCGTACCTAAAGCCAAACATTGATCTCTTGTAGGGGTTTTCTTCCGGAGGAACATCATGGTTGCTCGATAGTGGAGCGACAAATAATATGATCGGAAGCAAGGACTTGGTGGTGGACGTTCATCCTGACACATCTGTGGCCACCCAAGTGTCATTTGGTGATGATGAAATTTCAAAGGTATTGGGTCTTGGCAAGGTGATAATCTCTCCGGAACTCTCCATAGAGAATTTTATGCTTGTTGTGACCCTCGCATACAATTTACTTTCAGTTCATCAACTCGCAACCATGGGTTTTAGTACCTTATTTTGTATTGACTCTGTGACCCTTTTGTGGAGCAAGACTCTTAAAGTAGCTTTTGTTGGGCATGTCGAGAATGGCCTCTATGTGGTGAACTTCTCGGAGCAACCCACTAAGACCGCGACTTGCTTAATGGCTAAAGTTGATGTGGGATGGTTCAGGCATCGCCGGCTAGCCCATGTCAATATGAGATCTTTGCAAAGCCTCCTCAAAGGGGATCACATTCTTGGACTAGAAAACGTGAGTTTTGCCAAAGATCGTGCTTGCAGTGCTTGTATCAAAGAAAAGCTGCATGAAAAGGCTCATCGTCCAACCACTACAATCTACTCAAAGAGGACCTTAGAGCTCCTTCACATGGATCTCTTCAGCCCTCCATCTTTTGACAATCTTGGTGGAAGAAAATATTGCTTGGTGATTGTGGATGATTACTTGAGATATACTTGGGTTTATTTCTTCAAGAAGAAGAGTGAGACCCAACAGACCGTCATTGACTTTGCAAATGAAGTCCAACGTCAACATGATGCTAAGATTTTGATGATTAGAAGTGACAACATCACTGAGTTCAAGAATTACACCCTAAATGAGTTTCTCAGTGATGAAGGGATAAAGCACCAATATTCCACACCTTACACCCCTCAACAAAACGGTGTTGCAGAGAGGAAGAACCGGACATTGATTGATGCGGGAAGAACCATGATGGCGGAGTTAAAATCTCCGTACAACTTTTGGGCCGAAGCCATCAACACAGCGTGTCATGCATCTAATCGGATCTATCTCTGCAAAGGCTTGAACAAGACTCCTTATGAGATTCTTACCGGGAACAAGCCCAACCTCAAATACTTCCGGGTGTTCGGTTGTAAGTGTTTCATTCGCAAGAAAGGTGCTCATTTGTCTAAATTTGAATCTAGAGCCCATGAGGGCATATTTGTTGGCTATGCTGCAGACTCTCATGCTTACACAACAGGAATCAACAACTTTGGCGTTCGCCATAGTGGACAGCAAAGGCATGCATGGTGGATGGCAAAGGCTTTGCCGTCTGTCAGCAGAATAAGCTACGGTAAAGGGCGCTTTGCCTTCTGCTGGCAGACGGCAAAGATGCTTAGGTCTTTGCCATCTACCAGGAGACGGCAAAGACCATGTACGGCACACGTGGCAGCTTATGTCCGTTAAGGGGTTAACGGTGTGCTTTGCCGTCTGCTGGCAGACGACAAAGATGCAAAGTTCTTTGCCGTCTGCCAGCGGATGGCAAAGCAACGGTTTCTTTGTCAGCCTATGTGATTTCTTTGCCGTCAGCTGGTAGACGGCAAAGATGCAAAGTTCTTTGCCGTCTGCCAGCATACGACAAAGAAACCACATAGGCCATCCTAGTGCCACCCCAGGTTGCACAGGTAGCTGCCACATGGCAGCTTTGCCGCCTGCTGGCTGACGGCAAAGTTCTTTGCGTTTTCTGAAATTCATTCAATTTCACAGAATTTCATATATATATATATATATATACATATTTCAAAATACTTTCAACAAGCATACCAAGACATATCTAACAACAAGTTACCAACACATATCCAATAACAAGTTTCCAACAACATATCCAACAAGTTTCCAACAACATATCCAACAACAAAGTTCATCATACACAATCAAAACAAAAAGGAAGCACAAGGAGAAGAGTAGACTCCATCAACGCAAGGTTCCTCATCTAAAGAAAATCTACAAATTGGGAAAGAAGAAGGTTAGAAGAAGAAGAAGAAGAAGAAGAAGAATAGCTACAAGAAGAAGAAGAAGAAAAAGAAGAAAAAGAAGAAGAAGAAGAAGAAGAAGAAGAAGAAGAGGAAGAATTTTTCTTCTCTTTCTTTTTCTCCTCTCCTCTTCTTTATCTTCTTCTTCTTCTAACTAAGGTAGGTAAAAATGTCATTTTTTAGCTAAGCTAGGTAAAAATGCTAAGTGTAGGTCATTTTAGAGCTAAGCAAGGTAAATATGTCATTTTGGAGCTTCGTAAGGTTATTATGTCATTTTCGAGGAAAATAAGCTAAGTCTATGTCATTTTGGAGCTAAACCAAGGTTATCATGCCTTTTTTTACCTAAGTATGCTAAGTATGTCATAAATGAACTGAATAAGCTAAGTATAGGTCATTTTTGAGCGAACCTAGGTAGTTATGCCATTTTTGAGCTAAGTAATCATATTTACTCATTTTGGAGGACAAAATGGAAAGTGTAGGTCATTTTAGAGCTATCCTAGTTATAATCGGTCATTTTGGAGGTAGGTAAGGTTATTTTGTCATTTTGGAGGAAAATAAGCTAAGTCTATGTCATTTTGGAGCTAAACCAAGGTTATCATGCCATTTTTTACCTAAGTATGCTTAGTATGTCATAAATGAACTAAAGAAGCTAATTATAGGTCATTTTGTTGCTAAATTGGTCATTTATTAAGCTAAGTATGCATTTGTTATGCAAAACACTTGGGAAAACTTACCATTATCACGGAGGTGAAGGACTGGTCGGGTTTGTGCCAGGGTGAGACGGAGAAGGACCGATCGGGGTTGCGGCAGACATAGAAGGAATGATCGATGCTTGTCGGGAGGCACGCTGCACCAAAGATCATTTGCAATGTATCCTTAGCATGATGTGACTCAAACGTGAATACTAGTAACTAATGACCATTCAAATGAAACTCACCGTGGGTGCTATAGCAATCTGGGGCATCGACGGAGGGGTCTGACCATTGTTCTGGCACACGGTCTGCACATTTTGTTTTCACGAGTCAGTCATATTAGTTAGTGATGAAACGAACATTACGTGCATGATTTGGCTAATATGCAGGAGAAACTTACCATGAGGAGCTCGTATAGGGCCCGGTGAGACGCGTCATTCCGGTTCCTCTCCTCCTCCAACAGCCTAGCCGTCCTCTCCTCCATGTCCCTCTCCCTCTGCGCCGCCTGCCTGTTTGCCTCCGCCAGAAGCTCCTGGGCCCTAGCCTCGATGGTGAGATCCATTGGTCGTGGACGAGGCCTTATCTCAGGATAGGAGCTCGTCTGGCGCTTCTTGATCTCCGAGAGAGTTCTAGGACAACGTATCAGTCCATCCCCAATGGCTATCAGCCATGGGGCCTCCCGCCACCAGATATCATCACGAGCTCTAGATCAAAAGGACTCTGGCTCGAGTTGAAGTCCTTCCCTTTCCCCGCCTTCCCCTTATCTCTGTACCTCACGAGCTTGTTGTGGGAGGAGATGTTGCTGAAGCTCTCTGGATGATCAAGGTCATCCTCAGAGAATGCCTTGGCCTTCTTGTATGAGGCAGTATGGGCCATGGCATAGAGTTCGAACAGGGTGGCACCTCCTTCTTGTTTTGTCGCGCCTAAAAGAGACGAACAAAATATTAGTTAAGGGCTCAAGCTAGCATGAAGAATGAAATTGCATGAATCATGAAGCAAACCACATACCCAGTGATACCCATACTCAAACACGTTGGAGCTCCCTTGATGGTGTGGCACACCTTTCATTTGGGCACGCTTATCCTTGGCCTTGTTGTGGCCGGCTTGCCATTTGGGAGAGCACCACTCATCCACCAATGCCTGCCAACAGTCCATCCTATCCGCACACAATCTCGGGGGCACCTAAGTTAGACAAGAGAAATTCCAACGCTACGCCTACGAATCAAATCAAGGAAACTAAGTACAAGGCCTTAAGAATAGGTAATTACCTTCATGTACTTCCCCTTACTCAGATTTTTTTTGCGGCACTTCTTCTTGGCCCTCTTAATGTTAGTCGAGGCATAGTAGTCTTGAATAGCCTGCACCCGAGCCTCGTTCCGTAAGTTCTGAAGTAGGCGCTTGCACTCGGCTATGAGAACAATAGGCGCGTCCGCCTCGTGGTCCTCAAGCCACCTGTAGAAGGTCTGCAAGCAAACAAGACAACACTGATTAGTACAATCACTAGGTGCTATTAATTTTTATTCTGTAAAGGAGAAATTACCCAAAATTGATGGATCACAATGGTAGACCTTCTTGCCCTCCTCAACTAGCTCGCCCTTGCTATAGGTGTCCTCAAACAAGTTGTCCTCGCCACCATCAGCATGGACACTAGCCTCCGGAGTCATGTGGGACGAAGACTCTGGGACCGGAGTCTCCTAGGACGAAGGCTCGTCGGCCTGAGGCTCTGCGACCGGAGTCCGAGACGGGTCCAAGTCAGACGGGTTCACCTGAGATGGAGCACTTCTGTGGTCGGGGGAATCAGCTAGGGGTGGCGGCGAGTAAGGCGCAGCAGCCTTCCTACCTCTAGCACCTCTCTTCGTCTTCCCCCGACCTCTCCCAGTCGAAAAAGAAGCGCCCACCGGTGTCTGGATACAGTGTACCAGCGCTCTCCGGAGTTGCTGGGGTGGAATAATAGCACCCCTCCCAGCATGCGCCGAGGAAGGAGGCTCAGACCGCTCTCAACCCGCGGCCACCATCTGTCAACACCTGCAATGACAAAGAGTGAACGGAATTAGTTCAACATAAAAAAATTGAATACCTAATAACATGAACTAATTAATAATATATATGCACATAATAATAATTGAATACCTGACATTACTAATATTAATCTTCATCGTCTGTATATGCTCCGGGATCAATAAATGCATAATCATCATCACTATTAGTAATGACGTGCTCATCAGCATCATCAATAAATGTATCAACATGTCGAAGGCCTCCTTTATGTAATCGGTCAAGCATTGACAGGTCATCCGCAGCAGTAACCTCTTCTTCTTTCGTCTCTTCTTGTTCCGGCTCAGGGGTGAAGTCGGATTCACTGTCGCTGTCTACCTCAATGTTCTGGGGTGAAGTAGAGCGGTTCTTGAAACATTTTTTGGAAACACGTGTTTCTTGGAAGAATTCTCCTTCATATGTGTCTGGGTTAATGTGAGGTTCATAATCGTATTCATTGAGGGGAGGTGGTCTAAAATGTGGCGGCACATCATAAATGACATCCCAACCATTCAGATTTGGATCCGTTTGGCAGGCCCACGGTAGATAGAAAACTTGGGTCACCTGCTGAGCCATAATATAGACATCGGGAACATCTAAATGGGTGCTTTGTTTGATTTCGACTAGCCCTATATGTTCACGAGTCCTTCTAGTCTCCTTCAGCTGGAACCAATAACATTTGAAGACTACGACGTTTGGTGGGTTTTCACCAAAGAATGTAAGTTCATAAATTGCTTCAACTCTTCCATAATACTCGACCCCTCCTTCGGCGACAGCAGAGACACAACAATTTGTAGACTTTCGGTCGGCCATAGATACCTCTTTGCCAAAAGTACGAAAGCGATCCCGTTGATGTCGTATTTGTCAAATGAACGAACCTTATAGTCAAAACCATTAGCGACTTGTCTCAATTCGGAGTCCATAGACTTTGCATTAGCCTACAAGTTTAATATGAAAGGATTGTTGCATTAGCCGCAAACTAGACAAAGAAATGAAATCGTCTAATGGAAATTACCGTTTGCTTGAACCAAGACATGAAACCGGGATAGCCGTTCTTCTTGTCATTTCCTTATGGTCAGGATCCAGGATCTGTCTATGCAAGTCAAAGCAAGAAAACTTGCGACCCGCCTACAGCCAACGGAACTCAAGAGCTGCCTTGCATGTGGGGCATGGAAACCTTCCATGCACACACCAGCCAACGAATAGCGCATACGCCGGCAAGTCATGCGATGAGTACATGTACCACACATGCATTTTGAAGTTCTTTTTGGTAGCGGCGTTGTATGTCTTGATCCCATTATCCCAGGCTTCTTGCAATTCATCCTTAAGCGGCTGCATGTACACATTCATATTCTTCCCCAGATATTTGGGCCCTGGAATTATCAACGCCAGGAAAATGTTCTTTCTTTTCATAATCTCTCTAGGGGGAGATTGAGTGGAATGACAAATACAGGCCAACAACTGTATTGTGCTGCCGTCAAACCATACGCATTGAACCCATCCATGCCGATGGCAACTCAAGGATGCCTTGGATCTACCGCTTTATCCTTATGTAATGCATCGAAGTGCTTCCACGCAAAAGCGTCTGAAGTGTGTCCGAACATCGGATTCCCATCTGCATCTAGTTCTGTTCTTTTGCCCAATTTATGCCACGTCATTTGTCTGGCTGTCTCTTCGACCATGAAAAGACATTGAAGTCTTGGTATGATTGGCAAATACCAACATTAATGGGTATTTTGGTCTGACTCTTCTCACCCATACCGTTGTCTAACAGAACATACCTGGAAGCATTGCAAATGGGGCAATAGTTCAATCCCGCATACTCAAGCCTAAATAAGGCACATCCATTCTCACAGGCATCTATCTTCTCATAGGGCATCTTAAGCACACGTAGGATTTTGTCCGGATGGTACAGGTTTGCTGGCAATACATGGCCTTTCGGTAGAAAGCGTCCAAATATCGTCATCATCGCATCGTAGCATTCTCTGCCCAGGTTGAACTGAGCCTTCAGGGCCATTAATTGCTTGATGTCATCCAGCTGACAATGTTTAGTGTGCTCGTGGAGAGGACATTTTGAAGACTCCAACATTTCATAGAAGGCCTTTGTAGATTCATCCATCTCATTGTCTGAATCCCGAGCATCATCAAAGTCTTGCACCATGTCTTCGATCCCGGTACCATGCTCGTCGGTGGGACGACGAACCACCTCAGCTCAGGCACATTGGGCAGACTCACCAAGAAATGTCCAGACCGTATAATTAGGCGTAAAACCCCACTTCTGCAGGTGTTTGATCAGTTCAAACTCTGACTTCTTCTTAAAGTTGTCGCAATCGACACAAGGGCACCAGGTTATTTTTTGTCCATTTGCAAATGCGACTCTCACAAACTCCTTGGTTTTTGTTATCCATTCATGGGTCATGTCGTTCTGACTAGTGTGACCGGTGTACATCCACCCACGATCACTCATCTTGCCTAGCTACTGGACACACAAAAAATATATACATAATTCAGCAAACCATATTCATTAGTTAATAGAGTTTGTCAGTTTTATTACGTCGATGCAAACTAGACGCTAGTAGGTAAATATAGGTCCTAATCCCACCCGAGTATGTGTAGATTGGGTTCGTTTTCCCATGCTCTGCTCCGGATCCGACGCACAATTTCAGTAGCACCTCCCCGATGTTCTCCTGATACACGTCTTGGCAATAAGCAGAGAGGATGTGTACCCGGAGAACAACAGGGAGGCACTAACGAAATTATGCATCGGATCTGGAGCAGAGCATATGGGAAAACGAACCCAATCTACACATACTCGGGCTGTCCATGGATAATGTTGGACAATTCGAAAGAATCACAGTTATAAATATGCTAATGAATGCATATTTGTAGATGTAACCCTTTCGAACGGGAGGCGCATAATACTGATGATGAAGACACCTATAGCTAGCAAGTTTCGTCGGCACGAAGACCAGAACAGAAGAAATGAAGGGGGGAGGAGGAGATGTCATTTGTGCTCACCCACGAACGCAGGGGCGGAGCTCGTCGAACGCACGGGGAAATCGTCGAACACCAGACCCTTGCAACGACGAAACAACTACACATTTAAATCCACCTGATCAACATAAATATGATGTTTTGTATAAGAAAATCGAAAAATATATGACCTAACTCATAATTCACAAATATATGACCCGTGTCGTGTCGGGGTCAGGGGGTCAGGGGTGTCGTGTTGGGGTCAGGGTGTCGGGGGTGTTGTGTCCAGGTCGGGGTGTCGGGGGTGTCGTGCCGGGTCAGGCGTGCTGTGTCGGGGTCAGGGTATCAGGGTGTCATGTCGGGGGTTGGGATGTCGGTGGTGTCGTGTCAGGGTCGACCCTCGACTCCTTTTCCCCTCGATCCTCGACCTCTCGACCACTCGGCGACCCTCTTTTCCCTCGGCAACCCTCTACCATCGGCGACCCTCTTTTTCTACTTTTCCCACTTCTTTTTTTCATCTTCTACTTCTACTTATTTTTTTCATCTTCTTTCTTCTTCTTATTATTATTATTCTACTTATTGTTCTTTCTTTTTCATCATCTTCTTTTTCCTCTTTTTCTTTTACTTCTTTTTTTCATCTTTCTTGTTTATTCTTAAAAAACAGAAGAAGAAAACATAAACTCAACCAAACTAAATCTAGGGGTGTTGGGGTGTCGGGGGTGTCGACGGTGTCGAGGGTGTCGTGTCGGGGTTGGGGTGTCGAGGGTGTCGTGTCGGGGTAGGGGTGTTGTGTCGTGGTCGGGGGTGCTGTCATGGTCGGGGGTGCCGTGTTGGGGTGTCGGGGTGTCGTGTCGGGGGTCGGGGTGTCGTGTTGGGGTCGGGGTGTCGGGGGTGTCGTGTCGGGATCGGTGTGTCTAGGGTGTCATGTCATGGTAGGGGTGTTATGTCGGGGTCGAGGGTGCCGTGTCGGGGTGTCGGGGTGTCGTGTCGGGGGTTGGGGTGTCGGGGGTGTCATGTCGGGGTCGACTCTAAACTCCTTTTCCCCTCGATCCTCGACCCCCGACAATCTAAATAAACCTAAACTAAATCTAAAAACGGAAAAAATGGAAAAACTCACCTTAGGGTTTAGGCGACGGTGCGACTCCGGCGATGGGGCAGGGTGGGGCGGTGCAGCTCCGGTGACGGGGCGGGGCGGCACGGAATGGCTCCGGCGGTAAGGCGGGGCGGCGCGGCTCCGGCGGTGGGGCGAGGCAGCGCGACCACCACGGTCTGCGTCCGCTGGGAGGGGCGGGCGGGCAGCCGGCGATGGGACAAGATCCGGTGGGCGGGGCTGGCCGGTGGTGGCGGGGGCTCCTGGGGGTGGCACGAGGGGCGGGGGCTCGGGCACGAGGCGACGCACGTGGGTGTGGTGAGGGAAGAGAGCGGGCGGTGGGGCGACGGGGCGGGCTCCGAGGGGCGGGGTTGGCCGGCGACGGCGGGGGCTCCGAGGGTAGCACGGGGCGGCAGCTTGGGCATGGGGGACGACACGGGTGAGGTGAGGGGAGAGAGAGGGGTGGGGCGCGGGGGGGGGGGGGGTAGGTAGGTTAAATCTCTTTGCCGTCTGCTAGCAGACGACAAAGAGACTAGCTAGTGGGGTGGGGCCGTGGCGAACGGACGTTACTTCTTTGCTGTCAGCTAGCAGAGGGCAAAGAAAGTGTCCGTTAGCTAATACCCGTTAGTGGGCCACCCTTCCTCTTTGCTGTCTGCTAGCGGACGGCAAAGAACCGGCTGATGGCAAAGAGTTTCTTTGTCGTCAGCTAGTTCTTTGTCGTCTGTTTTCTAGAAACGGATGGCAAAGAGCTTCTTTGCCGTCCACCAGCTGATGGCAAAGAACTGGTAGACGGCAAATTTCCTGTTTCCAGTAGTGTTACCGTGTCCTCAACAAGTCCACGGGACTCATTGAGGAGACGAGTAACGTAGAGTTTGATGAAAATAATGGCTCCCAAGTGGAGCAAAGTGGTCTTTGTGATATAGGTAATGAAATTCCTCCCCAAGCCATAAGAAGAATGGGTGTGGGATACTTCCTACCCGTTGAGGAACCCCTTGTGGCCGAAGGAGAAGGACAATGTTCCACTCAAGTGGAACCATCACCGACGCAAGACCCACATGCTTCCGAAGAACAAAATGAAGGTTCTCCACCACATGGACAAGATCAAGGGCAAGATCAATCTCCTGACGATGGTGTTTCACCAAGTGATGCCCAAGATCAAGTTCCCATCTCTGAGCACGTTCAAGATCAAGATCTTCTTCAAGAACAAGAACAAGTTCAGAAGGCGCTCAAGTTCATCAAGATGATGACTCTCAGAATGTTGTCCCTCAACCTTTCATGCAGGAAATCTTAGAGAAACGACCTGCCAAGAATGCTGCCAAGCTCAAAGTTAAACAACATTTGTTGGAGAATGTCTTCGGTGACTTGCAAAACGGGGTAACCACTCGTAAATAATTAGCAAACTTCTGTGAACATCACACATTTGTTTCTTTCATTGAGCCCCTTAAGGTTCAAGATGCGCTCGAGGATATGGAGTGGGTGGAAGCTATGCATGATGAACTCAACAACTTCGAGCGCAACCAAGTGTGGCGACTGGTGCCAAGACCAAAGGAGAATCACAATGTCATTGGAAATAAATGGATCTTCAAAAACAAGCAAGATGCAAACGGTATTGTCATTCGCAACAAGGCAAGATTGGTGGCACAAGGATACTCCCAAGTCGAGGGTATCGACTACGGTGAAACTTTTGCTCCTGTTGCTCGCCTTGAATCTATTCGCATGTTGCTTGCATATGCCTCTCATCATAACTTTAATAATATCAAATGGATGTCAATAGTGCTTTTCTTAATGGCCCTCTTAAGGAGTTGGTATATGTCAAGAAACCCCTAGGGTTCGAGGATCCCAAGTTCCCCAATCATGTATATGTTCTCGATAAGGCTCTCTATGGCCTTAAACAAGCCCCACGCGCGTGGTATGAGCACCTTACCGAGATGTTGCAAGACCGTGGGTTTCAAATTGGGAAAATCGATCCCACTCTTTTTACAAAGAGTGTCAACGGAACTTGTTCATATGCCAACTATATGTTGATGATATTATTTTTGGTTCTCCTAACAAAGTTTTCAATGCATAATTTGCCACTTTGATGAGAAACAAGTTTGAGATGTCCATGATGGGATAGTTGAAGTTCTTCCTTGGTTTCGAATTCAAGCAACAAAGTCAAGGTACCTTCATCAATCAAGCCAAATACACTCAAGACATGCTAAAGAGTTTCAAGATGGATGAGCTCAATCCTCCCAAGGCCAACACTCCCATGCTACTCAAATGCCATCTTGACAGCGATCCAATGGTAAAGCGGTGGATCAAAAGGTATATAGCTCCATGATTGGATCCTTGCTTTACCTTTATGCATCTAGAACGAATATCATGTTAAGTGTGGGTATTTGTGCACGATTTCAATATGCACCTAAGGAGAGTCACCATGTGGCTGTCAAGCGAATCTTTCGATATTTGGCTCATACCCCAAACTTTGGCTTATGGTATCCCAAGGGGGCTTCGTTTGAGCTCGTTGGATATACTGACTTGGATTGGGCGGGAGACCGTGTGAATAGAAAGTCCACTTCCGAAGGCTGCCAATTTCTTGGTCGGTCTTTGGTAAGTTGGTCTTCAAAGAAACAAAATTGTGTTTCTCTCGTCCATCGAGGCCGAGTATGTAGCTGCTGCCAGTTGCTATGCACATATTCTCTGGATGAGGCAAACTTTAAAGGATTATGGTGTCAATTGTGACAAAGTGCCTCTTTACTATGATAATGAAAGTGCCATTATGATCTCTAGCAACCCAGTTCAACATTGCAAGACGAAGCATATTGATATTCATCATCACTTCCTCCGGGAACACGTCAAGCGTGGAGACATCAATCTTATTCATCTGAGCACTAACGAACAACTTGCAGATATTTTTATGAAGCCATTAGATGAAGCAAGATTTTCGCGAGTTAAGGCATGAGCTAAATATCATAGATTCGAGCAATATGGATTGACTTAGTGCACACCTCCCCACACTCATCGTTATGTCTTGTCTAGGTGTAGGCATGGATTTAGGGAGAGTCTAGTTCTCTCAATGAACTATCCCTCCTCTTATTATGCATAAACTAATCAAAGTCTTTCACATTTGCCATTTTTGATGGTTACTCTGCTTCAAAAGACGAGTCTTGGTCATGGGCCCAAGGATAATTCTTCGCGGTGACATACCATCTGACTCAAACATAGGTGGCTCTAGGGCTACCGCCATCTCTTCATGTGAAGTAGAGGCTCACTGTTTGGTCCTATTTTATTTTTTCTACTCCGGTGGACCATGCTCTTTTTTTGTCTTGCATCGTTGTTTTACCTTGTCTCTCGTTTTTGTGTGAAAAAGTTTCTTTCTCTTCTTCTCTTTTCTCTTCGAAAATTTGCACTTTGTGGGCAGCACGGTACGACCGTGGAGATTCACGATACTACTGCTTATTGCGCGGAAGTAAAAAATTACTTCCGCTCGTTGAGCGGTACTACCGCGATGCCCGCGGTACTACCGCGTCATCAAGTGGGCGTGGGGGTTAAGAGTCGGCATGGGGGGTGTTCAATCTCCCCATACCCCCATTATCTCTTCCCCTCACGTTTCACTCTCTCTCTCCTCCTCACAACCGGCGCCGGAGCACCTTGCCGGATCTCCGTCTCTTACTTCCGCTCTAGCCATGGTACTACCGCTTCCAGCGGTACTACCGCGTCCGGTGCGGTAGTAATTTTTTACTTCCAATCACTGGGCGGCAGTAAATTTTACTTCCGCTCCAGCCACGGTACTACCGCTGCCAGTGGTACTACCGCGTCTGGGGCGGTAGTAATTTTTTACTTCCGCATGCACCACCGATACGGCCGCTCAATCCTAAGCTACCTCATTTTGTCCTGTCTATTCTCACTTCTACATGGTTTTCGTGTCTGCTTTCGTCCTTGCCTTACCTTTTTCGTTTGTCCATTGTGTTTGCCTTGTGTGACATAGGTGGTGGCTCTAGTTCCGGCTCTGTTCCAAGACGCTCCAATCCCTCTCGTGACACTAGGTCCAAGTGTCTCCACAATCCTGATGCTCCTGAGGGATCCAATGACCCACCCCGCCATTTCAAGAGAACCGCATCCAAGTTAAAGCCACCAGTTGACAACTATGAGGACATGCCTCAAGCTGAGTTTCTGTCTCAACCGTTTATCGATCCCTATGTCAAACCAAGGGAAGTTTACAGGGCCGATGAGTTGTTCTAGACCAAGAAGTAGTATCTCATCCACATTGATGTGATCAAGGGCAAGAAGAATCTATATGTTCCTGTCCAATACATTGTTATGGCTCATATGAGGAATCATCTGACATACTTCGATGAGGCTCTGGGTTTGGTGGAGCAGTTTGCTATCGAGGACATCATCTCGTTCCACCTTGACTTTGATCCCAGGATAGTGGGTCAGTTCTTTGCCTCTGTCCACTTCCACACTGATGAGCAGCAGACCATGACTTGGATGACCAATGGCGAGAGACTATCTGCCACCTAGAAGGACTTCATGGATCTGTTGCATGTTCCTGATTCAGGGCTTGATGTGCCACTTGGATTGCGCCCTCACGGTAACCCTCACCCAGCATGTAAGGAGCAGCTCGTGCCATTCTATACTTTGAAGACTTTACAATCTGGTGAGCATGTTTTTGTGCTCAACCCCTTTCTTGATGTCATGCACCGGATCTTCCGCAACACTCTATTTCCTCGCATGGGCGACAAGGACAAGGTGCATTCCTATCTGGTGGATATGCTGCTACTTTGTGAGAAAGGTAGAACTGAAGAACTTGACACCCTTGATGTGTCTCACATTATGTGGACTAAGCTTCGCATTGCTGTGTTTCATCGTAAGGTCCCCATTTATGGGCCCTACATATTCCTCCTGATTCGTACTACTTGGGAGAAGACCCTTCCGGGTGAGGACATGCAGGAGCACTTGTTTCTTCATGAGCCCATTCGTCTGCGTATGAAGGACAAGTGGGCCAACACCACCACTAAGCCAGCTCCTGCTCGTATGGAGGTTGATGAGGATGAGATCGAAGAGGAGGAAGATGACAGTTCTGAGTCCTATGTGCCACCGTCTTCTGAGCCATCTTGGGCCAAGAAGCTCTCTCACAAGATGAGGAACTTGTTCTGCATGCAGGCCAAGGGTTAGTATCAGGCTCACGTTGCTCAGAAGGAGAGTCGCCAGCGTGACAAGCGGATTCTGAGGAAGCTTGGCGAGACCATCTCGAGTGGGTCTGAGAAGGACATCACTCCTAAGGCCACTTGGATGCCTAAGCAGCAATTCCAGTGGGCTGATTCAGATGCAGAGTCCATCCCACACACATCAGAGGAGGAGCCAAATGACTGATCTTTCTGCATGGGAGCTACCACCTATGTGTTAGCTGTCCTCTCTGCCTTTTTGGCGTCTCGATGCCAAAGGGGGAGAGAGTGTAGGATTTGCGAGTGTTTGCGTTGTTTTTTCGCCATCTCTTTGCTTTCGTTGAACTTTGGTTTATGTCGTTTGTGTGTGTGACCAGGAGACTTTCTCTATCATATGGTGTGAGACATATGCTATCACTCCTACCTTATTATTGTCTAGTATGATTCGTAGCTTGTGAGTATGTCTCATATGTAACCTTATCTTCATGCTCACATCCTATGCCTAGTTTCCATACTTAGTTTTGTTCATTCTATTGCAAGGATTGCATTCCTTATAAAATATAGGGGGAGTGTTGATCCTAGTGTGTGTGCCTTGCAGTCCAAAGCATATCTAGAGTATGCACACATCTAGGGGGAGCTCGTCTATATTTTGTAGGTCTTGGGTTTGCATATGCTCATTTTATATATTTATGTGCAAATCTCGTATTGTCATCAATCCACTAAAAACGGGGAGAGATTGTAAGGGCATATTTATTCCTAAGTGGTTTTGGTGATTGATGACAATGCCTTTGCGGACTAATCATGCACATTGAGCATTTCAGATATCTCATGTCCAGGCACAAGACGATTCAGTGCCTCTCGGAGCCTATCGAAGACAGCTGTTCTCCACGATTCCTTTTAGTGGATTTGAGTCGTAGGAAAGCCGTACTATTAAGAGAGGGTTCGCTTCGGAAAGGTTTGGGTGGAATCAACACATACACATCTATTCCTTTGCACAACCTTTCCTTCGCTTCAATGGAGATCCAGCTCGTTTTTCATTCCTGTGCAAAGTGAAAGCCTGCACGGGGTTTGCTTTCAGTGGCCAGCGGTAGTACCGCTCAAGGGAGCGGTAGTACCGTAGCTGTCAGTGGTAGTACCACTGGGTGGAGCGGTAGTACCGTTGTCTCCTACCCTGGAACTTACGCCTACGGTTGTACGCGCGGCTATAATTTTTTACATCCACCGTCTTACGGTAGTACCGTGATTCATGTCGGGTACTACCGTGCCGGACTTTTTTGCAGTTTCGCCTTCTACGAAGGTAGGCACGGAAGCAATTTTTTTCTTTCGTGCATCTCTAGTGCCAGCCTCTGCCGACCATGTGGTAGTACCGCATGGGCTCGCGGTAGTACCGCTCCGGCAGTTCTACCGCTTGTTTCCTAATGCAATCAGCCAGAGCCTGTTACTCCCATGCGAGCGGTAGTACCACATGTGGCAGCGGTAGTACCGCAAGCCCTCATGGTAGTACCATGGTTTTTGTGGTAGTACCGCGATGCGCGGGGCTGAGGGTGTGGATAATGGTTGGATCTTGTCCCCCATGATAAAAGGGAGGTCTTGTTCCCCAAGAAGCTTACCTCTTCCTTCCCAAAACTCCATTGTTGCTCTAAGCTCCATTTTAGCCGGATCTATCTCCCTAGACAATCAAACTTGTTGATTTTCTAGGGATTGTTTGAGAAGGCCTCGATCTACACTTCCACCAAGAGAAATTTGATCCCCCCACTAATCCCTTGCGGATCTTGTTACTCTTGGGTGTTTGAGCACCCTAGACGTTTGAGGTCACCTCGGAGCCACATGCCATTGTGGTGAAGCTTCGTGGTGTCGTTGGGAGCCTCCAATTCAGCTGTGGAGATTGCCCCAACCTTGTTTGTAAAGGTTCGGTCGCCACCTTCAAGGGCACCAATAGTGGAATCACGGCATCTCACATTGTGTGAGGGCGTGAGGAGAATACAGTGGACCTAGTGGCTTCTTGGGGAGAATTGCGCCTCCACACTGCTCCAACGGAGACGTACTTCCTCACAAGGGAAGGAACTCCGGTAACACATCCTTGTCTGCACCGGCTCCACTTTTGGTTATCTTGCACCTTTACTTCTTGCAAGCTTTTATTGTGATATATCCCTTGCTTGCTTGTGTACTTGTTGTGGTTAGCATCATATAGGTTAGTCATCTAGTTGCACATCCAGCCAACTTATTTGATGCTAAGCCTAAATTGTTAAGGAAAAGTTAAGAAGTGTTAGTTGCCTATTCACCCCCCGTCTAGTCAACCATATCGATCCTTTCACTAGTAGTGGCGAGAGGAGTCCGGCATCCCCAATACTGGTGGAGAGAGTTCAGATGTACTTCCATTCTTAGTATCATTGTGTTTTCGAGGGTCCGAGATAGATGGAGTTCTGAAGCCTCTGGTTATGTGTTGAAGGATGGATATAGTAGGGGTGTAGGGCTTCTTAGTTGTGTGAGATATTTTCCCCCTTGTATCCCCAACACCCGATTGCATAACCAAGAAAGTTTCAGGAGTTCTTAGGTGGGAATTCAAGTAGTTACCTAGGCTATCTTCCAACAGATCATGATGTGAGGTTTGGGTTGGACATCTAGTGGATTCGTTTGTTCACGGTTTTCTTATAGTAGTTCTCGTTGTGTCTTAAAGAGTCCTTGTAGCTTTCTACAACTCGAGGACGCTTCGTATGTCGTGTGCACTGCCTTGTACATGATGGCTATTATAAGATCGAACCCGTGCGAACCTTACCACGAAAATATCGAGAAGAATCTATGTCATGTATTTGTTCTAGCTTGTTTTGTAAGCCCCATCCTTTGTTTTGTTTTGTATATGGTAATTCGAGTTGCTTAGATGTCAAGTGGTGATTTCATATCTTTCCTAAATGGTGTTCGCATATTTCCAAGAGACTGATCCTTTGGATCAACTGGAGTTTTCATATCAATTCTTTTCATCTAGTGTGCTCTCTTCAGTGAATTCTATCCTCTTCAATATTTGCAAGATCAATCCTCATGTTTCTTTCCAGAGTTCTTTTCATCCATCCTAAGTTGTCTTTGTTTTTCCCCACCCTCCCACCCTTTTCTTCAATGATTAAATTCTCATCCAAGTGCTTTCTCTTCATCAATGCTTCCAGTATCATTTCTTCATATTGTATCCGGTGATTCCTTGTGGAGATTCTCAGGAGTTTCAATTTCAAGATCTATCCTCATATTCCTTGTTCTCGTTGTTATTCTTCTCCGGTGGATTCAATTCAATCTCTCGATGTTCATCATATCCTTTCTCATTCATTCAATGGTTCCCATGCTGGAATTTCTTTTCGAAGCCTCTCTTGTTTATTCGTCTCTCTTTATTCTATCCGGAGGCTGAAGATATCTCAAAATTTCGTGTTTTCCGTTCAAATCCTTTCATTCATTTCGAGGTTCTCACCTCATCAAGTTTTCATTCGTACCGGTGCAATCTTTCTTTCTAAGCAATTGTTTCAACGGTGGTTTCTTTTGAGTGGGCCCGTAACCCATAGGTTTTCCCTCAGGATTTTACCTGGCTCTTCTAATCTTTCTGGAGATGCCCTCAAGTTCTTTTCAATATGACGTAAGAGTGAATTTCAACAGGCATATTCCTTCTAAAAGATCGCTTCAAATTATTTCATCATTGGCTCAACCTTTCCTTATTCATTCTTCCGGAGTGCCTCAGTAATTCATGGTGTTGTTTCTCGTCATCATTCTCAACATTGAAGACCGAAGGAGAGTTTCTCTTAAATCGTCGTTCAATCTTCCAAAGATTCATGGTTTCAGGTTGTTGCTATCATCTCAAATTGTTTCGATCATGATTAATTCCTCCCATATCTACTCGGTGCATTTCAGTGTTATTTTCATTCTCGATCCTCCGAAGGCCATCATTTTAGAAGATTTCTTCGTTCTCAGCTTTCAACTTTCGTTCTCAAATTCTTCCCAGTTGTTGTTCCTTCGTTCCTATCTCAATTATTCTGGTGTCTCATTATAGTTCTGTTAGGCGGATCATTGTCTCTTCGTCGCATGTATGCCATTCATTCGTAATATCCCCTTTTGTTCCAATTCGTACCGGTGTTTTGGGCAAGACCTCTTCAAGTTTGTGCCATATCTTTCTCTCCAAACTTTTCAAGAAGAATAAGTGGTATGCTAAATTCGTTGCTTGCCATCAATTTAACTTGATGAAGGATAAGCATAAAAAAATTCTTATTCTAGTTTCAGCAATGTGATTTCAATGCTTCTTTTGGAGTGATCTTGGCATCAAATTCTTGGTTATAGTTGTTCATCTTTTCTTTTTGGAGTTCCATGTTTTTTCTCAAGCATCTCTTTGCGAAGCTTCATCTAAAAATCTGTGCAAACATCATAATCTATTCTTTTCAACCGCATTCTTTTGATCGTCCTTTCATCCTGGTGTTTGCCAAGAGGTCCCTCATGGTGGTTTCTTAAGGATGCAATTCTTCTCAAAGTGTTCTTCAAGATTCTTGTTGGAGGTGCTCAAGTGTTCTTTATCTTGGATGTCTAAATTCAATTCCTTCTCCATCATCTTCTGAGATGGTGTTATTAAATTCTTGATTATGAGGAGTCTCGAAGGGAAAATTGTCAAGAATGAAATAAGTAAACCCATCTTGTTTTCTCGGAGTTATCTTGGGTTGGATTTCACCTAAAGCATTTGCTAAGGATTGTTGCTATCATGGTGTCATAAATGATCCAAGTGTATCCTCCACCTCTTGGTGAAAGAAATTTTGCATATCTGTTGCTCTCAAGCAATCAATTGTTTTTGTTGTGGCAGGTTGTCACGTCATAATTGCGATATGTTTTTCATAGGCCCATAACAAGCTACTCTTTTCATTGTTGATTCTCCATCAACTCCATTCAACCATGCTTTTCAATTCAATGGTGGTAGAAATTGTCATTTTCTTCTCCGTTCTCTTCTCTCCAAAGATTTAGCTTCTATTCTTTTCTTCCGGAGGCGTTGTCATGTTGTTCTCTTTCAACCATCATCTAGTTTGATTAAGATCATGTTCTTTCCTTGCTTGTCCGTTAACCAGAGTGCTGTGAAATCTTTTCATGATCCTTCTGTCTTATGAAGTTTTGATTCTAATCCAACCGAAGTTCGGTGTCTCTCTTTCAATTTCTTTCCATCATATCAAACTTTGCCTCTCTATCCTACCGAAATGCTGCCGAAATTTCTTTTGAATTCTTGCTTTTTCCTCATGTCGTTCTTCATCTCTTTCCAACCTTCATGTTTCATTATTTTCAACCATTTGTTGAAAAAGCAACTAAGTTTACCTCTTGCTATTTCTCTTCCCCTTTCTCATTCTTAGATCTCGGGACGAGATCCTCGTGTAGTGGAGGAGAGTTGTAACCGACGCTCCAGAAGATTCCCCTTTTGTTTCCATTCTCGTCTGTGTTTCGTTTGGTTGTCGCATTCATCTTCGCATCATTCGCATCATCTGCATAGCATCATCGCTCGATTTTGAAAACTTGCATCCGTTCGTGTTCGCTGGTTCTCTCAGTTCGTGTCATTGTCCGTTTCGAGACCAACCACACATGCATGCGCCCGCGACATCAATAAAAATATTGTTTTTAAAGTGCATCTAAAACATTCTCGAATTGGGTCGAAACTTGGCATGTGGTCTTGTTATATTGTAGGTAGGCCGCCTGCCAAATTTCGTCAGATTCCGAGTTCGTTTGATACCCGAACAATAGACTTTAGCGATCCCGTCATCGATTTATTCGTTGGACGTTTTGATGTTTCTAAAACTCGTGCCACGGGCCACCAACCTCCCTCTCATCTCCCCCTAGCCTATCTACACAGCCCAACACCAACCCACCTAGCCTACCCCACGACCGGAGCCGTCCGATCATGATCGGAGGGTCCGAAAACGGGAAAAAACTGCTAATCCTAGCCCCCTTGCCTATTTAAAGAGCTCCCCTTCCAAATTTTGCTAACCCTAGCCCTCCTCGAAATTCGCGACGCCGCCAGCCGCCTCCCACCTCCTGCGGGCCTGCCAAGCCCATCCAGGCCCGCCGCCGGACCCGAACCGCCATCGCCCCGTGACCGAGCACCTTCCGCTCGATCCCAAACCTCCAAGCCCCGTTCCTCCCGTCGGGCGAGCCCGCGCCCGTCGCGCTAACCGCCGATGGCCGCCGCCGGAGCTCCGATGAGCACCGACGCCGGCGAGCTCCCCTCGCGCCCCCTTCCTCCTCTCCTTCTCTCTTCTCTCTTCCCCTAACCCCTCTCTTTGTTCCCTTGTTCAAGCTGCCATGGATGCCGAAGCTCCGTGCCGGCCCCTCGTCTGCTCGTCGCCGCCTAGATCTCGCCGGGGATCACCGGATCCGGCCGCCCCCAGTCTGTTTTCGGCCGCCCTCGGACCTCCCGCTCCAGCCCCGCCATGGCCCCTTGGAGTCCCGTCGTCATGGCTCTGCTCGAGCTCATGCGTGAGCGAGGCGCTCGCGTTGACTACGGCCCACCTCGCCTCCAAGCCGGCCCACCGGGCCCAAGGTGAGCCGCCGCCCCTAGTGCTATTTTGCGCTTTGAGCGCTGGATTTATGCCGCGCCAAGTTCCTATTAGGGCCATGTCCAGTTTTGGCCCGAGTCGTTTTTTCCCTGCGTAGTGAATTTTGCTAATTAACCATAAAAACAGAATTTACAGAAAAACCCCTAATCTTCATGCATTAATAACTTCTCAACCGTGCATAGGATGAAAATAATTTATATATGAAAAGTGACTGAAATTTCGTGTAGATTCACAATAACCAATACTCACATGTGTTTAAAATGTTTAATTTGATGTTTTCATGCAATTTGCGTAAATGCCATGTAAAATGATTTATTTCATAACTAATTAACCGTAGCTCCGTTGAAAATGTTTAACATGCGTAACTTGACTAGAAAAATGTGTAGAATCTCATGCCGCACTTTATTTCCATGTTTAATAAATATAAAATTGTGTTAGGATAGATCTGGACCAAATGCATAATTTGCATATGGGGACGTTTCGGATATGTTATATGTTGCTTCCGGACCCATTTAAAATGCCTAGATGATATAGTTGTTCATGCTATGTGTACCTAAACAAGAATGAACTAAATAATATGAATGTGGAGTTTTGTCAATATGTATCACGTTGCATATTGAACTTCACTTTAATGTGTAGTAGTTGTTTGATGTGATTTGCCATGTCATGCGTCGCATATTAAATCGGACATGCATCATATTTGTTTGTGCATCATATCATGCATATGTTGTGGTGTATCGCATGTTGATTGTTGTTTCCGTATTTTTCCCTCTCGATAGAGTTCCGAAAGTGTTTGGAGTGTGAGGATTCATTCAACTACGTCGGCTCGTCTTCTTCATGGATCGTTCTTCTTCCAAGCGGGACCTCAGGCAAGATGACACATTTTCCTGGATACCACTACTATCATTGCCATGCTAGATGTCTCGTTTTCTATCGCTATGTCTCGCTACCTATCATTTGTTTGTCAAGCCTCCCAACATTGCCATGAAAGCCTCTAACCCCTCCACATCCCAGCAAAACCTTTGTTTGGCTATGTTACCGCTTGCTCAGCCTTTCTTATAGTGTTTCTAGCTGCAGGTGCAATTGCTTCCATGTGTCAACATGGACATTCTTTTGTTATCACAATATTATTGCTATTTAATTTAATGCACATATATACTTGGTAAAAGGTGGAAGGCTTGTCTTTTTGCTCGGTGTTTTGTTCCACTCTTGCTGCCCCTAGTTACTTGTGAACCGGTGTTATGTTCCATAATCGAGCGCTCCTAACATGCTCGGGGTTGTTATGGGGACCCCTTGATTTTTGTTTTGGGATAAAAATTATCTAGCAAGGCTCAACATTGGTACTATATTTGCCTAATAACTAATAAAATTGCATAGGGACCCACCGGCACCCGTGGATAATTTAATCAACCCTCGGGCCAGTGCTCCTCATGAGTGTTGGTCCAAACTAGAGCACTGTGCGGGGCCAACCCGGGGCAACTTGGGAGATTTTTATCAGGCCACTGTACGCGTCGCTCATCTGTTGTGCCCTGAGAACGAGATACGCGGCTCCTATCGGGATTGTCGGCGTGTCGGGCGGCCTTGCTGGATTTGTTTTACCTTCCTCGAATGTCTTGCATGAGGAACTCTGATCTTCTTCGGGCTATCTCGAGGTGTCGGATTTCCTTTGGAATTGCCTAGGATGATCACGAAATCCGTGGTCGAGGTTATTCCCGCGGCGTGTGGTTAATTTTTGATGGACGAGTTGGAGAACCCCTCTAGGGATAAATCTTTCAGAAAGTCGTGCCCGCGGTTATGTGGCAAACTTGATATTTTGTTTAATAGCCGGTCATAGTAAACTTGAAGTAAACTCAACTAAAATATACCAACTATGTGTGTAACCGTGACTGTCTCTTCTCGTGAGTCCTTATCCGAGAGAGAACATGGTGGGGTTATGTCTGACGTAAGTAGGTGTTTAGGATCACTTAGTGGTCACTATTAGTTCACATCTGTTATGCCTAGACCACCATACTTTAGTTTTTGTATTCGTAAGTTAGCCACTCAAATAAATGCTTAGTCACTTGCTGCAGCCTCACCACTTAAGCATACCTCACCCATTAAGCTTTAATAGTCTTGATACCCTTGTAAATGAGATTGCTGAGTCCTTGTGGCTCATAGATTACTACAACAATAGTTGCAGGTACATGTAATGCGATGATTTGATGTGAGGGTGATGCTTGTTTGATTTGGAGTTATTTTCCTTCTTCATCATCAATCTAGGATGGGTTCCAGGCGGTAGCCTGGGATAGCAAGGATGAATGTCATTTTATCGTTTGTTTTCGTCCGTAGTCGGACCCTGCTCTTCTGTATGATGTTTGAATATGTTGATGTATTTATGTGATATTGATGTAGCTTGTGGCGAGTGTAAGCCAATTCCATATACTCATCTCTTCTGTACATGTACTTGTATTGATATTCATTCTTGCAACATGACGAGATGTGCTTCTATCCCTGTCGAGGCCCTCGTGTCAAAATAAGGATAGGATCGCATCTTGGATGCGACACTCGCCTATCCACACAATGCTATCTTCCTGAAACGCAGAGTGGGTTAGTTACAAGAGAAACAACATTAGACTCACAAAACATGCTTGATGGGGATCGACGAAGGGAAGTTGCCCCGCGTGTAGTCGTCAGCTTCAGGAACCACCTGGTGCTGCAAAATATGATATTCGATGTAGTACCTTCATCTTGATGACGATGGTCTGATGGAGTTAACAGACAACTCTAGCATTCCAGATGGAAGTAATTATTTTAGGCAGTACTGGTAGGAAACGTTTGTAGGGTGATGAGATAATGTCCACATATGCAATGATTTATGTACTTCTTGTGATTGTACATATGAGAACATCACTAATAGTTTTGTAAATTTGATCATATGAATATTCCCTCTATCAAACAAATAAACATATATAGTTCGTGTATCCATTTGTTAAACAGGACAAACATTGTTTTCTAAAAAAATTAACATGAGATTGTACGAAGAACTCTGCAATTATATTTGATAAAGGACGCCCATAATCACTAGACGTTCAGTTTGGGGCTTCCAAGACCGAACAACTAGTTCGCGAGGGGAGGGACGTTCGACCAAATGAGATTTGCTGGGCCTCTTCCCAATCGTGAATAAAAAACATGAAAACAACAAAAAACAGTAAAAAATGAAGAAGAAAAAAGGAACTCCTTGCTCAAAAGAAAAGTTACTGCAAAATTGCCATTGTTGCTGATCCAATGGAGATAAAACAAAACGTCATCCGCCAATCCACTTTGTCGTCCCCGTTGTCCTCGGTAACCTAAATTTTTTGATATGGATTTGCCATAAGACCTTAGATGAATTTGACATATGTCCATAAATTAATTTGCCATGTTATGAACATAATAACCCATAGAAAAAGGAAAATGTTAAAAATGTGCCATGTGTATGAATTTGCCATGTGTCAATGATGGAATTAGCCATATGAAAAAATGAATTTTCTATGTTATGAAGACGCAAAAGAATAATTTTCCATTATAGACGGCAAAACCTGTATGAAACCCTATGCAAATCATGAAAAAAATTGCACGGGTGACAAAAAAACTAAAGTGGGGCACAGATTTGCCATGGCCAAAATCCTCCTTAGTTGATGTTGTGTCATTACATGAATTCCCAGAAATTATCATGGCAACAAAAATATGTTCAGAAAATGTTATGGCGAAGAAATACAAATGAATAGAATGAACAGTACATAAAAGAAATTTGCCATGTATATAAATAACACAAATTATTACTTAAAAATCACAAAGGTATATTAAAATTTTCGTGGCATTTGACCTAAAATGACATGCTTTGTAAAGGAATTTTAAGTTAATCTTCCATGCCATGGCAAATGTTCTAAGATTTGAAGACATAAATTGTTTTAGTAACATTGCAAGTTTGTATTTATGATGACTTCACAAAAGTTGTAAGATTTTTTCCATGGCAAAGTTTGGTATTGGTGACGTGACAAAAGTTTTGATATATTTTTCCAAGTCTACATTTGCCATGTTATGGAGTATGAATTGTCCATGCCCTGTAAATTATAATTGCCATGATTCGTTGTGTCTTCTGCCATGTCCATCCGAAGAATGTTGCCGTGCAAGAAGTTTTGATCCTTTGAAATTTGTTTTGCCATGGCGATCACATTACGATATCACTACAACTTAAGATGGTTTATCTAAAAAAAAATCGAAATTTTACATGCCATGGCAAGAAAATAACATCTATAATTACTGATTTTAGTTGACATGGCAAGTTTGCCATGTTTTTTAACATCTTAGATTGCACATCTTTCTAAATATTTTATGTTCCCATGGCAAGTTTGCCATGTTTTTGAACAACTTAATTAAAGAAGTTTGTCGTGTTTGCCATTTTTGTGAACAATTTAATTAGAAAAGTTTGCCATGTTTTTTAGCATATTAATTTTTCCATGTTATTGAACATCTTACGTAGTCTTGTTTTTGAACAACCTAAGTTGCCAGGGCAAGATTGCCGTGTTTTTGAAGATCTATAAGTTTGCCATGTTTTTGTACATCTTAAGTTGCCATCACTACGAAGTTTACACTACGAGAGTTATCATCATGGCACCATATGCAAACAAAAGGTTTGGCGGAAAAAAAATGTTTCTCTAGACACAAGGCAAATTTTGAAAAATGGAGAAAACATCTTAAGTTGAGCAAATTTAAGTAGATATGGCAACATTCTTTGGATAGATATGAAAATTACAAAAACACAGCTATAAATTTACTGATGTTAGTTGCCATGCAAGTTCAAAAACTATATATTCGCATCTAGGCACTGACAATTGTATGAAAAAGAACATGGCAAGTTATTGATTTTTTTTGCCATGAAAAGTCATGGCATACAGTCATGTTTAGTAATCAGAAAAAGACAAAAAAATGCCATGACAACACAACTTTCTCCTAAACGTATCTATGTTTTCTAAACTTGTCGCATTATCAACTTTAAAAAATGGTCAAATTGTTGTGGAGAAGCATTGTCAACTTGCCAGCATATTGCCCCATTGCAACTATAGATTATCCCTACTATTTATAAACCAGAGCAAGAAGTACAGATGCAAATTTACATTCAATAACATTCAAGACAACAAAAAGCACAAGTCACAAAAGTCTTTGGAAAAAAAATTATGCAGATCTCCATGTGTTGGTAAATGCTTTTCGTACCTATCATAAGGACACTAAGGCCATCTCCAAGACAAACCCATAAACCTCCTGCAATGGTTCGAGCCACGCGATTCGGACTACGAAAGCCATCTAATACGGCCATTTATCGGTCCGGAGGCCATTTCTCCCGCAAACCGGAAAAATATGTGAGGAGGTTTGTGGGAGTCCGAACCGTTAGTTTGCACGATTTTGACCGCCTAGCCCACCAACCCACCTTCCTCCCGCGCATTTCCCACATGACGCCAGCTGCCTGCATTCATGCCGTTGCAGAGTGGCCGCTCCCGAATGAAGAGCGGACACGACCTCTCACTGGCACGGACATTGAGGCGGCTCGCCGACCGAGGAGGCCGTTTGGGACACGTGTCCGGTGTCCGCGCCCTTCAATGACGTAGACACGTGATTGTATGGGACGGGAAGGATATTTGCCATGCCCATTCAATGCCCCGTCCATCCGTATGCCACCATTAAACAAGCTCGCTGGCCAATAAACCCACTTCGGCATCCCACATTGACATTTGGCCTCACCGGAATCCCCTATTGAAGGGCTGCCACACCCGGCTATCTCGAGAGCACAACGCATCCGCTCGACATATTCTCCACATCCTCCTTCCTTGCACCACATCCGCCATGACCACAGCCGACGAAGCTCTGTGGGACATCCTTTCCCCATAGATGAAGCAGGAGGGGACCGCGCTTGCCGCCGGCTGGCAGAGCCGTCGTGCCAGGCGGATCGAGGCCGGGTTGCCGGTCAGCTCGCCCGAGGTTTATGGCGACGACGAGGACGACACCACGATGAAGACGGGATCCGATGACACCGCCCCAGCTCCCGCGCCTCATGTGCACACCGGCTACATCATGGCGCAGGCGCAGGTGCATTACAATGCCGCCATGACAGAGTGGTAGCCTGCGCCGACACATACGTTGGTGCTAGAGTGGATGCTTCAGCAACATCGGCTTGCAATGGGTCAAATCGACGACGAGCGCACGGGCCAAGAGGCCCTGGCAGCCATTGTCGCGATGAACCCGAACTTCATCATGGAGCAGCGTGCCATCGGCGCTCAAGCCGCCGCTCGCCCGTCATGGAGGCGCAGTTCCAGGCGACCGCGGAGGAGAACAGCACCACCTGCATCTCCTACATGTCGTTGATGAACTATCAGGCCGCCCGGTGAGGCGACGACAACTAAGGCACCACCATTTGCCTCATGGACCTCACGTCCACCACCGGCGAGTATAGGGCGAGGACTCCCCCGAGGATGAGTAGGGCACGGGAGGCGGCAGGTGTCCCATGTGGGTCGGTTCGTCTCCCGTGTTCTACTCTTCCTCGTCGGAGACCACACCTTCACTTCATCGTTCTTATCGCCGGCACTAATGTAAATGGAGGATGGAGGACGACACGGGATTGGACGCCGGCCGCCGCTGTCGTAGGATAGGTTTAGGGGCGGGTCTTTTTCTTATTCTAGAGGTTTGAAATGTAATAAAATCCATCGTGTTTGTATGAATCCGTCATGTTTGGATGAAATCCGGACATGTTTGCACGAATTTCATCCGGCCGGTTCGAGTTGTTGTTAAAATATATGCGGCTAGCATTAGATGTCGTTCTTCCGTATCCGTGTCCGCGGATTGGTCCCCTGTCTGCGGACGCATGGTAAGAAATTTGCGGATTGATGTTAGATGCCCTAACCACTCTTCAACAAAATTCACGTACAGCATAGCAAAAGCATGTTCAGTTTACAAACATTCAGAAGCTGAACATCTCACAAAAGCATGCCTAGTCTTTGTTTCATATCACTCGGAAATTGGGCAAGAAGCATAGCTAAGCGACACAACAAACCTTTGCGACGGATCAGATGTTTTGTGAGGCTCAGTGGACACCACGGTGGACGTCTCCCTCGCGCTCGCGCCGGGTATGGATGAACACACCTGTGACCGTGCCGCCGGCGACGAGCAGCACGAGGAACAAGGCCATCCACTGCCCATCCAGACGGATGCCGTCGCGCCGCACCGGCCACCATCAATCGGCAGGTCCAACCACCTCCCAGCCACGGCGGTGTGGTCGCCATCGCCGCCATGGACAAGCGCCTCGGCCATCTAGGCTGCTCCAACTACGGCAGCCCCGACGACTCTTCAGAGAGGGAGAAGAGGAGCGGCACTAGACGGCTGGGAAGAAACCTGGCTGCGCTCAGGGCCGCCGTCGCGGGGTCGATCCCGTGGCTGATTCTTCCCGATGGTGGACTGTTCAGTATGGGGCCTATGGGCTGGGAGTGGGACCGAGTCACGCTCGTACAAGTAAAGGGACGACTCCAATGCGTATACGTTGATCGTCCCTGAATCCTACTCGTACGTCGATCCCTAACTGATTCCTACTCGCGTTGCGCAACTTTTCCTCTCCATATATGCAACCCAAACGCCCTCCCCAAACAATCAAAGAACCACAGAAGCCAGCTTCACCTTTCACCGTCGGAACTAAATTCGCCGGTAGCACTAAAAACCCAAGTCAGCGATCGATCGGCCGGCTGGGAACACGTCTTAGTGCCGTCTTTTGGTAGATTGGAGAGTACTTCTGCCATGGAATCATGTCAGTCCGACCTCCAGGAGTCCTGCACTGCCACACTGGATGAGGTGCTAAAGCCGGTGGAGGCGCCATCTGACGGTGAAGGATGCCCCATATGCTACGATCAAGAGGGAGGAACGAGCGCGTGGAAGGAGACGGTGTGTAGGCACATCTTCCATGGGCGGTGCGTGGAGAGGTGGCTCCGGACGAAGGGAAGTTGCCCCGTATGTCGGCGTCAGCTTCAGGAACCACCTGGTCCTGCAAAACGTGATATTCGACGTAGTCCCTTCATCTTAATGGCGATGGAATTAACAGACAACTCTAGCCTTCCAGATCGAAGTAACTATTTTAGGCAGTACAGGTAGGAAACGTTTGTAAGGTGATGAGATAATGTCTGACATATGCAACGATTCGTGTACTTATTGTAGTTATACATGTGAGAAAATCACTAAGAGTTTCGTACTCATCCCGTTCCTACGTAGTTGCCTTTTAACAAATTTACTATAGACTATATACGAAGCAAAATGAATGAATCTATACTCTAAATTATGTCTATATATACATGCATATGTAGTCCATAGAGAAATCTCTACAAAGACAAATATTTAGAAACGGAGGGAGTATTATTTTTATTTGATCATATGAATATTCTCTCTATCAAACAAATAAACATATATAGTCCGCGTATCCATTTGTTAAAGTAGGACAAACGTTTTTTCTCCTAAAGAAATTAAAATGAGATTGTACGAAGAAGACTGCAACTATATTTGACAAAGGGACCAATAGCTCCTATGCGACACCTTTGATGAGAATTGGATGGAGTACGACGTACTTGAGGCAAACGGCTCTCGTGCGAATGCCCAAATAACCAAGTCCCACTTGGGCGATTAAAATGGTCGTCCACGGAGTGAGGTTATGTGGGTCCCACTTGGCAGTACTTCTAGTTACGGGTCCCACTTGACAGTGCATCAGGTGAAACTTGTCCCCGTGCCTATCTGTGTGAACCTGTGTTGCTCCCTCCTCTTCGTTTCCGGTGACAATGGCGGAGCTTTTGTTCTCGGTGACAACAGCGGCGGAGCTTTTGTTCTCGGTGACGGCGGCGACTTTGGTGAGTAAATCCGGAACCCTTGTCTTGCCTGTTTCCCTCCGTGTCGAGTTAGATCTCATCGCATAGCCTTTGTTTTCCTCTGTTTTTGGTCGATTTGATCCAGATTTGGGTGAGGCGGAGGGGGGCTGAAGGCGATGGAGCCGCCAGAGACAACAACATTGACTAGGTAATCCCTTAACGTGCATCCTTTCATTACAAGAAATATGCTAACTTGCGACCATCAATATTAGTTACTGAATGGTCATTGTTTTTCACTTACGACCTTTTTATGACAAAAAACAGTTGGTCAAAAGCTGAGCGTCGTTAATGGAAATTAACGACATTTCTTCTGGATTGGTCGTAGACGTTTACGACCAAAAAAAAGGTCATAGGTTCTATGACCAATCATTTTAGTCGTTAGAAGTCTACCCACACCACGTCGGATCCAACGTGGCAAGCTGACTTGAAAAATTACGACCAATTGGATTGGTCGTTGATAAGAATCAGCCCGGTCCAATTCAGTGTCTATATGGGCTGATCCCATGAATTCAGCCTTTTTAATTATAATCTTGTTGTCATTCTGGTCAACTACGTGGGCCTGGCCCAATATTTTTGCCTTTTTGTTTTTGGGTTGTGGCCTTTCTCGCTCAATGGTTTCAGCTTTTTTTGAGAAGATGGATCCAGTACTCAAACGGGTCCAGATGTTTTCAATTCGGTAGTAAATAAATTACCAATATTCAAATCAGAACAGACAGAAAGCACATGTAATACTTCAAATAACAGCCAAAATAAGTCAGTTACATCATATAACATAGATACAAGTGTATCTACATCCACAAGCTCTACAAGTCTCTACGGGTGAAATCACAGCCACAAGCTCTACAAGTGCCCTTTGACAGCTTCGAGTGACCCTTCATGACAGTAGGAATATGGTTTCTATCATTCCCGATTTGAGAAACACCAGGCTTCAGGGTCTTCCCCATAGTGTCGACCAAGATCTCACCCTTCATGGGCGTTGTCGTGGTTTTGTCACGACAGATGTCCGAGGACTTAAGTTCGACGCCATCACTAAGGTGATGGACTCAAAGGGGTTGGTTGGGACGAAGGACACTAGTTTACCCAGGTTCGGCCCCTCAAGAAGAGGTAAAAACCTACGTCTTGCTTGTGTTGTATTGATTGGAGTATCGATTACAAGGGAGCGGATTTGCTTGACCTAGTTCTCGATTAGTTGGTTTCTGTGTAAGTCGCCCCGGGTCTCGCCTTTATATAGGAGGCTAAGCCCACAGGTTACACAAGTCTCATACCGACTCTTACAACATATCTGAGTCTATCTCTATGTCGCCTTACCATCTTTGGCAAGCCGCCTTCGGGCGGCTTAACCACCTGGGTCTTCATGCTATCTTCCGTTCCGGGCCTTGTCTTGGCCCATCTTCGTAAGCCTTCACACGGCCAGGCTTACGTCCTTGGCCCATCTGCCTTGGTCTGGACTATGAGCCGCCAGGTACGACCCGGCCCCATCTGGGCAGGTCTTACCACGGGGTTATATCCCCAACATTAGGCCCCAGGCTGATTTGAGTTTGCTCATGTCAATCATCCATTTTACTTGGTGGCGAGTCTCACTCTTCATCACCTGAAAGTAAGATATGTAACCCGCCGTGACGTCATACCGGATATTCCAAAAAGATTCCCTCACGACCACAACGGATCTTTCATCATTAAACCGACGGCCTGAAAATTGAGGCATCCATCTCGGTCGGTCAGTTTCGGTCGCCTTGATTCCCGCGCCCCTTTCCTCTTTCCAGCCTCTTAAATAGGACCACGGAGGGTCCTTCTCATTTCCTTCGCTTCCTACACCTCTTCTTCTTCCTCTCGACGCCGCCGCCCCGAGCTCCCTTGCTCCGGTGAAAATTCATCGCCGTCGTCGCCCTAGGCCATTGCATCAACCTGAACGGACCAGAGTACTGCCCGCGACCGCCGCATCATCTCCGGTATATTTTTCTCCATCCCCTAGATCTGTAGCTTAGGGTGACAAATCCATGGAGTTATTCGGTTCGCTAGAGCGCAAGTTCTTCGTAATGCCAAACAACATATAGACCAGTAGGTCATGCAATGATTCTCTTCCCGTTGCGGTAAACCGTAGGAAATCACCAACAATCTAGTACATATCTGTAGTTGTTTCCCTTTACTGTCCTCAAACTTTGCTAGTTCTTCCCTCAGTTCGTCACTAGGTCTCAAATAAATCGGTTTTTCCTCTATCCGTAGATCTGTCACTGCAAAGATAATACGTGAATCATGTTTTCCACACTTAGCTGTATTTTGCTTCGTTGCTCTGCAATGTAACCCGCCATTAAACTTCCGGCTCTCGCCATGAACTGCACCGGCGGCTTAGCTTTGTAGAGATTAGATTTCATCAGCCTCCCTTAGTTGTCTATCACCTTCTAACTCGCTGCACAATGTTACTTTCCACAGTTTGAAGACGACATTATGCCTCGTGTGTCCTCTTCCTGTAACCGGGTCGGCTCCGTAGTCTCTAAGGAATTTTTGAAGGATTTTGTAGACGCAGGGACCTTGCCAGCCAAAGATGTCATTCATTGGCGGGTTCTAGGCAATGAGAAGAAACCCATCCGACAAGAAGGCGAAGTAGTCATATTCACAAACCACCTTATACACAGTTTCAGCCCGCCCGGCTTTAAATTTTTCCGAGACATCCTTCATTTCTTCAAGCTGCATCCTCAAGATATTGCACCCAACTCCGTCTCAAACATGTGCAACTTCCAAATTCTCTCTGAAGTTTACTTACAAGAAGAGCCGTCGGTTGACCTCTTCCGTGAGTTCTTCTATGCAAACCGTCAGACAGAAGTAGCAGCTGGCCCAAGCTTGGAGCTCGACGGAATCTCCATCCAAAGAAGACGGGATATGACCTTTCCGGCTGTTCGAATGCCAAGTAACCCCAAGCGCTGGAACAAAACCTGGTTTTATTGCAAAGAAACCTCTCCAGAGGCAGAACATCCATTGTCGGGTTATCGCCCGACCCGACTCCGCACCAATACTGAACTCCGGACCGAATATCGACCTCCGAACGGGCGAAGTATGCTCTGGCTTACACTAAAATTAGAGCCCTCATGGACAATGGTCTAACAGGGATGGATCTGACCCGCTGTTGGATCTCTTAGGGAGTCATGCCTTTGAGCCAGAGAAGTCGTCTCATGTGTGAATACACAGGTGATGCCAATGACCCCCTCTGCTTTAATCCTACCACATTGTGAGAAGATAACATCATTGCTGCCATCAAAAGCCTTGTTCATGAGTCTCAAGGATCTTGCCGCGCCATTGGATTATCACCCTTTTGTGCCGCAAACCCGGCCCTAGATGTAAGGGAAACTCCCAATCTCCTTACTTCTGTGTTACCTATTCATGTATGTCTGCAATCTTAACCTCTTCCGGGGGCTTCTATTTTCAGGATAACTCCAGCTTCTGGAAGAAGAAATACGTTCCTCCTCCAAAAAAGTCTAAGGAGAAGACCTGCGGCCGAAAGAAGAAGAATGTACCTCAAGAGCAACCTGAGGTTGATGATTCAGAGGTAGAACTTGACTCTTGACCGTCTTACCTTACTATGCACCTTACTGATAATAATAACTTCACAGGACGAGACGGAGACAAGCCACGCCAACGCTCCTGAGGTAACCTATGTCTCATCTGACTCGGAACATCTTGCACCACAGAAGATACGGCAGGTCGTCCGAAAAGTCCTATTTTCTCATCCTCTTGCTTACTTAGACCCTAACTTTCTTTTGAAAAAGCAACAGCAACTCTCCCGACGCCAGACCCGTAGGCCGGCTTTAAAGATCTTATGGCCGGGTTGTCTCACTCTCTGGTTCAACGGAAACGGCCGGCTGAGGTATTTGTTTTACTTGGTTTAATTTTGTCAACCTTGCCTTACAACTTTACTATGTCTTTATAATGCTTTAACTGCTTTCAGGAATCGCCCCTTCATCAGGTGACTCTACGGCAACCAAGATGTCGCCTCTAAAGATCAACCCAGAGTATGTGCTTTCATGCTTCCATCCTATCTTTGTTATCCTTGAACTTTATACAATAACCTTCTATGTTTTCCAGGGCTCAAGCAAAACGAAGGAAAACCGTCGGGTCTACCTCGGCCCCCACTGCCCAAGAACCGGAGGCTGCCCAGCCGGACTCTCTGGTTGCACACGATGATGCTTTTGCTATCTCAAAGGATGTGCGTGAAGGTGGCCCATGAAACGACAACTGAGAGTCCTCCGAGGACCAAATCTAAGCCGCCAAGCCCTTCAATCGCTGTTGATGATTCAGATATTCCAGACGTCATCATTACCGGTACCGGTTTTCAAACTCCTGAACCTCGTGTGTTGACAAAGCACACTGAGAAAACTGAAGCCTCTGACAAGCTAGACTTTGAGCTTCCCGGGCTAGAGAAGTTAACTTCTGATGAGGTACACACCGGTTATTTGAACCGCCTCTCCACAAGCCGGAACATGGAGCTCAAACTTGTTAATCTGATGAAGAATAAATATGAGGTACTCCTTCTTTTCCTTACACCCTTATGTAGCCCCCAAGAGCCGGTTTAATATTTGTTAATGGTAAACTGGGTCTTCCAATCCATGCCTTAAGTAGAACCACTTAGCATGTAGCCCCAAGTATCGGCTTAATATGTAAATGTTGAGCCGGTACTTAGTTTTAAGTAGTTGATCAAGTGTAGCCCCCAAGTTCGGGTCAGTATAGAAATAATGGGCCAAACTTCCATGTAGATTGAACAAAGAGCCATATGTAGCCCCCAAGTGCCGGCTTATCTTTGACAAACATGAGTCGGAACTTCATTGTAGATTTTAGAAAACAAGGTTGTAGCCCGCAAGTGCCGGCTTAACTTGATGAAGATGAGCCGGAACTTTACTTGTAGTCTTGGAGAACAAATAGACATTAGCCCCCAAGTGTCAAGTATATTTCTTGCAATCTGCTTGAAACTTGCATTATATTTGTTAACTTAACCATCTGGCAATATGTTATCCTGGCGAGTTACCCCTCTTTTACTTTTTGTATGTCACAGGAGGCTTTAAGCAATGTCGATTCTGAACTGACCGGCTTGAAGAGTAATCTGGCCTCCCGGCAAGCCGCCATAAGTGAAGCAGAGGAGAAGTGCCGGCTTACTGTCGAAGAGCTTACAAAAGCTAAATCTGAACTTGTTGCTTTCAAAAAAGCTATTGAGGCGGAGCAAACTGCTCTGGCCAAACGTGCAGACGACGCTGATAAGCGACTCATGGTCGTATCAGACGAGTTGCAATCCTTGAAGCGCCATATCTCCAAGATGACATCTGCTATCTTTGGTAAGTACTAAAGATTCATTCAATCCTCTTGCTTGAAAAGTTACACGGGCGGCTTATAACATAAAATCCGTCTTGTGTAGGTCAAAGAAGCTGTCAACTTGGTGCTGACGGCCTATTGCAGCTGAAAGCTTCTATACTTTGTCAGAGCAATTGTATTGCGGTACTCTCTGCACTATTAGGGCTATGCTGAACAAGGAAAGCATCCCCAAGTTCATGAAAGGAGTCATAGAGATGCTGTCAACTCTGCCAAAGCATCAAAGAACTCCAAAAATCAGCCTCCAGGAAGGGAGCCATTGCAGCCATAAGCCGAGCTTTGGCCTTTGCCCCGGAGCTAACTCCTGAAGAGATGATGGATGGCTTTCCGTCAAAGAAGGACGACGGCTCAGAATTCACAGAAGCCGACTATGCTCGTTGCATGAAGGCCTCCAAGGTCCTTGCTTCAATGTTAGCAGAAGAAGTGAATCTGTCAACATACAAGCAGCTTACAACGCTGAGAACAAACGAGTGCGCGGCCCAACCTTCGAGGCCAGGGATTTAACTCCTGCACGTCTTCAGCATCTCTTTGCTCCTGAAATTGACCCGCCTCCCCTCTTTGAA
This sequence comes from Hordeum marinum, assembly GCA_022496015.1. NCBI lineage: Eukaryota > Viridiplantae > Streptophyta > Magnoliopsida > Poales > Poaceae > Hordeum > Hordeum marinum. The sequence goes on from CM039674.1 coordinate 91,103,554, forward strand.
GAGGCAAACTTTGAAGCTTTAACCAACCGCAACTAGGACGTGGACAATCTCCAGATCAAGGAGGTCGAAGATCCGCCGCAGGATGACTAGCCATCCAGCTGATCAACTTGGCAATACCATGATATAACCCGGCTTCATGACCCGCCGAAATTCGGGGCAGTGTAAAAAACTTTAAGTCCCGCATTTTGATCTCTGTGGAGAGCGTTGTAATAGGCCTTTAGAAAAACCTTGTCTTGCCTGATCTATGCCATCGTGCACATAAGCAATCGCACGGCTTTAACATATTATATCTTCCTTGTTATTCAATTCATATTAGATGTCGTGGCTGCTCTTCTTAGAAAAACAGCCTGTGAGAGCAGAATACTTTCCGCATTGTTGGAAGGGCGGCTTAGAATAGCACAACCCGGAGGTGTTGTACCTTTTTTCTAAATCATGTGCCGGTTCTTCTGGGTCTCTAAGCGAGATTAACCGACAGGAAGTGTAACGCCCCAAAAAGAGACACGGCAGGGTATGAATACCCTGGTAGCCCATAAACTGCCTCTCACATGACATAAATCCGTCGTTTTAACCTTAAACAGTGCAGGGTCTTTAAAAGATTAACTGTCTAAGAGTACGAACGGGCCACATAGCGGAGAGTCGGCAGTAGATGATAGAGTTTATCCTTGCTTTCTGTAAGCCGGCCCTCACGTGACAAGAACCGTTAGTTTAACCTTAACCAGTAGAGGGTCTCTATCGAGATTGGCCATCAGTTTTCTTTGAACCGGCTCAGGGTCTCTAAGCGAGATTAACTAGCAAGAGTTTGGCGGGTCACACAGCGGAGCAACATCAGCTTACACGCAGGTTTAACCTGGTGGCTTAAGAGCTGATCAAGAGGGTATGTAAGCTAAACCTGGTGGGTTGGAAGCCCCCAAATGACCTTGTTGACGGAATCAACTATTTGTCTTAACAGCGGATCAATAGGGTTTGATAACCTAAACCCGGTGGGTTGGAAGCCCCCTAGATGACCTGTTGACAGAGTCAAATTTTTAGCTTAAGAGCCGATCAATAGGGTCTGATAAGCTAAACCCGGCGGGTTGGAAGCCGCCTAGATGACCTGTTGACAGAGTCAACTTTTTGGCTTTGGAGCCGATCAATAGGGTCTGATAAGCTAAACCCGGCGGGTTGGAAGCCCCCTAGATGACCTGTTGACGGAGTCAACTTTTTGGCTTAAGAGTCGATCAATAGGGTCTGATAAACTAAGCTCAGCGGGTTGGAAGCCCCCTAATTGACCTTTTTGCACAAACAGAGATATGCGAAACGGGAGAGACCCCGGCTTGTAGGGATGCCAACTTTATTCATATATATATGATATGTACAATGATGGTGTACAATGTCAAGTCTCGATGACTCGGGTATAGTAAGGCTGCATATGCGCTATGTTCCCCGGCCGGCGGGTCTCCTGCCCAGAAGTGCTTGATTCATCTCGTATGTCAATGAGGTAATACGACCCATTGTTGAGATTTCTGTTGACCACGAAAGGTCCTTCCCATGGAGGGGATAACTTGTGTGCATCTGTCTGGTCTTGAATCAACCGCAACACTAAATCGCCTTCTTGAAACGTCCGGGTCTTAACTCTGTGGCTATGATAGTGACACGGGTCTTCCTGATAAATCGTCGATCGGGCCGCCACCAGATCCCACTTTTCGTCCAAGGCATCCAACGCGTCTTGACGTGCTCTTTCATTATCCGCCTCAACGTAAGCCGCCACCCGTGGAGAGTCATGACGTATATCGCTTGGTAACACGGCTTCCGCGCCATAAACCAGGAAGAAAGGCATATAGCCTGTTGACCTGTTGGGAGTAGTTCTGATGCTCCATAAGACGGACGACAACTCCTCTACCCAACAACCCAGAGTTCGTTAAAAAGGAACCATAAGCCGGGGTTTGATACCTCTCAAGATTTCCTGGTTAGCACGCTCTTCCTGATCATTTGATTGTGGATGAGCAACCGCAGAAACGTAAGGTCGGATGTGCTCACTTTCACAGAACGCTTGCATAGCCCCCTTGGATAATTTTGAGCCATTATCTGTGATGATGCTGTCAGGGTAACGAAAATGGTAGATCAGCTTTTTAACAAACTGAACCGCCATAGCCGCGTCACACTTGCTGACCGGCTCAGCTTCTACCCACTTGGTAAATTTGTCCACGGCCACCAAGAGGTGGGTCTTCTTGTCCTTGGATCTCTTGACAGGCCTGACCATATCAAGTCCCCCTACTGCAAACGGCCAGGTAATTGGAATCATGCGCAACTCCTGAGCCAGGACGTGAGCACGCCGGCCGAACTTTTGACATCCATCGCACTTGCGAACCAAGTCTTCCACATCCCTATGATCCGTCAGCCAGAAGAATCCATGTCGAAAAGCCTTGGCCACTAGAGATTTTGAACCGGCGTGATGACCACAATCGTCAGCATGAATTTCATTCAAAATTTCCTTGCCTTCTTCAGGCGAGACACAACGTTGAAAGACGCCAATGACGTTGAACTTATGTAACTCACCATTGATGATTGTCATGGACTTAGACCGCCTGATGATCTTCCTCACCAGGGTTTCCTCCTCAGGTAACTCATCGCGAGTCAAATGCGCCAGATAAGGCACAGTCCAGTCAGGAATAGCATGTAGAGCCGCCACCAGCTGCCCCTCAGGGTCAGGTATAGCTAAGTCTTCCTCTGAAGGTAACTTAACTGACGGGTGATGTAGCACGTCTAAGAAAACATTAGGCGATACCGGCTTACGCTGAGAGCCCAGTCTTGAGAGTGTGTCGGCCGCCTTGTTCTTGCGACGATCAACATGATCCACTTGATAACCCTTGAAATGGACAGCAATGACATCCACCACTTGACAATAAGCCGCCATCCGCGGGTCCTTGGAATCCCAAGTGCCTGAAACTTGGTGGGCCACGAGGTCTGAGTCGTCGAGACACCAAACCCGGCTCAAGTTCATCTCTTTAGCCACCCGGAGGGCATGAAGCAGAGCTTCGTACTCAGCTGCATTGTTAGTACAAGGAAACATCAATCTTAACACGTAACGAAACTTGTCACCTTTGGGGGAAGTTAAGACAACCCCTGCCCCTGATCCTTTCAGTTGCCTAGATCCATCAAAGTGGATTGTCCAATATGTGTTATCCGGCTTTTCCTCGGGCGCCTGACACTCCGTCCAGTTGTTTATGAAATCCACTAAGGCTTGAGATTTGACCGCCGTGCGAGGCACGTATTTCAGATTAAGAGGTTCAAGCTCTAATGCCCACTTAGCAATCCTGCTGGTGGCTTCTCTGTTTTGAATTATGTCTCCTGACGGGGCAGAGCTAACCACTGTGATCTGGTGCCCCAGGAAGTAATGCTTCATCTTACGATTGTCCATGAACACCCCATATACCAACTTCTACCAATGTGGATACCTCTGCTTGGACTTTGTCAGGACTTCACTTATATAATAAACTGGCCTCTGAACTGGATATTCCTTCCCTGCCTCCTTACGCTCAACGACGATCACGGCGCTGACTGCCCTGCTATTAGCCGCCACGTATAAGAGCAAAGGTTCCTTCTTAGCCAGAGCCACTAAGACTAGCGGCTCAGTGAGCTGTCTCTTGAGTGCCTCAAACGCCTCACCCGCTGCCGTACTCCAGACAAAGTTGTCTGTCTTCTTCATCATCTGGTACAAAGGGATGGCCTTCTCACCAAGGCGGCTTATGAACCGGCTTAACGCAGTGATCCGCCCTGCCAGGTGCTGAACATCATTGATGCACGCCGGCTTAGACAGGGAAGTGATAGCCTTGATTTTTTCTGGATTAGCCTCAGTGCCACGCTCAGAAACTAGAAATCCTAAGAGCTTGCCCGAAGGAACACCAAAAACACACTTAGCCGGGTTAAGCATCATCTTGTAGACCTGTAAGTTGTCAAAGGTCTCCTTCAGGTCGTCAAGCAGAGTCTCATTCTTCCTTGATTTAATCACAATATCATCCACATATGCATGAACGTTGCACCCAATTTGACTGTGAAGACAATTTTGTACACAACGCTGGTAAGTCGCCTGGGCACTCTTGAGCTCGAAAGGCATGGACACATAGCAGAAAGCACCAAAAGGCGTGATGAAAGTCGTATTCTCTTGGTCCTTGACTGCCATCTTGATCTAATGATAATCAGAATAAGCATCCAGGAAGCATAAACTCTCACAACCCGCCATTCCATCGATGATCTGGTCGATACGGGGGAGAGCAAATGGGTCAGCTGGACACGCCTTATTGAGATCTGCGTAATCCACACACATGCGCCACGTGCCGTTCTTCTTAAGCACTAGCACCGGGTTAGCAAGCCACTCTGGGTGAAACACTTCAATGATGAAACCAGCTGCCAGGAGTCGGGCCACCTCTTCCCCAATGGCCTTACGCCTCTCTTCATTGAACCGCTGTAAGAACTGTTTGACCGGCTTTAATTTAGGATCCACATTAAGGTGGTGCTCAACAAACTCTCTCGGTACACCCGGCATGTTAGACGGCTTCCATGCAAAGATGTCTTGATTCTCATGGATGAATTCGATGAGCACACTTTCCTATTTGGGATCCATATTGGCCCCAAAGATAAACTGCTGAGATGAGTCGCCCAGAGTAAAATCCACTAGCTTGGTGTCATCCGCCAAAAACTTGAGGGGCGGCTCAGATTCTGTGGTGGGCTTTTTGAGCGGAGTCATGTCTTCTGGGTCAACATTTTCCTTATAAAACTTGAGCTCTGCTTCCGCGCAACTTGACTCTGCATAAGTCGCGTCTCCTTCCTCACACTCAATAGCCGTCTCCCGATTACCATGCACTGTAATCGTCCCGTTTAAACCCGACATCTTGAGCTGTAAGTAAACATAGCAAGGTCTAGCCATGAACTTGGCGTAAGCCGGACGTCCGAATAGGGCATGATATGGACTTTTGATCTTGACCACCTCAAAACACAAGGTCTCCACCCTGTAATTGTATTCATCACCAAAGGCGACTTCCAAAGAGATCTTACCCACTGGATAAGCTGACTTGCCAGGAACCACACCATGAAAGACCGTCGAGGAAGGCCTAAGATCCTCATCAAGCAACTTCATCCAACGGAAAGTGTCATAGTACAGAATATTAATGTTGTTGCCACCATCCATAAGCACCTTAGTAAACACATATCCTCCTACTTGGGAGGCAACTACCAAAGCCAACCGGCCCGGGTCGTCAACACGCGGCGGGTGATCCTCTGTGCTCCAAGTTATGTCATACTCGGACCACTTCAAGTATTGTGGGAGAGCCGGTGTAATCCCATTAACCGCCCGCTTGCGCAACTTCTGATCTCGCATGTTAAGGCTGGTTGTAAAAACATGATACTGACCCAAACTGAGCTGCTTCGGATTACTCTGATACCCAGACTGGTTACCTTGCTGCTGATTATTGCCACCAGATTGTTGTTGATGCCCTCCTTGATTGCCCTGGCCTTGATAGCCAGATCCTGAACCGCCAGAACCCGAGTCAACTCCTGACCCGCCTGGCCCTAAGCCGCATGGCGGGCCACCACCGTTATTGTTATGCTACCGCAAGATGTAGTCCTGAAACTTTTGCATAATGTGGCAATTCCTCCACATGTGACCCGCCACCCTGTCGGGCCGGCTGTGCTCTGGACAAGGCTTATTGAGCATCTCCACTAAATTAAAAGGAGTTTTACCCTTATTAAAGGGTTTTTTGAAGTTCCCATTGCCCTTAGCACGATTATCCCGGCGCTGGCGTTGGCCACCAATTCTGATCCGTCATCTGGATTCTTCCTCTTGCCTTGGTTACCTCTGCATGTCGCACCCTTGCCATTGTTATTCTTCTTGCCATGATTGGGCTTCTCCTCATCAGAGCCTGGATCCTTCGTATTGTCAGAGTCGTACTTTATGAGAGCCGCCATGAGATCCCCCATGTCCTGACACGAGCGCTTGAGCCGATCAAGCTTCTACTTCAGAGGCGTAAACTGGCAATTCTTCTCCAGAATCAAAACTGCTTGAGCCGTCGTAATCTGTTCAGACGAGTGAATGATAGTTGAGACCCGCCGGACCGAATGATGAGCCGACTCATCCTCCTGTTGCACACAATGATCCAGATCCATAATCGTCATAGGCCGCTTGCACATCCCTTGGAAATTTTTGATGAACTTCGCCTTTAACCCGGCCTAGGAATCAATGGTGTTGGGCGGCAAGCCCTTCAACCAGGTACGAGCCGGTCCTTCCAGCATCATGATAAAATATTTGGCACATACTGCGTCGTTGACGTCTAACATCTCCATCGCCAGCTCATAGCTTTCAATCCACGCCTCAGGAGGCAGGTCAGCAGTGTAATTTGGGACCTTGCGAGGGGCCTTCAAATCTTTCGGCAGACGCTCGTTCCGCAAAGCCGACACTAAGCATGGCACTCCCACGGCCCTGGTGGTTACTCCTGCTCCTACCGAGATGGGAGGTGCAGGTTCTTGATGAGCCGCCGCAACCAGAGCTGCCGCCTCTCGCTGTGCTCTCACCCGATCCACCAACGCCTGAGCATCTAGAGCCACCTGATCATCTCGCGATGGGCCCCAGTGCCGAGCACTGCTAGACACCGCCGGTGACTCATAACGCTGGCTGAAGCTGCCGCTGGGGATGGGGGTTGAATGTACATGACTCCGGCTATAGGTGTACTTCTCCTGCTGGGCCATCGCCGTCTACAGGTATCCAATAGCGTTCTGCACCTCCTGTGCGAAGGGCGCCTCGTCTGGGATAGGAATCATACCAAGCTGGGTTGCTGCCGCCACCATGTTCTCTGTCGGGTTTGAATAATGACCCGCCGGCGTTGGGAAAGCCATCGATGAGGCCTGGTTCCGTCGAGGCGGGTTAAGATGTTGTCGAGCCGCCGGCCGACTCCCAGGTGCTGTTGCGGTCCGTACCGTTCCTGGCGTGTTAAAAAGATTCCTGGCCTCGTACTATTCTGGCAAGCGGGACTGATGCCTCATCCGTTGAACCACCGCAGCAGATTGCTGCTCCAGCTCAAGGCGGAAAGTGTTCTTCCTAAGGCACTCTGCCTCTCCATCCATCTAAGCCTTCAGCACGCTGATCCCTTGTTGGACTTCAGTCATCTGATCCTTTAGCCTTGGGATCTCTGCATTCCGGGCGGCTTAATTTTCTGCCATCACCTCGGTTGCCATCAGGGCGGTAAGCTCATTCATCAGATCTAGAAGAACTTGAGCCGGCGGCGGGTCGGCCCCCGACCTAGCTGGCCCAGCGGCTGTACTGCTTGGGCCCGGTGCTGAACCCGCCATGAAGACGGCCGCATGCATCGGCGGCCCATGGTCCTCCAGCTCATGATACTCCGACTCGGGGTAAAGCTCGTCGTAACCCCCGATCCTGCCATCGTGAAGCGAGTAGCTTGATTCCGTCTCTCCGCTCGAAGATTCATCCTCCGAACATACGAGAGTTTCCTGCAACATGGAACCCTCAAGATCCATGCCTTGAGTGAAACCGACGAAGACATGCTTCCTGCCCGGGTTAACACGGGCGAGTTGCACGCGTCGAGCGGGTTGCGTGCGCCGAGCTGGCTCGACGATGTTGGTACAGACGTCCGGCCCGGGTGTAGATTCGCTGACCTTGCCGATGAAGACGTGGATTCCACCGAAGGAAACCCGGAAACTGTACTCGATAGAGTCGGCCTCGGGGCCCCAGCCGGCGTCATCAATGTAGAGCCGGCCACAACGACTCTTGTTCATCCTGTCAACAACGTACCCCTCGATCCTTGGGAAAAAGCCCTTTGAGAACTCAACACCACCGAGTGCTAGCCCCATGGTGGGCACCAACTGTCGTGGTTTTGTCACACCAGATGTCTAAAGACTTAGGTTTGAGGCCATCGCTAAGGTGATGGACTCAAAGGGGTTGGTTAGGACGACGAACACGAGTTTACCCAGGTTTGGCCCCTCAAGAAGAGGTAAAAACCTACGTCCTGCTTGTGTTGTATTGATTGGAGTATCGATTACAAGGGAACGGATACGCTTGACCTAATTCTCGATTAGTTGGTTTCTATCTAAGTCGCCCCGGGTCTTGCCTTTATATAGAAGGCTAAGACCACATGTTACACAAGTCTCATACCGACTCTTACAACGTATTTGAGCCTATCTCTATGTCGCCTTACCATCTTGGGGAAGCCGCCTCCAAGCAGCTTAACCACCCGGGTCTTCATGCTATCTTCCGTTCCGGGCCTTGTCTTGGGCCATCTTCATAAGCCGTCATACGGCCAAGCTTACGTCCTTGGCCCATTAGCCTTGGTCTAGACTATGAGTCGCCAGGTATGACCCAGCCCCACCTGGGCGGGTCTTACCATGGGGTTATATCCCCAATAGGCATGATGCAGCTGGACGTGACAGGAACGGATTACCTGCCAAAAGCCAAATTTATACAAGATATCAGTCTTTCAGTGGTGCAGAATATCATAGAGACACGTGCTTTGGAATTATAGGGAATGGAAACGTAAATGCATTTTTTTACAAAGGGCGTACAATTGCAAAATGTACTATCCATAAAATTAAATTAGAAAAAATGAATAAAATAGTGAAGTGTAAATGATGTCAGCCTTAGTGTTTTTACTTCCTACAAATGACTGAGACCATCGTGTTTCAACCTGTTGTAGAACACTATTCTATAATAGTATATATTGAGTATGCTACAGCAGAAGCTTGAATTTATGGTTTCTATACTTCTACATTATGCATCCTCGATAATATAGACCTGTTTGTAACATACTGTACACAGCAATAGGAGCAAAATTCTAATAAATTTATTACAGGCTTGCCAATAAAAATGACAAGGTACCTACACACGAGGGAACGTAAACTTGAGAGGTCAAGATCAAGGCTTATCAACTACATCTCATATATGCATTAAAAAACAAGGCCATATGGACCAATGCATCATAACTATCATTGAAAGTAGGTGCTGCTTCAAATTTAAAAACTCAGCCATTCATCATTAAGCGTAGAAATTTAATCTTACTAAACATAAGGGCATGTACAACATGAGGTCACACTACAGCCAGAACTTACATGCTAAGATCCTGGAATTTTATGCACAACAACAGCTGATTAGTCGCTTACTACCATAGACGAGAGGTCGTCCTCAACAACATTAATGTGCACCTGCATCAGCCAGAAGCACTAGACTGAGATTGCATCACGAGGACGAAGTGGGCGGGTGGATCAGGTTATACATATATCGATAGATTCAAAAACTTCATGAATCAATTGCAGATTTTGGGCAACCAACATTTTCAGGTTCAAATCAACATCTTACCAGTCAAATGCTATTTTGATATAAATCAATATAATCATGATGGCATCTTATATTATCATACAACTCGTGTAAAGCAGCATATTATTTTATTAGTACATGGTAGGATCTATACCAAATGATCACTCCGATGATACAACATCACACATGGGTAATTCAAAGATGGAGGAAGCAAAATGAAGGGAAAATGATCACCTTGGGCTCTCCACAAGGGTCAGGTCCACATCAACTGGAGCCATCTCCTCGTCACTATCAGCGGCATTCGAGGGACCCTGCAACGCAAAACAATAACACAGCCACCAGTTAGTTGAATCATACAAAATGTCTAAAAAGTGTGTCCTCAGCGCGGATTAGTGCATCCAGATTTCCCTTGTAGTGGTCCAGGACGCAAACCACACGGAGTCCTGGATGCATGAGGAGGCTCCAGGCTAGTAGTTATCATCCCCATCAAGCACAAACCAAATAGCACGTTGGCTCAAACAAAAGAAGTAACAAGAAACAGAGCACAACCAAACAGCTAGCAAGATGTTTACTATAAGCCTTCTAAAAAGCAGATTCGACAGCAACAGGTAGACGATGATTTATTGCAAAAATTTCTCCCAGCATCATCTATATAACCTTTGTCCACTGATTCAACAGCAACATACGACGGCATAAGTCTCAGATTCAACGATAATAAGATGATGGCAGGATCAAGCCACTAGTTTGCAGTCCACTAACTCAACAACAATACACAACGGCTTTAGTCTAATTTTCAGCGATGATAAGATGATAAAACGGTTAAACCACTAGTTTGTTAAGCTAAATTTGATTTCCATTTATGTCAACCTCAACCCTTTGTCCACTTGTTTTCATCAATACCGATAGCTTGCAAAGTATAAAAAGTTGATCAATAACTTTGGACAATGCACAAATGAGAAAAATGTAGTTGGCAAATCATTTAGAAGGTCAGTATGGGTCATTATGGCTTTCGCTATTTGTTCGTGAGACTTAATCTCATTTGCCGGTGCAGTCTTTACAGTTCAAGAATTCACTTTCGTATTGATTTCGTAAACAATCATAGAAATAAACATGAGTGGTACAAACTGGAAATATTTAATAACACCACCACAGGTATCTCAGGAATAGCTCACATGTCAATGTCTAAGGCATCCTGTGACATCCTTTTAAAGGCTATAAAAGCACTCTACTTAGTAGCTAGAAGTGCCAAGAACTGTGTGTACTGGAAACCTTTTACACCCAAAATATGTAGGTAGGTACCCTCTCGGCTGTATACTGGACCCTGAAAATGCTATGTATATATCATCTACCAAACAGTCATCATCCAAAGGCAATTCTTGAAAATGAGATCGACTAGCAATGTGGTATCTCATGAGGACTTTGCAGGGGAATCATAAAAACCTAAGAGATGGCAGAGGTATCAATTTCGTAATGAATGGCACAGGTATCAGTTTAGATGCGCAACAAGAATGACCCAGCAGAGCCAAACAAACTAGTTAATAGATGTTTAACACCATAAGGAGGATGAGTAGAAACACATCGGGAGTATTCAGTTCTGGATTGGGAACTATTTCAATCACTGAATCCACTTTTAACCTTTGTTGAAATGCACTCTCGAGAGAAGAAAAACGACAAGATTTAACATGACACGCTCGCTGGAGGGCCCGCCGCACGTGATGCTGCCATGAGAACCGGCAGCGGCGGGTTGCACGACTAGAGATATGGGGGTAGGGGAGGGGATGCTTAATTGCGGTGGTGCCTAGGGTCCAGATCCACATGATCTTGAGGCCAGGGCTCTTCTGGCTCTACCTGGTCACCATTCGACTCGAGACAACCAGGAGCGCGGTGGCGGACTGGAGGGAGCGACGAAGCGAAGACCATGGAGAGCTCCTGTGCTAGCGAACGTGGCCGCCTGGAGACATTGTTGGCGATCCGCCTAATCTCCACCCTTCCGTGCACCATCCACGCCAGCTGCTCAGTCGTCGTCCTAGATCTAGGAGGGAGGAAACACAGGCTGATGATGTGAGGGAGGGCTGTGAGGAGGGGGAGATGGAGTGTAAGGGCGCACCTCAATTGTCAGAGCCATGCTGGCCACTCAGTCGCCGGAGCCATGCCGGTTGAGATCTTATAAAGGGGAGACGGTCGCGGGTGGCGCTGAGAACGCCCGCAGCGGATCTAGCCGGAGATGAGGGAGGAGCGGAGTGAGGGGGTCTTTATGGTATGTTGGGCGCCGTCGATTCCCACCTGAGTTCGCCGGCATCGGGCGCCAGAGGTGACGGCGGTAAAGGAGGAGTGGAGGGCACCCTAGCGTTCACGTTAGACAGGGAGAGTGGAGGGCACGAGGGATAGGTTTGGTGCGGTAGGTTGGATGGATGGACGGATGGATGTATGAACGGATGGACGGATGTTTGACACGTCATCGATCCATGCCATAACAGATTCCACCAATCAAAATTAAGTTTGTGTAACATTGGTTTTTTCCTCTTTTTCTCTCTTATATTTTACCTTTATAGTTTGTTAAAATGACCCAATATTGTCCACATGTGTGTATCTTGGTATGACAAACAATTTTGTCAAAGAAAGTTACATTTATTTGCACAAACAATGATAAATCTTATGGCCACATTCATGGCATAGTTTGTTCAAATGATCTCATATTATGCACAAGGGTGCATAGTGGAATGAAAAACAATGCTTTCTAAGGAAGTTTTCATTTTCTTTGCACAAAAAATTCATTTTCCTTTTTCTGAGTGCCCAAAATGAGTTTTTTTGTGAAGGACCTGCATAATATTTGTTGCAAAATAGGACCAAATCATTTTTATAAAATATCAGGTCATATTTAATTGACAATTGACAAAATGGTTGGGTGCCAAAAGCTTTCGATCCGCCTCTAGTGAAAAATACAAAACTCTATTGATTCAACAGGAACCGAGACAATTTTGAACTAGAGGTGTCTCATAGTTTGCTCATGATTTTTTTTCCAAAAATCATTTTTAGGTAAAGAAGTAGTCATTTAATCAGAAATCCAACAAAATTTTGGCAAGATTCAACCCCTAGCAATGAGCGGTCATGCCCGCCGTTTTGACCGCATTTTGAAACGGGCATAAGAAATTCCAAAAAAATATCAAAAAACATCAAAACCTTCGCATTGTGTCGTCATATGTAACCAAGTTACTAGGAAAAATAATAAACTTGTAATACTGTAATTATTTTAAAAAAGTGTTCTCAGAAATGGGCTATCATGTGTGAAGATTCATGGCTTTCAAGCCAAATGATAAATCTTATGGCTACATTCATAGAATAGTTTGTTCAAATGATCTCATATTGTGAACAAGGGTGCATGTTGGAATTACAAACAATGTTGCCAAAGGGAGTTTACATTTTCGTTGCACAAAAAATTCATTTTCCTTTTTTTGAGTGCCCAAAATGAGTGTTTTTTTGTGAAGGACCTACCAAATATTCATTGCAGAATTGGAACAAATATTTTTTATAAAATATTAGGACATATTTAATGCACAATTGAGCAAAGAGTTGGGGCCAAAAGATTTCGATCCACCTCTAGTGAAAAAGACAAAACTCTGCCGATTCAGTAGGAACCGAGAAATATTTGAACTAGAGGTGCCTCATAGTTTGCTCATGATTTTTTCCAAAAATCATTTTTAGGTACATAAGTATCTATTTAATTAGAGAGACATGCTGTGGTGACGAGACGTCTAGGTTTGGACTGTGGCCGAGGGCCCGAACTCCAGAGCGCGTAAATTGGCATGCCAGCCGCATGCTCACCGCATGACCGTGGCGTTGTCATGCCATCTGGGTGGCATAGGCATGTCTGGTGGGTTGGTAATGCCCCCGGTAGGTGTTAGTAAGAAGAATACAACAGAAGAATCTCACGAGGAGATAAAACTAAGCTCAAACATTAATTAGCACCAAAGTGTTTGATTAGCGGTGGGTGAAATTAACATGGCAAATGGACCTGAGTTTTGACTGAGGATGAACATATACTAAGGAGACTGTCTTGGCAAATTTTCAGATCAAATGAAGAATCCTAGGTGGCACTTGCTTTGCAAAGTACCACACTGTGCAAAAATATGGATGTTGAAGCTGGGCTCCAATGGATGAATATATTGAGATGAAATTTAGTGTAGCATGGTAATTTGTGCATATGAAAGCACTGTAAAAATTTGATACCATTTGGACATGCCAAAGTGGCACTTCCTTCACAATGCTCTTCTCTAGACAAAAACTTGGGAAAATTATCGAGAGGACTTGGCTAAACTAAATGAGCTCAAATTTGGTGGAGGTAATTTGTGCAGGTAGGAACATGCCCTGGTAAATTATAAAAAATAATTAAGTAATATAAAATATATTTTCTTCACAAACTAAAAATATGACCAGAAATATGGATGTTGAAGCTGGTCTCAAATAAATGCATGGTTTGAGCTGAAATTTGGTGGAGCATGGTAATTTGGGCATATAAAAGCACTGTCAAAATTTGATAACAGTTGGACATGCTAAAGTGGTACTTCCTTCACAATGCTCTTCTCTAGAAAAAATATTGGATAAATTATTGAGAGAAATTGGGCAAATGAAATGAGCTCAAACTTTGTGGAGAGTTACGATTTGAGCATATAGAAGGTTCGATAAAAATCTCAGATAATTTGGAGAAACCTATATAGTACTTCCTTCACAAACCTTCTCTCTAGATATAAATTTTGTAAATTTACTGAGGAAGATTTACTATGCAAATGGAGCTGAATATTGTCATGTGGCAATAATTTGAGTATGTAAGAGTAACCAAAAAGTTTGAGTGCAATATGAGGGGTCTAAGTAGCACTTGCTTTGCAATGTTCTAATCTGGCTAGAAAATAGAAATTCAATCTCGGCTTCCATAGGTTATTGGATTGAGCTGTAATTTTGTGGACGATGACAACTTGGTCATATGAAGTTACTGTACAAATTTCATACCATTTGATTAAATAAAAGTGGTACTTCCTTCCCAATGCTCTCTAGTAAACAGAAAAGTGGGAAAAATATTTAGTAACATTGGCTACATTAAAATCAGATAAATTTGGTATAGAGAGGTTCTATGGGAAGGGGCATCTCTTGGTAAATTATCAAAAATTATAAAGCAATAAAAAATATAGCTGCTTCACAAACTGAAAATATTACCAGAAACAAAGATTGGATGGTGAGCTCACATGTATTATTAGATGGGGATCAAATTTTGTGGAGAGCTATGATTTTGGCATACAAAATATGTGGCAAAAATTCAGCTCATTAGGAGATGCCTATCTAGTACTTACTTCACAAAGCTTCTAGATGAATAGAAACTTTGGGAATTTGATGAGGAATATTTAATAGGAAAATGGATCTGAATTTTGTCATGAGGCAATGATTTGGATAGAAAATAGTGCCCAAAATTTTTGAGGGCAATCCAAAAAATATAAATAACACTTCCTTCATAAAGTGTTGTTTTGAACAAAATAGGAAAAGGAATATTCCTGAATTATTTTTGAACTAGGCAAGGAAGGTTTTTGACATATTTGAGGAATGTATGATCCAAAGTATTTATGAGAATTTTTTGGGAATCTTTGGAATGACAGGAATGTAGGCTCCTTCACAACCTAGGACAAAAATTGACACATGGACATGCAACATAGGCAAAACTGATGAGGTGGCGCCTAGTCATAGCAATCCACCACAATTTACAAGGCTATGACCATCTATATTGGTCGTGATAATCTATAAATAAGGCAGCGGACCAGTGTTGTTTGCTTTACAACCATTTCGTGTAAGGAAATTACGACCTTTTTGACCAAATTGGTCATTATGGTTTACCGTTTGGAGCCCCCCCCCCGAGCAGTTTACGACCAATTGGTCTCAAATGATCATAAATTTACGACCATTTCTTCCAGGGTCACTGTCAGACGGTCACAAGTTGACATATTTCTTGTAGTGTTTCCCAGCTATGCGATTTGTGCCTCGTCTGCTTCCGCTAGCTCACACTGGCCACCATTAACAAACATGGGCAATGGTGCTCGGACCTTCGAATTCACTATTCAATTCTTTCTTTCTAAGGTGAAGCTAGGTGATGGCAGCGTGCGGGGCATAGAGAGAGATACAATTGTGAAATGGGAGGTTGAATTTGCAGAGATTGATCCACAAGAACTACAAAGCATGGAAGAGAAGGCCGTGAATAATGTGGTGGAAAAAATTGGGGAGAGCATGTTTTGGGGGCCAGAGCAAGAAGTAGCATTGTTACAGTTTGATAATTGGAACAGCAAGTATGTGAGAATTGAGGATCGCAAAGAGATGGTTGATGAAATCGATCGACAAAGTGGTTGGGCAACCAATCGGACTATGTTTCATGTAGAGCTCGTTGATCTTAAATCAGATTCTAAGGTTGGATATGTTCCCTCAAAGTTGGCTTCACAGATGGTAGATGATCATCGAGCCTTAAAGAGGCAGATAATGCCCATGTGTACAGGTGAAGTGACAGTATTGTCTAAGGTGGCTGGTGCAGATGCACAAGAGGGCTCTGATGGTGTTGCAAGGGTTGTTTCTATTGTTTGGAATTCAGTAGAAGTAAATGACGTAACTGATTTAGTCATTGCATCAATGGATGACACCGAGATGGTCAATTTATTTGGCATTCCAGTAGACGATGAAGATGAGGAGGATAAGGATGGTGAATCTAGTATGCCTACTGATGCTAACAGAGACATACATGAAGATGTGGATGGACAACTGATGGAAGACGTTGCAGATGATGTAGATGATGCACATGATGATGAGTTGGTAAATGTCTATGTCAAGTGAAACCATGTTATTGGAGTAGGGAAGTTGTTCCCAAACATGGATGAGTTTAGGATGTGTTTCAAGACTTATGCAATCATACATGAGTTTGATGCCAAGACTAAGTGGACTGATAGAAAGAAGTTTTATGCACGATGCAGAGGTTTTGATGGAAGTGTCAAGCCTTGCAAGTGGTATATATATCTGCTAGACGCCAACCAGATGGAAGTACCATTAGGGTCAATCAAATCCCACACCAACATACTTGTATTACAAGTTCACAGAGAGTATGAACCATGACATCACAACTTTGGATTGCATAAAATACCACTCCTATTTTTGCCAAGAAATCAAATACTACTGCAAATAAACTTAAAGTAGACTTGGAAAATCAGTACCCCATTAAGGTGAAGTATAACACAGTATGGAAGGCAAAACAAAGGGCAATGAAACAATTATATGGTGACTAGAAAAATACTTTTCGGATGCTTTATAATTTCAAAGTAGAGGTCACTTGGCAGTGTTGTGGAGATAGATACTGAGGTAACAGAGGATGGAAGAGTCATTTTCTCTAAGTTTTTTATGGCTTTAAAGCCTTGCAAAGATGGCTTCAAGGCAGGGTGTCGTCCATATTTGAGCATAGACTCATCATTTTTGACTGGCAAGTGGAATGGTCAATTGACAGCTTGCAATGCTTTAGATGGACACAAGTGGATGTTCCCTATTTCTATTGGCTTGTTTCAGTCAGAGAGAGAGAGAGAGGTCTCATGGACATGGTTCATGATGCAGTTGAAAAGATGAATAGGTCCAGTGACACCTTTGGCAGTCCACATAGATGCATGCAAAGGGCTAGAAAACACAGTCAAGAATGTTTCCCCCATTGTGAGTAGAGGGAGTGCTTCGACCATATGTGGATGAATTTGATCAAAAAAATCGGAGGGGAAGAATTTGGTCACATGTGTCCAGCAGCAAGATCTTACACTAAAGAGACATGTGAACACCTACCATTCTCTATTACGGTATATGTGAGGATTTAACACTACGATCAAGTGTGATCATATCAACAACAACTTGGCACAAAGTTTTAACAACAAGGCGAAGCAGTTAAAAAACTTGCATGTGCATGACATGGTTGACCAAATCAGGATCATGATCATTTGCTCGTGGGAATTGAGAAGAAGGATTGGTGATTGTCTGGAAGGGGATAAGCTTACTGTAGTGGTACAACATGTGGTCAACAGGAGTAGAAATCTTACACATTTATCTATTGAAAAATCTTCTGTGTGGGGTGCTGAAGTTAGAGATACCAAAACTGGTAGAAGGCATGTTGTTAACACTGAAATGCATGATGCACTTGTTTGGAGTGGCAACACACTTGGAAACCATGTGATCATGCCATACTTTTCTTGGCCTCCCGACCGAAGATAAACATGCACCCATACTTACATGAATATTACTGTGTAGCAAGATTCAAGGCTGCATATGCAACTCCAATTCCAGCACTTACAGATCAGTCTCACTAGCCTGGAGTGGAAATTGAATTTTCCATGTGTCCTCCCCTAATAAAAAGAAAGGTTGGTAGGCCTAAAGAGAGTAGATTCAAAGCATGGTTTGAGAAAGGTGGGAGTAGTAAAAGAGAGAAGGGAAAGAAGGATGCAAAACCAAAAAGTTCCCAAAAAGGTAACAAAAATAGATGCAAGTTGTGCCAGGAACTTGGGCACCGAGTTGGATCTCCCAAATGTTGTTACACTCCTGAAAGGCGAAAGTATGTGGGCTAATGTTTGCGATGTTTACTATTTGGCTGCATTTTTTATTTACTAACCAATTGACATGCTTTTTTAGGAGGAAGTGTGCATGTGAGCCCCTTGATGTTGAAGATTGATGGCCAAAGAAAAAGGCAAGAGGCAATGACTGTAGAAAAAGAGAAGTTTTGGTGAAACAATGCACAATGAGCAAGATATGGATGTTCTGGTGCCAACTGAAGATATGGGTACCTCTGAAGATATTCTAGCTGATGTTGTGCAAGCTGATCCTACATTGGAAGTTGAGTTACCAACTGATGATATTCCAGCAGATGTGGTGCCAACTAAGCCTGTATTGGAAGTTGTATTGCCAACTATAGCTGTTGTGGTGTGAAATGAAGTTGCTATTCCAGGTAGTCCAGTGAAAAAAAACCAAGAGCTTGAGTGAACTGGGTGTTGTAGAATAAAAAACAAGCACTAGTAAAAAGAAGAAGAAGAAATTGAGTGGTAAGAAGAAGCTGAAGTGAAAATTTCTTCAAACTCGTGTATCGGTACTATGCTGTAGAAATAAAACCTTGCCTGAAATTCAAATTTTTGTAATGATATTTTCACTTTGACATGATATGTATTTGTGTAATACTATTCAAGTTTGAGACAAAATTCATATTTGAGACAAAATTAAAATTTGAGATAAAATTCAAATTTGAAGTTATTTGGTATGTGGTATATGTGTTACAATGATTTTTGGACTATTATGCGTGTTAGGTTATTAATGAGAGCACTTTTATTATGTGAAACTATGGAAATGAAAAATGTGCTCCAAACCCCCCTTGAAAGCCCCATTTGTAAGCAAGGTTTTTTTGACCTTCTCTAAATGAGCCAAAAAAGGAAACTTGACATCTAATGTGTGTATACAAGAGTCCATCCTTATATGGGAGCGCTTCGATAAAATATGACATACTTAACACTAAACCCCAGCCCACTTCTCTTGAAAACCCTACAACGTCGTTCTTAATAGCCATCTTTGTGAAGGTTTTTTCATGAAAAACTCCATAGTCCAGGTTTCTTCTTTTTCCTAGCGATTTAGTCACATAGAACGATGGTTGGCACAAGTTTTCTATTTTTTTGATTTTTTTTCGAATTAGGTGTGCTCAACCGTAACCCTTGAAAACCCTACAATCTCGTTCTTGATAGCCAAGTTTGTGAAGGATTTTTTATGAAAAACTCCATAGTCCAAGTTTCTTATTTTTCCTAGCAACTTAGTCACATAGAGCGACGATTGGCCCAAGTTTTCTATTTCTTTTTTGACTTAGTTATGCTCAACCCTAACCCTTGAAAACCTCTCAAAACCCCATTAGAACTTGTCAAAAACCCGTACCAGTCCATACCATTGGATCATCGTGAATGGATAGTCTAGATCAGGCACTAGGGCTAGGTCAGCGATCCGCAGGATGCACTATGATTGGTAGTGTTCTGGACCATTGGATGCATGTGAACTGAAGCAACAGTCTGGATCAGGCGCCATGTCACAGATCCGCAGTCTGCGTTTTCATTGGCTAGTCTTTTTAGCACCATTTTTTGCACTGGATAAGATTGAGCAGCCCTGCCATTCGTTATTGGGCTTAATTAAAAGCGGCCCACCCATTGGACCGTTGGACACTGGGTGACCGAGCCTGAAAATCATGCATGCTAGCGCAGCCCTATGTAGGCCGCCTTCACAACGCTCGACGTTGCATGCATGCGCGCGCAGCCCTGCATTTGCCACCCTCCCAGCATTGCCAAAGTTGCATGCATGCGCTATGCCAGCGAGCACGCCCGACCATCGCATTATAGCTATTTTATCGAATGCCCGACCGTTGTAGCGGTCACGCAGAAGCTCATCTCTCGACGCATTTTAATGGCTCCTGTGCGACGTGGGCTGTTGGTTAGCCATGGCCAGGCGCGTGTACACACTAGATGCCACGTTAGCGGTTTCACATGCCATTACTAATACGATGGAGACTACGAGCATCTCCCTCTCCCTCTTCTTCGTCTCCTACACCATCTTCTATTTAAGCACGCCCAAGACCGGGCATCTGGCTCTCACTCTTCTTCATCTCCTACCCCATCTGCCAACTCTGACCGTTCTTCATCTCCTACCCCATCTGCCCACTATGCCCCTTCTTCACCACAAGCGTGGATGCAGTTCACTGGGATGACCTACCGTGTGCCACCCACCGTCCCCGAGATGCTCCACCCTCCCGAAGTCCAGGTGGAGGACACCCTATGGGTGTGGGTGATCTCGAGGTGGAGGGTTGCAAGGCAGCTAACCAAGTACTTCCACACCGTCGGCTACCGCCACCTCCCCAGGGGCTCTCCGGTGATGTTCCACATGGAAGACATCACTAACAATGGCTATCCTATCGGGCTTATCGTAAGGTTCACCAACTGCTTTGATGCCTACCACCTCCTCGGTCGTGTTTTTTTGGTGTGGATGTGCGTTCATCGCATTCACCACATACAACATCATCAAGGATTTTGACAACATCTTCCCCACTATTGGCCGCATGCACACACTCCCGAACCGCACCGACGACGACGTTTGAAGGAGTTGTCCTTGGAGGGGTTGGCCTTGGAGCAAGGGAGCGGCCCTAGGGTTTTAGGGTTATCTTATCTAGGTGTCGTGTGTTATCTTATCTATGTCTTCTTGGGTTGATCTATCTTTATAAGTAGTAAAGATATTATCTATGTCGTCCTTGGGTTGACCTATCCGGTTGATGTAATATCTAGTGCATGCAATGCTACTATTTATGTGCTATATTGATGTTCTATCTAGTTCATATATGTTGTGCTTGATGTTCTATCTAGTTCATCTTCATATATGTTGTTCTTGATGTTCTATCTAGTTGACCTATGTGTCACTAATGAAAAGAAGATTCTACTATTCCAAAAAAATCATATATGTGTGTGCTGCATTTAGGCATGCATGTATCTAGGTTAGTGCCAATGCTCTCCCACGTCTCATTTCTCTGATCTACTAGGATTTAGTAGGGTCACCCTAGCTAGTAGGTGTTTGTTGAGCACCGAGAGCTTTTTAAATTGGTTCTAATCCAACTAGTAGCTAATACTAGAGTTGAGAAAGGTTTCTCTCTCAATGACTTTTGGCAACTAATTTAGTTCATGTAAGCATGCAACTAATTTCATGGAACCGTAGACATGCATAAAAACAATCAGAAAACAATGGGCAATAGTGGACAAGCAACAAATATGTAAATAGAAAACTTCACAATAAATACATGTGTTCATGCAGCCATGCATGAATGGATCTATCTATCCTCCTTAAAAATGTATCACAATTAATTTAATGTATCACAATACATACATGTATCGATTTACATTTGTGTATCAAAAAATGATCCATCACAGAATTTAGTGCATGACCTTTTTTTGTCGAAGCAACATGTGTGCACCAAGTGGGTGGACCTATTTTCTATTTGGGCCTGCTCTTTCTCACAGTGCTCATCAGCCCACGACCCAATAACATTTTTTGTTTGACCATGAACTCTGCACCTGCACTCTGTTAACTGAAGAATTGCCACACTTTATGAATTGCTACATTTTATTCATCAATTGCTGCATTTTATTCACCAGGGGAGCAAATAATCCATGGAGTAACTAGAACTGTAACTGACAATATCATTACAAGCATTTAGGCAAGTTTTGCTTCACACAAATTCAAATTCAGCTAACAAATGATCCATGACTAACTGAAACTACTAGCTAGACACAATAACTGAAACTAGGACCCCTGAAACTACCTTGATACACTAACTGAAACTCTAACAATTTCTAGCGATTGATGAACATCAAGTAAAAGAAACCCATCGCAAGGACACAACAATAAAATGCTCCAGCCATCATATTTTCTTGCCGCTTCAAATCGATCAGCTGCTTTAGTTGCTTGCTCATTTTCTTCAATTCACACTTCAGTTCAGTACTGTCCATCATTGGACCGGCTCTATCCGTCAAATGGGGGGGGGTGTTCCACAACAAGTTTCCCCCCAAAATTGAGCTCTTGGGTCGATGCCTCCAATTTCAAGGCCCCCAATTTCAACCTCTCAACGTACTCATCGAGCCACTCGAAATACCCACATTTCTTCAGAACCTGAAAACAGGGGTAGGCGGCGCATAAACCCTAGATCCACAACCCAAATTTGACGGAAAAAGAAATAAATCAGGAGAAATTAGACCATACGGTGGTGAAGTACACAGATCTAACCTGCCCTGGCTATGGACCACTCAAGCATTTCACGAACGCGTGCCCACGATTGCCATTTTTTGCCTTCACACAAGTCAAACGCTTCAGAGGCTCCATGCACGGGCAATCGAGGCATCTTATCAACGGCACTGGACCATACCGCATCCATTGGCGGGAGGCCGAAGTTGAGATAGACATCACTCGCGGGCGGCACGCTTTGTTGCCGGAGAAGAGGAAGAAGAAGGTGGGAAAAGGAAAGGGGAAATGCAAGCAATGGGGGATGGGCTGGCTTGGGCTCGTGGCTGGCTCGGGTCGGGGCACGCTGATGAGAACGACCATGCTTATGTGGATAAGTTGTGGGTCCCGCACGCATGCGAATAAGTGGTGGGTCCCATGTTGATGTGGATAACTGTTGGGTCCCGCGTGTCATAACTCAAATCGGTAACCCCTTGTGTTTTGCATTTCATGGTTAAATAGAACCATGTCACATTGCAGCTATAGTTTACTTTAAAGATGTCGCAGAGAGCAATTTTCCTCAACTACGTCGCACTCCTTCCATTTCATCTCAAAGATGTTGCACAGGAGCTATTGGCCCTTGACAAAGTCTGCCGATATGATATTGACTCAACGTTCGGTTTGGGGCTTCCCAAACTGAACCACTCGTTCACCAAGGGAGGGACAGTCGACCGGATGATATTTGTTGGGCCTCTTCCCAATCGTGAATCAAAAACATTAGAATAAACAACAAAATAGTTAAAAAATGAACTCCTTTGCTATCTAAAGCAAAGCTAGTGTAAAACTGCCATGGTTGCCGATCCATCGGAGAGAAAATAAAACGTCAGCTGCTAATCCATTTTTTGTCCCCGTTGTCATCGGTAACGTGAAACAAAAAATGCTATGGATTTTCCATGAGACCTTAAATGAATTAGCCATATATGCATAAATTAATTTGCCATGTTATGAACAGAACAACCTATAGAAAGAGGAAAATGTTAAGAATGTGCCATGTGAAATTTGCCATGTGATAATAATGGAATTTGCCACATGAACAAAAAAATGGATTTGCTATGTTATGAAGATGCAAAAGAATAATTTGCAATTATACATGGCAAAACTTGCATGAAATCCTATGCAAATCATGGAAAAAATTCCATGTGTGAAAAAAAGCTAATGTGAGGTACGGATTTGTCATGGCCAAAATCATCATTAGTTGATGTTGTGTCGTTACAACAATTTCCAGAAATTATCATGGCAACAAAAATATGTTTAGAAAATGTCATGGGGAAGAAATATAAATGAATAGATTAACATTAAAAAAACAATATTATTACCAAAATTACCATGGCAGATGCATATTTAAAAATTACCATGCTTAAATAAAAGAATTTTCCATGTATATAAAGTAACACAAATTATTATTTAAAAAATCCCAAATGTATATTAAAATTGTCGTGCCATTTAACCTAAAATGACATGCTTTGTAAAGGAATTTTAAGTTAATTTGCCATGCAATGGCAAATGTTGTAGATTTTTGCCATGGCAAAGTTTGGTATTGGTGACATGACAAAAGTTTTGACATATCTTTCCATGACTACATTTGCCAGGTTATGGAGTATGAATTTGCCATGCCCCGTAAAGTCCAATTGCCAAGCTCCATAAATAAATAAATTCGCCATGTTATGAAGTATGAATTTGCCGTGGTTCAAATAATAAAAATGCCATGGTTAGTAAGATCTATTTTCCATGTTTAAGAAAGTAAATTTTCCACAACAACATTTTCTTTCCATCATATAAATTACAAATTGCCACATGCAAACAATAACTTTGGATGGTCGAAGGATAAAAAATAGACATTAAGAATATGTTTTGCATGCTTCAAAAGGTTAAATTGCCATGTTTTCAAACAATAAATACGCCATGGTCACAAAAAAACTTTGCCATGGCTTAAAAAGATTAATTTGCCATGGCAAAAAATATATGTTTTCCATGGTGTAACTTAAATAATTGCCATGTTCAGAAACAGTAACTTTGTCGTGGCAATAAACATATTAAATGACCATGGCAACATTCTTCGAATAATATATGACAACGACACTCCCTTTTTTTTAATAAAATTGCAATGTTCGTGGAAACATTTTAAACATTTTTAGTTGCCATCACTATGAACAAGTTGTCATGAAGTTTAGATACAACATGAAATATGAAGATTACATTATGAAAGTTGCCATCATGGTAACATGTGCAAAAAAGGTATGGCAATTTTTTTTCTCTAGATGCATGGAAAATTTTGAAAAAAATGGAGAAAACATCCTAAGTTGTAGTGACATCGTAGTGTAATCATCATGGGAAAACAAATTTCAAAGGATCAAAACTTCTTGCCATGGCAACAATCTTCGGATGGACATGGCAGAAGACACAACAGATAATGGCAACACATGCCTTTACTTGCCATGGCAAAAAAAATCTATAAATTTATTGATTTTAGTTGACACGACAAGTTTGCCATGTTTTTTATCATCTTAGGTTGTACATGTTTTTGAATATTTTAAGTTTTCATGGCAAGTCTGCCATGTTTTTGAAAATCTTAATTAAAGAAGTTTGCCATTGTTGCCATTTTCTGAACAACTTAATTATAGAAGTTTGCCCTGGAATGTTTGCCATGTTTTTTAACGTCTTAAATTGTCATGTTTTTTAACAACTTAAGTTGCCATGGCAAGATTGACAATCTCTCCTAGCACTAGCACCCACTCGCTAAAAAGCGGGACCACGACCGTCTTGGAGTATTCATGGACGCCCTACTGGCTACCGCGCACTGGTTCGTAGCTCATACGACAACTTCTTAGTTTGCCACTTGGTGTTCGTCCATGTTTCTTTTTCTTTTCTTGTGTATGATTGTTTGCTTTATCTATAAATCGGGGCGAAAGCATAGCTCAAGAGATTTCCATTTTTTGGACATTTATAACTTTGCCATGTTTTTAAACATCTTAAGTTGCCATCACTACAAAGTTACACTACGAGAGTTGTCATCATGGCACCATATGCAAAAAGATGGTTTGGCGAAAAAATTGTTTCTCCAGACACATGGAAAATTTTGAAAAATGGAGAAAACATCTTTAGTTGAGCAAATTTAAAATAGATATGGCAATATTCTTTGGATACATATGAAAATTACGAAAATGCCTATAATTTTACTAATTTTGTTTGCCACACAAGTTCAAAAACTATTGATATCTAGGCAGTGGCAATGGTATGTGATACTTGTGATCCGCGTTGGGTTTTCCATGAAGAGGAACGGGTAATTGCAGAACAATACTGGTAAGTATTTTAATGAACCAAGGTTTATCAAATCAATAGGAATATTAATCCACAATCATCTTCAATGGCTGCACACAAAAGAGCAAACAACTTGCACCCAATCAGCCAAGAGGGTTGTCAATCCCCTTGATCTCGTTATTTACAAGCAAGTGAGGTGTATAGATAATTATAGATAATTGTAAAATGCAAAGTAAAATAAAAGACAAATAATGGCAGCAAGGTAAATATATGTTTTGTAAATATATAAGTGAATAGACCGCGGGGCCATAGTGTTCGCTAGCGGCATCTCTCATGAAAGCAACATACGACGGGTAAACAAATTACTGATGGGCAATTGATAGAAAAGTGTATAGTTATGTGATATTCACGGCAATGATCATGTATATATAGTCATCACGTCCATAAACAAATAGGCCGACTTCTGCCTAGACCTATTACTATTACTCTACTTCAAGAGTGTTTCTATATGCTTGCCTCTTTACGTATTAAGTTCATGACAAACAGAGTAATGCTTGGAGAACGATGACATGATGTAGACAAAGTAAACCCAATCAATATGAATAAACCCCATCATTTATCCTTAGTAGCAACAACGCAAAGACATATCTTGTCCCCTTCTATCACTGGGATATAAAAACCAGTCGGGTTGAACCTACTACAATACACCCCTCTCACTAAAGAAAGATCAATCTACTTGGGCAAAGCAAATCAATAGATCAAAGAGGTTACGAAGCTATAGTGATCATGCAAATAAGAATCATAATAAAAAAATTCAGAGAAGACTCAAAAACTTTTCATGAATACTGTGAACATAAACCCATAATTCATTAAGTCCTAACAAACGCACCGCACAAAAGAATTACATCGGATAGATCAAAGCAAAGATGTGATGATAATTGTATTGAAGATCAAAAGAAACTAACATATCCATCTAGGTACTAACTACGGATCCGTAGGTCTATGGTGAACTACTCACACAACATCATGAGGGGTGATGAAGAGGCCCTCCGTGATCGAGCCCCCCTCCGACAGGGTGCCGGAACGAAGCTCCAGATGGGCTCGTGACGGAACAGAAACTTGCGGAGACAAAAAAGTATTTCGGGATGCCCCCTAGGATTTTTGGAATATATGTGAATTTATAAGCCAGAGAACGGGGGTAGGAGGGCCACCAGGGAGGGACAAGCCATCAGGGCACGCCGACACCCCTTGGCACGCCCTGTTGGCTTGTGTGTCCATCGTGCGGCCCCCGGTCTTCTCCCGAAGCTTCCAGGTCTTTTTTTGTTTCAGAAAAAATCATAAAAAAGTTTCGGGACAATTGGACTTCGTTTGGTACAGTAAAACTGAAAAGTAAAAAAAGGGTAGAAAACAACAACTAGCACTAGACAGTGAGTTAATAGGTTAGTGCTTAAAAATAATATAAATTGGTAAATAATTATTGAAAAAGTATCCTAAAATGATAATATAATACTCCCTCCGTTCCGAAATATAGTGCATCCTTGGTTTTCGCGTTTCAACTTTGACCATAAATTTAACCAACGAGACCGACTGCGACGGAAGCAAAAATTATATGATTGAAAACTTCTTTCGAATACGAATTCATTGGTATAATTTTTGCTCCCGTCGCAATCGGTCTTGTTAGTTAAATTTATGATCAAAGTTGAACCTCGAGAAGCACGGGTGCACTATATTTTAGAACGGATGGAGTATCATGGAACAATAAAAAATTATAGATACATTGGAGATGTATCAGCATGAAAAACAACATGGCAAGTTACTGAATGTTTTGGCCATGAACAGACATGGCATACAGTCATGTTCCCCCCCCCCCAAAACATGTCATGTAGTAATTAGACAAAGACAAAGTATTACTATGACAACACACCTTTGCCATGAACATATCAATATTATCTAAACTTGTCGCGTTGTCAATTTTAAAAAATGGCCAAATTGTTGTGGGGACGCATTGTCAACTTGCCAGCACTACATATTCCCCCATGGCAACTACAGATTATCCCTACTATTTATAAACGAGAGCAAGAAGTACAAATGCAAAATTTACATCCAATAGCATTCAGGACAACAAAAAGCACAAATCACAAAAGTCTTTAGCAAAAATCGACGCGGGATTCCATGTGTTGATCATTTTTGACATACCTATCATAAGGACAGTAACCACTCTTTAACAAAATTCACGTACATGATAGCAAAAGCATGATCAGTTTACAAACATTTAGAAATTCAACATCTCACAAAAGCATGTCAAGTTTTTTTTTGTTCATATCATTCAGAAATTGGGCAAGAAGCATAGCTAAGAGACACAACAAACCTTTGCGACCGATCAAATGTTTTGCGAGCCTCAGTGGACACCATGGTGCACGTCTCCCGCGCGCTCCCGACGGAACAACATGAACAACAGCCACCCTTGTCTGTCATGGCCGCGCGCCCACCAGTCAGGCAGTCACGCTGGCTGCATGATCCTCGTCGGCTACAAACCCACCCCCTCGGCCCCGGGAGGTAGCCCCAGCACCACAACACCGCCACAACCTCCCCATTCCACTAGCCGTTGACCTCATCGTCGGCTCGTATGTGGTTCTGCTTCTGCCCCACCGGCCAGATCCAGGCATTCCGGTGCTCGCGTCGGGTATGGATGAACACACCTGGGACCATGCCATCGGCGACAAGAAGCACGAGGAACACAGCGGTGTGGTCGCCATTACCTCCATGGACGAGCGCCTCGACCTCCTAGGTTGCTCCAACTATGACAGCCCCGGCGACCCATCCACTACTCATCCCGACGGATGCCGTCGCGCCGCACCGGCAACCACCAATCCGCAGGTCCAACCACCTCCCTGCCGCTGCTGTGTGGTCGCAATCGCCGCCATGGACCAGCGCCTCGGCCACCTAGGCTTCTCCGACTATGGCAGGCCCGACGACCCTTTCGAGGGGGAGAAGAGGAGCTGCATGGGACGACTAGGAAGGAACAAACCTGGCTGTGCTCGTCGGCGTTCGCCTGTCGTCGGAGGTGCGGGAGAGGCGGTGGGGTTACTGGGGATCCAGATGAGCTCGGGGGAGCGCGGGAAATGGGTAAGGGGAAGGAAAGAGTACCGAAGAGTACCGTGTTGAGCGAAAAAAGGAAAGAGAATCGTTCGGGCGACTTCGTCCATGACCCGAACAAGCCGTAGGGATGACATGGCGATTTTTGGGCGTCAAGATTCGTGCAACGGTTATGAACGCGTCAGGACGGGGGTGTTTCTTGCAACACATGTGAAAATTATAATTTGGGTTGTCCAAATAAACGGTTGCAATTTAAACTGTGGCAGGTAATATCGCATACATGGGAGTGGTTTGTTTTTTCCGATTTTCTCTCGTAACAAGCTATCGCTCCACTTTACAAGTAAAACATAAACCAAAGTAAATGACGAACAATACAAGCAAGCGAGGAAGCCCACTTACAAAATAGATCACAGAATAAGCGAACACCACAACAACACATGACTACGACATTGATAACTAGCACACACAATAGGACACCTAAATTCCACGACAATACCTTAAGAAGGGGAAATGGTGTAGAGCATCACCGTTGTCGAGTCCGAGACAAACGAGGGTCCTCACTCGGAACCCTCGCACTAAGAAAAGAACCACAATGATGTTCTCAAAAGAAGAGCGACACCCACGGGCATCGCCGCCCGCGCCAAAGCGCGGAGCTTTCGCTCGGGTAGCTCACACGTGCCACGATGAGACACCTGCGAAAACCACATTGATCATAGACCTCCAGATCTAGATATGGGCGTTGGCACCGCCATGAACAGAGAGCGAGACTGAGCCACCCTCCACTACATGACGGTGCAGCACACCGGGGATGGCTTGGTTAAAAGAAGCTTCGCCACAGGCCTAGGGGTGAAAAATTATATGAAAAGTTCACTAAAAGTTTACAACTTGAGCATTCTTGTAAGGATACATATACACCGGTCTGCATATATCTAAAACATATATGAAAAGTTCAATATGGATGTATTGTGTAACTCAAATACATCTATGATCATATTATCCCTCATAGGGATACAAATCCATACAGACCTAGGGGTAATAATGAAGTGATGCGGGACTTGAAGTTCCATATGTCCCTACCTTCAAAGCGGGTTGAAAACTATCTCAGCCTGACACTATATCAACATATTCAGAGTGTAAGCCCGTAACACAAGTATACAATTGATGTAATGGATATTCTCTCGTATCTTCAACTCAGAATGTGTCTTAATTAATACAATTTGGAGGAAATCAAGATATGACCTTGATACTATATAATGATACTAGCTAGTTATTTAATCTCAACAATGGTATATCAATAACTGGATTTTAAGGGAACCTTCTTACGGAAGTCATTTGAATAGACTTTAATAGCTACTTATACTTATCATTCTGGATGCTTTATCTGAAGCATTGTAAAAGTTTTTAATAAGGCAACATAAACATAAGTGTCCATATATGCTATATCACCTTTTCCTTATATTTTTCCCATTGGTTTTAAAGGAGTTTTCAATGACACATCATATTGCACGGTTTTCCTTTATGAGTTTTCTCTAGAAGTTTCTCATGAAAAGTTTGTAATGAGGCAATACATTTTTAAGATTATATGCAGTACTTATAATTTTTTTGCCCACTGTGGTTTTTAAAGAAAATATACAAATCATGTTTATTGTTCTCTAAACCTGCCAATGGGTTTCCACCTTCTTCAAAGTTTTTTTCTCATATGTGTTATCAAGAGAGAATAATTATTGTATGTTTCATCATTTGCTCTTATTATTTTTCAGTGGGTTTAGAATATTTTTAGCCACATGTCTACACTATTTTCCTCATTTTTTCCGCACAATTTTTTTGTAGGATACTCTAACAACTATAAAAGAATTTCTCAACATAAATGACGAATATACAAGAGCACTTCAATAATGAATTATTCAAGAAGCGGTGATGTAAAGGGTGTGCATTCGAATTAGTTCAGCACATGTTGGTTCATTAATTACCACATGTTAATTAATGAATAGTAATTAGGATTAGTAGATGTCATTAGTAGTTGCATGTGTCATTCACTACATCGAGAGGGCAGCGACAAAGTGATCCAGTGTCTCCCTTCCTATTCCTTTTTGTTGCTAACACATTATCTACTCTGTTCAGTAAGTCAATGACTGATAAAGGATTATAATGGACCAAGATTTGTCGGACATGCCCAGTTATTTCACATCTCCTCTTTGATGATGATTCCTTTTTGTTGAACACTTACGCTTCGACAATAGAGCAACTTATTAACCCTCCAAAGTGCTCCATCATGTTGTTCGATAATTGTTTACTACCGTAAGACACGAGTATTAAGTCTATGTTGGAGGTGTCGTATGAGGTTTTTGATCCTAAGTGAGGAATGCACAAGGGGAAATTTGAAACATTGCAGGACCGGCTACAAAAGATACTTGTTTTTTTAGACAAAAGGGGTTCACTACTGGAATCCAGTTATTTGCCATGTGCCAGGCCTTTGCCGTCTGCTGGCACATGGCAAAGATGCTCTTTGCCGTCAGCTGAGGCAAAGCAGACGACAAAGAACTGGGCATGGCAAAGTCTCTGTTTGCCATCTGCTAGTTCTTTCCCATCTGCGCCCAGACGGCAAAGAGACCAAGGGCAGACGGCATAGAGGCAAGGTGGGTCCCACTAGACCTTGAGCCTGGCCAGGTCCAACGGAAGGGCTCTTTACCGTTCGCCAGACCTTTGCCGTCGGCCGTTGGTGTCTTTGCCATCCGGGGGCAGACGGCAAAGGGTACGTGACTATAACGGCCGTCCCCCACCCCCACTCCTCTCTCTCTCACACACTCTCTCCCTCCCCCACTCCACTCTTTCCCTCCACCTGCGACCACCGCCGCCATCCCCCGCCCACCACCCACCACCACCGCGCCACCCCTCACCGGAACATCTCCCTCCTCGCTCCGCCCCCTTCCCTTGGCGGCTCCCCCGCGCCGCCCCTGGACTGAGCCGCCCCTCCCATCGCCGGCCCCTCCCCTCGCTGGCCACCTCCCTGCACCGCCCCCACCATCGCGCCACTGCCCTCCCTACGCCACCCCCATCACCACGCCGTCGCGCCCCTCCCTGTGCCATCCCTCCCCTCGGTGGCTCCCTCGCGCCGCCCCCATCTCCGAGCCGCCCGCTCCACTTGCCGGCTCTCGGCGCCGCCCCCTCCCCACAGCTCCCCCATCTCTGCGGCTCCCCTCCCCCGCTGCCTCGGCTGTCCCCACCCAACTCCGGTGAGTGCCCGGCCGCCGCGCCCCTCACTTAGAATAAATTAGATGGTTAGTTTATTTTCTGTTTTTTATGTTAAATTAGCTAGTTAGTTTATTTTTTTAGTTAGTTTACTACGTTAATTAGAAAAAACTTAGATAGAAAAGTAAAAACTTAGAAGAAAAGAAGAAAAGAAAAAAACTAGGAGAAAAGAAGAAGAAGAAGAAGAAGAAGAAGAAGAAAAGGAGAAGAAGAAGAAAGAAGAAGAAGCTGAAAAAAGTAGAAGTAGAAGATGAAAAAAAAGAAGTAGGAAAAGTAGAAAAGGCACCCCGACCCCCGACACGACACCCCGACACGGCACCCCCGACCCTGACACAACACCTCTACCTCGACACGACACCCCCAACACCCTGACCCCGACACGACACCCCGACCTCGACACGACACCCCCGACACCCGATCTCGAAAAAGGTGCTCTTCGGCCTTACAGAGGCCGACGGGGTCATATATTTGAGAATTATGAGCTAGGTCATATATATTTTTCGATTTTGTTATGAAAAAACATCATATTTGTGTTGATCGAGTTTCATTTCAATGTGCAGTTGTTTCATCGCTGCGACGTTCTGTTGTTCGACGAGCTCCCTATGCGTTTGACGAGCTCCCCTGTTGCGTTCGTTGGTGAGCAAAAATGACATCTCCTTCCTGGCCCCCTTAAGAAATATTTGCTCTGTTCCG
The DNA here is from genome assembly GCA_022496015.1 of Hordeum marinum. NCBI lineage: Eukaryota > Viridiplantae > Streptophyta > Magnoliopsida > Poales > Poaceae > Hordeum > Hordeum marinum. Next base: position 91,135,970 of record CM039674.1, read on the forward strand.
GTCTTTGTGCCGATGAAACTTGCTAGCTATAGGTGTCTTCAATCATCAGTATGCGTGACCAGTATGTCTCTCCCTTTCGAAAGGGTTACATCTATAAATATACATGCATTTGCATATTTATAACCGTGATTCTTTCGAATTGTCCAACGTTATCCATGGACAACCCGAGTATGTGTAGATTGGGTTCATTTTCCCATATGCTCTGCTCCGGATCCGATGCAGAATTTCGTCAGTGCCTCCCTGTTGTTCTCCGGGTACACATCCTCTCTGCTTATTGCCGAGACATGTATCAGGAGAACAACAGGGAGGTGCTGCCAAAATTCTACGTCGGATCCGGAGCAGGGCATGGGAAAATGAACCCAATCTACACATACTCGGGTGGGATTAGAACCTATCTCTACCTATTAGCATGTAGGTTGCATGGACGTAATAAAACTGACAAACTTGATTACCAGATGAATATAGATGATGAATTATATATATATACACATATTTCTTGTGTATTTAGTAGGTAGACAAGATGAGTGATCGTGCTTGGATGTACACTGGTCACCCTAGTTAGAAAGCATGACCAATGAATGGTTAACAAAAACAAGGGTTTTTTTGAGAGCCGCATTTGCAAATGGCCAGGAAAAAACGTGGTGCCCCTGTCCCAAATGCGACCACATTAAAAGGCAGACAGAGTTTGAAATGGGTAAACACCTGCAAAAGTGGGGTTTTACGCCTAATTATATGGTGTGGACTTTTCATGGTGAGTCTGACCAACGTGCCAGAGCTGAGGTGGTTTGTCGTCGCACCAATGAGCATGGTACCGGGATCGAAGACATGATGCAAGACTTTGATGATGCTCGAGATTCGGACGATGAGATGGAGGAATCTGCAAAGGCCTTCTATGAAATATTGGAGTCTTCAAAACGTCCTCTCCACAAGCACACTGAGCTTTGTCAGTTGGATGCCATCGCCCAAGTAATGGCTCTGAAGGCTCAATTCAACCTAGGCAGAGAATGTTACGACATGATGATGATGATATTTGGACGCTTTCTACCTAAAGGCCATGTACTGCTTGCAAGCCTGTACCAGTTAGACAAAATCCTCTGTGTACTTAAGATGCCCTATGAGAAGATACATGCCTATGAGAATGGATGTGCCTTATTTAGGCTTGAGTATGCGGCCTTGAACTATTGCCCCATTTGCAATTCTTCCAGCTATATTGTGGTAGACAACGGTATGGGTGCGAAGATTCAGACGAAAATCCCCATTAATGTTCTTCGGTATCTACCAATCGTACCAAGACAGATGACATGGCACAAATTGGGCAAAAGAACCAAACTAGATGCGGATGGGAACAAGACGTTGGTACACACTTTAGATGCTTTTGCGTGGAAGCACTTCGATGCATTACATAAGGATAAATCGATAGATCCAAGGCATCCTCGAGTTGCCATCAGCACGGATGGGTTCAATGTATATGGTATGACGGCAGCACAATACAATTGTTGGCCTATATTTGTCATTCCACTCAATCTCCCCCCGAAGGGATTATGAAAAGAAAGAACATTTTCCTGACGTTGATAATTCTAGGGCCCAAATCCGGGGAAGAATATGAATGTGTACATGCAGCCTAGGATAATGGGATCAAGACATACGACGTCGGTACCAAAAAGAACTTCAAAATGCATGTGTGGTACATGTACTCGACGCATGACTATCCGGCGTATGCGCTATTCGTTGGCTGGTGTGTGCGTGGAAGGTTCCCGTGCCCCACATGCAAGGCAGCTCTTCAGTTCCGTTGGCTACAAGCGGGTCGCAAGTTTTCTTCCTTCGACATGCATATGCAGTTCCTGGATCCTGACCATAAGTTCAGAAAAGACAAGAAGAATTTCATCAAAGGTATAGTTGTTGTCAAAAACATCGCACCACCTGTGTTGACAGGCCAACAGACCCTTGATCAGTTAAACGCTCTCGAGCCCGATCCTTTGACTCCAGGGTATTTCAAAGGGTATAATACGGAACACGCCTGGACTCGCAAGTCATGCTTATGGGATCTACCTTACTTCAAAGACCTCATTTGCCCACACAACATCGACATGATACACACTGAAAAGAATATGGCGGAGGGCATTTTTGGTACATTGTTCGGCATAGAGGGGAAGTCAAAGGATAATCATAAGGCTAGAATCGACCAGGAGGCTCTATGTGATAGACCATTACAAAACTTACAACAATGGAAAGGAAAGCAAAGCGTAGCGAAGCCAAAGGCATGGTTCAATCTTGGAAGGCCAGCTATGAGGGAAATGTTGTTGTGGGTGAAAATGCGGTTGATGTTCCCCGATGGGTATGCTGCGAATCTAAAGAGGGGAGCGAGTCTTGAAAAATTGAAAATATTTGGTCTCAAGATTCATGATTGGCACATATGGCTTGAGCGGGTAATGCTGGTGATGATGCGTAGCTTTATCCCTGAGGATGAATGGCTAGTACTGGCAGAGCTGAGCTATTTCTTCTGTTCTCTTTGTGTGAAAGAACCGTCGCCTGGCGTGCTAGATGAAATGGAAGAGTTGGCGTCAGAGTTTATCTGCAAATTAGAAAGGATCTTTCCACCGGGCTTCTTTAATCCAATGCAGCATTTGATTTTGCATCTACCGACCGAGGCAAGATTGGGGGGGGGGCTAGTTCAAAATCGATGGTGCTTCTCAACTGAGAGGATGCAGAAGACGCTTCGAGCTAAATGTAAAAATAAACGTTGAGTGGAAGCATCAATGGCTGAGGCATTCATTACTGAGGAGGCGACAAACTTCATGATAGCACACTACGAAGCCAAAAATCATAATTTGCATGACCTAAAAAAGGTCGATCCAACCTCAGCCTATTCAAAGGGAAGCTCGCACCAGCTGGTGCTTCGAAAGGGAAATCGTTGGATGTCGAAGAATGGTGGACCATTTCATTGTATATCTTCAACAACCTAACAGAAGTGCGGCCGTACATCGAGCAAGTTCTCGGTAAATTATTGTTCCGCAACTTCTAATTCCTTTGAACTGCTCTTATTCCCAGATATGTGATATAGTCGATACATCACCGAATTCTCGGATGGAGCGGTCATCGAAAAGGATTCTGTCGAAGAGTATGAGCTTCTGGCAAAGCATGGAGGCGACTATTCGGGTTTCATTTCTTGGTTCAAACAAAGGGTAATTAATTACCATTACTGGACCATTTGATTTGTTGGTATAATTTGTGGCTAATGCATCCATTCTTCCGTATTAAACTTGTAGGCTGGTGCAGAGTCTATGGATGCCGAGTTGAGACAAGTCGCTAATGGTTTTGACTATAAGGTCCGTTCATTTGAAAAATACGTCATCAACGGGTATCGCTTTCATACCTTTGGCAAAGAGCTATCTATGCCTGATGTAAATACTACAAATTGTTGCGTCTCTGCTATCGGCGAAGGAGGTACCGAGTATTATGGAAGAGTTGAAGCAATTTATGAACTTCTATTCTATGGTGAAAACCCACCGACCGTCGTAGTCTTGAAATGTTATTGGTTTCAGCCGAAGGAGACTAGAAGGACTCATGAACATATAGGGCTAGTCGAAATCAACCAAAGCACCCATTTAGATGTTCCTGATGTCTATATTACGGCTCAATAGGTGACACAAGTTTTCTATCTACCGTGGGCCTACCAAACTAATCCAAATCTGAAAGGTTGGGATGTTGTTTATGAAGTGCCGCCAAGTTTTAGACCACCTACCCTCAATGAAGAGGATTACAAACCTCACATTAACCCAGACACATATGAAGGAGAATTCTTCCAATAAACACGTATGTCCAAAAAACGATTCAAGAACCGCTCTACTTCACCCTAGAACATTGAAGTAGAGAGCGATAGTGAATCCGTCTTAACCCCTGAGCTGGATCAGGAAGAGCCGGAAGAAGAAGAGGTTATTGCTGCGAATGACCTGTCACTTCTTAACCGATTACATAATGGAGGCCTTCCACATGTTCTTCTTAATAGTGATGATGATGATGCATTTATTGATGATAGTGATGATCATGATGCATTTATTGATCCCGAAGCATATATAGACGATCAAGATTATTTTTAGTTCATGTCAGGTATTCAACTATTATTATATACATATATAAAAAAATTATTACTCATGTTGGTATTTATGATGATGATACACTTAAATTATATACATTTATTACTCATGTTGGTATTTATGTTGTACTAGTTTCATTTACGATTGGTCATGGTACGTGTTGTAAGATGGTGGGAAAGGGTTGAGAGAACTCCGAGGCTCCTTCTTCGTCGGCAGGTGGTGGGATGGTTACTCCCATTCCTTCCCCGTTTGTCCGGAGAGCGTTGCTCTCTACTCTGCATGGAGTGGCCGCTTCTTCGACGACTGTGGCCCCTGTTAGAGGAGGTCGACCCCCCGCAAAGAAGAGAGCTACTAAAGGTACACGTGGCCATGGGAGAGGTAGGGTGGCTGCCACGCCTTCCTCGCCGCCACCCCTAGCTGATTCACCTGAACACAGGACTGCTAGCGTGGACCCGTCTGAGGTGGAGGCTACACGGACTCCGGTTCATGAGCCTCAGGTCGAAGAGACTCATGTCCCAGAGGCTTTGTTCCAGGACACTCCGGAGCAAAGCAGGGCTGAGGGTATGTCCCAAGAGACCCAGTGGGATACCTGGCTTGATCTAGTTCAGCCGGAGCCAAGTGGCCATGCTGATAGCGACGAGGAGCTGGGTGATGGGCCACCATCTACCAGCGTGGTAGTACAGGGCTCCCGCTCGTGCCGGCGACCCGCGAGCAGAGGTGGTTGATTCAGCAAAGTGGGTACAAGTAAGTTCATTTACTCTTATTTAACCTTTTGCCTTCACGTTTTCTCAAATATCTAATGTGTTGGCTTTAATTTGTCATATTGCAGGGGTTGGATTGTTGCCAAGGGTGTCCGCAAGCCCAACAACGTCCTTGGTGTGCATTGCCGGCAAAACTTCCCGGGGTTTGTTATGTTTCCCGGTCGGGGTGAAGAGGTAGGAATGACCTGGGAGCACAACTTGGGTGCCCCGGCCCCGCCAGAGGTGGAGATCAACGGTGTTTTGTGCCACACGAGGGCCAACATGATGATCAGACAGTTCTGGGTAATTTCTCCTTTACACAATTAAAAATCAACAATAGCTAGTTATTGTAATAATTAGTGTTGTCTCATTTCTAGACCTTCTACAGGTGTGAGGAGGGATACGAGGAGGCCGTGGCAAAGGTTATCAAAACCGAATGCCGCTGCCTACTTCAAAACTGGCGGCACGAGGCTCGGGTGCAGGCCATTCGAGACTACTACGCCCTGTGGCGTATTAGGAAGGGAAAGGGGAAGTGCTGTGATTCTAAGATGGAGAAGGAGCATTACATGATGATAATTACATATTATTAAGGCCTTGTAGTTAGTTTCCTTGATTTGATTCTTACGTGTAGCGCTCAAATTTCTCTTTATTAACTTAGGTGCCACCGAGATGGTGTGTGGATAAGATGGATTGTTGGGAGGCCTTGGTGGATCAGTGGTGCTCCGAAAAGTGTGTGGCCAGCCACAACAATGCCAAGGATAGGCGTGGAAAAATGGTTGGTGTACCACACCATCAAGGGAGCGTCAACTTAACTAAGGTTGGTGAGAACTGGGTATGTGGTTTGCTTCATGACTCATGCAATTCATTCTTAATGCTAGCTTTAGCCCTTTACTAATACTTTTTTTCCTCTCTCTCTCTCTCTGTTAGGCACGTCACAATAAGACGAAGGTGCCAAAGATCTACGAACTCTATGCGATGGCCCATACTGCATCATACAAGAAGGTCAAGGCATTCTCTGAGTCTGACCTTGATCATCCTGAAAACTTCACCAACATCTCCTCCCACCACAAGATCGTGAAGTACAGAAATCACGGGAAGGCGAGTAAAGGGGAGAACTTTAACCCGAGCCAGGGGCCTATTGATCCAGAGCTGGTGATGATAGCTCGCAACGGGAGGCCCCATGGCTCGATCGCCATTGGAGATGGCCTTATACGTTGTCCTAGCACTCTCTGGCAGATAAAGGCATGCCAAACGAGCTCCTGTCCTGAGATAACACCTCGTCCATGGCCAGTCGGGCTCGCCATCGAGGTGAGTTTAATGGACTCAACCATCTTTTCGCATTACGTTGTGTGTGCGAACCAATGTGATTACAATGCTAACAATGAGTTGTCTTGCAGGCTATTATTCTGAAAGAGAGAGGCAACGCAAACGCTTTTGATAGCGAAAGGTAAGGAGATGAAGGAGTTGGAGGAGAGGACGACTGCGTTGATGGAGGTGGAGAGGGCATGGGACGATGCGTCTAATAGGGCGATGTACGAGCTCTTTGTGGTAAGTTTCTTCTTCATATTTGTCAAATCTTGCATTTTAATGTTCGTTTCATTAATAAATAATTTTTTTGACTTGTCAAAACAAAATGTACAGTCTATGTGCGAGAAGACTGGCCACGTCCCTTCGACGATGCCAGTCCTTAACATGGTGGGGATGGTGAGTTTCATTTCAATACAATGATCTTTTGAGTGTCATAATGCTAATGACACATTGCAAATTATGTTTGGTATGCAAAATATCTCTTGAAACACATCACATGACCCTTATACAGGGGAGCCTTCTCCAGGTGAAACAAGCCAGAACCACCGTGCTTCACCTCCTGCTGACGAGAATGGTATGTTTTTTCTAGTTTTTGCTTAACAACCGCACAATGATGGTTACTTACAATACCTTACCTCCAAAATGACATATTTTACCCAAGTTAGCATAGAATGACCAATACTTAGCTTAGTTTCCTCCTAAATGACATAATAAGCTTAGGTAGCTCCAAACTTGCATAATAAGCTTAGTTAGCTCCAAAATGACCTATGTTACCCAAGTTAGCTAAAAAATAATCTATAATTAGCTTAGTTAGCTTCAAAATGGCATAATAAGCATAGATAGCTCCTATATGACATATTTTCACCTAAGTTAGCTCTAAAATGACATATATTTAGCTTAGTTTCCTCCTAAATGGCATAGTAAGCTGAATTAGCTCCTAAATGGCCTATTTTATCAAATATGTCGTACACTTAGCTTAGTTTTCTCCTAAATGACATAATAGCCTTACCTAACTCCAAAATGGCCTATTTTACCTAGCTTAGCGATTAAATGACCTATACTTAGCTTACTTAGCTCCAAAATGGCATAATAAGCATAGTTAGCTCCTAAGTGACCTATTTTTACCTAAGTTAGCTCTAAAATGACATATAGTTAGCTTAGTTTCCTCCAAAATGACGTAGTAAGCTAAATTAGTTCCAAAATGGCCTATTTTATCAAAAATGACCTATACTTCGCTTAGTTAGCTCCAAAATCACACAATAAGCTTACCTACCTCCAAAATGGCCTATTTTACCAAAGTTAGCCATTAAATGACCTATACTTAGCTTAGTTTCCTCCTAAATGATGTAGTAAGCTAAATTAGCTACAAAATGGCCCATTTTATCAAAAATGACCTATACTTCGCTTAGTTAGCTCCAAAATGACATAATAAGCTTACCTACCTCCAAAATGGCCTATTTTACTAAAGTTAGCCATTTAATGATCTATACTTAGCTTACTTAGCTCCAAAATGGCATAATAAGCATAGTTAGCTCCTAGGTGACCTATTTTCACCTAAGTTAGGTCTAAAATGACATATATTTAGCTTAGTTTCCTCCTAAATGGCATAGTAAGCTCAATTAGCTCCTAAATGACCTATTTTATCAAATATGTCCTATACTTAGCTTAGTTCTCTCCTAAATGACATAATAAGCTTACCTAGCTCCAAAATGGCCTATTTTACCTAGCTTAGCTATTAAATGACCTATACTTAGCTTAATTAGCTCCAAAATGGCGTAATAAGCAAAGTTAGCTCCTAAATGACCTATTTTACCTAAGTTAGCTCTAAAATGACATATAGTTAGCTTAGTTTCCTCCTAAATGACGTAGTAAGCTAAATTAGCTCCAAAATGGCCTATTTTATCAAAAATGACCTATACTTCGCTTAGTTAGCTCCAAAATGACACAATAAGCTTACCTACCTCCAAAATGGCCTATTTTACCAAAGTTAGCCATTAAATGACCTGTACTTAGCTTACTTAGCTCCAAAATGGCATAATATGCATAGTTAGCTCCTAAGTGACCTATTTTTACCTAAGTTAGCTCTAAAATGACATATATTTAGCTTAGTTTCCTCCTAAATGGCATAGTAAGCTGAATTAGCTCCTAAATGGGCTATTTTATCAAATATGTCCTATACTTAGCTTAGTTCTCTCCTAAATGACATAATATGCTTACCTAACTCCAAAATGGCCTATTTTACCTAGCTTAGCAATTAAATGACATATACTTAGCTTACTTAGCTCCAAAATGGCATAATAAGCATAGTTATCTCCTAAGTGACCTATTTTTACCTAAGTTAGCTCTAAAATGACATATAGTTAGCTTAGTTTCCTCCTAAATGACGTAGTAAGCTAAATTAGCTCCAAAATGGCCTATTTTTATCAAAAATGACATATACTTCGCTTAGTTAGCTCCAAAATGACATAACAAGCTTACCTACCTCCAAAATCGCCTATTTTACCAAAGTTAGCCATTAAATGACCTATACTTAGCTTACTTAGCTCTAAAATGTCATAATAAGCATAGTTAGCTCCTAAGTGACCTATTTTTACCTTAGTTAGCTCTAAAATGACATATACTTAGCTTAGTTTCCTCCTAAATGACATAGTAAGCTGAAATAGCTCCTTAATAGCCTATTTTATCAAAAATGTCCTATATTTAGCTTAGTTCTCTCCTAAATGACATAATAAGCTTACCTAGGTCCAAAATGACCTATTTTACCTAGCTTAGATATTAAATGACCTATACTTAGCTTACTTAGCTCCAAAATGGCGTAATAAGCAAAGTTAGCTCCTAAATGACCTATTTTTACCTAAGTTAGCTCTAAAATGACATATAGTTAGCTTAGTTTCCTCCTAAATGACGTAGTAAGCTAAATTAGCTCCAAAATGGCCTATTTGTTTTATCAAAAATGACCTATACTTCACTTAGTTAGCTCCAAAATGGCATAATTAGCTTAGCTAGCTCCAAAATTACCTATTTTACCAAAGCTAGCTATTAAATGACCTATAATTAGCTTACTTAGCTTCAAAATGGCATAATAACCATAGTTAGCTCCTAAATGACCTATTTTTACCTTCTCTTCTTCATCTAGTCTTCTTCTAATTTTGGAGCTTCCAATTTTGTAGATTACATTCACTTCACGGAAGTTTGCATTGATGGAGTGCTTGGGTTACTTGTATTTTTTATTTTGTATCGATGAACAATGTGACACTTGCTACATATGTAGATGAAACTATGTATGTATGGATGAAACTATTGTAATATGGTTGGGTACGGATGAATCTTTCATAATATGTATGGATGAAACTTATTTGAATATGGTTATCAGTATGGCAACATATTTATTCCTGTGATATATATATATATATGTCATATTGCTATGAAAATGGATTTAATAAAAAAAGGAAAATGGCTTTACTCTTTCCCGTCGGTGGGCTGACGACAAAGGGGGTCCTTGGGCAGACGACGAAGGTGGACCCCAGGGGCAAATGGCCTCACTCTTTGTCGTTGGACCACCGACAGCAAAGGGGGCGCAAGGCCGACGGCAAAGGGGTGTTCAAGACCGATGAGAAAGGTAGGGGACCAAGGCCGACGGCAAAGAGGGACCCTAGGGGAAAAGGGCCTTACCCTTTTCCGTCCGCCCACCGACGGCAAAGGGGGCAGAACGCAGATGGCAAAGGTAGCGGAGGGCAAAGAACCGCCGCTAACACTTGATGGCTGTAGCCCCTGGGTCTGCCGTCCAAACTCTTTGTCGTGTGCTCCCCCATGGCAATGGTGACGGACAGCAAAGGACCTCTTTACTGGGTTTTTCTTTGCCGGAAATTTTGCCGTCTGCTGATGGACGCCAAAGGCCTTTGCCGTCCGGTTTCCTGCCCTTTGCCGTTAGCCATGGCAGATAGCAAATAACTAGATTCCAGTAGCGGTTGGCCAAGCCAGAGAAAAGGCTTGAACCTAACCCGACTTAGAATTAACAAAGCCATCAACTGGCCAGGATTACAAGGAAGCATACAATAAGTAAAGAAAGAAGAAATGACAAAGATACAGAGAGCTATAGAAGCTTACAACCTAGTAGTCATACAGACAAACAAGAGATAGTAATAGGAACCTAGGCAAGATCACCAAGGTCAAACGTTAAGAGCAATGGGCACACCGGCAGTTGGGTAAGAAATCAACATAGACAACCAACATCTCCTGGCCTACTACAGAAGAACATGCCAAGATCGACAAGCCACATGCTTCTACCTCCGAAGAAGACCATTATCATCTCGCCCTAGCTCGACGGGCGCCGAACTGTCGGAAGGCAGAGTGCTCACCTTAGAGCCAAATAGACAATGCCAACTGGTGTGATGACCCACAAGTATAGGGGATCAATCATAGTCCTTTCGATAAGTAAGAGTGTCGAAGCCAACAAGGAGGAGAATGAAATGATAATTAGTTTTCAGCAAGGTATTCTCTGCAAAGTGTTGTGAGTAACAATAATAGATAGTTTTGCAGCAAGATAGTTCGTAACAAGTGACAAGTAACAATCGTAACAAAGGTGAACCAAGGTATCCCAATCATTTAAGTAGAAAAGGACATGCCTGAAAGTACTTTTATGTAAAACAAGCGCTCTCGAGGACACATGGGAATTTCCATTTAGTCATGTTTATCATGTTTAGTTGATTCACGTTCGTTACTTTGATAATTTGATATGTGGTTGGATGATGCATCTCCGTTGTATCTATAATTTTTGATTGTCTCATGCCAATATTCTACAACTTTCATATACTTTTGGTAACATTTTATATTATTTTTGGGACTAACTTACTTATCCAGTGCCCAGTGCTAGTTCTTGTTTCTTATGTGTTTTGCATTTCGTAGAAATTCCATCAAACGAAGTCCAAACGCGATAAAAAAATTACAGATATTTTTTTGAATATATGTGAATTTTGGGAGTCAGAATCAACGCAAGACAATGCCCGAGGGCCCCACAAGCCAATAGGGCACGCCCTGATGGCTTGTGGCCATCCCTTAAGTTGGTTGGGGTTGTCCTTATGCCGCAAGAAAGCTAATTTCCGATAAGAATCCCCTCAATATTTCAGCCCAATCGGAGTTATGGATCTCCGAATATTTAACAAATAGCGAAGGGCCAAAAAACAGACGCGAAAACAGAATAGATACAAAGAGATAGATCCAATCTCATAGAGGCTCCTACCCTCCGGGAGCTATGGAGGCCATGGACCAGAGAGGAAACCTTCCTCCCACCTAGGGAGGAGGCCGGTGAAGAAGAAGAAGGAGGGTGGCTACACCAACAACTTCGCCGCCCTCACTACCAACTCTCTCCCCCTCTATGCAGCGGTGTAAACCTCTGTTCCCCGCTGTAATCTCTACTTGAACATGGTGCTTAATGCTATATATTATTATCCAATGATGTGCGGCTATCTTATGATGTTTGAGTAGAATTTTTTGTACAACGGGTTAATTGTGGTATGATGTTATTGATATGAATTGTATGTTGATATGGTGTTGTTCTGAGGTGCCTTCTATGATATGCCCATGTGAAGGAATCCCGCTGGAGGGTTTGCACTATGTTCATCATTCGCTTATAGTGGGTTGGTGAGTGACGGAAACACAAACCTGAGTAAGGGCATTGTTTACGTATGGGAGTAAAGGGGACTTGAAGGTATGGTTAGGTTTTAGCTTAATAATCTTTATTAGTTGTGGATGCTTGCTAGAGGTCCAATTATACGTGCACATGATCCAAGTAGAGAAAGTGTGTTAGCATATGCCTCTCCCTCATTGCATATGACAAGTATCTATCATATTATATTCAATTGCCTATGGACAATCTTTCTCTTGCATTACACAAAAATATTTCTAATAACATATATTATTTTATTTTTCTTTTATTAAAACAACACATAACTTTTATTTCTATGTTCTTTATTATCTTGCAAAACTATCTATTACACCAACTAAGTACTTCTAGTTTCTTTCCCGCAAATTAGTTTCATACTTGTTCTAGTTAAAGTAAGCATTAGCGTGCGTAGATTTGTATCGGTGGTCGATAGAACTTGAGAGAATATTAATTCTGCCTTTAGCTCCTTGTTGAGTTCGACACTCTTACTTATCGAAAAAGGCTACACATGATCCTCTACACTTCTGGGTTATCAGCGGATGATACGTCTCCAACGTATCTATAATTTTTATTGTTCCATGCTGATATATTATCAATCTAGGATACTTTTGGGTAATTATTTACCTATTTATAATATTTTTGAGCACTAACCTATTGACCCAGTGCCGAGGGCCAGTTGTTGTTTTCTACATGTTTTTACTTTGCAGGTTTACTATACCAAAAAAAGTCCAATTGCCACAAAACATTTTGACTATTTTATTTGAACAAAAACAAGACCTATAAGCTTCGGAAGATGTCCCGGAGTCACACCAGGGACCCACAAGCGAATAGGGTGCGCCCTGGGGGGGCTACTGGCTTGTGGCCGGCCCCTGGTGGCCCTCCTGATGCCGTTCTCTGGCCTATAAATTCTCATCTAGCCTAAAAAACATAAGAGGAGGTCCCGAAACACTTTTTACGCCAGTGCAAAACTTCTATACAACATCATTACTAATTATTCTCAATGACATACTGAAAGAGCTCCAACTGGTAAAAAGGTGAATTCTATGGAAGAAATTGCTACTTTGAGTCAAAAAGTGGATGCTCTTATGAGTATGGTTGCTAGTAAAAGTACTCATTTTGATCCCAATAATATGCCTTTGTCTACTTTTATTGAAAAAATAATGATGCTATTGATGTGAACTTGATCTCGCAAAATAACTTCAATAACAATGCTTATAGAGGAAATTTCAATTCTAGACTGCATCCCGGTAATTCCTCTAACAACTATAGAATTTCTCATATTCTTATGGAAATTCTTATACAAATTATAATAGTATACCCTCTGATCTTGAGAACACAATTAAGGAATTTATTAATTATCAAAAGGTTTTCAATACTATGGTAGAAGAAAAATTGCATGTGATTGATGCTTTGGCTAAAAACGTGGATATAATTGTCTTGATGTGGAAAATCTTAAAAGTAAAACTTAGACACCCAAGCATGATTTTAATGAGTCTATTAAATCTATCCAATATCTATTGATGAAAGTAGTGATAGGACCGCTACGTTGAGAGCTAAGCGGGAATTCTTGGAAAAGGCTCTTCCACCCGGTTTCTACCGGAATCATGATGAAGATCTTAAAATTATTGGTGTTTCTTGCATAGATTATTTGTTTCCTTCTCTGAATATAAATGATAAAGGGACTAGAGATGAGTTAACTCTAGTTGAGGAGCGTCTTGTTTGCTTGGAGGGTGATGATTTTGATGCTAAAACTGAAAAAGTGGGTTTGGAGAGGTCAAAACTTTAACTAGTGATGTGCCACTATCTTGGATTACAAGGACTTTAAGCATGATAAATGATCTTCAGTAGAATTTATTTCCTTGCTGCAATCCATTATTATCTCACCCAATGCTTAGGAACAAAACAAAGCTTTTATTGAACATATAGTAGAAGCTATGATAAAAGCTTATGATGAGAAACTTGAGTTTGAAGTTTCTATTCCTAGAAAATTGCATGATGAGTGGGAACCTAGTATCAAAATAAAGATAAATAAATATGAATTCAATGCTTTATGTAACCTTGGTGCTAGTGTTTCAACCATACCTAAAACTTTATGTGATGTGCTTGGTCTCACTAATATTGAAGAGCGTTCCCTAAACTTGCATCTTGCGGATTCTACCATTAAGTAATCCTTGGGTAGAATTAATGATGTTATTATTATTGACAACAAAAATTATGTGCCTATATATTTCATTATTCTTGATATTGATTGCAATCCTTCTTGTCCCATAATACTTGGAAGGCCATTATTACGAACTATAGGTGAAATTATTGACATGAAAGAGGGAAACATAAGGTTCCAATTCCCATTAAAGAAAGGAATGTAACACTTCCCTAGGAAGAGAGTTAAACCACCTTATGAATCAATCATGAGAGCCACTTATGGGTTGAGTGTTAAGGATTACAACACTTGATACTATGCATTATGCCTAGCTAGAGGCATAAAACAATAGCGCTTGTTGGGAGGCAACCCAATAGTTATCTTTACTTTTGCCTTTTACTTTATGTTATGTTGTGATAACATGATTGTTGCCTCTATAATGATTATGTTTTTCTGTTTTAGTTAGTGTTTGTACCAAGTAAATCCTTTAGGATGATTTGTATGATGAGTAGAATTGATACGGTGCAAAAACAGAAACTTTTGACTCCAGTATGAGAATTTTCATTTTCTACTAGAGCATGATAATGATATGAAAGTTTGACACACTACTGATATAAACATTCTTTAGGTTCTCCTGATTTTTAGAATTATTTGAGTTACATAAGTAGTGCTACCAAACATATCTTTATAGACTGTTCTATTTTAAACTGATTATGTTTTGCTTGCATACTTTGCTTGTTTTGATAATGCTATGGATTGTATCGGCGGGTATAAGCCATGAAGAAGTTAGAATATAGTACCTATTATGAAAAAAAGAAATAAGAATCAATTTATAACAGTCTTAAAGTATTTACTATGCTGCTTATACTAACGGATCTCACGAAGTTTTGTTGAGTTTTGTGTGATCGAAGTTTTCAAGTTTTGGGTGTGATCAAGATGGACTATGGAATAAGGAGTAGCAAGAGCCTAAGCTTTGGGATTCCCAAGGCACACCAAGTAATATTCTAAGGAAGACTCGAGTGTATAAGCTTGGGGATGCCCTAGAAGGCATCCCCTCTTTCATCTCAAACCATCGATATGTCACTTGGAGCTACATTTTTATTCATCACATGATATGTGTTTTGCTTGGAGCATCATTTGCTTTTGTTTGCTCTTACTTTAGGTTTGCCACAATCATTGTTTTCTGGACACACCTATTTGAGAGATACACACCTTCATCATAATTTAATAGAATACTCTATGTGCTTCACTTATATCTTTTGAGCTTGGCAGTTGCTCTAGTACTTCACTTATATCTTTTTGAGCAGGGTGGTGTGTAGATTTCAGAGAAATATCATGCTCTCATTCCTCACTTATATTTTTTTGAGAGCTGAATGAATAGTGATGATAATTTGCATGGGTCATAAGAGTAGTCCAAAAATAATAGGTATTCAATGAATGATAATCAAAACCATCATGTAGCACATATAGAGAAGTTTTGTGTTAATAACATTAATGTGGTAATATGAAAAAGGCGTGAGTTCACAATTGTTGATTCATATAAGTGTCAAGATTAAGAGGTGTTAACTTGTATTCATCTAAAACTTATAAAGGCATGTTGATGATGTGTGAGCATTTCTATTCCTCGTTGAAATCCTAGTGTTCTTTTTGACTAATGTGACACCATGGACATACGCATCTCCACCTTCTCACATTTACTAGCCTCTTTGGTACCGTGCATATCCCATTGTCACCTCGAGGATCGATGCAACTTTCGCTGGTGCATCCAAACTCAGTGACATGATACACTATATTGCACATAAGCCTCAATATATCTTCCTCAAAACAGCTACCATACCTACCTATCATGACATTTCCTTAGCCATTCCGAGATATATTGCCATGCAAATTCAATCGTCACTTCACATGACTAGTTTGTTGATCGTTATATTTCTTTACATGATCATATAGAGATGACATAGTATTTGTGGAAAAGCCACCGTTCATCATGTTTTTGATACATGTCATGCTAGATCATTGCACATCCTGGTACACTGCCAGAGGCGTTCACAGAGAGTCATATCTTCCTGTCAGTTCTTCATATTGAGTTGTAAGTAGATAAAAGTGTGATGATCATCATTATTAGAGCATTGTCCCAGTGAGGAAATGATGATGGAGACTATGATTCCCCGACAAGTCGGGATGAGACACCAGACAAAAAATAAAATAAAAAATGGGGGAGGGCAAATGAGACCACCATATAAAAAATATGAATGGGGGAGGCAAAAATAAAAAAGGGAGAAAAGCCCGCCATGAAAAAAAGAGAATAAATGAGAGAAAAAGAGAGAAGGGACTTTGCTACTATCCTCTACCACACTTGTGCCTCAAAGTGGTACCATGTTCTTCATAAATAGAGTCAACTATTTTGTCACTTCCATATTCTAGTGGGAATTACCTTATCATAATAAACTTGGCTTATATATTCCTACGCCGGGCTTCCTCAAATGCCCAAGGTCTTCATGAGCAATAAATTTGGATGCACACCCCACTTAGCTTCAGTTGAGCTTTCATACACTTATATCTCTAGTGCATCATTTGCATAGCAATCCCTACTCCTTGCATTGACATCTATCAATGATCATATCAATAGCTCGTTGGTACGCCAAGTTGATGTGAGACTATCTTCTCAACTTTTTACCCCTTTGATATCTACCATCATATTTTATTCCACATATATACAATGTCCAATGGTTCATGCTCATGTATTGCGTGAAGAATAAAAAGTTGATGCTTACTGAAAAAGTATGATAAAATTGCCTCACTTAGGCAACGTGGTGCTTAACATTTGTATTGATGTGCTGAAGATGGAGTCATGCCTTGCTAAGATAATAAGATGAATGGGGTTAAACATTCTTTTAGGTTCATATACTTTCAAAATCAATGATTTTGTTGCTTATAGTTATAAATATTACTATGTTGTTGTTTGTTAATTCATCATTTCTCCATGAGCGTACATACAAAAGATTACATAATAGGTAGCATGTCAAATCAAAAAATTTGTTTTTCTCATTTACCTACTCGAGGACGAGCAGGAATTAATTTTGGAGATGCTGATACGTCTCCAACATATCTATAATTTTTTATTGTTCCTTGATGATATATTATCAATGTAGGATACTTTTTGGGTCATTATTTACAAATTTATAATATTTTTTAGCACTAACCTATTGACCCAATGCCCAGTGCCAGTTGTTATTTTCTGTGTTTTTTTACTTTGCAGGTTTACTATACCAAACGAAGTCCAATTGCCATGAAACTTTTTGTTGATGTTTCTGGACAAAAACAAGACCTAGACGCTTCGGAAGATGGCCGGGAGCCGCAACAAGTCCCCACAAGCCAACAGGGCACGTCGTGCCCTGTTGGCTTGTGGCCTCCTAGTGGCCCTCCTCACGCCGTTCTCTGGCCTATAAGTTCGCATCTAACCTAAACTCATCAGAGGAGGTACCGAAACAGTTTTTATGTTGCTGCAAGTCTCTGTTCCGTTGTGAACCCATGTGGATCTCCGTTCCAGCACCCTACCAGATGGGGGTTCGATCACAGAGGGCCTCTTCATCAACCTTGTTTCCCTCACGATGATGTGTGAGTAGTTCACCATAGACCTACGGGTCTGTAGGTAGTACCTAGATCTCAATCTCTCTCTCTCTCTTGATCTTCAATACAATGTTCATCACATGTTTGCCTTGATCTATCTGATGTAATCACCTTGTATGGTGCGTTTGTTGGGATCCCATGAATGGTGAGTTTATGTTCAGATTATTCATGATAAATATTTGAGTTTTCTGTGAATTCTTATATGATTCTTATGTGCATGATCATCATAGCTTCGTAATGCTCTATGATCTTTTGTGATAATTTGGCCAACTAGATTGATATTTCTTCCATGGGAGTGGTGCGTTGTAGTAGGTTCAACCTAACGAGTTTTTATGTCCTAGTGACAAAGTAGGGGACAATATATGTCTTTGTGTTGCATCTACTAAGGATAAAACAATGGGTCTAATTCATATTGATTGAGTTTACTTTGTCTACACATGTCATCGTTCTCCAAGCATTACTCTGTTTTACTTAATACTCTAGATGCGTGCTGGATAGAGGTTGATGGGTGGAGTAATGGTAGTAGGTGCAGGCAGGAGTTGTCATATTTGCTTATGGATGTTATGCCTATATACACATGATCATTGCCGTGAAAATTGCATAACTATTCGCTTTTCTATCAATTCCCAACAGTAATTTGTGTACCTACCATATGATATTTCTATTTGAGATGCCACTAGGGAACACTACGGCCCCCGAGACTATTCACTCACACATTTACAAACGCTATAATTAAATTGTTGTCATTTATTTGCTTTTATTTTATTTTCAATCTACAATTGTATACACAACTCACTTGCTAGCAAATAACGAGATCAAGGGGATTGACAACCATCTTGCCCGCGTTGGGTGGAAGTTGTTTGTTCTTTTGTGTGCAACTGAGGGAAATAGTTACCCACATTGTGCTGAGATAACCCATTCCTCTCCACGGAAAACCCAATGCAGATCACAAGTATCAGTGTATCGGTGCTAAGGTGTTGTTCTTACTTGAACAAGCAACCCAGTTATGATAACCCCCTCTCACAAGCATCCAAAACTACAAAAGAAGAATTATGATTAATCTGACATAGCATGAAGCATGTGGACCCAAATGATCCCCTTATGAAATAACACATAAACTACGATTTAAGGTTCTGTCACTCTAGCAACCCATCAACATTTTATTACTCCACAATGCCTTCCCTTAGGACCATTAGATTGTGAAATTTCATGTAGTCGACGTTCACATGACACCACTAAACGAAGAAACAACATACATATCATCAAAATATCAAACGAATACCAACTTCACATGATTACTTATGACAAGACTTCTCCCATATCCTCAGGAATAAAAGTAACTAGTCACACATCATCAACATGTTCAAGATCAGTGGTGTAATAATGACGATTAAGGATTTGAACATAATATCTTCCACCAAGTAAACCAACAAACATCAACTACAAGGTGTAATCAACACTACTAGCAACCCACAGGTAACAATCTGCGGTTTTGAGACAAAGATTGAATACAAGAGATGAACTAGGATTTGAGATGATAGGGTGCTCGTGAAGATGTTGATGAAGATTGATACTCCAACAAAGGAGGCAACATTGGTGATGACAAGGGCTTTGATTTTCCCCACCGAGAGGGAAGTTTCCCCGACAGGATCTCTATGTCGTAGTGCAAAAGGGCCTCTGCCCAGGTTTCTGCCTCGTGATGAAGACGCTTCATCCCGAAAGTTCCTTCTTATTTTTTTCTAGGTCAAAACCCAATATATAGTAGAAGAGGGGGGCAGGGGACCCGTGAGGGCCCCACAAGCTAACATGACGTGTTGTGGGGGCGCCCTGTTGGCTTATGGCCAGCAGGTGGCCCCCTATGGTATAATTTTGGTCGAGAAATTCTTAAATATTCCACAAAAATTCTCCGTGAAGTTTCAGGTCATTCGGAGTCGAGTGGATTTTCACCCTTTTTCTTGGTTTTCAAGTCCAGAATTCCTGTTCCTAGCCATTTCCCTCTTTGTGATGTACGTTGTAAATTTTGAGAGAGATGCATAAGAATTGCATCATAAAGTGGAATAATGAACAAGAATAACATAAATATTAATAGAAATTCATGATGATAATTGGACGTATCAACTCCCCCAAGTTTAGACCTCGCTTGTCCTCAAGCGAAAGCCGAACTCGATAATAATAGCAACATAATTTGAGAGACACATGTCGATAAAACAGAATACAGACATGAGAGCATCATGAATATTAACATAGCAGCAAGTTTTTCATCAAATAGCTTCTCATAAGCAAGTAACAATCTATCCACAACATTGAAGTATGAAGCATAAACTGTATAGACAATCAACAAACTATGTTCTTAGTCATTGAGATAATCAATTCATCATATTTCAGAGAATAGTTTATGTAAGATCTTTCAATTTAGAAAGTCCACATGATCAACTATCATTTAGTCTTCTATGATTGCTGACACTCATTGCATATTTTTGGTGCTAACGTTTCCATCGGACACATAGGAAGATAGGGGCTTCATTATTTCCGCCACCCAACTTATTTACCTCAAGGATAATGGAAACAATAATGACTCATGATGACCTACATCATACTATATATATATATGGATATATATATATAAAGAGAGAGATGGATCTTTCTCCAACACATGATGCTTGCCAACTAAAGAATTAATAGGTTGTAATAGGGATAAACACTATTGAATCTTGCATAAAAGTAAATACATGAAAGTAAAAGATGGGCCTTCGCAGAGGGAAGCAGAGGTTGTCATGCTCTTTTTTATTTTGGATGTGCAGGCTCTTAATGTGAAGGAATGTCAATTTCTATTGGCCCTTATGATAGCAACCTTTATTATGTAGTCTGTCGCTTTTATTTCTTTGCCATCACAAGATCGTACAAAGCTTATTTTCTCTTACAATAAAGGAGCATATATATTTAGGATCAATTTTTATTGCTTGATGCACCGATGACAACTTACTTGAAGGTACTTATTCAAGTCATAGGTAGATATGGTGGACTCTCATGACAAGAAACTGGGTTTAAGGGTTATGGATGCACAAGTAGTATCTCTACTTAGTGAGGAAACTTTTGGCTAGCAAAAGATCTAAAGCAAGCACCACATGTTAGAGGATCCATGGCAATATAACTTATATGCGTATGTAGACAAACATTACTCATTATGTTGTCTTCCTTGTCGAACATCAATAGTTTGATCATTATATAATATTTGATGGGGGCTCACCGTCATAAAAGATGTCCATGATAGTGTATTTTCATGTGAATCTCCTCTCCTCTGTCATAATTTCCATGGATTGTATCAATGACTAACACTATGTTTGGTAAATCCCAACAACTTTTATCACTTATACTTTTCCTATGTGAAGTCATTACTCCCCATGGGATTAGCATACGATTTTTCTATTTCTTTTCTTTAAATGCTATGACGATGGATGCATGAGAGTAAAGAAAGTAAACCCAAGTAATCTTTATAATATAACCCTCACGCTCGATTACAAAGATAGGTAGATCACAAAGAAAACACTCTAAGCAAAGCAAAAACTAATTTTTTATTCCTCTAAATCAAGAAATAGCCGGATCGAACTAAGATAGATGATAATGGTAAAAGTGATGGTGATACGATACCGAGGCACCTCCCCCAATCTTGGAACAAGCTAAGAGTGGTGCCCATACCCATGTACTCAAGTGTCCCTCTTGGGTGATGTTGGTGATGATGTAGTACGCTTGTCCTTCAAGAGGTATTCCAGATTTTTGATTATCCTGCGAAGGGCATGGTTCTGCTCTTTTGGAAAATATCTTCATAGGTGAGTGTGGTATTCTGAGCACAAATGGATTCCATAGCATTGAATGCCTCAATTTCACTTAAAGAAATATCATTGTAAAGCGGTAATAGCACATCTCCCTTGTTGGAATCCTCAAACATGTGGTTAGCATAGTTTCTTTATGTTCCTTGAGCTTCTTCCTTATCCTCCCTGATACCATCTTCTGGAACCTTTAGTTCATCCTCCTCTCTGACAGTTTATTCATAGTATACCTCACTGTAAAGGCGTTTGCCCATTGAAGGTCGGACTATGTGGTGCTTCTTTCGGAGAGTCGGGGGAGCCATGGGTGCCTCACCAAATTAAGAATCCTTGGGAAAAACAGCTAAAAACAAGAAGAGAGGAGAAACTTGCGATGCGGTGGTCAAAACACACGGGAGTATATATAATGAATTTTTCTAGGTCATAATATGGCTCAAGGAAGAAAATAGAGTCCGGGAGGCACACGAGAGGCCCAAAAGCTAACAAGGCACGCCTAGGGGGGTGGGTGTGCCCTGTTGGCTTGTGACTCCCTCGTGGGTCACCCTGACTCGTTTTCATTTTTGATTTTTTTTCTAAAATACCAAAACCAATAGAACATATTTTTACAGAATTTTGGAGTTGCTTTACCTACCTATCACATACCCACTCTTTTTCACGTGTCTCGAGTGTTCTAGAAGGTCTCTCTTATGTGTTCGTTCATGCCTTTCTCGACGTTCTGGGAACGGGGGTACACAGCCCTGCCTACCTACGGCTCAGGGCATGGCCTACTTTGTCATCCAGGCGTGGCTTGGCGCGGATTTACGCAAGACAAGGCCCTCGCGAGGAGCCCGGGCTCGCGAGGAAGAGCGGCATCAAGACCGGCAAGATGGGCCTCCTCAGGACCCCTCCTGAGCAGGGGAGATCTCTATGCAAGGCCTAGCCTTAGGTGTCAAGGGTGACGCAAGGAAGGACAGGCAGGCGCTAGTGCGCCAGTCGGCATAGTTTCCCCTTTGGTGCAAAGGGAGCAAGGACGTACGCGGGTTCCTAAAGCACCGCCCAAAGGTTTCCTTTCTAGTGAAACAAGACCATGACCACGAGCCCCGTAGGGGGAATGTCATCGCCGAGCCCACCACTGCATCACCTACGACTACTTTGTAGGCGAAAACCGCCTTTGGACAGGGCGTGGCTGTACTCCTGTCCCCCTTTGAATTTGGCCGTTGTGGGATCCCTTACCGCCATTGTGGTAAGGGAGGATGACCCGGGCCGCCTCTATAGATAGAAGCTAGGTCACATCGTAGAAGGGGGATCGAACACTTAGCCACCCAACACACCACCGCAAGGCAGAGAGCCAAGAACACATCTTGAGCCCCCCTCGCGAGGCTCAAGAACACTATACCAGTTCATCCACCACAACCTCTGCAAGAGGCAATCCACCAAAGCAGAAGTAGGGTATTACGCTTCGCAGCGGCCCGTACCTGGGTAAACTGTTGTGGTCATCTTCTTTCTCATCATCGTGCGAGTTCGCTACAGTGTCCATCGAGTAGCGAGCTAGGTTGAGTGAGGCCACGGGAATCCTTCGCTCACGCCCCTGTGTTCGAACCTTAAGGGTTTTGCGGAGCCCGAAATCCAACATTTGGCCCACCAAGTAGGGGGCGTGTTGGAGTCTTCCTCGAGCCAAGCCCTTCCTCCGCCTCGCCGCTCCATTGGCCGACGCCCAGCGAGCTTCTCCCGGGCGTGGCAGACCAGCTCCCGCCGCCTTCACCACTGCTACCGGAGGTGTGCGCCTCGGCGGCATGGTGCTGAGCGGGCAATATCAGGCCGCCAGCATCATCTCTGCCATCACCGCCCCGCGCGACGCCCAAGAACGTGACAGGAGAGCGCCCCCCTCAGCGTCCATGCCGCGTCGTTCCTACGTGTGGGACCTAAACACGAACGATGCGCTGTTGTTGGCCAGCGAGGTGCTCCGGCACCGCCCAATGCTCAGGTGCTTCGACGCATGGGCCAACCACATCACGGAGCTGATCACCGTCGCGTGGGGATTTACGGTTCCTCACTCATCGTCCAGTGCTGGGAGCTCGTTCATTGCGCCTATCCCTCCACCCACCAACAACGTGCCCCCTTCGGCCACGACCGAGACCGGGCGGGGCCTGCCATGCTCCATGCTCCTCCTCCTGTGGATTCATGTGACTGATCTTGGTGTATAGCCAAACCATGGCGACCGGGATCGCGAAGGAGACAACGAAGCACCCCACGTGCGCACCAGCGCACGCCCCCGTGACCCAGCGGATCTTCGGCAACCCAAACTGACAAGACGAGTGGGTGTCATTGATACGACCATTTTGCATCATGATTTGATATTGATATTTATTGCATTATGGGCTGTTATTACACATTATGGTATTATACTTATGCCTTTTGTCTCTTATTTTACAAGGTTTACTTGAAGAGGGAGAATGCCGGCAGCTGGAATTATGGACTAGAAAAGGAGCAAATCTGATATACCTATTCTGGACAACTCCAAAATTCCTGAAAATTTACGGAGAATATTTTTGGAATTAATAAAAAATACTGGCGCAAGAATCAACCAGAGGGGGCCCACAAGCAGGCCACAAGCCTGCTAGGTGCGGCCACCCCCTAGCCATGCCTAGCAGGCTTGTGGAGCCCCTGTGGATCCTCCGACACCCATCTGCTCCTATATGAAGCGATTTGACCTGGAAAAAAATAAGGAGAGAGCTTTCAGGACGAAGCGCCGCCGTCTCGAGGCAGAACTTGGGCAGAACCAATCTAGAGCTCCGGCAGGGCTGTTCTGCCGGGGAAACTTCCCTCTCGGAGGGGGAAATCAAAGCCATCATCATGACCAATGATCCTCTCATTGAGAGGGGTCAATATCCATCAACATATTCACCAGCACCATCTCCTCTCCAAACCCTAGTTCATCTATTCTATCCGATCTTTGTCTCAACACCTCGGATTGGTACCTGTGGGGTTGCTAGTAGTGTTGATTACTCCTTGTAGTTGATGCTAATTGGTTTACTTGGTGGAAGATCATATGTTCAGATCCTTTATGATAAGTAATACTCCTCTAATCTTGAACATGAATATATTTCGTGAGTAGTTATGTTTGTTCCTAAGGACATGGGATAAGTCTTGTTATAAGTAATCATATGAATATGGTATCCGTTTGATATTTTGATGAGATGTATGTTGTCTCTCTGTAACATCCCAAAATTTCATTTTGGAATGTTATGAAATATAGCTATGCATCATCATCATATTGTTTGAATGAATATAATGGTTGAAGTGTTTCTTTTGAATTTCTGAAATGCACTTTCATCTTTCCCCTTTTCTTGTTTCACCTATTTGAAAACTTCTCGAAAAGTAAAAAAAAGAGGGGAGTAACATGACACTCCACACCAAGGTCATCTTGGTGATATATTTGAACAATAAGAACCAGGGGGCTATTTGAAAAATATTTGCAAAAGGTTTTAAAACCAAATAGGCATTTTTTGAAAATAATTATTTTTCCAAAGTATTCAAATGACAGAGGAAAAATGTTCATTGAATAGCATTAATTCTCCTGATCATTTTGATATAAATATTCCCTATATTTGGAAATGTTTTGAATGCTTTTAAATGAGTTTTACTGCTCTCGATATTAAAAAGGAAACAAATTAATTCGAAACGGGCCAGCCCACAGCAGTTAAGTCCCGAAACTGCTCCGAGCCGACCGAGCGACGCGCTGACGCCGCCCTCCCTCTCTCTGATGCCCTAGCCCCATCGTCCGATCCCGACGACGCCGCGGTCGACTTCCTCCTCGAGTCGACAGGACATCGCCGGTGATTCCTCCTCTCCGGATCTCCCTCCTCTTTCCTTCCCCGACCACCGCTCCGGCCCTATAAGTAGCCCCGACCCTCCGCTCCTCATTCCACCCCGAGCCCCCAGTCTACCTCGCCAGAGCGCTGCCCACACCCTCGCCGGAGTTCGGATCCCCACCGAAGCTCCCGGAGCTCGTGCCCGTCGCCTCTGTCGACCCCACTCCCCTTCGACCCCACCAGAGCATGCCGGAGACCAGCCGCCATCGTTTGCACCCCTCGGACGCTGTCCCCAACCACCGGAGCGCCTTCCCCGACGACCTCGCCGCCTCGGCCTCGCCGGAGAACCCC
Organism: Hordeum marinum; assembly: GCA_022496015.1. Taxonomy (NCBI): domain Eukaryota; kingdom Viridiplantae; phylum Streptophyta; class Magnoliopsida; order Poales; family Poaceae; genus Hordeum; species Hordeum marinum. The sequence continues at coordinate 91,161,510 of CM039674.1, forward strand.
CTCGCCGGCGACCCCCTTCTCTGTAAGCCACCGAACCCTCCCGTAGCCGTTCGATCCAGATCCGACGCATAGGATTAGATCGTTTTTAAACCCGAACCGGTATCCTCTACAGCTCGGTCATTCGCTCGAAACATCAGATCTTGCGCACCCAGTAGCCAACCAGAGAACGACACGTCACCCTGTCCGTTCGATCAGTTTTTCTTTTCTTTTCTTTTCTGTTTTAGAAAACAGAATGTTTTCAAATCTTTTTTTATCATATCTTTTAAACTATTTAATTTTTTTAGATGATTCATTTTGCATTAGTTCACATATTTGATGTAGTTTATGTCTGTATGCTTATATTTCAAATTTGAGCCTTAATTTTTGAATCTAATCAAATTTGTTCAAATTACTAAGATCTGTACAACTATAGTTTAAAAATATATTTTTGAGTGAATCTTTTTGCCACTGTTTGGTATTAGTTAAACCTATCATCCTACATTATTTGAGTATTTTTTTAATAAATTTAGTTACTGTTTTTAACAAAATCAGAATCTGTTTAGTTCCTAATGTAGTTTAGTTTTCCTAATTTTAATTTAATTTTTAATCTGAATTAGTTTAACTTTGTTAATAGTTTTCATTTGTTTCTGTTGTTTCAAACATTTAGGTAACATTACTTGCTAATATTTAAAATAATTGTTTCTTTTATACCATGTTGTTATAGGAATCTTTATATCTTTTTCATTAGGTATAGTTTTATAAAACAATTTAGTTTTACTTTCACACACTAGATAGATGATTAAGTTAGATTTTTAATAAATAATTTTAGTAATTCAATTCTGTTAAGTAATATGATGATAATAATATTAGTGTTAATAGTATTATTGTTTTGGTTTCCTATTCCAAAGTTATAGTAACATTCTAGTTATTTTCATTTTAGTAGTGCTTCTTTACACAAAAGTTTTTAGTGAATTTATTCTGTTTACTAAAATTGATTTTCTTTACTATTTCTTTTCTACTAGCTATTGTTTGGTTGATTGTCTTAAAGTGGTAGTAGTAGAAGTTTTTGACACTAAAAATATATTTGTGAGTCAAAATATTTTTATTTTGATTCTTTTCTCTGGATTGAAACTATTGAATGGTTTTAGTATTGTTTGTTTAACCTTGCTGAATTGTGTGAATTGTTTTGTATTTATTCTTATGGTGTGCTCCTGTTTGATTCGTTAGATCATCCAGAGTGCGAAGCTTGTTACCTAGAGTCACTTGATTACGAGGATCGTCAGCAAGGCAAGTCACTTTGACCATGTATACCTATGTTTTATTGCATTAGTTCTACCATCTCCCCAATTGCATGCAAAGTAGGTAAATTGGAAACTTGGTTACTTGATGTAGTACCATGTGGTAGGTACCCCTCACCCCTTTGACACATTGGCAAACGTTGATTTAAATTTTGCTATGCTATTAGTAGACGGGGTTGGTTGTGTGATTCATGAGAGTTGTGAGTTAATAATTTCAAGACCTACATGATGATCAAGTCTTCAAGACTTCAAGTTTTCAACTTACCTCTGTGTGGATGATGGTTGAACGGCGCCCTGGAGAAACCAGTGGTTAGCCTAGATGATGCTGGAGATGTGCCAGTATTCATGCGGAAAGGTCCACACAGGCACAAAGAGATGGATTGATGCTTCAAGACCCAAGGCTTACCTGCACAGCCACAAGTCATTATGGGCTCTGGCTTGGTTGGATGTCGTGGTGACCCTGGACAAGCGGTGCTACGAGATGTATAAGAACGGTAGGAAAGGATGGGCACCGACAGAGTCTCAGGGAAACCCTTTAGAAGGCCATGTTTTGGTCATCCGTTTCTCAAACACCCTGAAGTGCGAGAAATCAAACGGAGGCAACCAAATCTTGTGGGGAACGTGTGCAAAACTCTGCAGCAGCACAGAGCCCATTGTGGCAGATGATTGGCTCCGTAAGATGGAGAGGGAACTCACCACCGCAGGATGCACTGAGGCTGAAAAAGTGCCTTTTGCCGCCCATCAATTGGAGGCCCCAGCAGCTTCATGGTGGGAGAATTACACCATCACGTACCCCATTACTGGTGTGACTTGGGAGCAGTTCAAGCAAGCTTTCCGCACCGCACATGTCTTAGCTGGAGCCATGAGTCTGAAGAAGCATGAGTTTCGCAACTTACACCAGGGGAACCGTTCCGTGGCCCAGTATGTGGACGACTTCAGCACATTGGCTCGTTATGCACCAGGAGATGTGGCCGATGATGCAGCCAAGCAGGAAAAGTTCTTGGAACGACTCAATGATGAGCTGATTGTGCAGCTGATGGTGGCTACCTTCAGCAACTACCAGGAGCTGGTAGACAAAGCCCTCATCTTGGAGGGAAAGCAGCAGCAAATTGAGAACCACAAGAGGAAGTATGCACATGGGAAGTCTACCTCTCGAGCTCATCAGAAGCCCCTCTACACCCCGTACTCAGGAAATACCGGATCAGGGACCGGTAAGTATGGAGGACACACTCATCCAGTGCACAACCATGGAGGCCACCACCATGGAGGAAATGGGAATAATCGTCCCAACAATGGCAGCTTCAAGAATGGTAATGGAAGTGGGAATGGCAACCAACACCATACCGCTCCAGCTCAGAAGGATCTGAACCACATCACATGCTTCAAGTGTCAGAAGACAGGGCACTATGCCACAGAATGCCCTCAGAACAAGCAAGGGAATGGAAACGGCAACTCCGCAGCTAAGAAGCCAAATCCATTTCCTCGTGCTCAGGTGAACCACCTCGGCGTGGAAGAAGTTTATGATCAGCCCGAGACCATGGTTGGTAAGTTTTTATTGCATTCACGTCCAGTTATGGTACTTTTTGATTCTGGTGCAACTCATTCATTCATATCAAGGGTAGTTGTGGAAAAGTATGGTTTACCCACCAGAACCCTAGTCAGCCCATTAAGGTAAATTCCCCAGGAGGAATGATGATTGCAGGGATATGATGCCACACCCTGAAACTCTACATAGGAAACCATGTTTTTCCTACCGATCTCATCGTCTTAGAATCCCAGGGATTGGATGTAATCCTAGGCATGGATTGGATGACCAAGTATGAAGGAAACCTTGATTGCCCCAGCAAGTCTATTTCACTCACCACTCCAGAGAACAAGAGGATTAAGTATGTATCCCGATGCACACAGATGAGTGCTCGGTTAAATTCCCTCACAGGAGTTGTTCAGGAGGAAGTACCAGTTGTACGAGACTTTCCAGATGTATTCCCGGAGGAATTACCAGGCATGCCACCAGATAGGGAGATTGAGTTCCTAATAGAGCTACTACCAGGGACAGCCCCAATTTCCAAGAGACCCTATCGGATGCCCACAAATGATTTAGTGGAAATCAAGAAGCAGATTAAAGAGCTATTGGACAAGGGATATATTCGCCCAAGTTCATCACCTTGGGGAGCCCCAGTTCTTTTGGTGGAGAAGAAAGACAAAACGTTGAGGATGGTGGTCGATTATCGAGCATTGAACGAGGTGACTATCAAGAATAAGTACCCTCTACCGATGATTAATGACCTGTTTGACTAGTTAATAGGCGCCAAAGTATTCTCCAAGATCGATCTTCGATCAGGGTATCACCAACTGAAGATTCGTGAATAGGATATACCCAAAATAGCTTTCACCACCAGGTATGGCTTATACGAGTATACAGTCATGTCCTTTGGTTTGACTAATGCTTCTACCTACTTCATGAATTTGATGAACAAAGTGTTTATGGAATACTTGGACAAGTTTGTCGTGGTGTTCATCGATGATATTTTGATATTCTCCAAGAGTGAGGAAGAACACAAGGAACACTTGAGTTTAGTTCTGGAGAAGCTTGGAGAGCATCAGTTGTATGCCAAGTTCAGTAAATGTGAATTTTGGCTGACGGAAGTCGGATTCCTTGGACATATTATTTCGGGAGAAGGAATAGCAGTAGACCCTGCTAAGGTTGAAGCAGTCACTGAGTGGAAGTCAACCACCTCAGTTAAGGAGATCCGCAGTTTTCTTGGACTTGCCGGATATTACCGGAGATTCATTGAGAATTTCTCAAAGATTGCCAAGCCCATGACAGAGCTGTTGAAGAAAGAGTCTAAGTATATCTGGACTGAGGAATGTGAGGCCAGTTTCCAGCAGTTGAAGAAACGTTTGGTCACAGCCCCAGTGTTGATACTGCCAAACAATCGAAAGGACTTCCAGGTTTATTGTGACGCATCCCGTCAAGGACTTGGAGGAGTACTCATGCAGGAGGGAAAAGTTGTAGCATATGCATCCAGACAACTACGACCCCATGAGTTGAATTATGCCACCCATGATTTGGAGCTAGCAACCATAGTGCACACACTCAAGACTTGGAGGCATTTCCTTATCGGAAAATAGTTGTGATGTGTACACTGATCATAAGAGTCTGAAGTATATCTTCACGCAGAAGGAGTTGAACCTCAGACAGAGGAGATGGTTAGAGTTAATCAAGGACTATGACATGAGATTACATTACCATCCAGGAAAGGCAAATGTTGTGGCAGATGCTTTGAGTCGGAAGAGTTATGTGAACACACTCAGAGCCGGAGGATTACCCCAGGAGTTAACCAAAGATCTGAGAAAGCTTCGGTTAGAGATAGTTCCGCAAGGATATGTTGCCACACTAGAGATTCAGTCCACCTTGACTGAAAGAATTCGAGAAGCCCAGAAATCAGACAATGAGATAGCTGAGATAAAACAGAGAATGAAGGAAGGAAAGGCTAAAGGCTTTCGTGAAGATGAACATGGTACTCTATGGTTTGAGAACCGAATCTACGTGCCCCATGACCCAGAGCTCAGGAAGTTGATACTTCAAGAAGCCCACAATTCACCATACTCGATACACCCAGGCAACACCAAGATGTACCTGGATTTGAAGGAAAGTTACTGGTGGACAGGTATGAAGAAAGATATTGCCGAACATGTTGCGGTATGTGATGTTTGTCAGCGAGTAAAGGCAGAACGTCAGAAACCAGCAGGGTTACTCCAACCTTTGCCGATACCCAAGTGGAAATGGGAAAAGCTCGGTATGGACTTCATCACAGGACTACCTAAGACCCGTTTAGGATATGATTCCATTTGGGTAGTGGTCGATGGCTTGACCAAGGTGTCTCATTTCATTCCAGTGAAAACCACCTATACCAGTGCTAAGCTAGCCAAGATATATGACCAGGATCGTATGTCTGCATGGAGTTCCGAGGAGTATCGTGTCAGATAGAGGAACACAATTTACCTCAAAGTTTTGGCATCAGCTGCATGAAACTTTGGGTACAAGACTAGAGTTCAGTACAACTTTTCATCCGCAGACCGATGGACAGACTGAGAGAGTCAACCAGATTCTGGAGGACATGTTGAGAGCCTGCGCGCTAGACTATGGGTCTAGTTGGGATGACAACTTACCTTACGCAGAGTTCTCATACAACAATAGTTATCAGACCAGTCTGAAGATGGCCCCTTTCGAAGCTTTATACGGAAGGAGGTGCAGAACACCATTGACGTGGGATGGTGTTGGAGACCGACAACTTTTTGGTCCCGATCTTATCAGAGATTCTGAGGATAAGGTCAAACTGATTCGAGACCGACTCAAGATAGCTCAATCCCGGCAGAAGAGCTATGCTGATAACAAACGCAAGGAGGTGACATATGAAGTAGGGGATCGAGCATATCTTCGTGTGTCCCCACTTCGACGAATCAAGAGGTTTGGTGTTAAAGGAAATTTAGCACCCAGATTCATAGGCCCCTACAAAATTCTGGAACATAGAGGCGAAGTTGCATACAAGCTGGAATTGCCGGAAGGACTGTCCGGAGTTCATGATGTTTTCCATGTTTCCCAGTTGAAGAAATGCCATGCTAAGATGGCTGATATTCCTTTGAGAGACACAGTGCCCCTAGAGGCCATACAACTTGACAGTGACCTGACCTACGAGGAGAAACCTGTCAGAATCCTCGAGACTGCCGACAGAGTTACCCGAAGCAAGATCATCAAGTTCTGTAAGGTTCTGTGGAGTCACCACACCGAGGAAGAAGCCACCTGGGAACACGAAGAAGATCTTCGTAGAGACCATCCGCACATATTTTCTAGCCAACCCGAATGTTGAGGGCGAGATTCATCTTAAGGTGGGTAGGTTTGTAACATCCCAAAATTTCATTTTTGAATGTTATGAAATATAGCTATGCATCATCATCATATTGTTTGAATGAATATAATGGTTGAAGTGTTTCTTTTGAATTTCTGAAATGCACTTTCATCTTTCCCCTTTTCTTGTTTCACCTATTTGAAAACTTCTGGAAAAGTTCAAAGAAAAGAGGGGAGTAACATGACACTCCACACCAGGGTCATCTTGGTGATATATTTGAACAATAAGAACCAGGGGGCTATTTGAAAAATATTTGCAAAAGGTTTTAAAACCAAATAGGCACTTTCTGAAAATAATTATTTTTTCAAAGTATTCAAATGACAGAGAAAAAATGTTCATTGAATAGCATTAATTCTTGTGATCATTTCGACATATTTATTTCCTATATTTGGAAATGTTTGGAATGCTTTTAAAAGAGTTTTACTGCTCTGGATATTAAAAAGGAAACAAATTAAACCGAAACGGGCCGACCCACAGCAGTTAAGTCCCGAAACTGCTCGACCGACCGACGCGCTGACGCTGCCCTCCCTCTCTCTGATGCCCTGGCGCCACCGTCCGATCCCGAAGACGCCACAGTCACCTTCCTCCTCGCGTCGACAGGACATCGCCGACGATTCCTCCTCTCTGGATCTACCTCCTCTTTCCTTCCCCGACCACCGCTCCGGCCCTATAAGTAGCCCCGACCCTCCGCTCCTCATTCCACCCCCGAACCCCCACTGCACCTCACCAGAGCGCTGCCCACACCCTCGCCGGAGTTCGGATCCCCACCGAAGCTCTCGGAGCTCGTGCCCGTCGCCTCTGTCGACCCCACTCCCCTCCGACCCCACCAGAGCATGCCGGAGACCCGCCGCCATCGTTTGCACCCCTCGGACGCTGTCCCCAACCACCGGAGCGCCTTCCCCGATGACCTCGCCGCCCCGGCCTCGCCGGAGACCCCCTCGCCGGCGACCCCCTTCTTTGTAAGCCACCGAACCCTCTCGTAGCCGTTCGATCCAGATCTGACGCATAGGATTAGATCGTTTTTAAACCCGAACCGGTATCCTCTACAGTTCGGTCATTCGCTCGAAACGTCAGATCTTGCGCACCCAGTAGCCAACCAGAGAACGACACGTCACCCTGTCCGTTCGATCAGTTTTTCTTTTCTTTTCTGTTTTAGAAAACAGAATGTTTTCAAATCTTGTTTTTATCATATCTTTTAAACTATTTAGTGTTTTTAGTTGATTCTTTTTTGCATTAGTTCACATATTTGATGTAGCTTATGTCTGTATGCTTAGATTCCAAATTTGAGCTTTAATTTTTGAATCTAATCAAATTTGTTCAAATTACTAATATCTGTATAACTATAGTTTAAAAATATATTTTTGAGTGAATCTTTTTGCCACTGTTTGGTATTAGTTAAACCTATCATTCTACATGATTTGAGTATTTTTTTTAGTAAATTTAGTTACTGTTTTTAACAAAAACAGAATCTGTTTAGTTCCTAATGTAGTTTAGTTTTCCTAATTTTAATTTAATTTTTAATCTGAATTAGTTTAACTTTGTTAATAGTTTTCATTTGTTTTTGTTGTTTCAAACATTTAGGTAACATTACTTGCTAATATTTAAAATAATTGTTTAGTTTTATACCATGTTGTTATAGGAATCTTTATATCTTTTTCATTAGGTATAGTTTTATAAAACAATTTAGTTTTACTTTCACACACTAGATAGATGATTAAGTTCGATTTTTAATAAATAATTTTAGTAATTCAATTCTGTTAAGTAATATGATGATAATAATATTAGTGTTAATAGTATTATTGTTGTGGTTTCCTATTCCAAAGTTATAGTAACATTCTAGTTATTTTCATTTTAGTTGTGCTTCTTTACACAAAAGTTTTTAGTGAATTTATTCTGTTTACTAAAATTGATTTTCTAGAGTATTTATTTTCTACTAGCTATTGTTTGGTTGATTGTCTTAAAGTGGTAGTAGTAGAAGTTTTTGACACTAAAAATATATTGTGAGTCAAAATATTTTTATTTTGATCCTTTTCTCTTGATTGATACTATTGAATGGTTTTAGTATTGTTTGTTTAACCTTGCTGAATTGTGTGAATTGTTTTGTATTTATTCTTATGGTGTGCTCCTGTTTGATTCGTTAGATCATCCGGAGTGCGAAGCTTGTTACCTAGAGTCACTTGATTACGAGGATCGTCAGCAAGGCAAGTCACTTTGACCATGTATACCTATGTTTTATTGCATTAGTTCTACCATCTCCCCAATTGCATGCAAAGTAGGTAAATTGGAAACTTGGTTACTTGATGTAGTACCATGTGGTAGGTACCCCTCACCCCTTTGACACATTGGCCCCGGGAAACGTTGATTTAGATTTTGCTATGCTATTAGTAGACGGGGTTGGTTGTGTGATTCATGAGAGTTGTGAGTTAATAATTTCAAGACCTACATGATGATCAAGTCTTCAAGACTTCAAGTTTTCAACTTACCTCTGTGTGGATGATGGTTGAACGGCGCCCTGGAGAAACCAGTGGTTAGCCTAGATGATGCTGGAGATGTGCCAGTATTCATGCGGAAAGGTCCACACAGGCACAAAGAGATGGATTGATGCTTCAAGACCCAAGGCTTACCTGCACAGCCACAAGTCATTATGGGCTCTGGCTTGGTTGGATGTCGTGGTGACCCTGGACAAGCGGTGCTACGAGATGTATAAGAACGGTAGGAAAGGATGGGCACCGACAGAGTCTCAGGGAAACCCTTTAGAAGGCCATGTTTTGGTCATCCGTTTCTCAAACACCCTGAAGTGCGAGAAATCAAACGGAGGCAACCAAATCTTGTGGGGAACGTGTGCAAAACTCTGCAGAGTACCCAAACCTAATCGATTAGCCATGTCCACGGTCATGGACAGTTTGAGCCAAAGGTACTGAAACTATCTGGAACTCTCAACACAATTAAGTATATTGATGTGGGTTATTAATGTCAACTTGGGTATGAGAATTCGTTGGTGGAACCATCTCATTAATCAACCAACATTGTAGTAATTATGCCTTTGCCCTCTCTTGTTGTAGGAAAAATTTAGCTTTATGCAAAAACTTACTACCCCACCTGCCATATTTGCATATAGACTAGATGATTACTTTACCCCCTCTCTTGTGACTTTGCCGGCATATTCAATATGCTGACCTATATGGCTGTAACGTATCATGTTGCAGAGTACTTTTCCGACCAGGAGTGAGGATACGCTCTACGCTCGGTGAGATGCCCATGGAGTCAGATGGACTCATCTACCTTCAATGCTTCTGCAAGTTTATGGTTTAATTTATCTCATGAGTTGGCCTTCAGCCACTTTATTGTAATCAGTATTGTAATAAAGGACTCGATATGAGATTTTGATTAATTTATGCTGTGTGATTTCCCTTTGATATATAGATTGATGTACCGTGTGAGTACCAGCATGATCTTGGGATGGTACAGAAACACCGGAGATTCGACCTTTCAGGTCGGGTCGCTACGCTCTCCTCTAGTGGTGTTATGTGAACGTAGACTACATAACAATTCACCATTATTTGGGCTTAGGGGAAGGCATTGGGAAGTAATAAGTAGATGATGGGTTGCTAGAGTGACAGAAGCTTAAACCCTAGTTTATGTGTTGCTTCGTAAGGGGCTGATTTGGATCCACATGCTTCATGCTATGGTTAGTTTTACCTTAATTATTCTTTCGTAGTTGCGGATGCTTGTGATAGGGGTTAATCATAAGTGGGAAGTTTATCCAAGTAAGGGAAGCTCCCAAGCACCAGTCCACCCACATATCAAATTATCGAAGTAACGAACGCGAATCAAATGAGCATGATGAAAACTAGCTTGACAGAAATTCCCATGTGTCCTCGGGAGCGCTTTGCTTTATATAAGAGTTTGTCCAGCCTGTACTTTGCTACAAAAAGGATTGGACTACTTAGCTGAACCTTTGCTATACTTGTTACTTGTTACTCGTTACGAATTATCGTATCACAAAAACTATCTGTTACCGATAATTTCAATGCTTGGAGAGAATACCTTACTCGAAACCACTTGTCATTTCCTTCTGCTCCTCGTTGGGTTCGACACCCTTATTATAAAAAGGACTAAGATAGATCCCCTATACTTGTGGGTCATCAATACTATTTTCTGGCGCCGTTGCCGGGGAGTGAAGCGCCTTTGGTAAGTGGAATCTGGTAAGGAAAATTTATATAGTGTGCTAAAATTTACTGTCACTTGTCAGTATGGAAAGTAATCCATTGAGGGGCTTGTTCATGGTATCTTCACCTCGACCGGAAACACAAAGAGTTGTCCATCAACCTACTGAACCTATTGAAAATATTTATTACAAATTCCTTTGGCTATGATAGAGAAACTGCTGGCTAATCCTTACGCAGGAGATGGAACATTACATCTAGATTTACATCTAATCTATGTTTATGAAGTTTGTTGATTATTTAAGCTTGCAAGTCTGCCCAAGGATCACGTTAAGAACAAGGTTTTTCCTTTATCTTTGAAGGAAAAGGCATTGACATGGTATAGGCTATGTGATGATACTGGATCATGGAGCTACAACTGATTGAAGATGGAATTTCATCAGAAGTTCTACCCTATGCATCTAGTTCATCGCTATCGGAATTATATTATAATTTTTGGCCTCGTGAAGGAGAAAGAATTTCTCAAGCTTGGGGAGGCTTAAGTCAATGCTATATTAATGCCCCAATCATGAGCTCTCGAGAGAAATTATTATTCAGAATTTTTATGCCCGACTTTCTCGTAATGATCAATCCATGCTCGATACTTCTTGTGTTGGTTCCTATATGAAGAAAGATATTGACTTCAAATGGGATTTATTGGAAATAATTAAACGCAACTCTGAAGATTGGGAACTCGACGAAGGTAAGGAGTCAGGTATGAACCTTAAGTTTGATTGTGTTAAATCATTCATAGGCACCATTGCTTTTCGTGAATTTAGCACTAAATATGGGCTTGACTCTGAGATAGTAGCTTCTTTTTGTGAATATTTTTCTACTCATGTTGATCTCCCAAAGGAGAAGTGGTTTAAATATCATCCTCCCATTGAAGTGAAAGTAGTTGAACCTAATAAAGTTGAAGAGATAACTATTACTTATAATGTTGATACTGTTATTCCCAGTTCTTATATTGAGAAACCACCTTTCCCTGTTAGAATAAAGGATCATGCTAAAGCTTCAATTGTGGTTCGTAAGAGCTGTGATAGAACACCTACACCCCTAGAGAAAATTAGAGTTGAACCTAGTATCACTATAGTTAATGTCGTGGTTTTGTCATGGCAGATGTCCGAGGACTTAGGTTCGAGGCCATCACTAAGGTGATGGACTCAAAGGGGTTGGTTGGGACGAAGGACCCGAGTTTACCTAGGTTTGGCCCCTCAAGAAGAGGTAAGAGCCTACATCCTGCTTGTGTTGTATTGATTGGAGTATTGATCGATTACAAGGCAGCGGATTCGCTTGACCTAGTTCTCAATTAGTTGGTCTCTGTCTAAGTCACCCCGGGTCTCTCCTTTACATAGGAGGTCAAGGCCATGGGTTACACAAGTCTCATACCAACTCTTACAATGTATCTGAGTCGCCTTACCATCTTGGGCAAGCCGCCTCTGAGTGGCTTAACCGCCCGGGCCTTCATGCCACCTTCCGTCTGGGCCTTTGTCTTAGCCCATCTTGGTAAGCCGCCATACGGCTAGGCCTATGTCTCCTGGCCCATCTGCCTTGTTCTGTATTATAAGGCGCCAGGTATGACCCGGCCCCACCTGGGTGGGTCTTACCACGGGGTTATATCCCCAACATTATGCCCCAGGTTGATTTAAGCTTGCTCATGTCAACCTTCAATCTTACTTGGCAGCAAGTCTCACTCTTCATAATCTGAAAGTAAGATATGTAACCCACCATGAAATCATGCCGGATATGCCGAAAAGATTCCCTAACGAACACAATGGATATTTTTATTATTAAACTGATGGCCCAAAAATCGAGGCGTTCGTCTTGGTCGGTCAGTTTTCATCGCCTTGATTCTCGCGCCTGTTTCCACTTTCCACCCTCTTAAATAGGAGCGCAAAGGGTCTTTCTCATTTCCTCCGCCACTTGTGCCTCTTCTTCTTCCTCTCGACGCCATCGCCCCCGAGCTCCCTCGCTCCGGTGAAGCTTCATCACTGTCGTCTCCCTAGGCCAATACATCAACCTGAACAGACCAGAGCCTTGCCCGCGACTGCCGCATCACTTCCGGTAAGTCTTTCTCCATCCCCTAGATCCGTAGCTTAGTGCGAAAAATCCATTGAGTTCTTCGGCTCTGTTAGAGCGCAAGTTCTTTGTAATGCCAGACGACACATAGCCCAGTAAATCTTGTAATGATCATCTTCTCGTTGTGGTAAATCGTGTGAAATCATAAATAGCCTAGTACAGATCTGTAGTTGCTTCCTTTACTGCCCTCGAACTTTGCCAGTTCTTCCTCAGTTCGTCATTAGGTTTTGAGATAAATCAGTTTTTCCTCTATCTGTAGATCTGCAATTATAAAGATAGCATGTGAAACATGTTTTCCACACTTAGTTGTATTTTGCTTCATTGCTCTGCCAACTTAACCCGCCATATAAACTTCCGGCTGTTGCCATAAACTGCACCAGCGGCTTAGCTTCGTAGAACTTAGATTCGTCAGCCACCCTCAGTTGTCTATCACTTTCTAACTTGCCGCGCACTGTTACTTTTCACAGTTTTAAGACGCCAGTATGCCTCGTGTGTCATCTTCCTGTAATTGGGTCGGCTCTGCAGTCTCTGAGGAGTTTTCGAACGATTTCATAGACGCATGGGACCTTGCCAGCAAAAAATGTCATTCATTTGCGGGTTCCGAGCAATGAGAAGAAACCCATCCCCCAAGAGGGAGAACTAGTCATAATCACGGACCACCTTGCACACGGTTTCAGCCCGCCCGACTCTAAATTTTTTCGAGACGTCCTCCATTTCTTCAAGTTGCATCCTCAGGATATTGCACCCAACTCTGTCTCAAACATGTGCAACTTCGAAATCCTTTGTGAAGCTTACTTACAAGCAGAGCCATATGTTGACCTCTTTCGTGAGTTTTTCTATGTAAACCGCCAGACAGTAGTAGCGGCTGGCCCAAGCTTGGAGCTCGGTGGAGTCTCCATTCAAAGAAGACGGGATATGACCTTTCTGGCTGTTTGAATGCCAAGTCACCCCAAGGACTAGAACAAAACCTAGTTTTATTTCAAAGACACTTCTCCAGAGGGAGAACATCCATTGCTGGATTATCATCTGACCCGGCTCTGCACCACAATTGAACTCCCTGACTGGATGTCGGCCTATGAACGGGCGAAGTACGCTCCGGATTTCGCTAAAATTAGAGCCCTCATGGCCAATGGTCTGATAGGTCTGACCCACTGCTGGATTTCCTGGAAAGTCATGCCTTTGAGCCGGCGGGACCGTCTCATGTGTGAATACACAGGTGATGCCAATGACCCCCTCTGTTTTAATCATACCACTTTGACAGACGAGAACATTGTTGCTGCCATCAAGGGACTTATCCATGAGTCCGAAGAATCTTGCCGCACTGTTGGGTTACCACCATTCTATGCCGCAAACCCGGCCCCAGATGTAAGGGCGGCTTTCAAACCTCCTTTTCCTCTGCATTAACTATCCATGTATGTTGCAACCTTTAACCTCCTTCGGCGGCTTCTGCTTTCAGGCTAACTCCGGCTTCTGGAAGAAGAAATATATCCCCCTCCAAACAAGTCCCAGGAGAAGGCCGGTAGCCGAAAGAAGAAAATTGTACCTCAAGAGCAGCCCGAGGTTGACGACTCAGAGGTAGAACTTGACTCTCTTGATCATCTTACTATGCACCTTACTGATAGTAATAACTCGTGGGACGAAATGGTGACAAGCCACGCCAACGTTCCTGAGGTAACCTATGTTTCATCTGACTCAGAACATCTTCCACCAAAGAAGATATGGAGGGTCATTCGAAAAGTCCCATTTTCTCATCCTCTTGCTTATCTAGACCCCAACTTTCTTTTGAAAAAGCAACAACACCCCTCACGACGCCAAACCCGGAGCGCTGGCTCTGAAGATCTTATGGCTGGGTTGTCTAAAACTCCGGCTCAGCGGAAACAGTCGGCTGAGGTACTTGTTTAACTTGGTCTAGCTTTGTTGACCTTGCCTTATAACTTTACTCTGTCTTTATATTGCTTTCACTTCTTTCAGGAATCACCCCCATCGTCAGGCGACTCAACAGCGACTAAGCTGCCACCCCTGAAGATCAACCCAGAGTACATGCTTTCATGTTTGCATCACACCCTTTGTCATCTTTGAACTTTATAAAATAATCTTCCGTGCTTTCTAGGGCTCAAGAGAAACGAAGGAAGACCGACGGGTCTACCTCTGCCCCCACTGCCCAAGAGCCGGAGCCTGCTAAGCCGGATTCTCCTGTGGCACGCACTGAGCCCTCTGCAGCCGCAAAGGATTCCTCTAAGAATACTCGTCGGTCTTCTGAGCTGGTGGCCCATGAGATAGCACCTGATAGTCCTCCAAGGACCAGTTCTAAGCCGCCAAGCCCTTCATTAGTCATTGAAGAACCAATTCTTCCAGACGTGATCATTACTGGTACCGGCTTTCAAACTCCTCAATCTCATGTGCTGACAAAGCACACTGAGAAAACTGAAGCTTCTGACCAACTGAACTTTGAGTTCCCCGTGCTGGAGAAATTGACCACCGACAAACTACATGCCAGTTATCTGAACCGTCTCTCCACAAGCCGGAATGTGGAGATCAAACTTGTTAATCTGATGAAGAAAAAATATGAGGTACTCCTTCCTTTCCTTATATCCTTATGTAGCCCCCAAGAGCCGGTTTAATATTTTCTAATGGTATGCCGGGTCTTCCAATCCATGTCATAAGTAGAACCATCTAGCATGTACCCCCCAAGTATCGGCTTAATATGTAAATATTGAGACGGTACTCAGTGTTAAGTAGTTGATCAATGGTAGCCCCCGAGTTCGGGTCAGTATAGAAATAATGGTCCGGAACTTCCGTGTCGATTGAACGAAGAGCCATATGTAGACCCCATGTACCGGCTTATCTTTGACAAATATGAGTCGGAACTTCATTGTAGACCTAGAAAACATCGTTGTAGCCCCCAAGT
The DNA here is from genome assembly GCA_022496015.1 of Hordeum marinum. NCBI lineage: Eukaryota > Viridiplantae > Streptophyta > Magnoliopsida > Poales > Poaceae > Hordeum > Hordeum marinum. Next base: position 91,176,889 of record CM039674.1, read on the forward strand.
GCCGGCTTAACTTGATGAAGATGAGCCAGAACTTACTTGCAGTCTTGGAGAACAAACAAACATAAACCCCCAAGTTTCAAGTATATTGCTTGCAATCTTCTTGAGACTTGCATTATTTTTCCTTAACTTATCCACCTGATAATATCTTATCCTAGCGACTTACCCCTCATTTCGTTTTTGTATGTCACAGGAAGCTTTAACCAATGCTAAGTCTGAACTAACCGGCTTAAAGAGCAATCTGGCCTCTCAGCAAGCCGCCAGAAGCAAAGCAGAGGAGAAGTGTCGGCTTGTCGCTGAAGAACTTGTAAAATTTAAATCTGATTTTGCTGCCTTCAGGAAAGCTGCTGAGACGGAGCAAACTGCCCTGGCCAAACGTGCAGACGATGCTGACCAGTGGCTCATGGTTGTATCCGACGAGTTGCACTCCCTGAAGCGCCATATCTCAAAGATGACTCTCACTATCTTTGGTAAGTACTTAAGACTTCATCCAATATCCTTTCTTGAAAAGTTGCACATGCATCTTATAACATAAAATCTGTCTTATGTAGGTCAAAGAAGCCGTCAACTTGGTGCTGACAGCCTGTTGCAGCTGAAAGCCATCTACACCTTGTCAGAGCAATTGTACTACAGGACTCTTCGCACTATCAGAGCTATGTTGAAGAAAGAAAGCATCCCCGAGTTCATGAAAGGAGTCATAGAAGTGTTGTCAACGCTGCCAAAGCAAATCCAAGAACTCAAAAAAAAAGCCGCCCGAAAAGGAGCCATTGCAGCAATAAGTCAGGCTTCGGCCTTTGCCCTGGAGCTAACTCCTGAAGAGGTGATGGATATCTTTCCATCAAAGAAAGACGACAGCTCAGAATTCACAGAAGCTGACTATGCTTGTTGTATGAAGGCCTCCAGGGTCCTTGCATCAGTGTTGGCGGAAGAAGTGAATCTGTCAACATATCAAGCGGCTTACAACGTTGAGAACAAGCGAGTGCGTGGCCCAACCTTCGAGGACAAGGATTTAACTCCTGCACACCGTAAGTCTCTCTTTGCCCCTGACATTGAACCGTCTCCCCTCTTTGAAGAGGCCAACTTTGAAGCTTTAACCAACTGCAACTGGGACGTGGACAAACTTCAGATCGAGGAGATCAAAGACCCGCCGCAGGATGACCCACCATGCAGCTGATCAACTTTATCTTGCCATGGCGTAACTCGGCTTCTTTGGCCCGCCGAAACTTCGAGCGGTGTAAACAATTTGAAGTCTTGGTTTTTGAGCTCTGTGGAGAGGGTTGTGATAGGCATTAGGAAAAACCTTGTCTTGCCTGAACTGTGCCATCGTGCACATAGAAATTTCACGGCTTAATATATTATGTCCGCCTTGTTCTTCAATTCATACCAGATGTCGTGGCAGCTCTTCTTAAGAAAACAAATTGTAGGCTCAGAATATTTTCCGCACTGTTGTGGGGGTGGCTTAGAATAGCACCACCCAGAGATGTTAAATCTTTCCTGACTTGCTTCTTCAATAACTCATGAGCTGGTTCCTTTGGGTGGACTCGCTACTAGAACTCCTTATCAGTATAGGGTCTCTATCGAGATTGGTCACAATCTCTTGGAACGGCTCAGGGTCTCTAAGCGAGATTGACTGATAGGAGTGTAACGTCCCAGAAAGAGATGGAGCAGGGCATGAGTACCCTGGTAGCCCATAAACTGCCTCTCACGTGACATAAATCTGTCGTTTTAACCTGGCAGGGCCTTTAAAAGATTAACTGTCTAAGAATACGAAACGGGCCACATAGCGGAGAGTTGGCAGTAGATGAGAGAGTTTATACTCGCTTTCCGTAAGCCGACCCTCGCGTGACAAGAGCCGCTGATTTAACCTTAACCAGTACAGGGTCTCTATCGAGATTGGCCGTCAACCTCTTTGAGCCGGCTCAGGGTCTCCAGGCGAGGTTAACTAGTAAGAGTTCGGCGGGTCACATAGCGGAGCAGCATCAGCTTACAGGCAGGTTTAACTCGAGCTTGCGGTGGCTTAAGAGCCGATCAAGAGGGTATGTAAGCTAAACCCGGTGGGTTGGAAGCCCCCAAATGACCTTGTTGACGGAGTCAACTTTTTTGGGTATATAACCCCCCTGAATTTGGATGAAGAGCCTATCATTAGGGTCTAATAAGCTAAACCCGGTGGGTTGGAAGCCCCCTAGATGACCTGTTGGTGGAGTCAACCTTTTGGGTATATAACCCGCCGGACTTTGGCTTAAGAGCCGATCAATAGGGTCTGATAAGCTAAACCCAGTGAGTTGGAAGCCCCCTAGATGACCTATTGACGGAGTCAACCTTTTGGGTATATAACCCGCCTGACTTTGGCTTAATAACCGATCAATAGGGTCTGATAAGCTAAACCCGGTGCGTTGGAAGCCCCCTAGATGACGTGTTGACGGAGTCAACTTTTTGGGTATATAATCCGCCTGACTTTGGCTTAAGAGTCGATCAATAGGGTCTGATAAGCTAAACTCGGTGGGTTGGAAGCCCCCTAGATGATTTGGTTGCGCAATTTGAGATACACAAAATGGCAGAGGCCCCGGCTCGCAGGGATGCCAACTTTATTCATATATAGATGATATGTACAATGATGGTGTACAATGTCAAGTCTTGATGACTCAAGTATAGTAAGGCCGTGGATGAGCTATGTTCGACGGCCGACGGGTCTCCTGCCCAGAAGTGCTTGATTCATCTCGTATGTCAATGAGGTAATACGACCCGTTGTTGAGATTTTTGCTGACACGAAAGGTCCTTCCCATGGAGGGGTAACTTCTATGCATCTGTCTGATCTTGAATCAACCGCAACACTAAGTCGCCTTCTTGAAACGTCCAGGTCTTAACTCTGTGGCTATGATAGCGACGCAGGTCTTGCTAATAAATCGTCGATCGAGCCGCCGCCAGATCACGCTCTTCCTCCAAGGCATCCAACGCGTCTTGATGTGCTGTTTCATTATCCGCTTCAACGTAAGCCACCACCCATGAAGAGTCATGACGTATATTTCTTGGTAACATGGCTTCCGCACCATAAACCATGAAGAAAGGCGTATAGCCTGTTGTTCTATTGGGAGTAGTTCTGATGCTCCATAAGACAGTCGACAACTCTGTTGGGGAACGTCGCATGGGAAACAAAATTTTTCCTACGTTCATGCAAGACCTATCCATGGTGATGAGCATCTACGAGAGGGAGAGTGGATCTACATACCCTTCTAGATCGCTAAGCGGGAAGCATTAAGAAACGCGGTTGGTGTAGTCGAACATCTTCGCGATCCAAATCGCCGAGCGTCCTGCGATCTCATCACGGTCTGTCCCGCGATCCAATCACGATCCGTCCTGCGAACTCATCACTATCCGTCCCGCAAACTCATCATGATCCGTCATGCGAACTCATCATGATCCATCTCACGAACTCATCACGATCCGTCCCGCGAACTCATCACGATCCGTCTCGTGATCTTGATCACAGTCCTTCCGATCTAGCGCCGAACGGACGACACCTCCGCGTTCAGCACACGTACGGCTTGATGATGATCTCCGCCGTCTTGATCCTGCAAGAGGGAGGGGGAGGTAGAAGAGTTCTCTAGCTGCGTGATGGCGCTCCGGCGATGGTGGTGGAGCTATTCCGGCAGGGCTTCGCCTAAGCACTGCGAAATCCGATCAAGAGGAGAAACTATGCACTGGAGGAACGGGCAACACGTGGCTGAAAATTCTGTGCCAAAACCCTAAAATCCTCTAGTATATATAGGAGGAGAGGAGGAGGAGGCTTGGCTGCCAAAAATCCAGCCCTTGGGTCGGCCAAAGTAGGGAGGAGAGGAGGACTCCTCCTCCAATCCTAGTAGGACTAGGATTCCTCCTTTTTTTGGCCTTTTTCCACCTTTTTCCCTTTGGGATTTTTCTCCCGGCCGCATGGGCCTTGTGTGGGACTTCCACCAGCCCACAAAAGGCTGGTATTTACTCTCCCACAGCCCATGAAGCCTCTTGGGTCAAAATACCCCTCCCGGTGGTCTCCCGGTACACTACCGACACTACCGGTACATTACCGATTAGCCCGAAACTTTTCCAGCGACCAAAATGGGACTTCCTATATATCAGTCTTTACCTCTGGACCATTCCGGAGCTCCTCGTGATGTGGGATCTCATACGGGACTCCGAACAACCTTCGGTCACCATCATACATAACTCTATACTACCGAAACATCACCGAACCTTAAGTGTGCAGACCGTGCGGGTTCGATACCTATGTAGACATGACCGAGACACCTCTACGGTCAATAACCAATAGCGGGACCTACGAAGATCTTTATCGATCGAACCTCTATGTCAAGGATTCAGTTAATCCTGTATGATGTTCCCTTTGTTCTTGGGTATGTTTACTTTCCCGAGATTCGTTCGTCGGTATCTCCATACCTAGTTCAACCTCGTTACCGACAAGTCTCTTTACTCGTTCCGTAATACAAGATCCCGTGACTAACACTTAGTCACATTGCTTGCAAGGCTTGTTTTGATATTGTATTACCGAGTGGGCCCTGAGATACCTCTCCATCACACGGAGTAACAAATCCCAGTCTTGATCCATGCCAACCCAACATACACCCTCAGAGATACCTGTAGAGTACCTTTATAGTCACCCAGTTATGTTGCGACGTTTGATACATACAAGGCACTCCTCCGGTGTCAGTGAGTTGCATGATCTCATGGTCATAGGAACAGATACTTGACATGCAAAAAACAGTAGCATTAAACTGACACGATCATATGCTGCGTTTGTAGTTTGGGTCTTGTCCATCCCATCATTCTCCTAATGATGTGATCCTGTTATCAAATGACATCTCATGTAAATGGCTAGGAAACCTTAACCATCTTTGATCAATGAGCTAGTCTATTAGAGGCATACTAGGGACATGGTTTTGTCTATGTATCCACACATGCATCTAACTCTCCGATCAATACAATTATAGCATGGACAATAAACGATTATCTGAACAAGGAAATATGATAATAAATAATTTATTATTGCCTCTAGGGCATATTTCCAACAAACTACTCTACCCAACAACCCGGTGTTTGCTTCAAAGGAACATAAGCCGGGGTTTGATACCTCTCAAGATTTCCTCGTTAGCACGCTCCGCCTGACCATTTGATTGTGGATGAGACACCGCAGAAACCTCAAGTCAGATGTGCTCACTTTCACAGAACGCTTGCATAGCCCCCTTGGATAAGTTTGTACCGTGATAATACTATGAGGGTAACCAAAGAGGTAGATCAACTTTTTAACAAACTGAACCGCCGTAGCCGCATCACACTTGCTAAACGGCTCAGCTTCTACCCACTTGGTAAATTTGTCGACTGCCACCAAGAGGTGGGTCTTCTTGTCCTTGGATCTCTTGAAAGGCCCGACCATCTCAAGCCCCCAAACTGCAAACGACCAGGTAATTGGAGTTGTGCGCAATTCCTGAGCAGGGACATGAGCACGCTGGCCGAACTTCTCACACCCATCGCACTTGCGAACCAAGTCTTCTGCATCATAATGAGCCGTCAGCCAGAAGAAGCCATGCCGAAAAGCCTTGGCCACCAGAGATTTTGCGCCGGCATGATGACCACAATCACCAGCATGAATTTTGTTCAAGATTTCCTTGCCTTCTTCAGGTGAAACACAACGTTGAAAGATGCCAGTGATGCTGCACTTATGTAAATCACCATTGATGATTGCCATAGACTTAGACCGCCGGATGATCTGCCTTGACAGGTTTTCATCCTCAAGTAACTCGCCGTGAGTCAAGTACGCCATGTAAGGCACGATCCATTCAGGAATAGCATGTAGAGCCGCCACCAGTTGCCCCTCTGGGTCAGGTATAGCCAAGTCTTTCTCTAAAGGTAACTTAACTGGCTGGTGATGTAGTACGTCTAAGAAAACGTTAGGCGGTACCCGCTTACACCGGGAGCCTAGCCTTGACAGGGCGTCAGCCGCCTCGTTCCTGCGGTGATCAACATGATCCACCTGATAACCCTTGAAATGACCTGCAATGACATCCACCACTTGACGATAATCCGCCATCCGCGAGTCCTTGGAATCCCAAGTGCCTGAAACTTGTTGGGCTACGACTTCTGAGTCGCCGAGACATCTAACCCGGCTCAAGTTCATCTCCTTAGCCACTCGGAGGCCATGAAGCAAAGCTTCATACTCAGCTGCATTCTTAGTACAAGGAAACATTAACCTTAGCACATAACAGAACTTGTCACCTTTAGGGGAAGTTAAGACAACCCCTGCCCCTGATCCTTCCAGTTGCCTAGACCCATCAAAATGGATTGTCCAATATGTGTTATCCGGCTATTCCTTGGGCGCCTAACACTCTGTCCAGTCATTTAGAAAATCCACCAAGGCTTGAGACTTCACCGTCATGAGAGGCACATATTTCAGATTAAGAGGTCCAAGCTCCAATGCCCACTTAGCAATCCTGCCGGTGGCTTCTCTGTATTTAATTATGTCTCCCAACGGGGCAGAGCTAACTATTGTGATCTGGTGCCCCAGGAAATAATGCTTCAGCTTACGATTGGCCATGAATACCCCATATACCAGTTTCTGCCAATGTGGATACCTCTGCTTGGACTCTGTCAGGACTTCACTAATGTAGTAAACCGGCATGTGAACCGGATATTCCTTCCCTATCTCCTTACGCTCAACGAAGATTGCGATGCTGACTGCCCTCTTATTAGCCGCCACATATGAGAGGAAAGGTTCCTTCTTAGCCAGAGCCGCTAAGATCGGTGGCTCAGTGAGTTGTCTCTTGAGTGCCTCAAACGCCTCACCCGCTGTCGTACTCCAGACAAAGTTGTTTGTCTTCTTCATCATCTGGTACAAAGGGATGGCCTTCTCCCCAGGCGGCTTATGAACTGGCTTAACACAGTGATCTGTCCCGCCAGGCGCTGAACATCATTGATGCATGCCGGCTCAGACAGGGAAGTGATAGCTTTGATTTTATCTGTATTAGCCTCAATGCCACACTTAGAGACTAGAAATCCCAAGAGCTTGCCTGCAGGAATGCCAAAACCACACTTATCCGGGTTAAGCATCATCTTGTAGAACCGTAAGTTGTCAAAAGTCTCCTTCAGGTCGTCAAGCAGAGTCTCGTTCTTCCTTGACATGATCACAATATCATCCACATATGCATGAACATTGCGTCCAATTTGACTATGAAGAGAGTTCTGTACACAACGCTGGTAAGTCACTTGGTCACTCTTGATCCCAAAAGGCACGGACACATAGCAGAAAGCACCAAAAGGCGTGATGAAACCCGTCTTATCTTGGTGCTTGACTGCCATCTTGATCTGATGATAACCAAAATAAGCATCCAAGAAGCATAAACTCTCACAACCCGCCATTGCATCGATGATCTGGTCGATGGGTGGAGAGCAAACGGGTCAACCGGACATGCCTTGTTAAGATCCGTGTAATCCACACACATACGCCATGTGTCGTTCTTCTTAAGTACTAACACCAGGTTAGTAAGCCACTCTGGGTGAAACACTTCAACGATGAAACCCGCTGCCAGAAGCCGGGCCACCTCTTCCCCATATGCCTTGCGCCTCTCTTCATTAAACTGCCGAAGGAACTGTTTGACCGGCTTAAACTTAGGATCCACATTAAGGTGGTGCTCAGCGAACTCTCTCGGTACACCCGGCATATCCGAAGGCTTCCATGCAAAGATGTCCCGATTCTCACGGATGAATTCGATGAGCGTGCTTTCCTATTTGGGACCCATATTGGCCCGAATAGTGAACTGTTGTGATGAGTCGCCCGGAGTGAAGTCCACCAACTTGGTATCATCCGCCGAAAACTTGAGGGGCGGCTCAGACTCTGTGGATGGCTTTTTGAGTGGATTCATGTCCTCTGGGCCAACATTTTCCTTATAAAATTTGAGCTCTACTTCAGCGCAACTTGACTCTGCATAAGTCGCATCTCCTTCCTCACACTCAATAGCCGTCTTCTGATCACCATGCACTGTAATCGTCCCGTTCAAACCGGGCATCTTGAGTTGTAAGTAGACATAGCAAGGCCTAGCCATGAACTTGGCATAAGCCGACCGTCCAAACAGAGCATGGTATGGACTCTTAATTTTCACCACCTCAAACCACAAGGATTCCACCCTATAGTTGTATTCGTCATCAAAGGCGACTTCCAAAGAGATCTTACCCACTGGATAAGCTGACCTGCCAGGCACCACACCATGAAATACTGTCGAGGAAGGCCTAAGATCCTTATCAAGCAACTTCATCGGACGGAAAGTGCCATAGTACAGAATATTGATGCTGCTGCCACCATCCATAAGCACCTTAGTAAACACATATCCTCCCACTTGGGGGGCAACTACCAAAGCCAGCAGCCCCAGGTCGTCAACACGCGGTGGGTGATCCTCTCTGCTCCAAGTTATGTTGTACTTAGACCACTTCAAGTATTGCAGGAGAGCCGGTGTGATCACATTAACCGCCCGCTTGCACAGCTTCTGATCTCGCCTGTCAAGGCTAGTTGTAAAAACATGATACTGACCCGAGCTGAGCTGCTTCGGATTACTCTAATACAAAGACTGGTTACTCTGCTGCTGATTATTGCCACGAGATTGTTTATGATGCCCTCCTTGATTGCCTTGGACCTAATAGACGAATCCTGGGCCGCCAGAACCAAGGCCAGCTCCTTACCTGCCTGGTCCTGAGCCGCCTAGCGGGCCACCACCATTATTGTGATGTTGCCGCAAGTTGTAGTCCCAAAACTGTCGCATAATGTGGCAATTCCTCCACGTGTGGCCCACCACCCTATTAGCCCGGCTGTGCTCTGGACAAGGTTTATTGAGCATTTCCTCCAAGTTAAAAGGAGTTTTACCCTTATTTTAAAGGGTTGTCTGAAATTCTCGCTGCCCTTAGCACGATTGTTCCCGGTGCTGGTGTTGGCCACAAATTCTGACCCGCCATCTGGATTCTTCCTCTGGCCCTGGTTGCCATTGCCTGCCGCACCCTTGCCATTGTTATTCTTCTTACCTTGACTGGGCTTCTCCTCATCAGAGCCTGGATCCTTCGTATTGTCAGAGTCGACGTACTTCGTGAGAGCCGCCATGAGCACCCCATGTCCTGACACGAGCGCTTGAGCCGGCCAAGCTTCTGCTTCAGAGGCGTAAAGTGGCAATTCTTCTCCAGAATCAAAACTGCTTGAGCCGTCGTAAGCTCTTCGACCGAGTGGATGATAGTTGAGACTCGCCGGACCCAATGATGAGCCGACTCATCCTCTTGTTGCACAGAATGATCCAAATCCACAACTGTCATGGGCTGCTTGCATGTTCCTTGGAAGTTTCTGATGAACTTCGTCTTTAACTCGACCGAGGAGTTAATAGTGTGGGGTGGCAAGCCCTTCAACCACGTGCGAGCCGGCCCTTCCAGCATCATGATAAAATACTTGGCACATACTGCATTGTTGAAGTCTAACCTCTCCATGGCCAGTTCATAGCTATCAATCCAAGCCTACGGAGGCAGGTCAGCAGTGTAATTTGGGACCTTGCGAGGGCCCTTGAAATCTTTCGGAAGACGCTCATTCCGCAAAGCAGGCACTAAGCACAACACTCCCATGGCCCTGGTGCTTACTCCTGCTCCTACCGAGATGGAAGGTGAAGGTTCTTGACGAGCCGCCGCCGCCAGAGCCACCGCCTCTCGCTGTGCTCTCGCCCGATCCACCAGTGCCTGAGCATCCAGAACTGCCTGATCATCTCGTGGTGGGTCCCGGTGCCGATCACTGCTAGAAACCGTCGGCGACTCATAACGCCGGCTGAAGCTGCGGCTGGGGATGCGGGTTGAATGCACACGACTCCTGCTATAGGCGTACTTCTCCTGCTCGGCCATCACAATCTGCAGGTATCCAATAGCGTTCCGCACCTCTTTTGTGAAAGGTGCCTTGTCCGGGATAGGGACCATTCCAGGCTGGGTTGCTGCCGCCACCATGTTCTTCGCCAGGTTTGAATAATGACCAGCCGGCATTGGGAAAGCCAATTATGAGGCCTGGTTCCATCGGGGCAGGTAAGCTACTGCTGCCGAGCCGTCGGCTGACTTCCAGGTGCTTCTACTGTCTGTCCCGTTCCCGGTGTGTTGAAAAGATTTCTGGTCTCGTACTGCTCCGGTAAGCAGGATTGATGCCTCATCCTCTGAACCGCCGTTGCTGATTGCTGCTCCAGCTCGAGGTAGAAAGCATCCGCACTAAGGCGCTCAGCCTCCGCATCCATCTGAGCCTTCAGCATGCTGATCCCCTGTTGGACTTCAGCCATTTGGTCCTTCAGTCTTGCGATTTCTGCATTCTGGGCGGCTTGATTATCAGCCGTGACCCCAGTCGCCATCAGGGCTGTAAGCTCGTTCATCAGATCCAGAAGAACCTGAGCCGGTAGCGGGTCAGCCCCCGACCTTACTGCCCCGACGGCTGTACTGCTCGGGCCCAGCACTGAGCCCGCCATGAAGACGGCCACATGAATTGGCGGCCCATGATCCTTCGGCTCATGATACTCCGACTCAGGCTAAAGCTCGTTGTAGCCCTCGAGCCTATCATCGTGAAGCTGGTAGATTGATTCCGTCTCTCCGCTCGAAGACTCATCCTCCGAGCAGACGAGAGTTTCCTATGACATGGAACCCTCAAGATCCATGCCCTGAGTGAAGCCGATGAAGACATGCTTCCTGCCCGGTTTAGCATGGGCGGGTGGCACATTTCGGGTGGGTTGCGTGCGCCAAGCCGGCTCGACGATGTTGGTGCAGACGTCTGGCCCGGGTGTAGATCCGCCGATCTTGCCAATGAAGAAGTGGATTCCACCGAAGGGAACCCGGAAACCATACTCGACAGAGTCAGCCTTGGGGCCCCAGCCGGCATCGTCGGGGTAGAGCCAGCCGTGGCGGCTCTAGTTCATCCTGTCAACAACATACCCCCGATCCATGGGAGAGAGCCCTTTGAGAACTCACCACCACCAAGCGCTAGCCCCATGGTGGGTTCCAACTATCATGGTTTTCTCACGGCAGATGTCCGAGGACTTAGGTTCGAGGCCATCGCTAAGGTGATGGACTCAAAGGGGTTGGTTGGGACGAAGGACACGAGTTTACCCAGGTTCGCCCCCTCAAGAAGAGGTAAAATCCTGTGTCCTGCTTGTGTTGTATTGATTGGAGTATCGATTACAAGGGAGCAATTCGCTTAACCTAGTTCTCGATTAGTTGGTCTATGTCTAAGTCGCCCCGGGTCTCGCCTTGATATAGGAGGTCAAGGCCACGGGTTACACAAGTCTCATACCGACTCTTACAACGTATCTAAATCTATCTCTATGTCACCTTACCATCTTGGGCAAGCTGCCTCCGGGCGGCTTAACCGCCCGGGCCATCATGCCACCTTTCGTCTGGGCCTTTGTCTTAGCCCATCTTGGTAAGCCGCCATACGGCTGCGCCTACGTCTCCTGGCCCATCTGCCTTGATTTGGATTATAAGCCGCCAGGTATTACCCGGCCCCACCTCGGCGGGTCTTACCACGGGGTTATATCCCCAACAGTTAAGGATCTCTTGGTTGATAATATTGACGGGCATGTTCAATTTTGTGATGAAGCTGTCGGGATTACGAAACCAGATGCTAAAGATAAACATAGACCCATTGTTAGCACGCCTGTTATTTCTGTTAAAATAGGAGATCATGGTTATCATGCCTTATGTGATATGGGTGCTAGTGTGAGTGCAATTCCATTCTCCTTATATAAAGATATTATGAATGATATTGCACCAGCTGAGTTAGAGGAAATTGATGTTACAATTAAACTTGCTAATAGAGATACTGTATCACCACTTGGGATTATTAGATATGTTGAAGTCTCATGTGGGAAAATAAAATATCCTATTGATTTTCTTGTTCTTGGTTCCCCGCAAGATGATTTTTGTCCCATTATATTTGGTAGACCCTTCTTGAATATCGTTAATGCCAGGATAGACTGTGAGAAGGAAACGGTTACTGTAAGTTTTGGAGATACGTCTCATGAGTTTAATTTCTCTAAATTTCGTAGACAACCCCATGATAAAGAATTGCCTATTAAGGATGAAATTATTGGTCTTGCCTCTATTGCGGTGCCTCGTACTGATCCTTTAGAGCAATATCTACTAGATCATGAAAACGACATGCAAATGAATGAAAGGAATGAAATAGATAGGATTTTCTTTGATCAACATCCTATTCCGAAACACAACTTGCCTGTTGAAATACTTGGAGATCCTCCTCCACCCAAGGGTGATCCCGTGTTTGAGCTTAAACAATTACCGGATACTTTGAAATATGCTTATCTTGATGAAACGAAGATATATCTTGTTATTATTAGTGCTAACCTTTCAGAGCATGAAGAACAGAGATTATTTAAAACTCTGAAGAAGCACCATGCAACTATTGGATATACTCATGATGATCTTAAGGGGATTAGTCCCACTCTATGTCAGCACAAAATTAAAATGGAGCCTGATGCTAAACCAGTTGTTGATCACCAATGATGGTTGAATCCTAAAATGAAGGAAGTGGTAACAAATGAAATATTAAAGATTCTGGATGTAGGTATCATTTATCCTATTGCTGATAGTAGATGGGTTAGTCTGGTTCATAGTGTCCCTTAGAAAGTAGGTATTACCGTAGTTCCTAATGACAAAAATGAATTGATCCCGCAGAGAATTGTTACATGTTATAGAATGGTAATTTATTTTAGGAAATTGAATAAAGCTACTAGAAAAGGTCATTACCCTCTACCTTTCATTGATCAAATGCTATAAAGATTATCCAAACACACACATTCCTGCTTTCTAGATGGATATTCTGGTTTCTCTCAAATACCTATGTCAAAAGAGGACCAAGAAAAGACCACCTTTACCTACCCTTTTGATACCTTTGCTTATAGACGTATGACTTTTGGTTTATGCAATGCACCTGCTACCTTTCAAAGATGCATGACTGCTATATTCTCTGATTTCTGTGAAAGGATTTTTGAGGTTTTCATGGATGATTTTTCCATTTACGGAACTTCTTTTCATGATTGTTTGAGCAACCTGGATCAACTTCTGTGGAGATGTGAAGAAACTAATCTTGTCTTGAATTGGGAGAGGTGCCACTTTATGGTGAATGAAGGCATTGTCTTGGGACATGAAATTTCCGAAAGAGGTATTGAAGTTGACAAGGCTAAAGTTGATGCTATTGAAAAAAATGCTGTGTCCTACGAATATCAGTGGTATAAGAAGTTTCCTTGGTCATGCTGGTTTCTATAGGAGATATATTAATGATTTATCTAAGATTTATAGGCCTCTCACTAATATTTTGCAAAAAGATGTTCCCTTCGTTTTTGATGATGATTGTGTAGAAGCTTTTGAAATTCTCAAGAATGCTTTGATTTCGGCACCTGTTGTTCGACCACCTGATTGGAACTTACCCTTTGAAATTATGTGTGATGCTAGTGACTATGCCGTATGCGTTGTTCTAGGTCAAAGAGTTGATAAGAAATTAAATGTTATTCATTATGCTAGAAAACCTCTAGACAGTGCTCAAAGAAACTATGCTACTACTGAAAAGGAATTTTTAGCAGTTGTGTTCGCTTGGGATAAGTTTAGACCCTATATTGTCGATTCTAAAGTAATTGTTCACACTAATCATGATGCTATCAAATATCTCATGGAAAAGAAAGATGCTAAACCTAGACTTATTAGGTGGGTTCTTCTGCTACAAGAATTTGATTTGCATATTGTTGATAGAAAGGGTGATGATAACCCCGTAGCAGATAACTTGTCTAGGTTAGAGAATGTTCTTAATGACCCACTACCTATTGATGATAGCTTTCCTAATGAACAATTAACTGTCAAAAATGCTTCTCATAATGCTCCTTGGTATGATGATTATGCTAATTACATTGTCGCTAAATTTATACCGCCTAGTTTCACATACCAACTCAAGAAAAAGGTTTTCTATGATTTAAGACATTACTTCTGGGATGACCCACACCTTTATAAAGAAGGAGTAGATGGTTTTATTAGACGTTGTGTAAGTGAGCATGAACAGGAACAGATCCTACGAATGTGTCATTCCAAGGCCTACGGAGGACACCATGCTGGAGATAGAACTGCACATAAGGTATTACAATCTGGTTTTTATTGGCCTACTCTCTTCAAGGATGCTCGTAAGTTTGTCTTGTCATGTGATGAATGTCAAAGTATTGGCAATATTAGTAGACGTCAGGAAATGCCTATGAATTACTCTCATGTTATTGAACCATTTGATGTTTGGGATTTTGATTATATGGGATCTTTTCCAACATCCAACGGGCATACTCATATTTTAGTTGCTGTTGATTATGATACTAAGTGGGTAGAAGCTATTCCAACTAGTAATGCTGATCACAACACCTCTATTAAGATGCTTAAAGACGTAATTTTCCCTAGATCTGGAGTCCTAGATACTTAACGACTGATGGTGGTTCACATTTCATTTATGGTGCTTTTCGTAAATTGCTTGCTATGTATTATGTTAATCATAGAATTGCATATCCTTTTCATCCTCAGTCTAATGGTTAAGTAGAATTAAGCAATAGAGAAATTAAATTGATATTGCAAAATATAGTTAACAGATCTAGGAAGAATTGGTCTAAGAAACTTGACGATGCATTTTGGGCTTATAGAACTGCTTACAAGAATCCTATGGGTATGTCTCCGTATAAAATGGTTTATGGTAAAGCATGTCACTTACCTCTATAGATAGAGCATAAGGCTTATTGGGCAATCAAAGATCTCAACTGTGATTTCAAACTTGCTGGTGAGAAGAGGTTATTTGACATTAGCTCACTTGATGAATGGAGAACTCAAGCCTATGATAATGCCAAGCTATTTAAAGATAAAGTTAAGAGATGGCATGATAAAAGGATACAAAAGCGTGAAATGTAGGTGATCGTGTCTTGCTATACAGTTCTCGGTTAAGATTTTTTGCAGGAAAACTTCTCTCTAAGTGGGAAGGACCATACATCGTTGAGGAGGTATATCGTTATGGTGCCATCAAGACCAACAACGCTGAAGGCACAAATCCAAAGGTGGTAAACGGGCAAATAATCAGACACTATATTTTAGCTACTCCCATTAATTTTGAAACCAATGTTATCAACATCATAACTCCCGAAGAGCATATTAGGGAGACTTACCAAAACATTTCAGTCTCTGAGAAGGAAAAGGTACATGATGTGGTAAGTAAACCGACTCCAAAACTTTCCCAATAGCAATTTTATTCAGTTTTGGAATATTTAAAAAGTAGGAAAATAAAAAGCTTCCCGAAGGACGCATGGGGAGGCGACAAGCCTGCTAGGTGCGGCCACCCGCTGGCCACGCATAGGGGGCTTGTCACAGCCCCGTGCGCCCCTGGACTCTGTTTTCTTGTGGAACATCCCTTCGGGGCGACAAAAATTCATTATATAATCCCCTGAAGGTTTTGACTTTTGTATCACGACAATACCTCTTGTTTTCGTTTTGAGTTGTTTCTGCAGCAGATTTAGATTGTCATGGCGTCCCCCGGTGCTCCGAAGGACAAGATTTTTGAGAAGGTCATTAACCCTTATCTTGCGGAGGTGCTGCAACACCCTCAAACCATTGAGATGCGTGAGGGGGTGCTGCACATCCGTGATGTTGAGGGGCCGAAGAAGACCGGAAGCGTGGAAACAACGCTCGAGGCAATGGAGCAGCAAGTCTTCAAGTGCCAAGCGACGGTGGAGCGTGGACTCAATGCCAATCATATGATGATCTCGGAGTTTACCCATAAACAAAAGTTTTACACCAAGGACATCGCAGAGCACATCTTCAAGCTTTACGAGAAAATTGAGCATCTCCAAGCCCAGATCTATGATCTGCAAAACCAAAACTGTGAGTATGAATACAAATTTAAGAGAATGAGTTTGGCTGCAGATTTGAGGATTCCGGAGACTCGTTTATCTTTTTACGATGGTGAACCCATGCCTTGGAAGACGGAGGAAAAACCTTCAACCTCATCAACAACTCCACCACCATCACCTCCGAAGAAATACACCTAAGTACATGGGTATGGGCACTCCCCTTGGCTTGTGCCAAGCTTGGGGGAGGTGCCCCGGTATCGTATCATATCACACCTTTTTCCTTATTCCTTTTTGTTTTTATCTTTCCTACTTCTATCCTTTTTGTTTTTGCTTTGATCTAGTAGAATAAAAGTTGTTAGTATGATCCACCTTTTAGTTTTTGCTTTTGCTCCCCTTCTGTAAGCAAGTGCGAGAGTTATATAATAAAAAGTTGTTTTGATGAGAGGGTTTTGCTAGATTACTATGCTCTTGAAGGTAATAAAGTATAATAGAACAAAAGCAAGGAGAATACATAGTGATCTTATGGTGAGTGATGACTTCACATATAAAAAGTATGGTGATTGAAATTTGTTGGGGGTTAATAAACATAGTAATTGGTCATTGGTGCAATTGAAAGAAGTGATAAAGAAAGAGAGATTCACATATAAATATATTATCTTGGACATGTTTTATGATTGTGACCACTCATTAAAATATTACATGCCAAGAAGTTGATGTTGGACAAGGAAGACAAATTATTAGGTTATGTTTGCTTGCATCTGGATAGAAGTTATATGGTTTTAGATCCTCCCACATGTTGTGCTTGCTTCAACGTCATATTAACCAAAACCTCTGCACCAAGTAGAGATACTACTTGTGCATCCAAACACCTCAACCCAGTTTTGCCATGAGAGTCCACCATACCTACCTATGGATTGAATAAGATAATTCAAGTAAGTTATCATCGGTGCAAAAAGGCAATAAAAATTGCTCCTAAGTATGTGTGATCTTTTATTGTAAGGGAAATAAGCGTTGTATGAACTTGTGATAGTGAACAAATAAAAGCGATAGACTGCATAATAAAGGTTGCTATCACAAGGGACAATACAACGCGGTGTTCCTCTGCACTAAGAGTTTGTGCATCCAAAAATAAAAAACACATGACAACCTCTGCTTCCCTCTGCGAAGGGCCTATTTGTTACTTTTAGTTTTACTTTCTAGTACTTACCTTGTGCAAGAGTCATGGTGGTCTTCATCACTTCCTATATTCCGTCTCTCTTGCCAAGCATTATGTGTTGGGGAATGATCTAGACTTATATATCCACTCGGATGTGGGTGATCATGGGTTATTATTGTTGACATCACCCTTGTGGTGAATAGTTGGGAGGCAAAATCATGAGCCCCTATCTTTCTTTGTGTTCTATTAAAGCTTTGACCACGTGGGTACCGCGTGAGTGCTAGCAATTGTGAAATACTAAAAGATGATTGAGTACGTGGATTTTCCTTACAAGCTCTTATATTGACTCTTTCCGATGTTATGATAAATTGTCAATTGCTCAATGACTGAGATCATAGTTTGTTGGTTGTCAATAGAGTTATTGTTCATACTTTATCTTGTGAATGAATTGTTACACTAGTATAAAGAATCTCATACAATGAGTATTGCTGTTCTAAAGTTGATCATGATGCCCTCATGTTCGTATTTTATTTTTATCGACACCTCCATCTCTAAACATGTGGACATATTCATTGATCTCGGTTTTCGCTTGAGGGCAAGCGTGGTCTAAGCTTGGGGGAGTTGATATGTCCATTTTGCATCATGCTTTTATATTGATATTTAATTCATTATGGGCTGTTATTACACGTTATGGTACAATACTTATGTCTTTTCTCTCTTATTTTACAAGGTTTACTTGAAGAGGGAGAATGCCGACAGCTGGAATTCAAGAGTGGAAAAGGAGAAAAATCTGAGATACCTATTCTGCACAACTCCAAAAGTCCTGAAAATTTACGGAGAATATTTTTGGAATTAATAAAAAATACTGGAGCAAGAATAAACCAGAGGGGGCCACCAGCAGGCCACAAGCCTGCTAGGCGCAGCCACCCCCTAGCCGCGCCTAGCAGGCTTGTGGGGCCCCTGTGGCTCCTCCCACGCCCATGTTCACCTATATGAAGCGTTTTGACATGGAAAAAAAAATAAGGAAAGAGCTTTCGGGACGAAGCGCCACCGTCTCGAGGTGGAACTTGGGCAGAACCAATCTAGAGCTCCGACAGGGTTGTTCTGCCAGGGAAACTTCCCTCACGGAGCGGAAAATCAAAGCCATTGTCATCAGCAATGATACTCTCATCGAGAAGGGGTCAATCTCCATCAACATCTTCACCAGCACCATCTCCTATCCAAACCCTAGTTCATCTCTTGCATCCGATCTTTCTCTCAACACATCAGATTGGTACCTGTTGATTGCTAGTAGTGTTGATTAGTCCTTGTAGTTGATGCTAGTTGGTTTACTTGGTGGAAGATCATATGTTCAGATCCTTTATGATAATTAATACTCCTCTGATCTTGAACATGAACATGTTTCGTGAGTAGTTATGTTTGTTCCTGAGGGCATGGGATAAGTCTTGTTATAAGTAATCATGCGAATTTCGTATTCGTTCGATATTTTGATGAGATGTATGTTGACTCTCCTCGAGTGGTGTTATGTGAACGTCGACTACATAACTATTCACCATTATTTGGGCCTAGTGGGAGGCATTGGGAAGTAATAAGTAGATGATGGGTTGCTAGAGTGACAGAAGCTTAAACCCTAGTTTATGGGTTGCTTTGTAAAGGGCTCACATGGATCCATATGTTTCATGCTATGGTTAGGTTTACCTTAATTATTGTTTCATAGTTACGGATGCTTGCGATAGGAGTTAATCATAAGTGGGAAGTTTTTCCATGTAAGGGCAGCACCCAAGCACCGGTCCACCCACATATCAAATTATCAAAGTAACGAACACGAATCAAATGAGCATGATGAAAACTAGCTTGACAAAATTCCCATGTGTCCTCGGGAGCACTTTGCTTTATATAAGAGTTTGTCCAGGCCTGTCCTTTGCTACAAAAAGGATTCGGCTGCCTTGATACACCTTTGCTACACTTGTTACTTGTTACTCGTTACGAATTATCTTATCACATAACTATCTGTTACCGATAATTTTAGTGCTTGCAGAGAATACCTTACTGGAAACCACTTGTCATTTCCTTCTGCTCCTCGTTGGGTTCAACACTCTTACTTATCTAAAGGACTACGATAGATCCCCTATATTTTTGGGTCATCAACCATCCTGCATAGGAAGCAGATGGAGAAGGCGTCCAGGCGAACAAGCAACAACGGCGAAGGCGCGCCGGACCATCGAGGGAGCAACCCGCGTTAGGAAGCACGCGCCCCACCAGGCAGCGACAATAGACGTAGGCAACTTCTCTCTGAGGCTCAGCACAAGAGAGTTTGTGGGCTGCGCACACAGGGCAGCATTTCATTGCCGCCTGTGGGGACATACCTCGGCGCCCCGCAGGGCGGCACACGAGAGGAACCAGGCCCATACGTGAAGCCCTACATGCCATGCTACGTTGTGAGGAGGGAGGACGGACCGGATCAGGCGCCTGCTGCGGGCGCCGGTGCCTGATACATCTCCATCGTATGTACTTTACCAAACTCTTTTGCCCTTATTTCTGACTATAATTTGCATGATTTGAATGGAACTAACCTGGACTGACGTTGTTTTCAGCAGAATTGGCTTGGTGTTATTTTTGTGTAGAAATAAAAGTTCTCGGATTGACCTGAAAATTTATGGAGAATATTTTTGGAATTAATAAAAAATACTGGCGAAAGAATCAACCGGAGGGGGCCACCCACAGGTGGCAAGCCTGTCAGGCACGACCACCCCTTGGCCACGCCTAGCAGGCTTGTGGGGCCCCTGTTGCTCCACCGACCTCAATTCCACTCCTATTTATTCCTATTCGCGGAAAAAAATCAAGGAGAAGAGTTCATCACGTTTTTCATGATATGGAGCCGCCGGCACCTCCTGTTCTTCCTCGAGAGGCCATATCTGGAGTCTGTTTTGGGCTCCGGAGAGGGAAAATCAACCTCATCGTCATCACCAACCATCCTTCATCACCAATTCCATGATGCTCTCCGTTGTTTGTGAGTAATCCCATCATAGGCTTGCTGGGTGGTGATGGGTTGGATGAGATTTATTATGTAATCGAGTTAGTTTTGTTAGGGCTTGATCCCTAGTATCCACTATGTTCTGAGATTGATGTTTCTATGACTTTAGTATGCTTAATGCTTGTCACTAGGGCTCTAGTGCCATCATTTCAGACCTGAACCTATTATGTTTTCATGAATATATATGTGTTCTTGATCCTATCTTGCAAGTTGTAGACACCTATTATGATTTATGATCCGCATCCCCCAGGGTGACAATAACTGGGATTCTTTCCGGTGATTACCGTAGTTTGAGGAGTTCATGTATTCACTAAGTGCTAATGCTTTGGTTTGGTTCTATATTAAAAGGAGGCCTTAATATCCTTTAGTTTCCATTAGGACCCCGCTGCCACTGGAGGGTAGGACAAAAGATGTCATGCAAGTTCTTTTCCATAAGCATGTATGACTATATGTGGAATACATGCCTACATTACATTGATGAATTGGAGCTAGTTCCGTGTCGCCGTATGTTATAACTGTTACATGATGAATGACATCCAACATAATTATCCATCACTGATCCATTGCCTACGAGATTTCCACATATTGATCCTTGCTAAGTTATTTTTCCGTTGCTGCTGTTAGAATCACTACAAAACTGCTACTATCGCTTTTGCCACCGTTACCGTTACTTGCATACTACTTTGCTACTGAATACTTTGCTGCAGATATTAAGTCTTTCAGGTGTGGTTGAATTGACAACTCAGCTGCGAATACTCGAGAATATTCTTTGGCTCCCGATGAGTCAAATCAACAAATTTGGGTTGAATAATCTACCCTCAAAAACTTTTGTGATCCCCTATACTTGTGGGTTGTCAAGACCTTTTTCTGGCATCATTGCCGGTGAGGCATAACTCTATTCTCTTGGTCACTTGGTATTTATATCTATTGATCACTATGAAGAATCTAAAAGATCCAAAAACCAAGATCTATCCCTCTACTATGAGGGGAGGTAAGGAACTGCCATCTAGCTCTGCACTTGATTCACCTTCTGTTATGAGTAAGTTTGCGACACCACCACCTGCTAGTAATTCTGATATGTCACAAGTAATTGATGATGCTACTTCTACTATGCATGATGCTTATGATGATACTCTTCTTGATAATAATGTGCCACTAGATGAATTTCTTGATGAACAAATTGCTAGAGTCAATGCTGAAAATGAAGATACTTTTGAAACCGATGAAATTATTGAAACAGAACACTATGAGACGCCTGATAGATCTAGTTCTCCTAGATATGAATTGCTTGATATACCCAAGGGTTATGTTATGGAAGGAGAGGTAGCTAGGGAATTTATTTCTTGTAAGGATAGAGATGATCTTAAGAAATTTCTATGCAAGTGGAAAGAAAAATCATTGAATGCTAGAATGAAATATGATCCTAAGTTTGCTACTTCACCTATCTTTGTTACTAATGAGGATTATGAATTCTCTGTCAATCCTAAGCTAAGTACTTTGGTTGAATCTGATCCTTTCGATGGCTATGAATCTGAAACTGTTGTGGCACATCTTACTAAATTGAACGATATAACTACCTTGTTTACTCATGAGGAAAAAAAATTCATTATTACTATAGTCTTAAGTTGTTTCCTTCCTCATTAAAGGGTGATGCTGAGATATGGTTCAACTCTCTTGCTCCTGGTTGTGCGTGTAGACCCCAAGATATGATATATTACTTTTCTAAAAAATATTCTCCTGCCCATAAGAAACAAGCTGCCTTGCAGGAAATATTTAACTTTGTCCAAACTGAAGAAGAGAATCTCCCACAAGCTTGGGGGAGGCTTCTCCAATTACTCAATGCTTTGCCTGATCATCCTCTCAACAAAAATCGAATACTTGATATCTTTTATAATGGACTAAACAATGCTTCTTGGGACCACCTAGATAGTTGTGCTGGTTGTGTTTTCAAGGAACAAACTGTTAAACAAGCTGAAATACTATTGAATAATATATTGAGCAATGATAATGATTGGGCTATTCCCGAACCACCTCTGAAGCCAAATCCAAAGAAAAGAGGTATTCTATTTCTCAGTCCTGAAGATATACAAGAGGCAAAGAAATATATATGCAAGAAAAATGTGTTAAAGCTGAAGATGTCAAGAATATACCACCTATTAAAGAAATACATTGTCTTGATAACCCTACACACGTAGTAGAGTTAAATTCTCTTCATAGATTTGATGAAGGCGATATTCCTTATAATAAGTTTGCTAGCCAATGCTTGGATAATTTTGATAAGTTTGTTGTTAAGCAAGAAATTTTTAATGCTTATGTTAGTAGACAATTGAAACATAATGCTTTCATGCTTGATCGCTTAGGTGATTATATGAGTAGAACTATGAACGATCTTAAATTGATTAGCAAACATGCTTCCATGGTAACTACTCAAGTAGAACAAGTGCTTAAGGCACAAAATGATTTGCTTAATGAGATGAATAGTATGAACAATGATCATTCTGTTAAAGTTGTGACTAGAGGTGGAAGAATGACTCAGGACCTTTGTATCCTGAGGGCCATCCTAAGAGAATTGAGCAAGATTCTCAAAGGAGTAATATTGATGCACCTAGTCGCTCTAGTGATAAGAAGAACAAGGATGATGATAGAACTTTGCATGCTGCTAGTGAACCTGTTATAGATACACCTGAAAAGCCAAATGATATTTTTGTTTCTGATGCTGAGACACAATCTTGTGATGAACATGAGCCTAGTGATAATATTAATGATGATGTTCATGTTGATGCTCGATATAGTAATGATAATGATGTGGAAATCAAACCTGCTGTTGATCTTGATAACCCACAACCTAAGAATAATAGATATGACAAAAGAGATTTTATTGCTAGGAAGCATGGTAAAGAAAGAGAACCATGGGTTTAGAAACCCATACCCTTTCCTCCTATGCCATCCAAGAAAAAGGATGATGAGGATTTTGAGCGCTTTGTTGAAATGCTTAGACTTGTCTTTTTGCGTATGCGTTTGACTGATATTCTGAAAATGTCTCTGTATGCTAAGTATATGAAAGATATTGTGACTAATAAAAGAAAGATACCAGAAGCTGAAATTTCCACCATGCTTGCTAATTATACTTTTAAGGTTGGAGTACCAAAGAAATTAGGAGATCCAGGAATACCAACTATACCATGCTCTATTAAAGGGAGTTATGTTAAAACTGCTTTATGTGATTTGGGAGCTGGTGTTAGTGTTATGCATTTCTCTTTATATCGTAGACTTGATTTGAATAAGTTTACACCTACTGAAATCTCTTAGCAAATGGCTGATAAATCAACTGCTCTACCTATTGGTATTTGTGAAGATTGCTACCTCTTGAGCGTGTGTTGCTTTTCCCTTGAAGAGGAAAGGGTGATGAAGTGCAGTAGATAAGTATTTCTCTCAGTTGTTGAGAACCAAGGTATCAATCCAGTAGGAGGAACAAGCAAGTCACCAATGGATGCACCTACACAAATAATCAAACTCTTCCACCCAACGCTATAAAGGGGTTGTCAATCCCTTCACGATTATTTGCAAGGATTAGATCCGATAGATATAGATGTAAACAAGAACGGAAAGTAAAAGATAAATAAATTGCAGCAAAGTATTGTTGGTATTTTTGGTTTATAGATCTGAAAATATATTATGGAAAGTAGACCCGTATGCCATACATTTCACTAGACGCTTCTCTCTCGAAGGAAAATATCATGGCAGGTAAACAAATTACAGTCAAGCAATTGATAGAAAAGCGAATAATCATGCAGTTATCCAAGGCAATGATCATGCATATAGGCATCACGTCCGTATCAAGTAGACCGAAACGATTCTGCATCTACTACTATTACTCCACACATCGATCGACTCCTGCCTGCATCTAGAGTATTAAATTCATGAAGAACAGAGTAACACATTAAGAAAGATGACATGATGTAGAGGGATAAACTCAGGCAATATGATGAAAACCCCATATTGTTACCCTTGATGGAAACAATACAATACGTGCCTAGCAACCCCTACTATGTCACTGGGTGAGGACACCGCAAGATTGAACCCAAAACCAAGCACTTCTCCCATTGCAAGAATTACCAATCTAGTTGGCCAAACCAAACCAATAACTCGAAGAGACTTGCAAGGATATAAAATCATGAAAATAAGAAATAAGAGAAGATTCACATAAGATTCATGGATAATATGAACATAAAACTCACAATTCATCGGATCTTGACAAACGCACCACAAAAGAGGGTTACATCGGATAGACCTCCATGAAGATCATGAAGAACATGGTATTGAAGATCAAAGAGAGAGAAAAAACAATCTAGCTACTATCTATGGACCTGTAGGTCTATGGTGGACTACTCACGCATCATCGGAGGGGCAATGGAGTTGATGTAGATGCCCTCCGTGATCGAAACCCCCTCTGGCAGATGATAACCCACAAGTATAGCGGATCAGTTGTAGCCTCTTTCGATAAGTAAGACTATCGAACCCAACGAGGAGCTAAAGGTAGAATAAATTTTCCCTCAAGTTCTATCGACCACCAATACAACTCTACGCACGCTTAACATTCGCTTTACCTAGAACAAGTATGAAACTAGAAGTACTTTGTAGGTGTGAAAGGATAGGTTTGCAAGATAATAAAGAGAATGTAAATAAAAACTAGGGGATTCTAAGATAAAGAAACAACTAAGTTAGTTTAACGAGTGTGAAAAAGTGGTGGTAGGAGTTGCAGAATTGTCCCTAGGCAATTGATATCTAGACCGGTAATCATTATGCAATTTTATATGAGGGAGAGGAATAAGCTAACATACTTTCTCTACTTGGATCATATGCACTTATGATTGGAACTCTAGAAAGCATCCGCAACTACTAAAGATCATTAAGGTAAAACCCAACCATAGCATTATAAGGTATCAAGTCCTTTTTACTCCCATATGCAACAACCCACCTACTCGGGTTTATGCTTCTGTCACTCAAGCAACCCACCATAGGCAAATCATGCACACATTGCAACACCCTACAACAAGGATCCCTCATGCTTGCTGACACATGGGTACCATAGGACAACACCAATAACAAAAGATGCAACTCAAACCAATCATGATCATCAATCAACCAATAAGACAACAAAATCTACTTAGACATTATAGGATGGCAACACATCACTGGATAATAATATGAAGTAGAAAGTACCATGTTCAAGTAGAGGGTACAGAGGATTGCACTCGGAAGTGGATCAATTTGTTAGTCCCAAAAATAGTATAAAAGTTGCCAAAAGAATATGAAAGTTGTAGAATATTGGCATCAAACAATCAAAAATTGTATATACGACGGAGATGTATCAACATCCCCAAGCTTAATTCCTGCTCGTCCTCGAGTAGGTAAATGATGAAAAAGATAATTTTTGATGTGGAATGCTACCTAGCATAATCTTGACCATATAATCTAATCATGGCATGAATATTAAGACACGAGTGATTCAAAGCAATAGTCTAGATAACATAAAAACAGTAATACTTCAAGCACACCAACAAGGCAATTGTGTCCTTTCGAAATAACATGGCCTTAGAAAGTCATCCCTAAAAAATCATATGGTCTCGCTATGCTCCATCTTCCCCACACAAAGTATCTAAATCATGCACAACCCCGATGAAAAGTCAAGCAATTATTTCACACTTTTTTATGTTCTCAAACCTTTTCAACTCTCATGCAATACATGAGTGTGAGCTATGGATATAGCATTATAGGTGGGATAGAATATGGTGGAGGTGATGAGGAAAAAGGAGAAGATAGTCTCACATCAACTAGGCGTATCAACGGGCTATGGAGATGCCCATCAATAGATATCAATGTGAGTGAGTAGGTATTGCCATGCAACGAGTGCACTTGGAGCTATAAGTGTATGAAAGCTCAAAAATAAAACTTATAGGTCGTGCAAAAAATTCCACTAGTTATATGAAAGTGACAAAATAGGATACTCTCTATCATGAAGATCATGGTGCTACTTTGAAGCACCAGTGTGGAAAAAGATAGTAGCATTGTCCCTTCTCTCTTTCTCTCATTTTTTTCCTTTTTCTCTTTTTTTATTTTTTTGGTGGGCATATTTGGCCTCTTTTATTTATTTATTTGGGCTTCTCTGGCCTCTTTTATTTTTTGTGAAGTCCGGAGACTCATCCCAACTTGTGAGGGATTCATAGCTTCCATCATCGTTTTCTCACACGGGACAAATGCTCTAATAACGAAAATCATCACACTTCTATTTACTTACAACTCGATACCTAGAACAAACATATGACTCTATATGAATGCTTCTGGTAGGATATCGGGATGTGCAACGATGTAGCCTAGCAAATGACATCAAAAAACGGACAAGCCATGAAAACAACATGCAAGCTGTCTTACGATCATGCAAAGCAATATGAAAATGATGGTGCATGTCATACTAAACGGAACGGTGGAATTTGCATGGCAATATATCTCGGAATGGCTATGGAAATTTCATAATAAGTAGGTATGGTGGTTGTTTTGAGGAAAATATATTGTGGGCGTTTTGAGGAAGGTGGGTTTGATGCACCGGCGAAAGTTGTGCGGTACTATAGAGGCTAGCAAAGGTGGAACGGTGAGAGTGTGTATAATCCATGGACTCAACATTAGTCATAAAGAACTCACATACTTATTGAAAAAGTCTATTAGTTATCAAACAAAGCATTAGACGCATGCTCCTAGGGGAGAGGTTGGTAGGAGTTAACCATCGCACGCTCCCGACCCTCACACAAAGATTGACAATCATTAAACAAATCATGCTCCGACTTCGTTACATAACGGTTCACCATATGTGCATGCTACGGTAATCACAAACTTCAATACATGTATTTCTCCAATTCACAAATACTCACTAGCATGACTCTCATATTACCATCTTCATATCGCAAAACGATTGCAAGGAATCAAACATATCATATTCAGTGATCTACAAGTTTTATGTAGGATTTTATGACTAACCATGTGAATGACCAACTTCTGTTAACTCTAAATAGATATAAGTGAAGCATGAGAGTTTAATGATTTCTACAAAAGTTATGCCCACACTCTAAAAAATATAAGTGAAGCAAAAGAACATTCTACAAATGGCGCTTTTCTATGTGTGAGAAACAGGCAATCCAAACTTCAAATGAAATAAGTGAAGCACATGAAGCATTTTATAAAGCCATACTCAAAAGATATAAGTGAAGTGCATGAAGCATTCTATAAATAAACCAAGGACATTCTCATATCAGCATGGTGCATTATTAAAAGAAAAATAAAAAGCACACGACGCTCCAAGATTTACGCATATCATGTGACGAATAAAAATATAGCTCCAAGTAAAATTACCGATGGTTGTTAGAAGAAAGAGGGGATGCCTTCTGGGGCACCCCCAAGCTTAGTTTCTTGGCAGTCCTTCAATATTACCTCGGGGTGCCTTGGGAATCCCCAAGCTTAGTCTCGTTCTACTTCTTATTCCTTCATCCATCGTGATCTCACCGAAAACTTGAAAACTTCAATCACACAAAACTTAACAAAACCCTAGTGAGATCCATTAGTATAATAAAGCAAATCACAACTTCATTTACTGTTGCCAATCAATTCATATTTTATTTTTGCATTGTAGCTACAGCCTTATAATTTTTCCATGGCTTATACCACCGATACAATCGATAGTTTCATCAAAATGACCAAAACAATCCATCAAAAATAGAATCTGTCTTAAATGAGACAATATGTAGCAATCTAAACATTCACCATACTTCTATAAATCTAAAAATTCTGAAAAATTAGTACAAATAAACAATCTGCATAGTAGTACTGTCTAAAAATTTCAGAAACTTTTGATATTCCAGCAAAAATGTAAATTCATGCACTACAGCCAAAGTTTCTGTTTTTGCACTTCACACACCAAACAAGCAATCTAATCATCCTAAAGGAAAATCTTGGCACATTATTTTTATAATACAATGGATTTATACAAGGGGTTAATTATTATTTTTGAAAAAGTTTCATCAAGATTTGCAAAGTTTCCATGGGCATGAACAAAGTTCAAGGAGCTCCCCCACTTCAACGGTGCTCGTCCTTCTTACTTTCACTTCTCTTTTTTTGAAAAACATTTAGGTTCCCCTCTTTACTTTTTGTTTTTAAACATTATAAAAGCACACAACAGAATAAAATGACTCTCTAAAACTTCCGGGTTGTCTCCCTGGCAGCACTTTCTTTAAAGCCATTAAGCTAGGCATAAAGTGCTCAAGTAATTGATCCACCCGGATCCCAAGGTATATCAAAGCCAATTTTAATTAACAATGATTTGTAATTTAGTATTGAGCACGAAATAATATATATCATGCAATGATGAAGTCTAACTCTCTTCCTATGCATCGACATGTCATAAAAGAACAATTCATGCACACAAAGTAAAGGCCAATACATAGCGTAAGCAGTTTCTTGCAATTTTATCATATTGGAAACATAGAGAGGCGGAGATTTAGTTCCTCTCTCAAAATAATTGCAAGTAGGAGCAGCAAGCACATGCATATTATATCTATCAAAATCATCATGTGTAATAGTAAAAGGCAACCCCTCTATATAATCCTTAATAAGTGCAAACTTCTCCGATATAGTGTAGTTGGGAGAATTCAAAAAGATAATAGGACAATCATGCATGGATGCAATAGCAACAATTTCATTCTTAACATAAGGAACTATAGCAAGTTCATCTCCAGAAGCATCTTTCATATTGGCATCATGGCCACAAGCATAGCAAGCATCAAGTTCATCAAAAAGGGATATTTCAAATGAATCCAAGGGATCATAGCAATCAACATAGCATTCATCCTTCGGTAAGAACGAAGGAAATTAAACAATGTATGAGTTGAAGAGTTACTCTCATTAGAAGGTGGGCACGGGTAGCTAATCCGCTCTTCCTCCTTTTGTTCTTCGCTCTCCTCCTCATCTTTTTCATCTAATGAGCTCACAGTTTCAGCAATTTCTTCTTCCATAGATTCCTGCAAAATATTAGTCTCCTCCTAAACAGTGGAGGAGTCCTCAATATATGGCTTAAAATAAGCATTAGAAGCATAGTTTTCATAGCAATATTTAAGTATGACAAAACTTTTAGATTTGTAAAGAGTAGAATCATACTTTTCAATCAAAGAAGCAATTTCATAGGCCCCCTTAAAAGCAACAAATTCTTCAATTTGCTCAATATCATAGTAATTATAAACACCCTTGGCATAAAAAGATACGATTCCATTATCCTTAAACTCACATTGCACTAGTAGAAAGCAGGGCATTGGTTTGGGCCTCCTAATCCCATTAATCCCGGTTCGCTCATGAACCAGGACCAAAGGTGGCAACCGTCCCGGTTCATGAGCCCGGGGGGCCGGCCGGGCCACATGGGCCATTGGCCCCGATTCGTCTGGCCCCTTTGGTCCCGGTTCTAGTCACGAACCGGGACCAATGCGCCTCGCTCTTGGCCCACGACCATTGGTCCCGGTTCATGGATGGAACCGGGGCCAAAGGGAGTCCTATTGTCCCGCTTCTAGCCACGAACCGGGACCAATGGTCTGCCTATATAAACCCTCGCCCGCCGCTAGCAGAGCCGTGCAGTGCTCTGTTTTTCTAGGACAACAGTGTTAGAGCTTTGTGGTGCTCTAGCTTACCTCCTATGCACATGAGGTGTTCAATAAAATGCCCGAGCCACACTTAAGATTTCTCCTCTTCAAGCTCCTTGTCCAAACTCCATTTTTGTCAAGATTTGTCTAGGTTTGGCGGTCCATCCTGTCCCGTCCCTATCCTGAAACCGCCGCCGATCGCTCGCGCATGGTGAGCCTCTTGATCTTATCTTCTTTCTAAAAGAAAATATACTTACTCGTAGTATTTTCTTACTTTTATTATTGTTTGTTATTATATAGTTGCATGGTTATGGTATCCTCCCATGTAGGCCATCATCCAGTCTATGATTCAGATGTGGTATATTATCTTTTATAACTATTTCACACATCTAATGTCTATGACAATTAATTATGCTACCAACTTGACGTAGATGTTTTATCTATAGGAAGTAGTTGAACCAGAAATGGATACCTACTATGCAATTCTGCTCGACAAGTTAACTAAAGCTAAAAAAGAAATCGATCATTTTAAAGAAAAATTTAAAAGAACTGAAGATGAGAAGATGGGATTATTGGACTTGCATGTTGCCGATATCGTCGATGATCACAGGACCAAGATGGCTGCAATGCGCTTGAAGCTTAGAAAGATTAGAAAATAGCCATTGATAAAGAGGCTTGGTATCATTATGCCGTTGGATCAATTGTTACCATAGTTCTGATTATGATCGCATTTGTTGTTGCATTGAAATGTTTTAAATAGTTTCAACATATGGTTCAATTAGATGCTCTGGAGAGCTATATGTTGGTCAACGAGAACTAGGTATCTACTTTGGTTTTAATGTGATGATGAACTTCTAATAATTTGGTCACTTCTGTATTTCTGATGTTCTGTAATGGTTTTTGACACACTTAATTATATATAATGCACGTAGATGAACCAGCAATGGATGTACGGTAACAAACGCACCGACGAGTACATTAAGGGGGTTCATCATTTTCTAGAAGTGGCCGAGGCAAACAAGAAGAATGGTTTTATGTGTTGTCCATGCCCTACATGCGGGAATTTGAAGTCTTACTCTGACTAGAAAATCCTTCACATCCACCTGTTTGTGAAGGTTTTCATGCCAGACTATAATGTTTGGACCAAGAACGGAGAAATAGGGGTTATGATGGAAGAAGGCGAAGAAGAAGAGGATGATGACAACTATGTGCCCCCTCAATACGGTGATGCTGCAACCGGGGAAGCTGAAGATCAAGAGGAACCAGACGATGTGCCCGATGATGATCTTCGCCGGGTCATTGTTGATGCAAAGAGATAGTGAGAAAGTGAAAAGGAGAAGCTGAAGTTCGATCTCATGTTAGAGGATCACAAAAAAGGGTTGTACCCCAATTGCGAAGATGGCAACACAAAGCTTGGTAGCACACTGGAATTGCTGCAATGGAAGGCAGAGAATGGTGTACCTGACAAAGGATTTGAGAAACTAATGAAAATATTGAAGAAGAAGCTTCCAGAGGATAAAAAATTGCTCGACGGTACGTACGTAGCAAAGAAGGTTGTATGCCCTCTAGGACTGGAGGTGCAGAAGATACATGCATTCCCTAACGACCGCATCCTGTACCACGGTGACTACGAGGAACGGAATGCATGCCCGGTATGCGGTGCATTGCGCTATAAGATCAGACGCGATGACCCTGGTGATGTTGAGGGCGAGCGCCCCTAGCCAAGGTGATGTGGTATGCTCCTATAATACCACGGTGGAAACGTCTGTTTAGAAACAAAGAGCATGCCAAGAATATGCAATGGCACAGAGAGGACCGTAAGAAAGACGGGAAGTTGAGAGCACCCGCTGATGGGTCACAGTGGAGAAAAATCGAGAGAAAGTACTAGAAGGAGTTTGCAGGTGACGCAAGGAATGTATGGTTTTCTTTAAGCGCGGATGCGCATTAATCCTTTTGGGGAGCAGAGCAGCAATCACATCACTTCGCCCCGTGACTCTGTGTATCTATAACCTTCCTCCTTGGCTGTGCATGAAGCGGAAGTTCGTTATGATGCCAGTTCTCATCCAAGGCCCTAAGCAACCCAACAATGACATTGATGTGTACCTAAGGACATTAGTTGAAGAACTTTTACAGCTGTGGAATGGAAACGGTGTACGCGTGTGGGATGAGCACAAACAGGAGGATTTTGACCCGCATGCGTTGCTGTTTGTAACCATCAGTGATTGGCCTGCTCTCAGTAACCTTTTAGGATAGACAAACAAGGGATACCACGCATGCACGCATTGTTTAGATGACACCAAAAGTATATACGTGGACAATTGCAAGAAGAATGTGTACCTGGGGCATCGTCGATTTCTTCCGACCAACCATCAACGTCGAAAGAAAGGAAAGCATTTCAAAGGCGAGGTAGACCACCGGAAGAAGCCCGCCATCCATACCGGTGATCACATACTTGCTATGGTCAATGATTTACAAGTAATCTTTGTAAAGGGTCCCGATGGACTATCTGTTCCAAATGACGCTGAGGAACGTGCACCCATGTGGAAGAAGAAATCTATATTATGGGACCTACCCTATTGGAAAGACCTAGAGGTCCGCTGTGTAATCAACGTGATGCACGTGACGAAGAATCTTTGCGTGAACCTGCTAGGCTTCTTAGGCATGTATGGGAAGACAAAAGATACACCGGAGGCATGGGAGGACCAGCAACGTGTTCACGAAAAATACGACATGCCTCGAAAGCAGTATGAAGGTCCTGCCAGCTATGCTCTTACCAAAGAAGAGAAGCAAAACTTCTTTGAATGCCTGCTTAGTATGAAGGTCCCGTCTTGCTTCTTGTTGAATATAAAGGGAATAATAAATATGGCAAAGAAAAAGTTCCAGAACCTAAAGTCTCATGACTGCCACGTGATTATGACGCAACTTCTTCCGGTTGCATCGAGGGGGCTTCTACCGGAAAATGTTCGATTAGCCATTGTGAAGCTATGTGCATTCCTCAATGGAATCTCTCAGAAGGTGATCGATCTAGAAATCCTACCAAGGTTAAGGAATGTTGTGGCGCAATGTCTTGTTAGTTTCGAGCTGGTGTTCCCACCATTCTTCTTCAATATAATGACGCATTTCCTAGTTCATATAGTCGATAAGATTGTCGTTCTGGGCCCTGTATTTCTAGACAATATGTTCCCCTTTGAGAGTTTCATGGGAGTCCTAAAGAAATATGTCTGTAACCGCACTAGGCCAGAAGGAAGCATCTCCATGGGCCATCAAACAGAGGATGTCATTGGGTTTTGTGTTGACTTCATTCCTGACCTTAAGAAGATTGGTCTCCCTCAATCGCGGTATGAGGGGAGACTGACTGGAAAAGGCACGCTAGGAGCAAAGTCAATAATATGTGGGAACGGGCATTCTTGGTCTCAAGCACACTACAGAGTTCTACAGAATTCTACCTCGGTGACCCCGTATGTCGATGAACACAAGAACATTCTACGCTCCAAACACCCAGAGAAGTGTGACGACTAGATTACATGTGAACACATCAAGACTTTCGGTAGTTGGTTGCAAACACGTCTCAGGTGTGACAACACTGTATCTTATCAGCTGTACTCGTTGGCCAGGAGATCATCTTTGACTGTATTGACTTACAAAGGGTACGAGATAAATGGGAATACATTTTACACGATCGCCAAGATCAAAGGAGCACCAACCAAAACAGCGGTGTCCACTTTGATGCAGCAATGACCAATGGGAAGGTCGACACATATTATGGTTACATAGAGGAGATATGGGAATTTGACTGTGGACATGATTTCAAGGTCCATTTGTTTCGATGCAAACGGGTCAATCTTACAAGAGGCGGGGTACAGGTAGACCCGCATTACGGAATGACAACAATGGATCTCAACAATCTTGGGTACACAGACGAACCATTCGTCCTAGCCAATGATGTGGCACAGGTTTTCTATGTTAAGGACATGTCTACCAAACCGAGAAAAATAAAAGATAAGGAAGTGAATACATCATACGTTGAGCCAAAGCGTCACATAGTTGTTTCAGGCAAAAGAGACATCGTGGGATTGGAGGGCAAGACAGACATGTCTGAAGATTATGAAAAGTTTCAGGAAATTCCTCCCTTCAAAGTCAAGGCTGATCCAAGCACCCTGTTAAACAATCAAGATTATCCATGGTTACGGTGCAATAACCAAAGGACACAAGCGAAGAAAAAGTGAACACTTTCTCTCCACAACTATTATGATGATGCCTTTGATCAAGAATATCACTGTAGTTACATGTGAAGAAATGAAATGCCTATTGTAACAGATGAGTTTCCGTCTGAAACCCTGATACTTCGAAAGAAATTGTTCGTTTTGTACACGAAGTGCATCTAGTTTTTGCCGTAACCCTGTCAACTTTTTATAACATGCTATGTGGGTGAAATGATGATACCATGCCAACTTTCAACCTTTTCAGAGTTCATTTGAAGTCCTTTTCAATTTCAGGGTTATTTAGCTCAAAAACATCAGTAAGTGCATGAAAAATACGAAATGAAGTCAGAAAGGGTTAAAAATTGATGGTGTGGCTTTGAATGGTGCATTTTGAACACACAAAAAGTATGGAGTTCAAATAAGTTCAAAAAAATAAAATGCCTTTGTAACAGATGAGTTTTCGTCTGAAACCATGATACTTCGAAAGAGATTGTCCATTTTGTACACGAAATGCATCCAGTTTTTGCCGTAACCCTTTCAACTTTTTAACACATGCTATGTGGGTGAAGTGATGACACCATGCCAACTTTCAACCTTTTCAGAGTTCATTTGAAGTGCTTTTCAATTTAGGGTCATTTTAGCTCAAAATAAATGATGAAATGCATGAAAAATACCAAATGAAGACAGAAAAGGGTTGAAAAGGGATGATGTGGATTTGCATGGTGCATATTGAATGCAGAAAAAGACTTGAGTTCCAATATGTTTCAAAAATTGAAATCATTTTGTAACAGACGTATTTTCGTGCGAAACCCTGATACTTCGAAAGAGATTCCCCATTTTGTACATGGATTGCATCCAGTTTTTGCTGTAACCCTCTCAAGTTTTTAGCAAATGCCATGTGGGTGAAATGATGGTACCATGCCAAGTTTCAACCATTTCAGAGTTTATTTGCAGTGCTTTTTAATTCAGGGACATTTTAGCTCAAAATAAATGCTAAAATGCATGAAAAAAAGCAAATGAAGTCAGAAAAGGGTTGAAAAGGGATGATGTGGCTTTGAATGGTGCATATTGAATGCAGAAAAATTCTTGAGTTCAAATATTTATAAAAAAATTGAAATCATTTTGTAACACACATGTTTTCGTTCGATAAAAGTTATATAACTAAACTTGATATTATATACAATTCATGCAACTAAAATTATCAAAGTTATTTTTGTTAAAAAAATTAATAGAAAAAAGAATATTCATAAAGTATTTTTTGTTAACAACTTTTAATATGCAATGAAATAACATAAAAATAGAAAAAGTGAAAATAGATGCGCTTATAGGGAAATTCAACCTAAATTCAAAGTGCTAGTTAGGCGCCTAACTAGCATTTTGAATTTAGGTCGAATTTCCTGTATAAGGGTATCTATTTTCACTATGAGAGGAGCTTGACAGGTCATGCGCATCGGGGCTTATAAATAGGTGCGGTCTCCCCTCGACTAGCGAGGTGGGACTAAACATTTGACACCGCTACGCTAGGCCTTTGGTCCCGGTTGGTGGCAGCAACCGGGACTAAAGGCCCCCTTTAATCCCTGTTACTGCCACCAACCGGGACCAAAGGTCCCTGTTTCCCGCCCTTTGGGCTAACGAAAAGGGACCATTGGTCCCGGTTCGTGGCACCAACCGGGACCAATGCCAACCTTTGGTCCCGGTTCATGGCACCAACCGGGACCAAAGGCTCTTCTTCCCGCCCTGTGGGCTGCTGAAAGAGGGCTTTGGTCCCAGTTGGTGGCACAAACCGGGACCAAAGGGGGGCATTGGTCCTGGTTGGTGCCACGAACCAGGACCAATGCTCCCTGTATATAAGCCCACACTTAGCAGTTTTCTACCATATCGCTCCCCTGAAGGCCAGATCCCACCCACGACGTTAGGCTGCCCGAATCTCGCATGCTCTCCGTCGCCGTCGCCACCACCGGCGGGCGTCCCCGACCTCCCCGACCTCGCTCCGGCCGCCCCGCCTCGTGCCACCCGCTTCGGCCGCCCCGCTCCGCTCCGGCCGCTGCTCCGCCCCGCTGCGGCCACATCCCCCTCCCCAATACGTGAGGATTTTTTTTTGTTTTTTGTTCATATATATGTGTATGATATTTTTTGTTCATATTTTTTTTGTTTTTTTGTTTTTTGTATGTGTTCATATATGTGTATGTATGTGTTCATATATGTGTATGTGTATGTATGTGTTCATCTATGTGTTCATATATGTGTATGTGTATGTATGTTTTATTATATTAGCTCGCATTACATGTTATTTAATTATTATCTATATATACTTATTGTATCGCCATATTGCTGCTTATAGAAATTGCCGTATCCCGTATCGCCGTATCGATGTTGCCATATCGGTGCTTCGTAGGTTACCGTCGCCACGTGATGATATGTCCGGCCAACATTTTTTTGTGCATATACAAAACTCCGGTAATTTCGACATGAGGGGGACATCGATCAACCCCCTCTCGCCCGACCAACTCTTGAGTCCGCCTAAACCGGGACTAAAAAAGCGTTGTCGATCTCCTACCCCCACTCGCCCCTACCCGACAAACTCTCGAGGCCACCCAAACCACTAGAAGAACACTACAGTAACTTCGATCAACCCCCTCTTGCCCGACCGAACCCTAGAAGCGTTGCCGAGGCCACCCAATCCCTAAAAGCATTGCCGAGGCCACCCAAACTCTAGAAGCGTCAAGGCCACCCAATCCCTAGAAGAGTTGTCCAGGCCACCCCAAACCATAGAAGCGTTGAGGCCACTAATATGATCCCTTGTCTATGTTTGCCACTAATTAATAAATCCAACTCTCAGGTTTTTGTATTAATTGCCATGTTGTAATATTTGCAGAAACCATGGATCCAACCATGGATCCAACCATGAATCCAACCATGAACAGAGACTTTGAAGGAGAAGAGTTGTTGGGGGACATGATCCACGGCGGCGGTAATATCTTCTCGTTAATCAATTTTGACATGGAATAGCTAGGACATGATGATGACGGCTCCGGTCACCGAATGTTGGAGACCATGATGACGACTCCGGTCACCGAGAGCTGGAGGAAGAATGAGACCATGATGACGGCTCCGGTGACCTAACGGAGGGAGCTTTTGCAAAGTCGTCCGGCGAGGTATATATATTAATTAAGCCCGTGCTGACTAATGGATGCATTAATTGTTTTGGTATGTACATACATTAACTCTTATTTATTCTTTTATATATCCCTCCAGATCGAGCCAAACTTCAGTAACGAGACGAGGCCCGAAGAAAAGGTTGGTCAAGCCAAAAAGGTTCACGATCACCTTAATCGCGAACGATGGCCAACCTATTGAACCGAAGAAGACCAATGATGCATTTTCTTCTCAATGTGGAGCTATTGTCAGGGATAGCATCCCGATCAGGATCCGGCAATGGAATGAGCCGGCTAAGAATGCTAAGAACTACGACCCTCAAGTTTCTTATGTCACCGATAGACAGAAAGATCTTTGGAAGGCCCTGAAGGCAAATTTCACCCTACCGCCAGAGGATGATGAGAGTAATCCCGTTATAGAGCCACTGGCCAGGTCGTGTGCTCTTAAGAAGATGACAGATCTTTTCAGGAGGTGGAAGAATGAGTTGAAAGCTAAGTTTGTCGACCAAGAGAATAGTCCAGTATTCATCGGCCGATATGCGGGGATAAGAGATCAATGGGACTCGTTCGTGGCCTACAAGACTTCTGAAAAGAGTAAGAAAATGTCAGCAATAAACAAGAAAAATGCTGAGAAGAAGCAGTATCACCATCGCACGGGGTCTGGTGGCTACCTTAGAGCCCGGGCGTTGTGGGCCGAATGGGAGATTGACCTCCGAGCTAAAGATGTCGAACCAGAGACAGGGAACTGGCCAGACCGTTCAAGGACTTGGTTCTTCAGGATTGGGGGAACTTTGAACCCTGAAATAGGGAAGTGCGTTTGGACGGACAAGCAACTTGCAATACCCGTCAAGAAGCTTAAGCAAGTTATCAAGGAAGCGCTGGAAGGGAGGTTCATTCCCAACAGAGAGAAGGAGGAGCTGACTAAGGCCCTCTGGAATCCTAAGCACCCTGGACAAACACGAGGCACGCCAGGCTCCATTTCGTGGAAGCTTGGGTTTCCTAGCGTAGGCGGTTGCAAAAGCCGGGAGAGGAAGAGGAAATAGGAGATGAGCATTGTGCAGGAGCTCAATGCAAGAGTAAAAAGGCTAGAGGAAGAAGTTATGAGCCAGCGAGCTCCCGACCATCAACTTGATCAGGGGAACGAAGCTACCCCAAAAGCTACCCCGCCATCTCGGCGGAGAAGCAGCATGGCTTCCACGGAGCTCCTTCAGCAGCCTGACTTCACGGCTCCTAGCTACCCTGTAGATGCTACCATAGATGGCCAACATTGCGAGCTTATGAATAAATGCGTTAACCTCACCTTCAAGGCGGCTAACGGCTTTGTTTCACCTCCTCGAACCGATGGAACTTTTCACCACGGTCAGGTTCCACATGACTATGCTAGTGTGCATGTGGATGAAATAATGGGGGGATTTGAGGAGCTCCAGCTTGACCACCCCACAGGTGAAGGGGAGACTCAGTTGAGATTTGCTCTGAGGAGTACATGTGTATGGCGGAAGGAGCACATCAAGCTTCCGAACTGGATGCCTCCGCCTCCTCCTCCTCCTCCTCCGATGATTGATGAAGGCACTCATCCTCCTCCTCCTCCTCCTCCTCCGGCGAGGGATCAAGGCACTCCGCCTCCTCCTCCTCCGGTAAGTGATGAAGGAACTCATCCTCCTCCTCCTCCTCCGGCAAGGGATCAAGGCATTCCGCCTCCTCCTTTTCCTCGTCCAGCGCATGTCGTCGGCGATCAAGGCACTTCACCTCCTCCTCCGCCTCCTTCGGCGTGTTCGAGCAGTCCGCCTCCTCCTCCGACTCCTTAGCAACGGCGGAAGATAGGCGCCGCCGCTCCTCCTCCTCCACCTCCTCCTCCTTCGATGTGTTAGAGCACTCCGCCTCCTCCACCGCCTCGTAAGCAATGATGAAAGAGATACGTCGTCGCTCTGGCTGCTAGCAGTACAGCCAATGGTGGGAGGCCATACTAATACGGTTCTAAGTCTCTCAAACTATTGGAAAAGTTTTCATGCGAGAGGACCGCGGAGGAAACCGCGAAGATCTCTCAAGACCAAGTGAGGGCCCATTTTGCAAAGAAAGCTCCACCTTCGAAGCACACCATAGATCCGGTGGTAGCTAAGTGCACTATCGAGGCCCTAAAGAGACTACCACCGTCTCTGCTAGATACCAACTATGTTCGCGCTACTAAAAAGGCATATCAAAATGCGGTGCAGACGGGAACTACTTCCAGTGATGAGAGGTTAGCAAAACGAAGAGGTGAGAAAAAATTCCCTAGCTCGGCGAACAGGCTAACCAATCGTGCCCCTCGTTGAAGGTGTCTACTGATATCGTCGCTGATCATCCGGGGATGGTGCCCGGTACCAATCCTTCTGATTACATGAGCGATGATGTACTATTTGAGCCGTTGGAGGTGGGCGATTTAAAATACCTGTACGGGAAGTCTCTCGTCAAAGATGGAAGTCCTCCTCTAGGAACGATGATGAGACAATTGCATGATTGGTACATGAAAACCTGCAGCGAGTTTGGGCTTGATTGTTTGATGATGAGTATTATTGAGAAGCATGACTTCTTTGTCCAGGAAGTGATTAATGTTGAATTTGATGAGCTTTTCCAGTTTTACAATCAAAAGGACATCGACATACAAATCATGACTTGCTACTGTCTGTAAGTACTTCTATAATTAAGTCTCTATATATAGCTCACCTCTTTCATTGCATGTATATATATAATTATCCTCATCAGTATATTATGCAGATTGAAGATCATCGAATGCAGAAAAGCAGAAATGTATGACATTGGGTTCATTAACCCAAATATCATACATGAAGTGACGTTTAAAATGTATCCCAAACAAACCGAGGAGAACTTGCTAGAATCAATGATTAAAAATCAAAACAAAGACAAAATACTCCTTCCTTACAACTTCAAGTTAGTGTTACTGTCTTGTGCATATTCGGTTTCTCCCTTATTACTCGAGGGTATAGTAATGTAATTGATGAGCTATGCATGTGTGCGCAGCCACCACTTTATTCTACTAGAGATTAAGCTTGACTAGGGAGTAGTAACCGTCTTAGACTCGAGACGAAATAACCCTGAGTTGTATGCGAACCTGACTGAAATGCTCCATAGGTAAGTTCAATCGATCATTATCGCACCATATCGGCAACTTTGTTCATTTCTTGATATATATATCAAGTAATTATTTTCTTTGTCTGGCAGGGTTTGGAAAGATTTCACCAAAATTTCTCTGGGACTGCCTACCGAGCTGCAATTTAGACACCCGTAAGTAAGTAATATATACTACCTAGTTCCGCCCATCTCCCATTGATTCTAGCTAGTTTCATCAATATATACCATTTAGCATGCTTGCTTAACAGTTTGATTGACCTCTATTTCTCGTATAGTGCTTGTTTTAGGAACAAGGGACTAGTTTTTTTGGATACTACGTTTGCGAGTTCATTTACAACGCGAGAAATCCTAATAAGCAGGGCTACACTGAAAAAGAATATGAAGTGCGTAAGAAAAAATATTCACAATTTTATTTTATTACCATCATTTGTGTTTAGTTTCATTCATATACATGTATTGACCCTCTTCTTGAATTTAGATGTGGCGGATGCAGGATGAACTCCTACCACAAGATCGCATACAAGCAACTCAAGAGGAATTGGCAGGATTCTGTATTGACCACGTCATTAATAAAGCCGGAGAATACCATATGGAACTTGAAATTAGATGTTAGGGATTGTAACATAGGATGTCTATACGCAAACTTGTTGTTTGACCAATCTCTTGGAGAAGGAGGAGGTCAATCACTTCTCTGTGTATATGTTCATGACGATCTTGTGTACTTAATGGTTTGCTTCATTTGCTTACTAACTAGCATGTTGCGAGTTCTCTCTATATGTATAGTACGTAGCGTCACGACCAAGCACGAAGATAAGAGAGGTCACTTCTTGCTATTAGCTAGCTCACAAAATATATGAAACCCCTAAATTAACCCTCCAAAACCCTCAACCCCCCACTCTTTCAAAAAACAGCTCCTGAGCTGCTCACGCATGGACGCCCTTTGATCCCGGTTGGTGTTACCAACCGGGACCAAAGGCCCTCCTGCTTGGGCTCGGCGGAGCGGCCACGTGTAGCCCCATCTGTCCTGGTTCGTAAGCGAACCTGGAGTAAAGGTCATGGGCTTTAGTCCCGACACTTTAGTCTCGGGTCCAGAAACGGGACAGATGGGCCTCTGGAACCGGGACAAATGGGCCTTTTTCAACTAGTGTTGATTGGGAAGGTGTTTTTAGGGTCTTCAAAACAACAAGTAAAATCATAAATTTCGCATAAATTCCATGCATAGCATTGCAAACTATTAATATCATGCCATAAAAGTTTCCCTTTTTGAGATAAGCGGTGTCGCACATAATAAAGATCCTCATTTAATGATTTGCCCTCAACTAAGCTAGTTGGGGTTTCAGCATGAGCACAAACGGATCGAAGATGATCCAAGTAATATTCTTCGGTAGTACGAAACACTAGTGGTTTCTCAACTTTTGGAGCAACAAGTACATCTATTTTTTTGGTATTTTGCATTTCCTACCCATATCTAAAGATAGAAAACAACTAAGAACAGCGAATAGAAAATACTTAGTGATAAAGCAAACAAGCACACACGAATTCACCCCATGCTATTGCTCCCCGGCAACAGCGCCAGAAAAAGGTCTTGATAACCCACATTTATAGGGGATTAGTTGTAGCCTCTTTCGATAAGTAAGAGTGTCGAACCCAACGAGAAGATAAAGGTACAACAAATATTCCCTCAAGTTCTATTGACCATCGATACAACTCTACGCACGCTTAACGTTCGCTTTACCTAGAACAAGTATGAAACTAGAAGTACTTTGTAGGTGTTATTGGATAGGTTTGCAAGATAATAAAGAGAATGTAAATAAAAACTAGGGGCTTCTAAGATAAATAAACAACTAAGTTAGTTTAACGAGTGTGAAAAAGTGGTGGTAGGATTTGCGGAATTGTCCCTGGGCAATTGATAACTAGACCGGTAATCATTATTGCAATTTTATATGAGGGAGAGGCATAATCTAACATACTTTCTCTACTTGGATCATATGCACTTATGATTGGAAATCTAGCAAGTATCCGCAACCACTAAAGATCATTAAGTTAAAACCAACCATAGCATTATAAGGTATCAAGTCCTCTTTACTCCCATATGCAACAACCCACCTACTCGGGTTTATTCTTCTGTCATTCAAGCAACCCACCATAGGCAAATTGTGCACACATTGCAACACCATACAACGACGATCCCTCATGCTTGCGTGACACGGAGGTCGCCATAGGACAACACCAATAACAAAACATGCAATTCAAACCAACCATGATCATCAATCAACCAACAGGACAACAAAAATCTACTTAGAGATCATAGGATGGCAACACATCATTGGATAATAGTATGAAGCATAAAGCACCATGTTCAAGTAGAGGGTAGAGAGGGTTGTGGGAGAGTCTACCGTGGTAGATAGATTTGGGAAGGCGATGGAGGTGTTGGTGAAGATGACGGAGTTGTTGGAGTAGATGCCATCATGACGATTGTCCCAGCGGTGTTCCGGTGCCACCGGGAGAAGGGGGAGAGAGCCCCCCTCCTTCTTCTTGTTCCTTGACCTTCCCCCTAGATGGGATGAGGCTTTCTCCTCTGGTCCATGGCCTCCATGGAGGCGGAGGGGCAAGAGCCCCTCGAAGATTGGATCTCTCTCACTCTCTCTATTTCCTTTCGTTTCTACACTCCCAGATTCTGGCCTTTCACCATTTCTTAAATATCCAGAGATGTGTACCTCCGATCGGGCTGAAATTTTGAGGAGATTTTCCTTATAAAAATATCTTTCCTGTGGACAAAGGACAGCTCCAATCGACCTAAGGGGTAGCCAAAAGCCCTCAGGGCAAGCCCTACCCCCCAAGGCGTGCCTGGCCGGCTTGTGGGCCCCTCGGGCCCCACCTTATGTTGATTCCACTTCCCAAAATTCACATATATTCCAAAAAGATCTCCGTAGGTTTTTATCGCATTTGGGATTCATTTGATATAGATTTTCTGCGAAACAAAAAACATGGAACAAATAGGAACTGGTACTGGGCGCTGGATCAATATGTTAGTCCCAAAAATAGTATAAAAAACTTCCAAAAGTATATGAAAATTGTAGAATATTGGCATCAAACAATCAAAAAATTTAGATACAATGGAGATGTATCAGCAGATTGCTGGAAAAGGCTCCAAGATTGGATCTCTCGGGAATGGAGGCTTCCGGCGACAGAAAAGTATTTGCGTGGCTCTCTTTGGTGTTGGGGAAATATTTGGGAATTTATAGGCCAAGAATTAAGGTTAGGAGACCTGCC
This sequence comes from Hordeum marinum, assembly GCA_022496015.1. Lineage (NCBI taxonomy): Eukaryota > Viridiplantae > Streptophyta > Magnoliopsida > Poales > Poaceae > Hordeum > Hordeum marinum. The sequence continues at coordinate 91,220,414 of CM039674.1, forward strand.
GGGAGGCGAAAAGCTTGCTAGGCGCGGCCAGGAGGCCTGTGCCTAGCAGGCTTGTGGCTCCCTTCCACCTCCCCTGCCGTGCACTCCAAGCTTGGATGACTTGTTTCCTTCCGAAAAAATTCCTTCCGTTTGGACTCTGTTTAATATTCCATATCTACAAAACTCAAAAATAAGGAAAAAACATAAACTTGCACTAGGCTCTAGATTAATAGGTTAGTCCCAAAAATAATATAAAATCGCATATTAATGTATATAAAACATGCAAAATAGATAATATAATAGCATGCCATCATAAAAAAATATAGATATGTTGGAGACGTATCAGCATCCCCAAGCTTAATTCCTGCTTGTCCTCGAGTAGGTAAATGATAAAAATGGAATTGTGGATGTGGAGTGCTACCTAACATATTTATCCTTGTGATATTCTTAATTGTGGCATGAATATTCAGATCCGTAAGACTCAAAACAAAAGCTTAATATTGATATAAAAACAATAACATTTCAAGCATACTAGCAAAGCAATTGTATCTCTTCAAAATATAGTGGCAAAAGAAAGTTATCCCTACAATATCATATGGTCTGGCTATGCTCCATCTTCCCCATACAGATTATTTATATCATGCACAACCCCGATGAAAAGTCAAGCAGTTGTTTTCACACCTTTATGTTCTCAATGTTTTTGAACGCTCACGCAATACATGAGCATGAGCCATGGATATAGCAGTGTCACACCCTGTGTTTGTATCACCTTGATATGTTTTGGTTTATAAAAATTTGGAGCCAACTACAACTTTTTCAAAGTGCTTGTGCTTGTTTGCAATGATGTTTGCTTGCTTGATGATTGTGTTATAAGGCACTCCTAGATTCTATTCCACTTCATATTTCATCTTCGTTGACCCAAACCTCTTGCCCAATGATCATGCCATGTGAATAGTGCCCAAAATTATTTTTATCAAATTTTGTTTTAACCAAAAATGATTTATTCAAATTAGGTTTTCAAACCCCCGTGAAATGAGGTTTCACTTCAAGTCCTCAAATTGGGTGTATTCTTCTTCCCCAAAGACCTTATTTCAAACCTACTATATATAAGAATTTTCAAAACCACCAAATATTAATTTTAAGGATTATTTTTATATTTTATTTAAAGGCCTTTTCTTAAGGCCAGAAATGGTTTTTCCTAGGGAAAAAATATTTAAATGCTTTGATAATATTTGAGAAAATTTAGGGAAACTCAGTGGGCATATATTTCAACACAAGGGCATGTTCAAATCACGGGAAAACCCCTCAAAACGCTTTCTGTTCAAATGAAACTTTTGGAATATTTCTATAAGAAATATTCTCAATAAATTCCAGGAAAATTCCAGCAAGTCAACACTATCATAGGTGATGATCTTGCAAAGTTTCATCTCAATCCAAGTTGATTGGGTTCATCAAATCATCCCACAACCCTTCCTATCAAGATTCAAATTTGAGCAACTTTACATTGTGAAGTTTCTCCCGTTGACCCCAAACTTCGTGGGCATGCTCTAATGACCAAATAGTGATGCCACACTAAGTGGTGTATCAAGGGTAAAAGCCTAGCATCACTAGATCTACAGAAACCTGATTCTGTTAGTTTCTAGGGTTTACCAAGTCTCCATTGTCAACTTTGCTCACTTGAGTCGAAACTTGATGAATCATCTCATTTTTACCTAGCCCTTAACCCTGTTGAGTACCTCAGTAAGTTGGTAAATTCTTCATGCCCAAAACACTATCAAACACCTTCTAGTCTATTCTTAAAACTATAATTTCCAGCCCTTCCTCTTTTACCCTTGCACCCAAACCTTTACCACGCCTTCTGTCAGTGCCCAAGAAACCCCAGTAAGAAACCCAGGTCATCAAGCCATTGGAAGGTGGGGTAAAAATCCCATTTACCCCCCTGGACAGCACCATTCCTCCCCCTCCCACACTTTTCTTCTACCCTAAGGCTCCTCCAGAGCCCTCCCCTAGCTTCCCCTAGCCCTTGGGCATCTCCAATAGCCCCAAGACACAAGAAGACATGCGGGTGGGCATATTATATGCCAGGGCATCCCATATGGGCACTCTAGAGCACGCAACAGTGCGCTCCTGCATTGTAGCCACCCCTGCCCGACGCCGCCCGACAGCCTCGAGGCTCCCTAGCATGTCCCCCGTCTCCCCCTCGACGTCCGCAATGCGGGTGCTGCTCGAGCCCCTCCTCTCTCCCCTCCTTTGCGCGTGCACGGAACCGCCCGAGCCGGCCAATGGCCACGCTCGCACGCGCGTACCTCCGGTCCCCCTCCTGGCTGCCCTTCCGTTCCCCTAGGCGCGGACTGAGTGCACGAACCCCCAGACACCGCCCGGAGGTCCCCCGTCGCCTGTGGCGGTGGCCATGTCCTCGTCGGTGCACCACGCCTGCGGTGGACCAAAGCCCTCCTATAAAAAGGCACCCCGCTCCTCCTGCGTCTCTTTCCTCGCTCCCTCCTCCCATCAGCTTCCTCCCTATGCCCAGCCCCTACGCCCCCGTGGACAGGAACCCGCGGTCGGAGAAAACCCTTGCCACCGTTGGGCCTTCCCCCTCTCCGGTGTTTCCCTATTCCCCGACGACCCCCTTGGCCACCCACCGACATGCGGGAGCCCCCTGAGCGAGTCGTTGCCCTCCGCTTGGACCGTCGTGGCCGGAGGCACTGACGGTGAGCCCTCTCCCGCTCCTTTCATGAGGAGAGGGATGACAGGTGGGGACCACCTGTCATCCCCTCACTCCCCTCTCTCTCTCTGCCTAGCAGGGCCCACAGGCAGGTTTAAAAATAAACCTGCCGCGTGCGGCGCCTTGCCTGGGCCGACTTTCCCCCGTGGGCCGGTTCGGCTTGGAGTTTTTGGCCTGAGGGGCACAGTGCCTTGTTTCTTTTTCTTTTTTCTATTTTTCTTCCAAAAAATCCACAGGGCACAAATTAAATCCAATTCCAAATATTTTTCCACCTAAATTCTTAGAATAATCCATAGAATTTATTAGTGCTACTTGTAAAATGTTTGAAAATATTTTTAGTACTGTTTTAATTTAAAACCTCTATTTAATACTATAAGCTCCTGTTTAAATAGTTTTGAAAATCTGTTTAAGTTCAAAAACATAGACAAATATTTTTAGTATAACTTGTGGTATTTATCACTTTTATTCGCGACGATAGATTTCACGGTTGACGAACAAGTTGGACCCGAAGACTTTGAAGACCCAGAGACTTTGTTGATCCAAGCAAGCAACCCTTTGACCATGTCAAGAAACCATTTTCATTGCATGACATATATCACTTTACTTTTGTCATATTTGATCATGTGGAGTGGTGACCCCTCCGGTGGGTTACTTCCGAAACTTTTACCTTTGACACTTGCATCGTGCATGACCCTACCACCTTATGAGAATTATGCGGGTGGGTGTAGATAGGATGCTAGTAGATGCTATGCAAATGGATCGGGTTTATGCATGGTGATGGAAGGAAAAGAAGTGATTTCAAAGACTTTTTTCGAAAATCCCGTCGGGTTCCACTAATGCCTGAGGGAGATGATGAGAAGATGGGTGACCACTTGAGAAAGAAGTGGTGTGCCGGAGCAAGTTGAGAGTGTGTTTTCGAAAACAGATGAGATTTAAGATTTGTCGGCCGTCCCAACCTTACATGCCCAACCACGATACCCCTTATGGGACAGGGCTTTGTTGATTACCTTGGTGGGTACTGGCAAGGAGCCTGCATTACTAGTGGCGGGATTGGCGTGGTCACTCTCGATACGGGGTCGTACCGGTATGTATGATCATGTGTTGTCTTTACAGGCACCGGGCACACCGTTGGTCCCCTCATGGATGGTATGATCTGGAGCAAGGCTCGTGTGATGTACATCGTGAAGGCTGGCTACCAATCGAGTGGACTCTTTGTTTACTATCGCTAGGGGAAAGGCATTGTTCGGGTGCTTACCTCGGGTATGCTATGTACCGCGAGTCGTGGATGACACGGAAGTTCCCCAAGTCTCGTGGGTAAAGTGTGCAACCTCTGCAGAGTGTAAAACTATTCGAATAGCCGTGTCCACGGTCATCGACAGTTGGGTGCTGCTGCTTAGACTATGTCCGTATGTTTTCATGAAACTTGGTGTGAGTATGGATGTGATGGTGACAAAGAGGTCACATGAGCTAAGTCCGATGACTTAGCATGGGAATTGTACTAAGTCCGAGGACTTAGTATGATGAATGAACATGAGGTGTTCAATCCCTACTTATGATCATATATGTATCTTATTCATATGGATATCTGCTAATTGTTGATGCATGCTTACTAGTTACTTGATCATGTCATTTGCACGCAAAATTGGCTTTCCGCAAAATTACCTACTTAGTGCTATATCATGCATCATTGTTACCTTGTTACACCACTTGGGTTGCTTGCGAGTACATTCAAAGTACTCATTAGCTTGCCACTGGTTATTTAATTGGCCAGGCATGGAAGAACATGAGTATGTTGAAGAGTTCATTGGTGACAAACATGCGAACAAGGACGCTTCCCAGTCAGAATGCCTGTAGGTTAAGGCAGATGGCATGGGTTCACACTTTCGACCAAGATTTCTGTTGCTTGTTCTATTTAAGTGTTTGGCCCTTGTGGCCCTATCTATGTAAGACTAGACCTTCATGGTCTTTATTTGTGTAAGGCGCTAAATGTGGATGTAAGACTCTTTTTCTTCAGCTTCTGTGTGTTCAGTGAGCATTGATCTTTGGGATCACTGTACACGTGCATTCGGTGATCACAACTTATGAGTCGGGGTCCCCACAAGCACTATAGGTGGAATATAATATGATGGAGGTTGTCAAGGAAAGGGAGAAGATAGTCTCACATCAACTAGGTGTATCAACGGGCTATGGAGACGCCCATTAATAGATATCATTGTGAGTGAGTAGGGATTGCCATGCAACGGATGCACTAGAGCTATACGTGTATGAAAGCTCAAAATGGAACTAAGTGGACGTGCATCATGAAGAAACAATCCACTAGCTTTATGAAAGTGACAAAATAGGAGACTTTCTATCATGGATATCATGGTGCTACTTTGAAGCACAAGTGTGGAAAAAGGTCATAGCAATGTCCCTTCTCTCTTTTCTCTCATTTTTTATATGGGCATCTAACGCCTCTTTTATTCATTTTTTTATTTGGGCTTCGCTGACTCTTTTATTTTTTTTATAAAGTCCAAAATCTCATCCCCACTTCTGAGGGAATCATAGCTTCCATCATACTTTCCTCACATGGAACATGCTCTATTAATGATAATCATCACAATTTTATTTACTTACAACTCAAAAGAAAATTACAACTCTAAATGCAATATGGAAGTGATGGTGCATGTCATAAAAGGAAACGGTGGAAGTTGCATGGAAATATATCTCAGAATGGCTATGGAAATGCCATAATAGGTAGGTATGGTGGCTGTTTTGAGGAAATATATATGGTGGCTGTTTTGAGGAAGGTATATGGTGGCTGTTTTGAGGAAGGTGTTTGATATACCAACGAAAGTTGCACGGTAATAGAGAGGCTACCAAAGGTGGAAGGGTGAGAGTGAGTATAATCCATGGAATCAACACTAGTAATAAAGAATTCACATACTTATTGCAAATGTCTATTAGTCATTGAAGCAAAGTATTAAATTCATGCTCCTAGGGGTAGGTTGGTAGGAGTTAACCATTGTGCACCCCCGACGCTTACACAAAGGTTGACAATCTATAAACAAGTCATGCTCCGACTTCCTTACATAATGGTTCACCATACGTGCATGCTACATGAATACAAACCTTTACACAATTATTTTTACCAAATCACAATTACTTCATTACATGTCTCTTAACATTACCATCTTTATTTCTCGAAACTTTATGCAAGGAATCAAACCTCTCATAAATACTCAATGCACTTAATATGGAAGTTTTTATTATATCCCTTTTGGATGCCTATAATATTAGGACTGAATTCATAACCTAGACCAATTACCATGTTGTTTTAGGAACTTTCAAAATAATATAAGTGAGGTACGAAAGTTCAATTATTTCTATAAAATGCAAACACCACCGTGCTCTAAAAAATACAAGTGAAGCACATACAGCAAAATTGCCTAACTCAAAAGATATAAGTGAAGCACACAGAGCATTCTAATAAATTCATGATTCAGCGTGTCCTTCTCAAAAATGTGTGCAGCAACGATGATTGTGGCAAACTGACAAGCAAAGACTCGTATCATACAATACGCTCCAAGAAAAACACATATCATGTGGTGAATAAAAATATAGCCTCAAGTAAATTTACCGATGGATTGAAGACGAAAGAGGGGATGCCTTCCGGGGCATCCCCAAGATTAGGCTCTGAGGGCATCCTTGAATATGACATGGGGTGCCTTGGGCATCGTAAGATTAGGCTCTTCCCACTCCTTATTCCATAGTCCATCAAATCTTACCCAAAACTTGAAAACTTCACAACAAAAAACTCGTGAGATCCGTTAGTATAAGAAAATAAATCACCACTTTAGGTACTGTTGTGAATTCATTATTTATTTATATTGGTGTTATAACTACTGTAATCTAACTTCTCCATGGTTCATACCACATGATACAAGAAAAGATTCATCAAAATAGGCAAACAACTCAAAGAAAGCATAATCTGTCAAAAACAGAACAGTTTGTAGCAATTTGAAAACTTCGTATACTTCTCTAACTCAACAAATTCTGAATATTAGAAAAACCTGGTAAATTTATATATAAATCTCGTGTTAAAATTTCAGACTCATTCGACGCGCTGAAAAAATTAGAAAATTCCTGGACTGAGCGCAAAAGTTTTTGTTTTTCAGCAAGATCAAATCAACAACTACCATAGATCACTCCAAAGGTTTTACTTGGCTCAAACACTAATTAAAACACAAAAACACAATTACTAAAGAAGTAATAATGTGGGAAACACTCAAAAACAGAAGCAAAAATAGAACACAAAAATAAAATTGGGTTGCCTCCCAACAAGCGCTATTGCTTAACGTCCCTAGCTTGGCAAACCGCTATAGATCTAGGTATTGTCATCTTTGGTATGCAATCCAAAACTAGCTCTCATAATAGATTCATAAGATAATATTATTTTATTTCTAGGAAAGTGTTCCGTGCCTTTCCTTAATGGAAATTGGAATATAATGTTTCCTTCTTTCATGTCAATGATTGCACCAATCGTTCTAAGGCAAGGTCTACCAAGAATAATAGGACATGTAGGATTCAAATCTATATCAAGAACAATGAAACTGTGGACACATAATTCCTATTTTCAACAGTAAGAGCATCATTAATCCTTCCCATAGGTTTCTTAATAGTGGAATCCACAAGATGTAAATTTAGAGAGCAATCATCAGATCATGGTAACCTAGCACATCACATAAAGTTTCCGAAATCGTGGAAACACTAGCACCCAAATCACACAAAGCATGGCACTCATAATCCTTGATTTTAATCTTGATAGTAGGTTCCCACTCATCATGAAGCTTTCTAGGAATAGAAACTTCGAACTCAAATTTTTCTTCAAAAGATTTCATCATAGCATCAACTATATGTTTAGTAAAAGCCTTATTTTGACTATAAGCATGAGGAGAATTCATCATGGATTGCAAAAAGGAAATACAATCAATCAAAGAGACCCTATCATAATTAAAGTCCTTGAAATCCAAAAGAGTGGGTTCATTTCTATTTAAAGTTTTAACCTCTTCCATCCCACTTTTATCAATCTTAGCATTAAGATCTATAAACTCCGAATCATTGGGACACCTTTTAACTAAAGTTGACTTATCTCCAGTCCCATCATTATCAAGATTTATATTTGAAAACAAATATTTAGTAGGAGTCAGATCAATTAATTTAAGATCTTCATCATTATTAAAAGATTCTGGCTTAGCATCCATCTTATCGACTATGGTAGCTTGTTTATTAGAAATTTGGCCTACTAAATCTTCAAGATGAGCAAACTGAGATTTCAACCCAAAAACCTCTTTAGACATATCATCGAGTTCCCTGTTCATATATTCAAGCATACTCTTTTGTTCTTTAAGCTCATTTCTAAAGAAGTTATTATGGTCAAATTGAAGTGACATGAATCTTTTAGCATTATCCTCAGTATCTTCCAACTTCCTAAGATAACGATTAAATTCATTGGGTGGAGTCATAAAGACGAACAAACTAACTATCACACAAGCAAACAAAAGGAAAACGAAAGAAGGGCAAATAAAAAGGAAAATCTTTTTGGTATTTTCTGAAAATCATTTTAGAAGTGGGGGAGAGGAAAATGGGAGGCAAATGGCAAATAATGGAAATGCAAGAGATGAGTTTCTGATGGGTACTTGGTAGGCTTGATGTGTATCCTCCCCGACAATAATGCCAGAAATTGGCAAGTTGAGGGGAGAAATCTTATCTTAACTTGCTATGTATCCTCCCTGTCAACGGTGCCAGAAGTCCTTCTTGCTACCTCTTGAGCGTGCGTTGGTTTTCCCTTGAAGAGGAAAGGGTGATGCAGCAAAGTAGATAAGTATTTCCCTCGGTTGTTGAGAACCAAGGTATCAATCCACTAGGAGGAACAATCAAGTAACCAATGGATGCACCTACACAAACAATCAAACTCTTGCACCCAACGCTATAAAGGGGTTGTCAATCCCTTCACAATTATGGAAAGTAGACCCGGGGGCCATAGGTTTAACTAGAGGCTTCTCTCTCGAAGGAAAATATCATGGTGGGTAAACAAATTACTATCAAGAAATTGATAGAAAAGCGAATAATCATGTAGTTATCTAAGGAGATGATCATGCATATAGGCATCACGTCTATATCAAGTAGACCAAAACGATTCTGCATTTACTACTATTATTACACACATTGATCGACTCCTGCCTTCATCTAGAGTATTAAGTTCATGAAGAACAGAGTAACAGATCAAGAAAGATGACATGATGTAGAGGGATAAACTCAAGCAATATCATGAAAACCCACATATTATTACCCTTGATGGCAACAATACAATACCTGCCTCACTACCCCTACGATATCACTGGGTGAGGACATCGCAAGATTGAACCCAAAACCAAGCACTTCTCCCATTGCAAGAATTACCAATCTAGTTGGCCAAACCAAACCAATAACTCGAAGAGACTTTAAAGGATATGAAATCATGCAAATAAGAATTCAGAGGAGATTCGAATAAGATTCATGGATAACCTGAACATAAACTCACAATTCATCGGATCTTGACAAACACACCACAAAAGAGGGTTACACCGGATAGATCTCCATGAAGATCATGAAGAACATGGTATTGAAGATCAAAGAGAGATAATAAGCCATCTAGCTACTAGCTATGGACCCTTAGGTCTGTGGTGGACTACTCATGGATCATCGGAGCGACAATGGAGTTGATGTAGATGCCCTCCGTGATCGAAACCCCCTCCACCAGATTACCGAAAAAGGCTCCAAGATTGGATCTCTCGGGAACGGAGGGTTCCTGCGGCCGAAAAGTATTTGCGTGGTTCTCTTTGGTGTTGGGGGAATATTTGGGTATTTATAGGCCAAGAATTAGGGTTAGGAGACCTGCCAAGAGGCGACAAGCCTGCTAGGCGCGGCCAGGGGGCACGCCTAGCAGGCTTGTGGCTCCCTGGCACCTCCCTTGCCGTGCACTCCAAGCTTGGATAACTTGTTTCCTTCCAAAAAAATTCCTTCCGAAGATTTTATTCCGTTTGGACTCCATTTAATATTCCATATCTGCAGAACTCGAAAACAAGGAAAAAACAGAAACTGGCACTACGCTCTAGATTAATATGTTAGTCCCAAAAATAATATGAAATAGCATATTAATGCATATAAAACATCCAAAACAGATAATATAATAGCATGCCATCATAAAAAATTATAGATATGTTGGAGACGTATCAAAGATGTACCTGTCATAGTTGCAAATGCTACTATCTTAACGGACTTTGTTATTCTTGATATTCCCGAGGACGACAGTATGTCGATCATCCTTGGTAGACCCTTTTTCAATACTGCAGGGGCTGTTATTGATTGCAACAAAGGCAATGTTACTTTTCATATTAATGGTAATGAGCATACGGTACACTTTCCCAAGAAACAACCTCGAGTTCATAGTATCAACTCTATTGAAAAAATTCCAACGCTTATTATTGGAGATTTTAAATTCCCTCTTCCTACTCTCAAGAAGAAATATGATATACTTATTGTTGGGGACATGCATTTCCCCATTGAGGTAACTTAGTGTTATTCGAAAATTCTTCAGTTTCATGTTACTCGAAAGAAGTTCGTTAATAAGACTTGATCAACCTTATTTATGGATTCCTTTTGATGAGTATGAGATGGATGAAATTAGAAAGCACAACTTTCTGTACCCAACTTTTAATTTCTATTAGTTAGATTAAATTAAGTAAAAATGCTATTATTTTTCTGTTTTCTGAGTTTTCCGAGCAATAGAAAATGACCTGAAAATAAAAGTTCTTCAAATGCCCTAAAAATGTAGTATGGTTTTTTTCTGGAATATATAAAAATATCTGGGACTAAATACACAGCAGGGGGCTGCACTAGTGGGTCACAAGCCCACAAGGCGCGGACACCCCCTGGACGTGTCTAGCAGGCTTGTGGGTCCCACGTAGGTCCCCTTCACTTGTTCTAGCACCCATCCACTTCATCTTCCTCCAGAAAAAATCCCACCATTGCTCAAACCCGTGTTCTAGCTCATTTTGCTGCCATTTTTGATCTCCTTGTGCAAAGCTTCATTCGCAAAACTGTTTTGGGAGGTTATTCTCCGGTATGTGACTCCTCCAATGGTCAAATTAGTTTTTGTTCTAGTGCTTTATATATTGTAAATTTTTGCTACTGTGGTGATCGTGTTCTTGAGATTGCATGTCAAATTTGTATGGTCGGAAGTAGTTTTGATGCATGATATAGCCCCTAGGCACTTGTGAGAGTAGTTACTATAAGTTTTGTTGAGTTTTGTTCACTTTTATTTTGAGTCACCAAAAATTTCATCATTTTTTAGAAAAGGAAATGCTAAGGCGATTGTTAAGAGGCTCTTCAAGCCGAAGCTCTAAGGAAGGAGAAAATGAGATGACTGATAAACCCAAGTATAATCTTCCTCGCATCGTAGAAGTTCGACCATGTGAATGGCCATGTGACACATTCTTGAGGGCAGCCAGCATTTATGAAGATTTTTATTATTTGGCTGAGAATGCAGGCTTCACGAACTTCCTCAATGATAAGTGTGACCAGTACCTCTTGCTCACGAATACCTTTCTGCAAAATTTTCATTTTCATGTTAGGGAAGATCCTCCTACAGTAGAATTTCACTTACATGATGTGCCTAAGAAAATGAAACTTTATGATTTTTCCAAAGTCCGCAAAATACCCTATGAGGGCAGCATGAGGGAACCACGTCCTAGAGACATGGAAGATTTTAATGCCACAGTCACTGTAGGGGAAGAGAGAGGTGTGTCAAAGGAAAGAGCAGCTATTTTACATTTTCCTATGCTACGCTATTGTTCATTATTTGCGGGAAGATGTTTAGTTGGTCGCTGGGAGAGTGGAGGTCTTAGTGCCCCTGACCTTGTTATTCTGCGGCATGCTTTATTTGCTGATAGAACCTTTAGTCTGGGCGCTATGGGGGCCCAAAGGTTGAACACCAACCGTTCGAGGGGGCCCATATTCGGAGGTATCTGTGCATCTCGTTTGGCCAAACACTTCGAGATACCCATTAGGCTTAATGAGGAAGATGAGAGGTTGCTACCTTCGAAGTCCTTAGATTATGACCGTATGGTAGCACATGATGTTACTAAGAAAAATGATGATAGGAGGCTGCTTTATAACTTAGTTTTTAGCCAGGGTACTTGTGAGATTATTACTCTTCCTGCTTCTACTTTGTTCGATATTCGCTCAGGCAGGTACACCATTATGCCCGAAGACATTTACAGATATTGGGGTTTGACGCAACCCCCAACTCCAGAACCAGCACCAGCCCTTGATCCGTACTCAGAGCCAGTTTTTCAGTGGGAGCCGCAGGAGTTCGCCAACCAATGGAAGTCTAAAGGCGCTCCTAGGTATCAGGGAGACAACTCTTTCCAGCCATGGCCCTAGACCAACTTAGGCCAAAAGCCTAAGCTTGGGGGAGTATGTATTTCTCGCCGACATTACATTCATGTTCACACATCCATCTTAAGTAGTCGGTGTTCATACTCTTTCATTATACCATCCATGATAGTTTATTTCCTTGATTTGCTTTCTTCTTGCGTATTTAATTAACTTTGAGAAAAAAAAATTAGTTGTAGCTTTACCTTCTAGTTTCTTAGTTGTAGCATAAAAAGAAAACCCCAAAAGATTTTTTTTGTTCTTGTTTTGCTTGTTGCGAGCTTTCCCGTGTAAATAGTTTTTCTCTTTCTTGTTTTGATTTTTCTTTCTTTGGGTCCTAAGGCGAATACTACAATGAAAATGTCAAGTGGCTCTCATATGCATTATTTTTTACCTATTAGAGAGCCCATGTTACCTTGTCTTCTCCTTTGAGTTATTGTTTGCAGATTCCAGCTTAGTCCAATGCACGTGCACTCTTATAAAAGAGCTCTATCCTGTTCGGTCATGCAAGTGAAAGGCAATAATGAAGATATTTGATGAAAAGATTGAGATGGAGAAAAGCTGGTATGAACTCGACCTATCTTGCTTTTGTAAATATGATTAGCTCATCGTTCTGAATTCAGTTCATTATGGGTGAAACATATTTGCAATGAAAATTAGGGATTATAGTTACTAATGACATGCTTAATTAGCTAAGAGTGGATAATGGTTTGTCTTGAGTGCCAACATGCATATTAAAATGGTTGTGATGTAGTATGATGGGATGGTATCCTCCTCTGAACGATTCAAGTGGTCGACTTGGCACATGTTCATGCATGTAGTTGAAACAAAATCAACATAGCCTCTATGATATTTATGTTCATAGTGATTTGTATCCTACTCATGCTTGCATTCAATGTTGGTTAATCTCAAAGCATGTTGATGAATGTGTCGCTCTCCAGTTGGTTGCTCCCCAGTCTTTTGCTAGCCTTCACTTGTACTAAGCAGGAATACTGCTTCTCCATCCAATCCCTCAAACCCAAAGTTGTTCCATATGAGTCACATACCTGCCTATATGGGTATTTACCTATCGTTCCAAGTAAATCTGCATGTGCCAAACTCTAAACCTTCAAATAAACATTTTGTTTTGTATGCCCAAATCGCTCATGTGGCGACTGGGGCTATGAGTATCTTCCACGCTAGGTGGGTTATTCTCACGATATGTGTTGATTCACTATCATTCACGAGAAAGTGGCTAGTAATCAGGAGGCCTAGTTCCATGCCCGAAATAAAATCAAAATATAATTAAACAAAACTCCCCCAGGACTTGTTTGAATGGACAGTACCCGTGGATTCGGCCTGCCGTGGAGTCTGACTAATTGGTGGAGGGGGAGTAAAGACTTTATCATTCTGTTTGGGAACCGCCTATAATGAATCTAGCATGGAAGATGTTGAAAACCTTCTGGTCATTATGTGATCAGTGAAAGCATACCTCTCGAAAATTATTACTCCTCTCTGTTTAAAAACTCGAGCTCTGGCACCTCTACAAATCAATGCTTCCCTCTGAGAAGGGAATTTCCATTTACTTTATTGTTGAGTCATCCTCTTATCATAAAAGGCACTAGTTAGAGAGCACCACCGTCATTTGTATGCTTTGTTGTTAATTGATATTGAGTATGAGCATGACTGGATCTCTTTCATCGTGAATTACAATGTCTAGTCAGTCCTTGTTCTTTGGAGGTGCTCTCCATTTATGTTTTGCGGTCTCGGAAAGGGCTAGCGCCATATCATTTCATCATATTGTATCATGATTGTTTTGATAAAGTGTTGTCATCCGATAGTTATTATTATTGATCGCTAGTTGATTATGTCATTGATATGAGTAAATGTGAGACCTAAATGTTATTGTGAATGTGGTTAGTTCATGATCTTTGCTAAAAATCTTAACATCAGTTAGACATATTTACAACAACAAGATCAAACAGAGTTTGTAAAAGTTTTTCTTTGTCACTTTCAGTTTCTCAAGTGAACTACTTGAGGACAAACAATGGGTTAAGCTTGGGGGAGTTGATACGTCTCCATCGTACTTTTCCAAACTCTTTTGCCCTTGTTTTGGACTCTAATTTGCATCATTTGAATGGAACTAACCCGGACTGACCCTATTTTCAGCAGAATTGCCTTGGTGTTATTTTTGTGCAGAAATAAAATTTCTCGGATTGACCTGAAAATTTACGGAGAATATTTTTGGAATAAATAAAAAATACTGGCAAAATAATCAACCGGAGGGGGGCCACCCATAGGTGGCAAGCCTGCTAGGCGTAGCCAACCCCCTAGCCGTGCCTAGTAGGCTTGTAGGGCCCCTGTTGCTCCACCGACCTCAATTCCACTCCTATTTATTCCTATTCATGGAGAAAAATCAAGGAGAAGAGTTCATCACGTTTCACAATACGGAGCCACCGCCACCTCCTGTTCTTCCTCGGGAGGCCAGATCCGAAGAGGGACGCCATTGTCATCACCAACCATCCTTCATCACCAATTCCATGATGCTCTCCGTTTTTCATGAGTAATCCCATCGTAGGCTTGTTGGACGGTGCTGGGTTGGATGAGATTTGTCATGTATCCACTACGTTTTGAGATTGATGTTGCTATGACTTTGCTATGCTTAATGCTTGCCACTCGGGCCTGAGTGCCATGATTTCAGATCTGAACCTATTATTATTTCATGAATATATATGTTGGGGAACGTTGCATGGGAAACAAAAAATTCCTACACACACACAAGATCTATCCATGGTGATGAGCATCTACGAGAGGGAGAGTGGATGTACATACCCTTATAGATCCGTAAGCGGGAAGCGTTAAGAAACTGTAACATCCCAAAATTCCATTTTGGAATGTTATGATATAGCTATGCATCTATCATCATCATTGCTTGATTTTATGTAATAGTTGAAATGTCTTTTCTGACTTTTTGAAAGTCCTTTCTACTTTTCCCTATGTTGCTTTCCCCTATTTGAAATTTTGGTTAATGTTCAAAATAAGAGAGGAGTAACATGACACTCCACACCAGGGTCTAATTGGTGATATATTTGAACAATAATAACCAGGAGTTATTTTGAAAATATTTGCAAAAAGGATTTAAAAACAATTAGGCAATTTCTGAAAACATTATTTTTTTCAAAGTGTTCAAATGACAGAATAGAAATGTTCATTAAATAGAATTTATTATTCTGTTAATTTTGATATATAATACCCCTATTTTTGAAGACGATTTGAATGCTTTAAAAGCTTTTGAATGTCTCTGTAAAAATATTAAAGAAAATCAGTAACGGTTTGCATTTAAACCGGGCCGGCCCACGGCAGTTAAATCGCGCATTCATTACCGGTCGACCGACCGCGCGTAACGGTCACGCGCCCACTCGCTGACATCCGGGTCCCACGCCGACCGACCGTTGCCCGAAACGGTCGTCTCCTTCCCCGCGAGCGCCGGACTGGATCTCGCCGGCAGTTTCCACCTCTCGCCGGATCTCTCTCCTCTCTCCTCCCCCGCACCCCTCGAGCGCCCTATAAATACCGGACACCTCCCTGCATCCTTTCCCCCCCAAACCCCCTCCTACCTTGCCGAGGAGCTGCCGCAATTCGTCGCCGGAGCTCCCACCCTCACCGGACTCGCCGTCGAGCGTAGCCACCGCCTCCGACCACCGTTCGCCCCACCCTCGCCACCAATCGACTCCGGAGAACTGTCGCCGTCGCCAGGACCACTTCCCCGTCCTCCCCGACCACCGGAACGCCTCGCCATCGTCCTCGCCGTCTTCGGATCGCCGGAGAAACCCCGACGCCGGCAACCTTTACCCCGTGAGCATTTCCCTCCCTCCGATCCAAATCCGACGTCCCAGATTAGATCGGATTTATTCCGAATCGTTTTCCTCTACCAATCGGTCGCCCGCCCGAAATCCTCAAGCGCACACCCCCCTTAGCCAATCGGACAGCGCCACGTAGCCCCTAACCGTCGCAAAACATTTTTTTTTTCAGTTTTGTTTTTCAGAAACAGAATGTATTCCAAATTTGCTTTAGCTATATCTTTTAATCTGTTTAGAGTTTTGAGTTGATTCTTTTTGCAATAGCTCACAAATTTCATGTAGTTTCACCCTGTACTTTTAAATTTCAAATTTGAACTATAAAATTTGAATTTAATCAAATTTGCTCAAAATCTTCAAATCTGAATAACTAGAGTTTGAAAATAGATTTTGATATGAATCTTTTTGCTACTGTTTGGTATTAGTTAGGACTACCTTCATGTTTAGTTTGAGGATTTTCAGGATATATTTGATTAGTGTTTTAACCAAAAAACAGAATCTGTATAGTATTATAATATAGTTTTATAAACTCAATTTTGATTAGTTTGATTTAGAATTTGGTTTTATTTGTTTATTAGGTTCTGTTAGTAAACATTTAGTGTTTTCACTTAATGTTAATAAAAATATAAATTTGCTTAGTTTAATTTTATTTAACATAGGAATCACAACTTATTTTTCAAATAGGTTTATTTTAACTAAAACAACTAACTAGTAATAGTTTTGCTTTCAAACAAAGTTTTGTATATTTTGTTTCTGTTTTCTAAGACAGATTTAATTGTAAATTATTTTCTGTTAAGAACATGTTTTACAAATAAATTATAAGTTTAGTTTTCATTCTTTTGTTAGTACAACTATAGTTGATTCATATAGTGTTTATCAAAACTTTTATAAACTTTACTAGAGTTTTCCCAACAAACTTAAATTGACTTTGTTTACTTTAATAGTAAAATATTCTATTGTTGCCTTGCTGTCAACAACTGTCTTGTTATTTCAAAATAGTTTTATTATGTAGAAGTGTTTTCATCATCCCCTTTGGAAAACAAAACTTTGTGTGTTTTACTTGCTAGAGACTTATGTGCATTGTTTGCCTTGTTTGTTTAGTACTTCTTTGCTGAATGTTATGAGTAATTATTTTGGTTGTATGCTTATTTGAGTGCATTGTTTGTTTCGTTAGATTATCCGGAGTGCGAAGCTTGTTACTTAGAGTCACTCACGTACGAAGATCATCAATCAGGCAAGTCACTTTGATCATGTTTTACCCATGTTTTATATGCATTAGTTCTACCATCTCCCTAGGTGCATGCAAGATAGGTTAGTTGGAAACTTGGTTACATTGTAGTAGTATCATGTGGTAGATACCCCTCTCAACCCTCTTTGACAACATTGGCCCCCGGGAAACGTTGTTTTACTTTTGCTATGCTAATAGTAGACGGGGTTGGTTGTGTGATTCATGGAAGTTGAGAGAGTTAATAATTTCAAGACCTACATAATGAGAAAGATTTCAAGACTCCAAGTTTTCAACATACCTCTGGGTGGATGATGGTTGAACGGCGCCCTGGAGAAACCAGTGGTTAGCCTAGGTGATGCTGGAGATGGCCAGTATTCACGCGGAAAGGTCCACCCAGGCACAAAGGGATGGATGGGTGCTTCAAGACCCAAGGCTTACCTGCACAGCCACAAGTCATTATGGGCTCTAGCTTGGTTGGATATCGTGGTGACCCTGGACAGGCGGTGCTACGAGAGGTAGAAGAACGGTAGGAAAGGATGGGCACCGTCAGAGTCGCAGGGAAACCCTTTGGAAGACCATGTTTTGGTCATCCGTTTCTCAAACACCCTGAAGTGCGAGAAATCAAACGGAGGCGACCAAATCTTGTGGGGAACGTGTGCAAAACTCTACAGAGTACAAAACCTAATCGATTAGCCGTGTCCACAGTCATGGACGACTTGAGCCAAAGGAATTGAAACTTCCGGAACTCTCAACACAATTAATATGATGATGTGGGTATTAACAATTTTGGGTATGAGAACTGGTTGGTGGAACCATCTCATTAATCAACCAACTTAGTAATATTTTGCTTAGCCCCTTTCTTGATGTAGGAAAAAAATTGGCTTTACGCAAAACTTACCACCCCACCTTCCATATATGCATATAGACTAGCTGATTATTTTCACACCTCTAGTGTGACTTTGCCGGCATATTCCATATGCTGACCTACACGGCTGGAACGTATCATGTTGCAGAGTATTTTTCCGACCAGGAGTGAGGACACGTTCTATGCTCAGTGAGATGCCCTTGGAGTCAGATGGACTCATCTACCTTCGACGCTTCCACAAGATTTAGATATTCTCATGAGTTGGCTTTTAGCCACTTTATTGTAATTTTTATTGTAATAAAGGACTCGATATGAGATTTCGATTAATATAATGCTGTGTGATTTCCCTTTGATATATACATGGATGTACCGTGTGTGTACCAGCATGATCTTGGGATGGTACGGAAACACCGGAGACTTGACCTTCCAGGTCGGGTCGTTACAGAAATGGTATCAGAGCACACGCTGACCGTAGGACGTAACCTCTAGGATTGGAAAGCCTTAGGATTGTTTCTCTTTGTCTTTAAATATCTTATACTCTCATCTATTCGTTTTTGACTCCTCTCCGATTATTTCAAAATTTATAGATGGCCACCTTCATCCCAGTGTTGATCACAGAGTTTTGCCAGCCTGACGCAACGATGCCCTTTGGTAAGGAGCTGATGAGGATCGTCAAGGACGTAAGGATTGCTTTGCCGAGCATCACCGGGATTGCTATCATGTCATTTCCCCAAGATGGACGCTACAGGATCGAGGTGCATATTCTAGGGAAGACTTTTGGGAACCGGAAGGAACCCATCGACCTCAAGTTCGTGGCACCTAGTTGGATACTTGGAAGAGACATGGCCATTCATCGTCCCCTTGGACGTATTCAGGAGGAATACAGAGGTGGAACCATTTCACCAGGACTCAGCGTGGTATGTCGTAGAGATGCCAATGGAAACATCATAACTCCTCCCACTGCAGACACCACTATCTCCTATATCCAGACCTTGGAGACTCACATCAGGACTCTGGAGCTCCGAGTTCGTGCTGATACGAAGACAATCAAGAATCTGATGAACCGCGAGCTGGACCTTGAAGCTGATCTGCGAGAGGCCAACTATGAACACGAGCATGAAGTGAAGGACTTCCTAGAGAGGATTGATGAGCAGAATGCACGCATTGCAACTCTGGAAGAGCAGCTAGACATGGGGGAAAGCCTTCATCCCGAAGGAGACATGGCACCCTTCATCAGCGACGATGAAGACTATGAGGAAAGCACCACCGGAGGACCTACGACTATGCACTTTTGAGGAGAACATTAGTTATGCCCTCCAATGTATCTTTTATACGTTAAAGCGTAGGTCGATGTTTAGCTTGTCTGAGATTTGTATCTCGATGTTTGTCATTGATTGAATAAATGAATGAGAGTTTGGTGTGATATGTTTGTTGCATTGCATCTGGGTAGTGAAATTTCTTCTAGACCCTTGTTCTATTCTAATTCTCATCCCTCTGAAAACAGCAAGATGCCTCCATGACGTGAGACCAACTTCACTTTCCCGCCGGAACTCACTCAACTCCTTCAGCAACAGAATGCACTGATGCAGTTATTGATTCAGAATCAGACCAACAACAATCAGAACAACAATAACCACCACCATCCACCCCAGACTGACAATCTCACCCGTTTTCTGAGGTTGAACCCTCCAACTTTCTCCAGCAGCACTGAGCCCATTGTGGCAGATGACTGGCTTCGTAAGATGGAGAGAGAACTTGTCACCGCTGGATGCACTGACGCTGAGAAAGTGCGATTTGCAGCACATCAACTGGAAGGACCAGCAGCGTCATGGTGGGAGAATTACATCATCACCTATCCTATTGCTGATGTAACCTGGGAGCAATTCAAGCTTGCTTTCCGCACCGCTCATGTATCAGCTGGAGCCATGAGTCTGAAGAAGCGCGAGTTTCGCAATTTGCGCCAGGGTAATCGCTCTGTGGCCCAATATGTGGAAGAGTTCAGCATGTTGGCCCGTTATGCCCGAGGAGATGTGGCCGATGATGCGGCCAAGCAAGAAAAGTTTCTGGAAGGACTCAACGATGAGTTGAGCATGCAGCTGGTAGTGGCTAATTTCAACAACTACCAAGAGCTGGTGGATAAGGCACTTATTCTGGAAGGTAAACAGCAGCAGATTGAGAACCGCAAGAGGAAGTACACTCAGGGGAAGTTCAACTCTGGAGCTCATCAGAAGCTTCGCTACTACCCGTACTCAGGGAATACCGGATCAGGAAACAGTAAGTTTGGAAAGCACACTCATGTTGTGCATAACCATGGAGGCCACCATCATGGAGGAAATGGGAACAACCGTCTCAACCATGGTAACTTCAAGACTGACAATGGGAATGGGAACAACAACCAGCACCGTCACGCTCCTGCTCAGAAGGATCTGAGTCACATTACCTGTTTCAAGTGTCAGAAGACAGGGCACTATGCTACTGAGTGTCCCCAGAGCAAGCAAGGCAATGGAAACGGCAACAACAACGGCAATTCCGCAGCCAAGAAGCCAAACCTTTTTCCTCGTGCCCAGGTGAACCATCTCGACGTGGAAGAAGTCTATGATCAACCCGAGACTGTGGTTGGTAAGTTTTTATTGCATTCACGTCCTGTTACAGTACTTTTTGATTCCGGTGCAACTTATTCATTCATATCAAGGGTAGTTGTGGATAAGTATGGTTTGCCCACCAAAACCCTTAGTCAGGCCATTAAGGTCAGTTCCCCAGGAGGTATGATGATGGCAGGGATAGGATGCCATGCCTTGAAACTCAATATAGGAAATCATGTTTTTCCCACCAACCTCATCGTCTTAGAGTCACAAGGACTGGATGTAATCCTAGGCATGGATTGGATGACCAAGTATGAAGGAAATCTTGATTGCCCTAGCAAGTCTGTTTCACTCACCACCCCGGAGAACAAGAGGATTAAGTATGTATCCCGACGCACACGTATGAGTGCTAGGTTAAATGCCCTCACAGGAGTTGTTCAGGAGGAAGTACCTGTGGTAAAAAATTATCTGGATGTATTTCCGGAAGAATTACCAGGAATGCCACCAGATAGGGAGATTGAGTTCCTAATAGAGCTACAGCGAGGGACAGCCCCAATTTCCAAGAGACCCTATCGGATGCCCGCAAATGATCTGTTGGAAATCAAGAAGAAAATTAAGGAGTTATTGGACAAAGGTTATATACGCCCAAGTTCTTCACCTTGGGGAGCCCCAGTTCTTTTGGTGGAGAAGAAGGATAAATCTTTGAGAATGGTAGTTGACTATCGTGCCTTGAACGAGGTGACTATCAAGAACAAGTACCCTCTACCGATGATTAATGATTTGTTTGATCAGCTCGTAGGAGCCAAAGTATTCTCCAAGATCGATCTTCGATCAGGGTATCACCAGTTGAAAATTCGTGAACAGGATATACCCAAAACAGCTTTCACCACGAGGTATGGCTTGTATGAGTATATGGTCATGTCTTTTGGATTGACTAATGCTCCTGCCTACTTCATGAATTTGATGAACAAAGTATTCATGGAATACCTAGAAAAGTTTGTTGTGGTGTTCATCGATGACATTCTGATATTCTCCAAGAACGAGGAAGAGCATAAGGAACATCTGCGTTTAGTTCTGGAGAAACTGAGAGAACATCAGTTATATGCCAAGTTCAGCAAATGTGAATTTTGGCTGACGGAAGTCGGATTCCTTGGACATGTTATTTCCGGAGAAGGAATAGCCGTAGACCCCACTAAATTTGAAGCCGTCACCGAGTGGAAGTCACCCACCTCAGTTAAGGAGATCCGCAGTTTCCTTGGACTTGCTGGATATTATCGGAGATTCATTGAGAATTTCTCAAAGATTGCCAAGCCCATGACAGAGTTGTTAAAGAAAGAATCCAAGTATGTTTGGACCGAGGAATGTGAAACCAGTTTCCAAGAGTTGAAGGAACGTTTGGTCACAGCCCCAGTATTGATCTTGCCCGATATTCGGAAGGATTTCCAAGTTTATTGTGATGCCTCACGTCAAGGACTCGGAGGAGTACTTATGCAAGATGGAAAAGTAGTAGCCTATGCTTCCAGACAGCTACGACCTCACGAGTTAAATTATGCCACCCATGACTTGGAGTTAGCAGCCGTAGTGCACGCACTCAAGACCTGGAGACATTTCCTTATCGGAAATAGTTGTGATGTTTACACTGACCATAAGAGCCTGAAATATATTTTCACTCAGAAAGAGT
The DNA here is from genome assembly GCA_022496015.1 of Hordeum marinum. Classification (NCBI taxonomy): domain Eukaryota; kingdom Viridiplantae; phylum Streptophyta; class Magnoliopsida; order Poales; family Poaceae; genus Hordeum; species Hordeum marinum. The sequence continues at coordinate 91,242,766 of CM039674.1, forward strand.
TGAACCTCAGACAGAGGAGATGGTTAGAGTTAATCAAGGACTATGACATGAGATTACACTACCATCCAGGTAAGGCTAATGTTGTAGCCGATGCCTTGAGTCAGAAAACTTATGTGAACACACTCACAGCTGGAGGATTACCTCAAGAGTTAGTCGATGATCTCAGAGAGCTCAAGCTAGAGATAGTTCCAAGAGGATATGTTGCTACACTGGAAATTCAGTCCACCTTGACCGAAAGAATTCGAGAAGCCCAGAAATCGGACAAGGAGATAGCTGAGATTAAACAGAGAATGGAAGATGGTAAAGCTAAAGGTTTTCGTGAGGATGAACATGGAACTTTGTGGTTTGAGAATCGAATATATGTGCCCAATGAACCAGAGCTCAGGAAGTTGATACTTCAGGAAGCCCATGATTCACCTTACTCGATACACCCAGGAAATACCAAGATGTATCTGGATTTGAAAGAAAGTTATTGGTGGACAGGTATGAAGAAAGATATTGCAGAGCATGTTGCCGTATGTGATGTTTGTCAGCGAGTAAAAGCAGAACATCAGAAACCAGCAGGGTTACTCCAACCTTTGCCGATACCCGAGTGGAAATGGGAAAAGCTTGGTATGGATTTCATCACAGGATTACCCAGGACCCGTTCAGGTTATGATTCCATCTGGGTAGTGGTAGATCGTTTGACCAAGGTAGCTCATTTCATTCCAGTGAAAACCACTTATACCAGTGCTAAGCTAGCCAAGATATATATGACCAGGATCGTATGTCTGCATGGAGTTCCGAGGAGTATCGTGTCAGATAGAGGAACACACTTTACCTCAAAGTTTTGGCATCAGTTACATGAAACTTTGGGTACAAGGCTAGAGTTTAGTACAGCTTTTCATCCGCAGACAGATGGACAGACTGAGAGAGTCAACCAGATTCTGGAAGACATGTTGAGAGCTTGTGCGCTAGATTATGGATCTAGTTGGGATGACAACTTACCTTATGCAGAATTCTCATACAACAACAGTTATCAAACCAGTCTAAAGATGGCCCCTTTCGAAGCTTTATACGGAAGGAGGTGCAGAACACCACTGACGTGGGATGGTGTTGGAGACCGACAACTTTTTGGTCCCGACCTTATCCGAGATTCTGAAGAGAAAGTCAAGTTGATACATGACAGACTCAAGATAGCTCAATCTCGACAGAAGAGTTATGCTGACAGCAAACGTAAAGAAGTGATGTATGAAGTGGGAGACCGAGCATATCTTCGTGTGTCCCCGCTTCGAGGAACCAAGAGATTTGGTGTTAAAGGAAAATTAGCACCCAGATTCATAGGCCCCTACAAAATTCTTGAACGTAGAGGCGAAGTTGCATACAAACTGGAATTGCCAGAAGGATTATCCGAAGTTCATAATGTGTTCCATGTGTCCCAGCTGAAGAAATGTCATACAGAGATGGCTGATATCCCTCTGAGAGATACAGTGCCCCTAGCGGCCATACAGCTTGACAATGATCTGACTTACGAGGAGAAGCCAGTCAAGATCCTTGAGACATCCAACAGAGTTACCCGCAGCAAGATTATCAAGTTCTGTAAAGTTTTGTGGAGTCACCACACTGAGGAAGAAGCCACCTGGGAACGCGAAGAAGATCTTCGTAGAGACCATCCGCACCTATTTTCTAGCCAACCCGAATCTCGAGGGCGAGATTCATCTTAAGGTGGGTAGGTTTGTAACATCCCAAAATTCCAATTTGGAATGTTATGATATAGCTATGCATCTATCATCATCATTGCTTGATTTTATGTAATAGTTGAAATGTCTTTTCTGACTTTCTGAAAGTCCTTTCTACTTTTCCCTATGTTGCTTTCCCCTATTTGAAATTTTGGTTAATGTTCAAAATAAGAGAGGAGTAACATGACACTCCACACCAGGGTCTAATTGGTGATATATTTGAACAATAATAACCAGGAGTTATTTTGAAAATATTTGCAAAAAGGATTTAAAAACAATTAGGCAATTTCTGAAAATATTATTTTTTTCAAAGTGTTCAAATGACATAATAGAAATGTTCATTAAATAGAATTTATTATTCTGTTAATTTTGATATATAATACCCCTATTTTTGAAGACGATTTGAATGCTTTAGAAGCTTTTGAATATGTCTGTAAAAATATTAAAGAAAATCAGTAACGGTTTGCATTTAAACCGGGCCGGCCCACGGCAGTTAAATCGCACATTCATTACCGTTCGACCGACCGCGCGTAACGGTCACGCGCCCACTCGCTGACATCCGGGTCCCACGCCGACCGACCGTTGCCCGAAACGGTCGTCTCCTTCCCCGCGAGCGCCGGACCGGATCTCGCCGGCAGTTTCCACCTCTTGCCGGATCTCTCTCCTCTCTCCTCCCCCGCACCCCTCGAGCGCCCTATAAATACCGGACACCTCCCTGCATCCTTTCCCCCCCAAACCCCCTCCTACCTTGCCGAGGAGCTGCCGCAATTCGTCGCCGGAGCTCTCACCCTCACCGGACTCGCCGTCGAGCGTAGCCACCGCCTCCGACCACCGTTCGCCCCACCCTCGCCACCAATTGACTCCGGAGAACTGTCACCGTTGCCCGGACCACTTCCCCGTCCTCCCCGACCACCGGAACGCCTCGCCATCGTCCTCGCCGTCTTCGGATCGCCGGAGAAACCCCGACGCCGGCAACCTTTACCCCGTGAGCATTTCCCTCCCTCCGATCCAAATCCGACGTCCCAGATTAGATCGGATTTATTCCGAATCGTTTTCCTCTACCAATCGGTCGCCCGCCCGAAATCCTCAAGCGCACCCCCCCCTTAGCCAATCGGACAGCGCCACGTAGCCCCTAACCGTCGCAAAACATTTTTTTCTTTTCAGTTTTGTTTTTCAGAAACAGAATGTATTCCAAATTTGCTTTAGCTATATCTTTTAATCTGTTTAGAGTTTTGAGTTGACTCTTTTTGCAATAGCTCACAAATTTCATGTAGTTTCACCCTGTACTTTTAAATTTCAAATTTGAACTATAAAATTTGAATTTAATCAAATTTGCTCAAAATCTTCAAATCTGAATAACTAGAGGTTGAAAATAGATTTTGATATGAATCTTTTTGCTACTGTTTGGTATTAGTTAGGACTACCTTTATGTTTAGTTTGAGGATTTTCAGGATATATTTGATTAGTGTTTTAACCAAAAAACAGAATCTGTATAGTATTATAATATAGTTTTATAAACTCAATTTTGATTAGTTTGATTTAGAATTTGGTTTTATTTGTTTATTAGGTTCTGTTAGTAAACATTTAGTGTTTTCACTTAATGTTAATAAAAATATAAATTTGCTTAGTTTAATTTTATTTAACATAGGAATCACAACTTATTTTTCAAATAGGTTTATTTTAACTAAAACAACTAACTAGTAATAGTTTTGCTTTCAAACAAAGTTTTGTATATTTTGTTTCTGTTTTCTAAGACACATTTAATTGTAAATTATTTTCTGTTAAGAACATGTTTTACAAATAAATTATAAGTTTAGTTTTCATTCTTTTGTTAGTACAACTATAGTTGATTCATATAGTGTTTATCAAAACTTTTATAAACTTCACTAGAGTTTTCCCAACAAACTTAAATTGACTTTGTTTACTTTAATAGTAAAATATTCTAATGTTGCCTTGCTGTCAACAACTGTCTTGTTATTTCAAAATAGTTTTATTATGTAGAAGTGTTTTCATCATCCCCTTTGGAAAACAAAACTTTGTGTGTTTTACTTGCTAGAGACTTATGTGCATTGTTTGCCTTGTTTGTTTAGTACTTCTTTGCTGAATGTTATGAGTACTTATTTTAGTTGTATGCTTATTTGAGTTCATTGTTTGTTTTGTTAGATTATCCGGAGTGCGAAGCTTGTTACTTAGAGTCACTCACGTACGAAGATCATCAATCAGGCAAGTCACTTTGATCATGTTTTACCCATGTTTTATATGCATTAGTTCTACCATCTCCCCAGTTGCATGCAAGATAGGTTAGTTGGAAACTTGGTTACATTGTAGTAGTATCATGTGGTAGATACCCCTCTCAACCCTCTTTGACAACATTGGCCCCCGGGAAACGTTGTTTTACTTTTGCTATGCTAATAGTAGACGGGGTTGGTTGTGTGATTCATGGAAGTTGAGAGAGTTAATAATTTCAAGACCTACATAATGAGCAAGATTTCAAGACTCCAAGTTTTCAACATACCTCTGGGCGGATGATGGTTGAACGGCACCCTGGAGAAACCAGTGGTTAGCCTAGGTGATGCTGGAGATGGCCAGTATTCACGCGGAAAGGTCCACCCAGGCACAAAGGGATGGATGGGTGCTTCAAGACCCAAGGCTTACCTGCACAGCCACAAGTCATTATGGGCTCTGGCTTGGTTGGATATCGTGGTGACCCTGGACAGGCGGTGCTACGAGAGGTAGAAGAACGGTAGGAAAGGATGAGCACCGTCAGAGTCGCAGGGAAACCCTTTGGAAGACCATGTTTTGGTCATCCGTTTCTCAAACACCCTGAAGTGCGAGAAATCAAACGGAGGCGACCAAATCTTGTGGGGAACGTGTGCAAAACTCTGCAGAGTACAAAACCTAATCGATTAGCCGTGTCCACGGTCATGGACGACTTGAGCCAAAGGAATTGAAACTTCCGGAACTCTCAACACAATTAATATGATGATGTGGGTATTAACAATTTTGGGTATGAGAACTGGTTGGTGGAACCATCTCATTAATCAACCAACTTAGTAATATTTTGCTTAGCCCCTTTCTTGATGTAGGAAAAAAATTGGCTTTACGCAAAACATACCACCCCACCTGCCATATATGCATATAGACTAGCTGATTATTTTCACACCTCTACTGTGACTTTGCCGGCATATTCCATATGCTGACCTACACGGCTGCAACGTATCATGTTGCAGACTATTTTTCCGACCAGGAGTGAGGACACGTTCTATGCTCAGTGAGATGCCCTTGGAGTCAGATGGACTCATCTACCTTCGACGCTTCCGCAAGATTTAGATATTCTCATGAGTTGGCTTTTAGCCACTTTATTGTAATTTTTATTGTAATAAAGGACTCGATATGAGATTTCGATTAATATAATGCTGTGTGATTTCCCTTTGATATATACATGGATGTACCGTGTGTGTACCAGCATGATCTTGGGATGGTATGGAAACACCGGAGACTTGACCTTCCAGGTCGGGTCGTTACAGAAACGCGGTTCATGTAGTCGAACATCTTCGCGATCCAAATTGTTGAGTGTCCCGCGATCCAATCACGATCCGTCCCAATCTAGCACCGAACAGACGACACCTCCATGTTCAGCACACGTACAGCTTGATGATGATCTCCGCCTTCTTGATCCAGCAACAGGGAGCAGAGAGGTAGACGAGTTCTCCGACAGCGCGACGACGTTGCGGCAATGGTGGTGGAGCTATTCCAGCAGGGCTTCTCCTAAGCACCACTGAACCTGATCTAGAGGAGAAACTACAAACTAGAGGAGAGGCATCAGGTGGCTTAGGGTTTCTTGATGTGACCCAAGTGCTAGCCCCGCGCCTTTATTTATATCCTGAGCTCTGGGGTCGAAACTTGGAGAAAAAACCTCCTCAAGGTCGGTTTTCATGGAAGGCAAGAGTCCTCACCGGACTCCAGGACCAGATGCCAAGGTCCTCGGTGTCTGTCCTGAGATGCCAGGGTCCCTGGCATCTTGCCCTTGGCCTCCGCAAAACACCTTTTCCACCTTCCTAAAGCCTCATGGGCTTTACCCCTCGGCCCAAATAAAGTGTCCTTGTACCCCAAACATTTCGGGAAACATCCGAAACTATTTCTGATGAATTCCGGAACCCTTCCGGAGACCAAACACTATTATCCCATATATCAATATTTACCTCCGGACCATTCCGGAGCTCCTTGTGACGTCCGGGATCTCATCCGGGACTCCTAACAACCTTCGGTCACCACCACACATAACTTTATACTAACGAAACGTCACCGAACCTTAAGTGTGCAGACCCTGCGGGTTCGAGAACTATGTAGACATGACCGAGACACCTCTACGGTCAATAACCAATAGCGGGACCTTGATGCCCATATTGGTTCCTACATATTCTACGAAGATCTTTATCGGTCAAACCTCTATGTCAAGGATTCAGTTAATCATGTATGTTGTTCCCTTTGTTCTTTGGTATGTTACTTACCCGAGATTCGATCGTCGGTATCTCTATACCTAGTTCAATATCGTTACCGGCAAGTCTCTATCTCGTTCCGTAATACAAGATCTCCTGGCTAACACTTAGTCACTTTGCTTGCAAGGCTTTGTTGTGATGTTGTATTACCGAGTGGGCCGTGAGATACCTCTCCGTCACACAGAGTAACAAATCCTAGTCTTGATCCATGCCCACTCAATAGACACTCTCGGAGATACCTGTAGAGCACCTTTATAGTCACCCAGTTATGTTGCAACGTTTGATACACACAAGGCACTCCTCCAGTATCAGTGAGTTGCATGATCTCATGGTCATAGGAACAGATACTTGACATGCAGAAAACTATAGCAATAAACTGACACGATCATATGCTATGGTCATAGTTTGGGTCTTGTCCGTCCCATCATTCTCCCAATGATGTGATCCCGTTATCAAATGACATTTCATGTCAATGGCTAGGAAACCTTAACCATCTTTCATCAACGAGCTAGTCTACTAGAGGCATACTAAGGACAAAGTGTTGTCTATGTATTCACACATGCAATGTGTTTCCAGTCAATACAATTATAGCATGGATAATAAACAATTATCATGAACAAGAAAATATAATAATAACCATTTTATTATTGCCTATAGGGCATATTTCCAACAGTCTCCCACTTGCACTAGAGTCAATAATCTAGCTCATATCACTATGTGATTTACATTGTAATGAATCGAACACCGATACAGTTCTGTTGTTTCTCACGTTTAGCCCTTGGAAGAGGTTTAGTCAACGGGTCTGCAACATTCAGATTCGTATGCACTTTGCAAATATTTATGTCCTCCTCCTTGATATACTCGCGGATGGAATTGAAGCGTCGCTTTATGTGTCTGGTCCTCTTGTGAAACCTTGGTTCCTTTGCTAGGGCAATGGAACCAATGTTAACACAAAACAGATCCATTGGATTCAGTGCACTAGGCACTACTCCAAGATCTGTCATGAACTCCTTCATCCAAACACCTTCCTTTGCTGCCTCCGAGGCTGCGATGTACTCCACTTCGCATGTAGAATCGGCTACCACGCTTTGCTTGGAACTGCACCAGCTTACCGCTCCCCCATTGAGAATAAATACGTATCTGGTTTGCGACCTAGTGTCATCCGGATCAATGACAAATCTTACATCGACGTAACCCTTTACGATGAGCTCTTGATCACCTCCATAAACGAGAAACATTTCCTTAGTCCTTTTCAGGTACTTAAGGATATTCTTGACCGCCTTCTAGTGCTCCATTCCAGGATCACTTTGAAACCTTCAGGCAATACTTATGGCAAGGCTAACATTGGGTCTTGTGCACAACATCGCATCCATGATAGAGCCTTTGGCTGAAGCATAGGGGATGACAGTCATCTTCTCTCTATCTTCTGCAGTCACTGGGCATTGAGTCTTACTCAACTTCACACCTTGTAACACAGGCAAGAACCCCTTCTTGGACTGATCCATTTTGAACTTCTTCAAAACTTTACCAAGGTATGTGCTTTGTGAAAGTGCTATCAAGCGTCTCGATCTATCTCTATAGATCTTAATGCCTAATATGAAAGCAGCTTCTCCCAGGTCCTTCATTGGAAAACTCTTATTCAAATATGCCTTCACGCTTTCCAGCATTTCTATATTGTTTCCAATCAGCAATATGTCATCCACATATAATATTAGAAACGCTATAGAGCTCCCACTCACTTTCTTGTAAATACAAGCTTCTCCATAAACTTGTATAAACCCAAACGCTTTGATCACCTCATCAAAGCGCTTATTCCAACTCCGAGATGCTTGCACTAGTCCATCAATGGATCGCTGGAGTTTGCAAACTTTGTCGGCATTCTCTGGATAGATAAAACCTTTCGGTTGAATCATATACAAGTATTCCTCAAGGAAACAGTTAAGGAATGATGTTTTGACATCCTCTGCAAAATTCCATAGTCGAAATATGCAGCTATTGCTAACATTATTCTGACGGATTTAAGCATCGCTACAGGCGAGAAAGTCTCATCGTAGTCAACTCCTTGAACTTGTGAAAAACCCTTTGACACAAGTCGAGCTTTATAGAAGGTGACATTACCGTCCGCGGCCATCTTCTTCTTAAAGATCCATTTGTTCTGAATAGCCTTTCGCCCTTCAGGTAATACTTCCAAAGTCCATACTTTGTTTTCATACATGGATCCCATCTTGGATTTCATGGCCTCTAACCATTTATCATAAGGGCCCATCATCGCTCCTCCATAGCTCGTAGGTTCATTGTTGTCAAACAACATGACCTCCGAGACAGGGTTGCCATACCACTCAGGAGCAGTATGCGCCCTTGACGACCTACCAGGTTCAATAGTAACTTGATCCGAAGACTCATGATCATCATCATTAACTTCCTCTTCAACCGTCGTTGGCTCCATAGAAACATCTTTGTGGGCTGCACTACTCTTTCGATGAAGTAAATGTTCAATAACCTCATCAAGTTCTATTTTCCTCCCACTCAATTCTTTCGAGAGAAACTCTTTCTCAAGAAATGTTCCATTCTTAGCAACAAACACTTTGCCTTCGGATCTGAGATAGAAGGTATACCCAACTGTCTCTTTTGGGTATCGTATAAAGACGCATTTCTCCGCTTTGGGTTCCAACTTTTCAGGTTGAAGCTTTTTGACATAAGCATCACATCCCCAAAATTTAAGAAACGGCAATTTTGGCTTCTTGCCAAACCATAGTTCATATGGTGTTGTCTCAACGGATTTCGATGGTGACCTATTTAAAGTGAATGCAACTGTCTCTAATGCATAACCCCACAACAATAGTGGCAAATCGCCAAGAGACATCATAGAACGCACCATATCTCATAAGGTTCGATTATGACATTCGGACAGACCATTACGCTGTGGTGTTCCAGGCGGTGTCAATTGTGAAACAATTCCACACTCTCTTAAGTGACTACCAAACTCATAACTCAGATATTCACCTCCTCGATCAGATCACAGGAATTTAATCTTCTTGTTACGATGATTCTCAACTTCACTCTAAAATTGCTTGAACTTTTCAAACATTTCATACTTGTGTTTCATTAAGTAAATATACCCATATCTACTTACGTCATCATTGAAGGTGAGAAAATAACGATATCCACCACGCACCGCCACGTTCATTGGACCTCACACATCAGTATGTATGATTTCCAACAAGTCACTTGCCCTTTCCATTGTTCCAGAGAACGGTGTTTTAGTCATCTTGTCCATGAGGCATGTTTCACATGTGTCAAGTGATTCAAAATCAAGTGACTCCAAAAGTCCATCATCATGGATCTTCTTCATGCGTTTTATACCAATATGACCCAAACACAGTGCCACAAGAAAGTGGTACTATCATTATCAATTCTACATCTTTTGGCATCAATGTTATGAACATGTGTATCATCACTATCAAGATTCAATAAGAATAAACCCCTCACATTGAGTGCATGACCATAAATAGAACAACCATTATTCTTAGATTTAAATGATTAACCGTCTTGCAATAAACAAGATCTAGACATAATGTTCATGCTTAATGCAGGCACTAAATAACAAATATTCAGGTTCATCACTAATCGCGATGGTAATCGAAGAGAGAGGGTGCCGACGGTGATCACATCAACCGTGGAACCATTTCCCACATGCATCGTCACTTCATCCTTTGCCAGCCTTCGTCTATTCCACAGTTCCTGCTTTGAGTTGCAAATGTGAGCAACCGAACCGGTATCAAATACCCAGGCACTACAACGAGAGTTGGTAAGGTACACATAAATAACACGTATATCATATATACCTTGTTTGCTGCTGGCCACCTTTTTGTCAGCCAGATACTTGGGGCAGTTCCGCTTCAAGTGACCAGTTCCCTTGCAATGAAAGCACTCAATTTCTGGCTTGGGTCCAGCTTTGGATTTCTTCACGGGAGGAGAAACTACTTTGCCACCCTTATTGGATTTACCCTTCTTTCCCTTGCCATTCTTCTTGAAACTAGTGGTTTTATTGACCATCAATACTTGATGTTCTTTCAGGATTTCAGACTCAGAGACTTTCAGCATCGCAAACAGCTCGGCGACTGACTTGTTCATCCTATGCATGCTATAGTTCAGCACGAAGCTCTTTTAGCTTGGTGGCAACTATTGAAGAACTCTCTCAGTGATCGCCTCTGGAAGAAGGGGCATCCCTAACTCCGCTAGACGAGTCGAATACCTAGACATTCTAAGTATATGTTCACTGATAGACTCATTCTCCTCCATTTTGAAAGCATAGAACTTATCGGAGGTCTCATACCTCTCGATCCGGGCATTCTACTTAAGGATAAACACCAAATCTTGGAACATATCATATGCTCCATGACGTTCAAAACGTCTTTGAAGTCTCGGTTCTAAGCCATACAATATTTCACACTGAACTATTGAGTAATCTCCAGAACGTGTCTCCCAAGCGTTCTTAACGACTTCGGATGACATGTCTATGGGTTGGTTACCAAGTGGTGCATCAAGGACATATGCCTTCTGGGAAGCCATGAGGATAATCCTTAGATTACGGGCCCAGTCCACAAAGTTACTTCCATCATCTTTCAACTTAGCTTTCTCCAAACACATTAAAATTCAGGGCTGCAACTACGCGAGCCATTGATCTACAACATAAATAAGCAAAGGTTACTAAGACAATTGTTCAAGATAATGAGTTTAGTTAATCAAATTACTAAAGCTCCCACTCAAATTGACATCCCTCAGGTCATCTGAGTGATAAATGATCAAAATTCACCAACTCAAGTCCGATCATCATGTGAGTTGAGGTGGTTTCAATGGTGGACATCATCATGTTAATCATATCTACTATATGACTCATGTTCGACCTTTCGGTCTTGTGTTCCGAGGCCATGTCTATACATGCTAGGCTCGTCAAGTTTAACCCAAGTGTTCTGCACGTGCAGCACTGGCTTGCACCCGTTGTATGTGAACGTAGAGTCTGTCACACCCGATCATCACGTGGTGTCTCGACATGAAGAACTTTCGCAATGGTGCACACTCGGGGAGAACAAAATTTATCTTGAAATTTAAGTGAGGGATCACCTTATAATGCTACCGTCGTCCTAAGAAAAAAGGTGCATAAAAGTATTGACATCCCATGCAAATCATAAGTGACATGATATGGCCATGAACTTGTGCTTTTGATCCCCATCTCCAAAGCACCGGCATGATCTCCATCATCACCGGCATAACACCATAATCTCCATCATTGTGTCGCCATCGGTGTTGTCGCTCCCACCATTCTCATACTACTATTGCTACCGCTTAGCGATAAAGTAAAGCATTACATAGCGCTTAATGATTGACAAACAAGTCAGACAATAATTAAAGACAACCTTATGGCTCCTACCGATTGTCGTACTCATCGACATGCAAGTCGTGATATTCTATAAAATACATGATCATCTCATACATCACATATATCTCATCATGTAATTGGCCATATCACATCACAACATACCCTGCAAAAACAAGTTAGACGTCCTCTTGTTGTTGTTGCATGTTTTACGTGGCTGCTACGGGTATCTAGCAAGAACAATTCTCACCTACGCAAAACCACAATGGTGATACATAAGTTGCTTCTCAACCTTCTCAAGGACCGCCTTTGTCATATCCAATCCAACTAAAGTAGCAGAAACAGACACCCGCCAGTCATCTTTGTGCAACGAAGTTACACGTCAATCAATGGAACCGGTCTCTCATAAGTGTACGAGTAAGGTTGGTCCCGGCCGCTTCATCCCACAATACCGCTGAACCAAAACACGACCAAGGGAGGAAGCAATCTAAGCATCTACGCCCACAAACTCCTTTGTGTTCTACTCGATATCTCATCTACACATAGACCTAGCTCTGATACCACTGTTGGGGAACGTTGCATGGGAAACAAAAAATTCCTATGCACACACAAGATCTATCCATGGTGATGAGCATCTACGAGAGGGAGAGTGGATCTATATACCCTTGTAGATCACTAAGCGGGAAACGTTAAGAAACGCGTTTGATGTAGTCAAACGTATTAGTGATCCAAATCGCCGAGCATCCCGCGATCCAATCACGATCCATCCCAATCTATCACCGAACGGATGGAACCTCCGCATTCAGCACACGTACAGCTTGATGACAATCTCCGCCTTCTTGATCCAGCAAGAGGGAGCGGAGAGGTAGACGAGTTCTCCGGCAGCGCGACGGCGTTGCGGTGATGGTGATGGATCTATTCCAGCAAGGCTTCGCCTAAGCACCGCTGAAACCGATCTAGAGGAGAAACTACAAACTAGAGGAGAGGCATCATGTGGCTTAGGGTTTCTTGATGTGTCGCAAGTGCTAGACCCGCACCTTTATTTATATGTTGAGCCCTGGGGTCAAAACATGAAAAATCCTCCTCAAGGTCGGTTGGCCCGCAAGGCAAGAGTCCTTATCGGACTCCAGGACCAGACGCCAAGGTCCTCAGTGTCTAGCCCCAGACGCCAGGGTCCCTAGTATATGGCCCCTAGCCTCCGCAAAATACCTTTTGCACCTTCCTAAAGCCTCATGGGCTTTACCCCTTGGCCCAAATAAAGTGTCCTTGTACCCCAAACATTTCGGGAAACATCCGAAACTATTTCCCGTGAATTCCGGAACTCTTCCGGAGACCAAACACTATTATCCCATATATCAATCTTTATCTCGGGACCATTCCGGAGCTCCTCATGACGTTCGGGATCTCATCTGGGACTCCGAACAACCTTCAGTCACCACCATACATAACTCTATACTACCGAAACCCAGTTACGTTGCGATGTTTGATACACACAAGGCACTCCTCCAGTGTCAGTGAATTTCATGATCTCATGGTCATAGGAACATATACTTGACATGCAGAAAACTATTGCAATAAACTGACACAATCATATGATATGGTTATAGTTTGGGTCTTGTCCATCACATCCTTCTCCCAATGATGTTATCCCGTTATCAAATGACATCTCATGTCAATGGCTAGGAAACCTTAACCATCTTTGATCAATGATCTAGTCTACTGGAGGCATACTAGGGACAAAGTGTTGTCTATGTATCCACACATGCAATGTGTTTCCAGTTAATAAAATTGTAGCATGGATAATAAAAATTATTATGAACAAGGAAATATAATAATAACCATTTTATTATTGCCTCTAGGGCATATTTCCAACCATATACGTGTTCTTGATCCTATCTTTCAAGTTGTAGACACCTATTACGAGTTATGATCTGCATCCCCTAGAGTGACAATAACTAGGATTCTTTCCGGTGATTACCGTAGTTTGAGGAGTTCATGTATTCACTAAGTGCTAATTCTTTGGTCTGGTTCTCTATTAAAAGGAGGCCTTAATATCCCTTAGTTTCCATTAGGACCCCGCTGCCATGGGAGGGTAGGATAAAAGATGTCATGCAATTTCTTTTCCATAAGCACGTATGACTATATATGGAATACATGCCTACATTACACTAATGAATTGGAGCTAGTTCTGTGTCACCCTACGTTATAACTGTTGCATGATGAATGCCATCCGACATAATTATCCATCACTGATCCATTGCCTACGAGCTTTGCACATATTGATCCTTGCTAAGTTACTTTTCTGTTGCTACTATTACAATCACTACAAAACTGCTACTCTCACTTTTGCCACTGTTTCCGTTACTTCCATACTAGTTTGCTACTGAGTACTTTGCTGCATCTATTAAGTCTTTTAGGTGTGGTTTTGTCACGGTTCTTTAGCTCCTGCGAATACTCGCGAATATTCTTTGGCTCCTGTCATGGTTTTGTCACGGCAGATGTCCGGAGACTTAGGTTCGAGGCCATCGCTAAGGCGGTGGACTGAAAGGGGTTGGACGGGACGAAAGACATTGATTTACCTAGGTTCGGCCCCTTGAGATGAGGTAAAAGCCTACGTCCTGCTTTATGTATATTGATTGGAGTATTCGCTTGACCTAGCTCTCGATTGACTAGATTCTGCCCTAAGCCGTCCTCGGGTCTCGCCTTTATATAGGAGGTCAAGACCACGGGTTACACAAATATCATACCGACTCTTCAACATGTCTGACTCTGTGTCTAAGCCGTCTTGCTTACTCGGGCCGACTGTCTCCGGGTGGTTACGCACCCGGGTCTTGCGTCTTCTTCCTGACTCTGGGCCTCTGCCTCAGCCCATCTAGTAAGCCGTCGTGCAAGCCAATCTTCCTCTTCCAGCCCATACGCTATGAGCCACCAGGTATGACCCGGCCCCTCCTGGGCGGGTCTTACCACGGGGTTATATCCCCAACATTATGCCCCAGATTGATTTGAGCTTGCTCATGTCAATCTCCACTTTTTAACCAGCAGTGAGTCTGACACCCTTGTCACCAGAAAGGGAAAACACATAACCCGCCCTGACATCACCTTCCTTTATTTCGAGAAGATTACGTGACATATGCCGTAGATGTTTTCATTAAACGGTCATCCCAAAGATCGAGGCGTCTGTCCCAGTCGGTCATTATTTTTCGCATTAATCCCCGCGCGCCCATTTGGCCTTCCATCCCCTTAAATAGGATTGCGAGGGGTCTTTTCATTTTCTCCGCCGCCACCACTCTTCTTCTTCCTCTCGACACGAACGCTCCTGAGCTTCGTCGCGCCGGTGGAGTCCTGTCGCCATCATCGAACTTGGCCACTACATCAGCCTGAGCGCTTCCAGATTCTCGCGTGTGTCCGCCGCATCCTTAAGGTGCGTTCTTCGTCCTCTTTCAGATCTATGACTTCCCACTTGAATCCTGTCGAGTTCATCGAACTCCATTAGCATGTATGTTCATTGTTTTAACGCCAACCGATGAGTATCTCCTTAGATCTTGTAGTATTGTTTAATTTGTCGCGGTCATCCACACGATGTTTTGATGATGTTTATCTTAGATCCATGTGCTACTCCACTACGCGCACAAACTACATGTTCCTCCTTAACCCCTTTTTAGATTTAGAATATGTTTGATTTTTCCTTGTTTGTAGATCTTGTAGCTTCATCATAATATGTAAAACCTATTTGTATGTCCTGAGTAGTTGTTTCATCATGGCCTTGTTCACTTAACCCGCCATCAAATTTCTGGCTCCTTCGATAAACTGTACCGGCAGCTTAGCATCACAACATTTAATTTCATCAGTCGTCTGGTTGTCTAATCACTTTCTGACCCGTCGCGTACTGCTACCTTTGACAACCTTGATCCGCCATCATGTCTCGGGCATATTCTTCTTGTAACTGGGTCGGCTCTGGAGTCCCGAACAATTCCTATAGGAGTTTGTAGAGGCATGAACCTTGCCGGCTCAGAATGTTATTCATTGGCGGGTTTCGGGTTTAGAGAAGAAACCCATCCCATAAGAGGGTGAAGTTGTTATCTTTGCCGACCACCTTATGCGTGGTTTTAGCCCACCCGGATCTAAGTTCTTCCAAGACGTCCTCCATTTCTTTAAATTGCATCCTCAAGACATTTCCCTAACTCTGTCTCCAACTTGTGCAACTTCCAAGTCCTTTGTGAAGTTTACTTACAAGAAGAGCCATCAGTTGATCTTTTCCGTGACTTTTCTATGTCAACCGCCAAACGGAAGTGGCGGCTGGCCCAAGCTTGGAGCTCGGCGGAGTCTCCATCCCAACAAGAAGAGATCTGGCTTACCCAGCTGTTAAAATGCCAAGCCATCCCAAATATTGGAACATAACTTGGTTATATTGCAGAGACACGTCTCTAGAAGGCGAAAAACCACTATCGGGTTACCGTCCTACCCGGCTATGTACTTCTACCGAGGTTCCAGACCGGATGTCATCCACAGCACAAGCAAAGTATGCTCCGGCTTTCACCAAAATCAAGGCCTTTCTGGCAAACGGTTTGACGGGAGTGGACCTAACCCGCTGTTGGATCTCATGGAAGGTCTTACCATTGAGCCGGCATGATCGGCTTATGTGCGAGTACACACGACACAAATGATCCTCTCTGCTTCAACCACAAACCCTTGACAGAAGAGAACATCACCTCTGCTATCAGGGGACTTACTCGCGAATCTCAAGAATCTTGCCGTTCAGTCGGGTTAAAACCTTTATGCGCCACAAACCCGGCGACAGATGTAAGGGCGGCTTTGAGATGTACTTTTCTTTCGCTATTGACCTGATATATACAACCATCCTAACCTCTCTTGGCGGCTTTCGCTTATAGGCGAACTCCAGCTTCTGGAAGAAGAAATACACTCCTCCAATGAAGAAGAAGTCTCAGGCGGGTAACACCCACGGCCGCAAATCAAAAATGTCGGCTCAAAACCTGCTTGAACTTGACGACTCAGAGGTAAAATATGACCCCCTTAGCCGTCCTTTTATGCAACTTACTAACAATGACTGTACACACGAGCAGACAGTGAAAATCCACGCTAATGCCCCCGAGGTAACTTATCTTTCTTCCGACACAAAAATCTTTCCACCAACGAAGAAACGGCGGGTAATCCGAAAAGTTCCTTTTTCGCATCCTCTCACTTATTTAGATCCCGAATTTTCCTTGAAAAAACCATAGCACGACTCTCGATGTCTGACCCGGAGCATCGGCTTTGGGGATCTCATGGTCGGCTTACCTAACGCCACGGCACCGCGGAAACGTCCTCCTGAGGTACTTACAAAGAACCCAATATCTATCTTATATTTCCATATGTTGCCTTAATATTACGTCTAATAGTCTTGATTTGTAGGAGTCACCTCCTTCCTCTGGTTACTCAACTGCCTCCAAACTTCCTCCCATGAAGGTCAACCCAGAGTAAGTCTTCACCTCTGTTGTGTATATCTTACCTGTATCACCATTATACTATGTGTTGACTCCTTGCTCTTTCAGGGGGCAAGCCAAGTGCATAAAAGTAGGCAGGTCTACTGCTGCTCCAACTGCTCAGCAGCCGATACCGCTGAGCCATCCCTCTCTCCTGTTAAACCTTTTGAAGCTACCAAAGAAACACCTAAGCAATCTCCCCCGCCCTCAGAGTTGGTGAGTCATCATTTGGCGGCTTCCGATAGTCCCGCGGCTGATCCTAAGCCGCCCAATCCTTCCATTGAAGACTCGTCTCTCCCTGATGTTACCATCACTGGGACGGGTTATCAATCTCCCATGCACCATACTGTAACAAAGCACTACAGTAAAATTGCTACTTACTCTCTCGAGAAGCTTGATTTTGAATTCCCTGTCTTGGATAAGATGACTGTAGATGACTTACACGCCGGCTATCTGAACCGCCTGTTTGCTACTCGCAACATGGAGAGCAAGCTTGTTGGTTTGATGAAAAAGAAATATGAGGTATCCTCCATCTTCTATCTTTCTCTTATATCCGTACTTAGCCCCCAAGAACCGGGTTAATATTGCAAATAATAGACTGGGTCTTCCAAACCTTCAATCCTTCTATATCGAGCTTAACCTGTGACCTCCAAGTACCGGGTTAAATTGCATATAAGCCGGTACTTTATACTAAGTTATATATCCAATTGTAGCCCCCAAGTCCAGAGCATTATGATAATGATGACCCGGATCTCTCATATTAAAGAAGTTCAGCCGGGTGTATCCCCTAAGTCTGGAGCATTATGCTAATGATGAGCCGGAACTTTCATCGCAGACTTGAAAATGAAGACCCAGACATTAGCCCCCAAGTGCAAGTATATTGCTTGCAATGTGTTTGGGACTTATAAGAGTAATTTCATCTTGGTGACTTAACATTGATAACCTTTCACTTGTGAAATGCAGGAGGCATTGAATACTACCGAGTCTGAGCGGGCCGGCTTGAGGGAAGATCTGTCAGTCCAACAGACCGCCCGAGCCATAACAGAAGACAAGCTGCTGGCGACTGTTCAAAATCTTGAGAAACTCCAGGCTGAATTTACTTCATATAAGAAGACTTCCGAAACTGAGCAAGCCGCCCTAGTGAGGCGTGCGAGCGATGCAGAGGAACGGCTCAATCTTGCATTGGCGGAGCTAAAGACCCTCAAGGATCACATCTCTAAGATGACTGCTGCTATCTTTGGTAAGTGCATACGACTCAAAAAATATTTTCATTAAATAAACACCCACCGGGCGGCTTATACCTTCGATCTTTTCTTGCAGGCGAAAGGAGCCGCCAGCTATCATGTGATAGTCTGATGAAGTTGAAAGCAGTCTACACTTTGATGGAGCAACTGTATAGTGGGGCCCTTTGCACCATCAAGGCTATGATGACGGCCAAGTATGTCCCCAAATTTATGAAGGGCGTCATAGAGGTCTTATCAAATTTTCCCAAATAGGTGGAGGAAATAAGGCGATTAGCCGCCAGAAGAGGAGCTATAGCTGCGCTGAGCCGGTCCCTGCCCGTCGCTCCGGAATTAACTGCTAAAGAGATGATGAACAGCTTCCCTTCCAAGAAGGATGACGACTCAGAATTCGATGAAGCAGATTATGGAAAGTGCATTAAGGCCTCCCGGCGGCTTGCCTTCATACTGGTTAATGAGACAGACCTGATTCCATACTAGGCGGCTTATGAAGAAAACAACTAATGGCTGCGCTGCCCGACCTTTGAAGCTAGAGACTTGGTCCCTGCACGTCGTAAGCCGCTCTTCGCCCCTGACGTTGATCTGTCTCCACTTTTCGATGATACACAATTTGAAGCCTTCCTAAACTGCAACTAGGATGTGGATCATCTTCAGATCAAAGAGCCCGAAGACCCAGCGCAGGATCACCCACCGGCCAGTTAAACTCTTTGTCCTCAACTGGAACAGGTGAAAAACTTTTAAGCCCTTCGTCTTTTGAGCTCTTGGAGAGCCTTGTAATATATTTTGCAATCTCTTATGCCTTAATCGATGACTCATCTTTAGAGATAAATCCTACAAAAACAGAACAATGCAGTCTGGAATGTTTGCCTGGGCGGCTTTAGAAAAGCATAACCCGGAGATCTTCAATATAACCTTGCTTCATCTTTCCATCTTGCTCTGGCCACACTTATAATATTAATGCAATTTATGATGCAGCTATGATGCAATGTATGATGCAATATGTGATGTAATGCATGATGATTTTGCTTTCCCCTTGTTTTTTTGTTGTTTTTAGAAAAACTCATATTCCGGCCCGTCTGACGGGGAACTGCTGCTCTGAACTGCTTAACAGTGTAGGGTCTCTAACAAGAGTGACTGCCAATCTTGCACGGCTCAGGGTCTCTAGGCGAGATTAACTATCAAGGGCGCAACATACTAGAATTTACAATGTGGTGAGTGCCCCGGCTCATAAGTTACTTCTCACGTGACTTAAATCCACCGTTTGAACCTTAAACAACGTCACTAGTTAAGAGTACGATGGGCCACTTGGCGAAGAATGTGTAGCAGATGAGAGAGCTTCCCTCGCCGTTGTATGAGGCGCTCAGAGGGGGTGAGTTGACAGCTCGCTGCACCCCTGGATGAGAAGCAGCTACATACAGGCAGGTACAACTCTAGCAAGAGTCGGGGTGGCCTTCACCCACTCTGGCACTTGCTCTGGTCCACGACCCGTCTTGCATCATGGTGCCTATGTTTGAACGGCTCGCATCCTGGCAGCTCATCCTCTTTGGCACCCATGGCACCCATGTTTGAACGGCTCGCATCATGGCGGCTCGCCCTATTGAGCGACTTGGCACCCATGTTTGAACGGCTCGCGTCATGGCGGCTCACCCTCTTGAGTGACTTGAGATCTTTCACCGATAAGGTAAGGCACCCATGTTTGAACAGCTCACAACGTGGCGGCTAATCCTCTTGAGTGACCTTAAATCCTTCATCAATAAAACGGTGTACCCATGTTTGAATGGCTCGCAACGTGGAGGCTAGTCCTCTTGAGTGACCTGAAAAACCTTCGTCCATAAGGCGGCGCACCCATGTTTGAACGGATCGCAACATGGCGGCTCATCCTCTTGGGTGACCTTAAGCCTCTCACCATCTTGCACGCCATCATCCCATGGGCCGCCGTTTTGTAAGCCGCCATCCTACAGACCACCATCTTGTATGTCGTCGCACAATGGTGCTACTTTGGCTGAAGAGCGAGCCAAAAGGGTGAGCAAGCTAAACCCGGCGGGTTGGAAGCCCCCAAGTGACCACATGGAGGTGTTCATTTTGCACAAATTTGTAATGCCAAAGAGAAAAAACGGCAGAGGCCCCATCTTGCAGGGATGCCAACTTTATTATATGAGTATAAATACAATAAAATATGTATGTACAAAAAATAGGAGTCAATGACTCAAGTATAGTAAGGACGTAGATGAGCGATGTTCCACGGCTAGTGAGTTTCCTGCCCGGAGGTACGTGATTCGTCTCACACGTCGATGAGATAATAAGACCTATTGTTCAAATTCCTTCTAACCATGAAAGGTCCTTCCCATGGTGGTGATAACTTGTGCGCATCTGTCTGATCTTGAATCAAACATAATACCAAGTTGCCTTCTTGGAACGTTCGGGTCTTGACCCTGCGGCTTTGGTAACGACATAGGTCTTGTTGATAAATTGTTGACCGAGCTACTGCAAGATCGCGTGCCTCATCCAGAGCATCCAATGCATCCTTACGCGCTGCCTCATTGTCAGCTTCCACATAAGCCGCCACATGTGGTGAATCATGACGCATGTCTCTTGGTAACACGGCCTCCGCACCGTAAACCATGAACAAGGGGGTGTAACCCGTCGACCTGTTAGGCGTAGTATTGATGCTCCAAAGGACGGACGGCAGTTCGTCCACCCAACAACCCGGTGTTCCCTGTAAAGGAACCAGGAGCCGGGGCTTGGTACCTCTCAAGACTTCCTGATTTGCCCGTTCTGCCTGACTGTTGAACTATGGATGAGCAACAGCCGAAATATCGAGCCAGATGTGCTCGCTTTTGCGGAATACCTTCATATCCCCCTTGGACAAATTTGTGCCGTTATCTGTAATGATGCTATGAGGGTATCCAAACCAGTAGATCATTTTTTGACAAACTGGACCGTCATGGCTGCATCACACTTACTGACCGGATCAGCCTCCACCCACTTGGTAAATTTGTCCACTGCCACCAAAAGGAGGATCTTTTTATCCTTAGACCATTTGAAAGGTCCAACTATGTCAATCCCCCATACTGCAAATGGCCAAGTGATCGGTATCATCCATAATTCTTGAGCCGGCACATGAGAACGTCTTCTGAGATTCTAGCACCCGTCGCACTTAGCAACCAGATCCCCCGCGTCCTTATGAGCCATCAACTAGAAGAAGCCTTGTCGGAAGGCCTTGGCCACTAAACATTTTGACCCGGCGTGATGTCCACAATCGCCAGCATGTATTTCATATAAGATTTCATTGCCTTCATCTGGTGAGACACAACGCTGGAAGACGTCGATGACACTACACTTGCACAATTCCCCTCCAATGATGGTCATGGATTTAGAACGTCCCACGATCTGCCGTGCCAGAATCTCATCTTCAGGCAAGTCGCCTCGGGTGACGTATGACAGATATGGCAACGTACAGTCTAGAATAGCGTGTAAAGCTGCCACTAGCTGCCCCTTCGGGTCAGGTATAGCCAGATCCTCTTCTAACGGTAGCTTAACAGACGGATGATAAGGTACGTCCAAGAAAACATTAGGCGGCACCGGCTTACACTGAGAGCCCATTCTTGCCAATGCATATGCCGCCTTGTTCTTGCGACAATCAATATGATCTACCTGATAACCCTTGAAATGACTAGCGACGATATCTACCTCTTGCCGATAAGCCGCCATCCGCGGGTCCTTGGAATCCCACGTGCCTGACACTTGTTGTGCCACAAGATCGGAGTCACCAAGGCACCTAACCTGGCTCATGTTCATCTCCTTGGCAACATGAAGCCCGTGAAGTAAAGCTTCGCACCCAGCTGGATTGTTCGTGCAAGGAAACATCAGCCTTAATACATAAAAAAACATATCACCTTTGGTAGAGGTTAAGACAACTCCAGCCCCCGAGCCCTCCAACTGTCTGGACCCGTCAAAGTGAATCGTCCAATACGTGTTGTCCGGCTTTTCCTCCGGCGACTGACACTCTGTCCAGTTGTTTATGAAATCCACCAATGCCTAAGACTTCATAGCTGTGCGAGGTGCATACTTCAAATTTAGAGGCCCAAGCTCCAATGCCCACTTAGCAATTCTACTAGTGGCTTCTCGATTCTGTATTATGTCTCCCAACGGAGCAGAGCTAACCACCGTGATCTGATGTCTGAGGAAATAATGCTTCAACTTATGATTCGCCATGAACACCTCGTACATTTGCTTTTGCTAGTGTGGGTATCTTTGCTTCGATTTAATAAGCACCTTGCTGACATAATAAACCGGCCTCTGAACCGGATACTCCTTCCCTGCCTCTTTACGCTCCACCACAATCGCAGCACTAACCGCCCGATTATTAGCCGCCACATAAAGGAGCCGAGGTTCCTTCTTATCTGAAGCGGCTAAGATCGGCGGCTCAACTAGCTGCTTTTTAAGTGTTTCAAGATCTCCATTTGCAGCCTTACTCCATACAAAGTCATCCATCTTTTTCATCATCTGGTACAGAGGAATAGCCTTCTCCCCCAGGCGGCTGATGAAGCGGCTTAAAGCGGCAATACTACCCGCCAAGCGTTGCACATCATTGACGCTCGTCGGCTTGGCTAGTGGCGTGATGGCCTTTATCTTGTACGGGTTGGCTTCGATACCTCATTTTGAAACCAAGAAACCCAGAAGCTTGCCTGCAGGAACTCCAAAAACACATTTAGTCGGGTTGAGCATCATCTTATAAACCCGTAAGTTGTCAAATGTTTCCGTCAGGTCATCCAACAACGTCTCCTTCTTCCTTGACTTAACCACAATATCCTCCACATAGGCATGAACATTACGTCCAATCTGATCGTGAAGACAATTTTACACACAAAGTTGGTAAGTCGCCTGCACACTCTTGAGTCCGAACGACATGGACACATAGCAGAAAGCTCCAAAAGGCATTATGAACGAGGTCTTCTCTTGGTCTTTAACTGCTATCTTGATCTGATGATAGCTTGAATAGGCGTCCGGGAAATATAAACTCTCACAACACACCATTGCATCAATAATCCGGTCGATATGAGGGAGAGCAAACGGGTCAACTACATAAGCCTTGTTAAGATCCGTGTAGTCTATACACATACTCCATGTGCCATTCATCTTGAGCACTAGCACAGGGTTGGCTAACCACTCCGGTTGACATACCTCCATGATGAACCCTGCAGCCAAGAGTCGGGCTACCTGTTCTCCAATTGCTTTACGCCGCTCCTCGTTGAAACGACAGAGGAATTGGTTAATCGGCTTAAACTTAGGGTCCACATTAAGTTGGTTCTCAGCAAACTCTCTTGGTACACCCGACATGTTAGATGTCTTCCATGCAAAGATGTCCCAATTCTCACGGATGAATTTGATGAGCATGCTTTCCTATGCGAGGTCCATGCTGGCCTCAATAGTAAACTGCTTGGATGAGTCGCCCCGAGTAAAATCCACCAGCTTCGTGTCATTAGCCGCAAACTTCAGGGGTGGCTTAGACTCTGTACCGGATTTCTTCAACGGAGTCATATCTGCCGGGTCAATGTTATCCTTATAAAACTTAAGCTCTGCTTTTGCGCAGCTTGACTCTACATAAGCCGCATCTCCTTCCTCGCATTCAATAGCTACCTTCCGATCACCATGGACCGTGATTGTTCCGTTGAGATTCGTCATCTTCAGTTGTAGATAAACAAAACAAGGCTTGGCCATAAACTTTGCGAAAGACGACCGACCAAACAGAGCATGATACGGGCTCTTAATCTTTACCACCTCAAACCACAATGTTTCCACACTGCAGTTATACTCATCTCCAAACGCAACTTCCAAGGAAATCTTCCCTAATGGGTAAGCCGACTTGCCTGGCACCACCCCATGGAAAACGGTTGATGATGGCTTAAGAGCCTTGCCAGTTAATTCCTTCTGCTAGAAGGTGTCATAGTATAGGATGTTGATACTGCTACCACTGTCCATGAGCACTTTGTGAACTTGTACCCTCCAACCTGAGGAGCAACCACCAGAGCTAAATGACCCGAGTTGTCGACCCGTGGCGGGTGATCCTCCCGGCTCCACGTAATCGGGTACTCTGACCATTTTAAGTATCGCGGGAGAGCCGACGTGGCTGCATTGACCGCCCTCTTGTGCAGCTTCTGACCCCGCTTATCCAGGCTCATACTGAAGACATGATATTGTCCTCCACCAAGTTGTTTTGGGTTGCTCTAATATCCTGAGTGGTTATTCTGTTGCTGACCACCATTGCTCTGCTGCTAATGACTTCCTTGATTTCCTCGATTTTCATTGTTTTGGCCTTGATGACCTGAACCTGACCAGCCAGCACCGAAGCCGGCTCCTGAGCCGCCCGGTCCTGACCCGCCTGACGGGCCATTACCATTGTTATGATTTTGACAAACGCTCTGCTCCCAAAACTGGCGCATAACACTGCACTGCTTCCAAGTGTGGGTGGCCTCCTTGTCCGACCGGCTGTGCTCCAGGCGAGGTCTGTTCAGTGCCTCCTCCAAGGTGTAAGGCACAGGTGCCCTATTCCTGTCGAACGGCGGCCTAAAGTTCCTGTTGCCTCTAGGGCGACCGTTCCCGGCCGGTTGTGCATTGGTATTCACCACAAACTCTGACCCGTCGTATGGGTTCTTCCGCTTGCCTTGGCTGTCATTCCCAGAACCTCCCTGCTAGTTCTTACTGTTGCCGCCCTTCTTACCCTGACCTGACTTCTCATCATCGGAGTCTGGGCTTTGGTGGTATCTGAATCCGCATAATTGGTGAGAGCTATCACGAGCTCACAAATATCCTGACGCTTCGACCGCCCGAACTTCTGCTTCAGGGGCACAAAACGACAGTTCCTTTACAAAATCAGAACCGCCCGAGACGCTGAAATATTCTCAGATGAGTGGATCACCGTCGAGACCCGCCGCACCAAGTGATGGGCCGACTCACCTTCCTACTGCGCACAAAGATCCAGATCCACAATCATCATAGGCTGCTTGCAAGTTCCCTTGAAGTTCTTGATGAATCATGCTTTCAACTCGGCCCATGACGTGATGGTATTCGGTGGTAACCCCTTTAACCAAGTGTGTGCCGGTCCTTCCAACATCATGATGAAGTATCTCGCACAAACTACTTTGTTGACTTCTAGCATCTCCATCGCAAGCTCATAGCTTTCAATCCAAGCCTCTGGGGGTAGATCCACCATGTAATTAGGCACCTTCCGCGGCCCCTTAAAGTCCTTGGGCAAACACGGACTCCTCAAATCCGTTGCGCTGCACACCAAACCCCCTGGCTGAGACGCCGACGGGTGTTGCTGGTGCCGGCTCAAGGACCTCCGGGTAATCCGTCACTTGTGTTGACCCTCGCTGAGCTCGGCCCCTATCCATAGACCTCTGAATATCTATCTCAGGCGGGTTGCTATTGGGCGGGTTCCGACTCTGCTCACTGCTAGAGACCACAGGTGACTCAATCCGTCGGCTATAGCTACGACTATGAACCGGCATGGAGTGCACCCGGCTCCGGCTATGTGTGTACCTCTCTTGCTGAGCCACCGCTGTCTGCAACAGGCTAATCGCGTTCCTTGCCTCTTCGGCAAATGGCGTCCCTTCTGCCAAAGGGAGATCATCAAGCATGGCAGCCGCCGCTATCATATTTTCCACCGGATTAGAGTAATGGCCAGGCGGCGTCACAACGTGTCATGACAAAGGCCTGTTCCTCCGCAGCAGGTCTAACTTCTGCGCGCCTCTGCCACCCGGGTCACCACTGGCGGCGTACTTCGCCCAGCCCCCAGAGTATTGAAAAGATTCTGACATTTAATCGGTAATCCGACTTGAGTCCTTCTATGTTGAACCGCCCCCGACGCCTGCTGGTCCAGATCAAAATGGAGAGCCTCCGCCCTCAAACTTTCCGACTCAGCATTCATCTGAGCTTGCATTGCATTGATATCCTCCTGGGCCTGATCCATTTGTCCTTTGATCTGGTTAATCTCAGCGTTACGCTTTGCCTGATTCTCAGTTCTCACCTCCATGGCCATCAGAGCTGCTAGCTCCTTCAGGAGCTCTAGTAAAGACTATGTCGGCTCCTTAGGAGGCTTCGCATCAGGTTGGGCCACTCCAGCCGCCGCTCCGACTGTCGCATCATTGGAAACCAACACCGGGCTTGCCACGAACTTGGCGGCTCGGCTCGGCGGGTCATAAGGCTCCAGAATACTGTCGCCATCGGCATAGCCCCTTAACCCGCCGTCATGAAGTTGATAGGTCGATTCCCCATCCTCGTTGGAAGATCCTTCATCTGAGAAAGCCAAGGTCTCTCCCGAGAAGGAATATCCTCTGTCCTGTGTAAAGCCAACGAAAACACTCTTCCCCCCGGGTTGAAAATGGGCGGATGCCGCGCATCGGGCCGGCTCGACGAGGTCGGGGCAGATGTCCGGCCTGGGTTTAGATCCATCCTGCTTGCCGATGAGCACATGCATCTTGCCGATGAGAACCCGATATCTGTACTCGACTAAGCCGGCTTCAGGCCCCCATCCTGAGTCGTCGATGTAGAGTTTTCTGCGACGGCTCTGTGTCATCAAGCCGACGGTGTATCCTTCGATCCCTTAGAGAAAGCCCTTTGTGTGAACTCAACACCACCGTGCGTGGGACCCATGGTGGGCGCCAACTGTCGTGGTTTTGTCATGGCAGATGACCGAAGAATTAGGTTTGAGGCCATTGATAAGGCGGTGGACTCAAAGGGGTTAGATAGGACGAAAGACACGGATTTACCCAGGTTCGGCCCCACGAGATGAGGTAAAAGCCTACGTCCTGCTTTGTGTATTGATTGGAGTATCAATTACAAGGGAGTGTATTTGCTCGACCTAGCACTCGATTGAGTGGATTCTTCCCTAAGTCGTGCCCGGGTCTCGCATCTATATAGGAGGTCAAGACCATGGGTTACACAAATTTCATACCGACTCTTCAACATGTCTGACTCTGTCTCTAAGCCATGTTGTTGACTCTGGCCGGCTGTCTCCGGGCGGCTTACGCGCCCGGGTCTTGCGTCTTCTTACTAACTCTGGGCCTCTACCTCAGCCCATCTAGTAAGCCGCCGTGCAGCCCAATCTTCCTCTTCCAGCCCATACGCTACGAGACGCCAGGTATGATCCGGCCCCTCCTGGCCGGGTCTTACCATGGGCTTATATCCCCAACAGCTCCCATTGTGTTGAATCAAGAAATTTGGGTTGAATACTCTATCCTCGAAAACTGTTGTGATCCGCTATACTTGTGGGTTATCAATGCCCACCATGGGTAGGGGAAATCTTGGGCGTTCTCCCTGAGCCGGGCTTGGGGGCTTCCCCTAAGGAGGCACAAGTCATGGACAACGCAGGCCAGAGTGTAGGGAGGACACCGCAAGACCTGCGGGTGCGCGGCGTGAGCGGTCACCCACACAAGCAACCATCGCAAAGCGGGACCTTGGGGAATCGGGAAGGATGCCCTAGGGAAAGGAAACAATACACAGGTAATGCGGGCCACCCATAGCAACTGGAACATCAGCACGGCCTCGGGAGGCCAGGCCTCACGGGGCTCCTGGGGCAGTGCGCAGACGTCACTCAAACGCCTCACGAGGCGGCTTCACTGACAGAACACCCTTACGGCTGCGCCGGATGCATTATACTCATGTTTGGGCCAAGGGAGCACAATCCCGAGGGTACACGGGGAACAATGCATTCAAGTTTGGGCCGTAGGGGCGCACAACCGGGCAGAAATGCACGAATGGCTCTTGACGGAGTTGAGAGCTATCGGGCCCGGTGCCTGAGGGCTTGCCCAGCTATCTATGGCCGTGACACTCTCACATAATAATGAGCAGGCTGTATACGCCCGGAGACCCCTGAGGACGCGGAGGGGTTCCTCCCATGCAATGTGGCAGTCATAGCTCTGTGCTGGCGGAGAAATCAACAATACCCATCAATGGTTATGCCCATGCAACGTGGACGCCCTATGCTTAGTGTTGGTGGAAGGCAAAGACTAGCCTAGGCGCAGGACATGACATTTGCTTGCTCTGTTTTTGATGTTCGAATTGCCAACTTTTGAAACAAAGTTTGAAGAGCTTAGAGCTTGAAATTTAAAAGAAAAGGGGCGGGGACTTTTTCTCTCATTGCTTTCTCTTTTACCAAATCTTGAGTTCTCTTTCTTCTGGATCGATGTCTCGTAAGGGCCCGCACACCGCAGCCCTCTCCGGGACGCTCTGGACCTGGAATGCGAGGCCTTGATACCTCAGGGGCTCACAACTTCCGACGGTCGACCCCTGCTCGGGGGCTTCGACCGCAGCGCATCGCCGTTGCATGAGTCTCAGGGGGCCCCGGTGCTTGGGCCTCCTGAGGCAAAAACCAATAGAGCTGGCAGGGGCTGCTCGAGCGTCAAGGGCGGCTCTTGAGAACCGCGGCTCGGAAGCCTTACCGGTCATAAAGCCACTCGGCAGCCTCGATGTCGTCCTTGGTGATTCGGTCGGCATCCGGGGTGTTGGGGCCCCACCTCGTAGTTTCGTCCTTGGTGATTCGGTCATACACCATGGCGGTATGAAAATGTGCGGGACTGGGACCCGTTGACGTAGAGCTGCTTGAGTGTCAAAGGGGGCTCCTGAGAATTGCGCCTCAGGAGTCTTTCCGGTCACTAAGCCACTCGGCAGCCTCTGTGCCATCCTTGGTGATCCGCCTGCAACGAGGGTGTCGAGGCCTCACCTCATGGATGTGACCTTTGCCAGTCGTAAGCTACGACGGTAGGGAAATGCGCGGGACTGGGACCTGTAGACATAGGGCGCAAAAAGGCCCCCAGCGCATCTCGTTTGTAAGCAAGGGAGGAGCACCCCAGGCGGAACAGCAGAATACCTGAACTACCCAACAACGCTATGGGGTCATCCGCGGCTCACAAGATAAGTATATTACCGAATCAAGTGTGAATTTCCTGATCTAACGGCGCCCCAAGGGAAAGGTGAAGTGTCTACGTGCTAACATGAGGACGCAGGTACTATGGGCCAGCCGCGCGTGACCATGGGCACCTCGCGTGATCCGGAGTGGCAGGGAAGGCGACATAAGGACGGAGGCCTGGCGACGACGGGCTGCTAGGCTGTGAGCCCGGGACTGGAGGCCGCATGCTGCCCCTCGGGAGGGGAGGCTTCGCGGAGACCTGACTGGCCAGCATCATCAGACCGCATTGGAGCCGACGCCAAGCTGGCAAGGGAAAACTAAATTGCAAAACTATGAACGGTCTACGGAGAATCAAGAATGATAAACGAGGACACAGATAATGCACAAAAGGTTAATTCTCGCATGGGCCGAGTTTGCATTGAACTATTACATGTACCAGGAGGAAGGAGCAGGAGAATCTAAGCGGAGGAGTCGATGTCGCAATCCGAGCCGACGGGCGCCGCGGCACCGAGGCCGCCTTCTACCCCTAGAAGGCACACACGGATGAACTGCATGACCAGGGCGTCCAAGTGTGTTGGGGATATAACCCCACGGTGAGACCCGCCATGAAGGCTCCAGGTCATACCTGGCGGCTCGTATATCGGCCCAAGAGTGAGTCGTGAAGACTGGAGGGCCCAAGAAGCTTAGCGGCTCGACGAGATGGGCCGGTAGGTGGCCCAGATGAGAAGACCTGGGTGTGTAAGCCGCCCGAGGACAACTTGGTCAGGATAGGCAAGAGAAGATAGAGGTAGACTCGGACATGTAATGAGAGTCAGCCGTAACTTCTATGATCCGTGGTCTTGACCTCTTATATAAAGGCAAGACCCGGGGGGATTTAGAGATCAGGTTATCGAAAGCTAGGTCAAGCAATAGCTCCCTTGTAATCGATACATCAAGCAATACAAGCACAAAGCAGGATGTAGGCTATTACCTCAACTTGAGGGGCTGAACCTGGGTAAACTCGCGTCCCTCATCCCAACCAACCCCTTTGAGTCCATCATGTTAGCAATGGCCTCAAATCCAAGTCCGTTCACCCAGACATCCGCCGTGATAAAACCATGACAGTTGGCGCCCACCATGGGGCACGCGCTCGGTGGTGTTGAGTTCTCAAAGGGCTCTCTCCCAGGGCTCAAGGGATACGTGGTCGGAAGGAT
Organism: Hordeum marinum; assembly: GCA_022496015.1. Taxonomy (NCBI): domain Eukaryota; kingdom Viridiplantae; phylum Streptophyta; class Magnoliopsida; order Poales; family Poaceae; genus Hordeum; species Hordeum marinum. The sequence goes on from CM039674.1 coordinate 91,273,183, forward strand.
GAGCAAGAGTCGCCACGGCCGGCTCTATATCGACGATGCCGGCTGGGGGCTCGATGTCAAATCTATGGAGTATGGATTCCACGTTCCTTTCGGCGGGATTCACGTTTTCATCGGAAGAACCGACGGATCTACACCCGGGCCAGACGTCTGCACCAACGTTGTCGAGCCGGCTCGGCGTGCACAACCCACCCAGGATGTGCAGCCCGCCCGTGTTAATCCGGGCCGGAGGCACATCTTCGTAGGCTTTACTCAAGGCATGGATCTGGAAGCTTCCAGGTCGTAGGAAACTCTTGTCTGTATGGGAGACGAATATTCAAGCAGAGAGATGGAATCAATTTATCAGCTTCACAATGGTAGGCTAGGGGGCTATGATGAGCTTTCCCCTGAGTCAGGCCATTCTGAAGCGAACGCTTTTGGGCCGCTGGCTCACGCAGCTGTATTCATGGCAGGGTCGGCCCCAGGCACAAGCAGTGCAGCCGCCGGAGCAGCAACCTCAGGTGTTGAACCGCCGCTGCCGGCGCAAGTTCTTTTGGATTTGATGAACGAGCTTACGACCCTGATGGACACTGATGTTACACCAGATAATCAGGCTGCTTGGAACTTAGAGATTATGAGGCTCAAGGACCGGATGGCGGGGGAGCAGCAGAGGATAGCTGAGCTAAAAGTCCAGATGGAGGAAGAGGCAGAACGTATTAAAACTGATGCTCTCTGCCTCGGGCTAGAGCAGCAATCGGCGACTGTAGTACATCGGAGGAGGTATCAATCCCGTTTGCCCGAACGATATGAGGCTAGGAACCTCTTCAATACACCCGAAACGGGACGAGCCACGGACGCGCCCGAAAGCCGCCCGGCGGCTCGACCGACGTTTCACCCGGCCCGACGAAACCAAGCCTCACCAGAGGTTTTTCCAACACCGATGGGTCATTATCCTAACCCGACCGAGAACATGGTGGCGGCGGCCATCCAACTTGAGATGATTCCTATTCCGGATGAAGCGCCTTTTGCGGAAGATGTATGGAATGCCATTGGATACCTGCAGACGGTGATGGCTCAGCGGGAGAGGTACACTCACAGCCGGAGCCGCGTTTATTCAACCCCTCTCCCAAACCGGAGCTTTAGCCGGCGCTATGAGTTGCCATCGGTTTCCAGCAGTGACCAGCAGAGAGCACCTCCGGGGGACGATCAGGCAGCTCTGGATGCACAAGCGCTCGTGAACTGGACAAGGAACCAACAGAAGGTAGCTGTTGTAGCCGCGGCGACTCACCAGGAGCCTGCGCCTTCTGTGTCAGTAGGAGCCGGAGTAACTACCAGGGCTGTGGGAGTGCCATGTTTATCGCCGGCTCTACGAACTGAACAGTTGCCGAAAGATTTTAAGGGGCCTCGCAAGGTTCCAAATTACACTGCTAATTTGCCTCCAGAGGCCTGGGTCGAGAGTTACGAGCTGGCTATGAAGATGCTAGATGTCAGTGAGGTGGTGTGCGCTAAATAATTTATCATGATGCTTGAAGGTCCGGCTCACACGTGATTGAAAGGGTTGCCTCCGAACACCATAAGTTCGTGGGCTGAGTTAAGGGCAAGGTTCATCAAAAATTTCCAAGGAACTTGCAAACAGCCTATGACCATCGTGGATCTTGATCACTGTGTCCAACAGGAGGGTGAGTCAGCTCATCATTGGGTCCGGCGGGTGTTAGCCATCATCCATTCATCTGAGCAGATCACGGCATCCCAAGCCGGTTCAAAATCTTTGGTAGCCAAGGCATTCCGGCACGGTTTCTTCTGGTCCGTAGGTGTGACGGATGTCAAAAGTTTGGCAGGCGTGCTCACATTCCGTCTCAAGAGTTGCGCATGATACTAATTACTTGGCCGTTTGCAGTCTGGGGGCTTGATATGGTAGGAACTTTCAAGAGATCCAAGGATAAGAAAACACACCTCTTGGTGGCGGTTGATAAGTTTACCAAATGGGTAGAGGCTGAGCCGATCAGCAAGTGTGATGCAGCAACGGCGGTTTAGTTTGTTAAAAAACTGATCTACCGTTTTGGTTACCCCTAGAGCATCATCACTGACAATGGCACAAATTTGTCCAAGGGGGGTATGAAAAAATTCTGCGATGAAGAGCACATCCGGCTTGATGTTTCAGCAGTTGCTCATCCGCGGTCCAATGGTCAGGCGGAGCATGCCAATCAAGAAATCTTGAGAGGTATCAAGCCACGGCTCATGGTTCCTTTACAACGAACGCCCTGTTGTTCGGTAGAAGAGCTTCCCTCCGTCTTATGGAGTATCAGAACTGCCCCCAACAGATCCACAGGGTATACACCTTTCTTCATGGTTTATGGTGCCGAGGTTGTATTGCCAAGCGACATCCGGCATGACTCGCCACGAGTGGCGGCTTACGTTGAGACGGATAATGAGACGGCACATCAGGATGTGTTGGATGCTTTGGAAGAGGAACGAGAGCTGGCGGCTGCTCGTTCGGCGATTTATAAACAAGACCTGCGCCGCTATCATAGCCGCAGGTTTAAGACCCGAACGTTTCAAGAGGGCAACTTAGTTCTATGGCTGATTCAAGACTAAACAGATATGCATAAATTATCTCCTCCATGGGAAGGGCCTTTTTTGGTCAGCCGAAATCTCAACAACGGGTCGTATTACCTCATTAACATTCGGGATGACTCAGATACTTCGGGTCAAGAGACCCGCCGGTCGTGGAACATAGCGCATCTGCGGCCTTACTACACTTAAGGTTGTTGAGAGTCATCACTGTACATTATCATTGTATATATCATATTTATAAATCGAATAGCATCCTTGCAATCCGGGGCCTCTGCCACGTTGCACATCCTCATTGATGCGAAAACATTGGTTGTCAAAGGGGGCTTCTTACCTTCGGGTATCGCTTATCTCACCCTAACAGCCGGATTTATGCCATTTCCGGTTAACATGATTAACCGCGATTGTCGAAGGGGGCTTCTTACCTTCGGGTATCGCTTATCTCACCCTAACAGCCGGCTTTATGCCATTTCCAGTTTACATGATTAACCGCGGTTGTCGAAGGCGGCTTCTTACCTTCGGGTATCGCTTATCTCACCCTAACAACCGGCTTTATGCCATTTCCGGTTAACATGATTACCCGCGGTTGTCGAAGGGGGCTTCTTACCTTCGGGTATCGCTTATCTCACCCTAATAGCCGGCTTTATGCCATTTCCGGTTAACATGATTAACCGCGGTTGTCGAAGGGGGCTTCTTACCGACGGGTGTAGCTTATCTATCCCTAACAACCGGCGTTCGCGCTAGAAATGTTGACAAGTCAACATAACCATACAGGGGGCTTCCTGCCCTATGGGTGAAGCTTCTCAAACCTTCTCGACCGGCTCTGAAGCCCAGCGAAGAATTCTATCAAACACGTTGGGAAGACACAACATCTTCGGGTTACGCTTTTAAGCCGCCCTCCTAACGGTGTGAAGGTACATTTATACAAGTAGAAAGCTAAGCTATGAAGAGCCGGTAGGGTGTACAATAAGAAGGACAAGGAAAATGGAACGTATCTATTTTTCAAGCAGGTCTTTTATAGGTGTACAAAAGCACTAATTCAAGAACGACAAAAGTTGTTATTACAGATGCTCTCTGTGGAGCCCAAAAATATCATCAGGTTTTTTACGTCACCCACGGCGGGTCTTGGAAAGCCGGCTATTTCGAATTTCTACAAAGCAATCAACTGGCTGGCGGATCATCCGGCTCCGGCTCTTCCGCTGTCTTGATCTGGAGATTATCCAAGTCCCAATTGCAGTTGGTTAAAGCTGAAAAAGATCCTTCTTCAAAGAAGTGGGACGGGTCAAGGTCAGAAGCAAAGAGAGTCTTACTATGGGCGGGTGTTAGATCCCGGGATTCAAAGAGCGGACCATGGATTCTCTTTTGGTCAGCGATGTAAGCCGCCTGGTAAGTCGCCAAGTTAACCACTTTTGCTAAAATGGAGGCTAAGACTTTGGACTCTTTATGCACCGTGCATAGTCAGCATCAGTGAACTCAGAGCCGTCGTCCTTCTTGGAGGGAAACCCATCCATCATTTCAGCCGGCGTAAGCTCTGGAGCAAACACCAATGCTCGGCTTATGGCCTTAATTGCCCCCTGGCGGGCGGCTGACTTCTTCGGTTCCATGATCTGCTTGGGCATCATGGACAAGAGCTCCAAGACGCCTTTGAGAGCTAAGGGAATCTTTTCTTTATATTGCACGGCTTTGATGGTGAATACTATGCCATAGTGGAGTTGCTCGGTCAAGGTGTATATAGCCTTCAGAGGCAGCAGGCTGTCGAAGGCAAGTTGGCGGCTCCTAGGGCCTACATAAGACGGAGGCCTCGTTATGAATCGCTAGCACAAGTTTAAAAATCGGATCAAGCCAAGCTGTTAGAAAATTATCAAAGAGGGCAGCCGCCATTTTCGTGATGTGGCGCTTCAAAGATTGCAGCTCGTCGGATACGATCATGAGCCGTAGATCAGCATCATCCACCCGTTTAGTCAATATTGTTTTTTCCGCTTCAGCAGATTCCTTGAAGGCGGTGAAGTCAGCTATGGTCTTCTCTAGCTCTTCGGCAAGGCACCGGCATGTTTCATCAACTGCGCTCCAGGCGGCTTGCTGAGTAGCTAAGTTTGCTTTTAAGCCGGCCAATTCTGACCCGGCTTTGGTTAAGGCTTCCTGCGACATATTAAAAATATGAAACGTATCAGCAAGTCTCAAACAGATTGCAGGAAATATGCATGACACTTGGGGGCTAATGTTTATTTTCAAGATAGTTTCCGACTCAAACTTGGAAAAGATTGAGCCGGCCCTTGGGGGCTAACATTGGCTCTATTAAGCTATCTTCTATGAAGTCCCGACTCAACCTGGAAAAGATTGAGCCGGCCCTTGGGGGCTAACATTGACTCTATTAAGCTATCTTCTATGAAGTCCTGACTCAACCTTGCAAAAGATTGAGCTGGCCCTTGGGGGCTAACATTGGCTCTATTGTTCCCTTTCAGGAAGTTTCCGGCTAATTTTTTTTAGTTATTGAGCCGGCCCTTGGGGGCTAGGGCAACGATTTGAGATCAATTAAGTAAATTGAGGCTTACATATTACATATGTCTAGTCTTGCTAAGATGGAAGAGCCGGATTATTATCAGTCAATATTAACCCGGCCCTTGGGGGCTAGGTAAGGATATAAGGAGGAAAAGGGAATACCTCATGTTTTTTCTTCATTAAGGTAACTAGCTTCAGCTGCAGATCCCAGCTTGTCGACAGCCGGTTCATGTAGCTAGCATGAAGTTCGTCAGCCGTCATCTTCTCCAAAGCAGGGAGTTCAAACTCAAGCTTCCTGGAAGCTTCAACCATCTCACTATGCTTGGTTAGGACGTGAGGTGAAGGAGAATGCAAGTCGGCGCCACTAATCTTGACGTTCGGAGCGGCGGTATCATCAGCAGCCTTGGCAGGGCTCGGCAGCTTGGAAAGGTCCCTTTGCAGGCTTTCAGGAATAATGTCATCAGCTGCCGGCTCTGCAGAAGTCGTTGGGTGGTCCGGTTTAGCAAGCTTCAGTTCTTGAGCAGCAGGGCCGAGGGCATACTTGTTGGTTTTCCTCCGCTTAGCTTGAGTCCTAGAAAAGACATGAAGGCCAAAATTTAAGGGTTACAGCCGCCGAAGAGCCGGGTGTAAAGGATACAAGATACTTACAGCGGATTAATTTTCGGAGGTGGTAGAGCGGCAGCCGTAGAGTTGCCGGAGGAAGGTGATCTCTGTGAGATAGTTCAGATCATATAAAGAAAATGTTGAGACTATAAAGGAAAGCTAATAAAATCAAACAGAGATATATACCTCTACGGGGCGTTTCTTTTGAGTCGGGGAGTTAGGCAACCCGGACATAAGATCAGTAGAGCCGGTGCTTCGGGTCTGACGACGATCGACTTGCTGTTGCTTTTTCAAAAGAAATTGAGGGTCCAAATAAGCAAGAGGATGAGAAAGGGGAACTTTCCGAACAACCCGCCATATCTTCTAGGGTACAAAACATTTTGGGTCGGATGAAATATAAGTTACCTCCGGAGCATTGGCGTGGCTCGTCTCTACCTCGTCCTGTGAATAAATTGTTATCAGTAAGGTGAATGATAAGGTTACAGAAAATAGTCAAAACTATACCTCTGAGTCCGATGATTCCGATAGGTCAAACCATTCCTCCTGAGGGGTGGTCTTCTTCATCCTCTTGACCGGGGCCTTCTTCTTGCTTTTCCTCAGAGGAGGAATATACTTCTTCTTCCAGAAGTCGGAGTCAGCCTGAAAAGGGAGGTCAGATAATAGCAATGAATTGACAAGTCACCTTACATAGAAAGAAGAGACAATGAAGAATCGCCTTACGTCTGGGGCCGGATTAACGATGCTGAAAGGTGCCAGTCCAATATCGCTACAAGCTCCTGACGTTTCATGAACAAGACTGTGGATGACGGTGATAATTTCATCTTCGGTTAAAGTTGTCCAGCTGAAGCATAGGGAACCATCATTCTTGCCAGGGTATTCGCACATGAGACGGCTTCTCAAGCTCAAAGGCATAATTCTCTAGGAGATCCAGCAGCGGATCAAGTCCAAACCCGTCAATCCATTGGCCATGAGGGCTCTAATCTTAGCGTGAGCCGGCTCGTGCCTTGCACGTTCAGAAGTTGATAGCCGGCCAGGAAGCTCAGAAGTTGTCTTGAGCCGGGAGGGGCGATAACCCGGCAGCGGATGCTCACCCTCTGGGGAAATATCCTTGCAGTAGAACCAAGTCTTATTCCAATCCTTTGGATGAATTGGCATTGGTACGGCCGGAAAGGTAATGTCCCAGCGCCACTGAATGGAAATTCCACCAAGTTCTAAGCTCATCCCGGCTTTTACTTCAGGTTGCCGGTTCGCATAAAAGAATTCTCGGAACAGACCTACAGACGGCTGAGTCTGTAGATAGGCCTCGCTGAGCACTTGGAAGTTGCAGATGTTTGAGACGGAGTTAGGGGCAAGGTCTTGACGATGCAGCTTATAGAAATGAAGGATGTCCCGGAAGAATTTTGAGCCGGGGGCCACGAATCCATGTTCAATATGATCTGAAAAAACAACAACTTCACCCTCCTGAGGAATGGGCCTCAGTTCGTTACCAGGAAACCACCAGTGGATGACCTCTTTGGCAGGAAGGGTGCCCGCGAGTACAAAGTCTGTCAAAAACTCTTCGGTAATGCATGAACCGACCCAGTTGCAGGAGTTAGATGCGCGAGACATGGCGGCAGTTTTTAACTGTACAAGGTACCATATACGACACGTCAAGAAAAAGACAAATAAAAGTGGGCGTCTTAAAAACTTAAGACCTTAAGGATGAGACGTCAAGATCCGGCTGATGAGATCTGGCACGGCATGACGGGTCAACGTCATGAGAGGACAGGGTGAAATTTGGCTAAGTACTGAAAACAGATTCCACAAAATATTGTTAAGATTGCGGATCTACAAAAGCAAAAGAAATATCTATATTTCCAGACCTAAAGATGAACTGGTGAAAGACTGAAACGACGGGTGGAGACGTGGCGAATCCAAAAAACATCAGTATCGATATCCTACCTAGCGGCGCCATGGGGACAAGATATTGTCAAGGGCTCATGGACTGAAACATAGCTAGCATTGGCGAAACTTGAGTTCTAAAATAGCGGGAGCATAGCTCCATGAAAACCCTACCGAAACGGTTGCGGATCTAAGGAGAGAAGGACTCACCGGCGATGGCGCGATGAATGCAGAAGATACTCTGGTCACGTCAGGTTGATGTAGCGGCCCTGTCGACGGCAAGGAAGAGACGGCGCCGGAGCGGGAGGTGTTGGAAATGGCAGCATTGGGAGGAAGAAGATGACGGAGCAAGCGAGAGAAGGCAAATGCCGCCGGTCCTATTTAACTGCGAAAAGGTGGAACGGGCGTGAAAATCCAGGCGTCAGATATCATTTGACCGAAATGGATGCCTCGATCTTCGGGCTGTTATTTAATAAGAAGATTCATTGTGTGTGTCAGAGGATATTTTTTACAGATTTGACATGATGTCATGGCGGGTGATTTCCGGGCGACTCGCCGTAGAGTAAGGAGAAAGGCTGAAGTGAGCAAGCTCAAATCAATCTGGCGTTGTTGCGGGCGTCGCGTCCGTGTTACTTGAGCGGTTCCTAGCGCCTTCGGGGAGCGGAGGCACCCTCGCTCAAGTAGCCGACGTGTGTAGCACCTGGCCCGTACGTGTTTGGGGGCCATGGCACTTTGGGTCGTCCACAAAGCTTCGCTCCAAAGCCATCTCAAGCGCGCCTTGGGCCCGGGGGCTACTATCGGCGTTCTGGGAATGGGGGTACCCAGCCCTGCCTGCCTGCGGACCAGGGCATGGCCCACTTCGTCAGCCAGCCGTTGCTTGGCATGGCTCTACGCTAGACAAGGCCCTCGCGAGGACCCCGGGCTCACGAGGAAGAGCGGCATCAAGATGGCAAAACGGGGCTCCTCAGGCCCCCTCTTGAGCGGCAAAGTTCTCTATGCAAGGCCCAGCATCAGGAGTCTGATACGTCTCCAATGTATCTATAATTTTTGATTGTTCCATGCTATTATAGTATCTGTTTTGGATGTTTTATATGCATTAATATGCTATTTTATATTATTTTTGGGACTAACCTATTAATCTATAGCCTAGTGCCAGTTTTTGTTTTTTCCTTGTTTTTGAGTATTGCAGATAAGGAATATTAAACGGAGTCCAAATGGAATAAAATCTTTGGAATATTTTTTCTTGTACCAGAAGCATCCCAAAAGACTTGGAGATGAAGTCATGAGAGTAGCATTGTGGCCACAAGCCACAGGGGCGCGCCCTAGGGTGGGGGGACGCCCTCCTGGCTTTTGGGCCCACGACAGCTCCCTTAAACCTATTTCTTGTCTTATAAATTGAGAAATATTCCCTGTATACCAAATAGATCCACGAAAACACTTTTCCGCCACCAGGAGCCTCGGTTCCCGTGAGATCCAATCTTGGAGCCTTTTCCAGTAATCTGCCGGAGGGGGATTCGATCACAGAGGGCATCTACATCAATTTCATTTCCCCTCCGATGATGCCTTTGCAGTTCACCATAGATCTTTGGGTCCATAGCTAGTAGCTAGATGGTTTCTTCTCTCTCTTTGCTCTTCAATACCATGTTCTTCATGATCTTCATGGAGATCTATCCGATGTAATACTCTTTTGCGGTGTGTTTGTCGAGATCCGATGAATTCTGGGTTTATGTTCAGAGTATCTATGAATATTATTTGAGTCTTTTCTGAATTCTTATGTGCATGATTTCATATCTTTGCAAGTCTCTTAGAGATACTGGTTTGGTTTGGCCAACTAGATTGGTAATTCTTGCAATAGGAGAAGTGCTTAGTTTTGGGTTCAATCTTGCGGTGTCCTCATCTAGTGACAAAGTAGGGGTAGCGAGGCACGTCTGGTATTGTTGCCATCAAGGATAAAAAGATGGGGTTTTCATCATATTGCTTGAGTTTATCCCTCTACAACATATCATCTTACCTAATGCGTTACTCTGTTCTTCATGAACTTAATACTCTAGATGCAGGAAGGAGTCGTTCGATGTGTGGAGTAATAGTAGTAGATGCAGAATCGTTTCGGTCTACTTGACACGGACATGATGCCTATATTCATAATCATTGCCTTGGATATCTTCATAATTATTCGCTTTTCAATCAATTGCTCGACAGTAATTTGTCCACCCACCGTAATACTTCCCATCATGAGAGAAGCCTCTAGTGAAACCTATGACCCCCGGGTCTATTTTCCATCTTATACTTTCAGATATAAAAGCAAAAATACCTTTCTACATTATTTTTACCTTTTGTTTTACTTTCAGTTCAAGCAATATATTCTATCTATCTCTATCAGATCTCATCCTTGCAAGTAACCGTGAAGGGATTGACAACCCCTTTATACCATTGGGTGCAAGTGTCTGATTCTTTTTGTAGGTACATCTACTGGGGACTTGCTTGTATCTCCTACTAGATTGATACCTTGGTTCGCAACAACTGAGCGAAATACTTATCTACTTTGCTGCATCACCCGTTCCTCTTCACGGAAACCAACGCATGCTCGAGAGGTAGCAGAGTCAAGGGTGATGCAAGCAAGGATAGGCAGGCGCTAGTGCACCAGTCGGCATAGTTTCCCCTTTGGTGTAAAGGGAGCAAGGATGTACGTGAGTTCCCAAAGCACCGCCCAAAGGTTTCCCTTCTAGTGCAACAAGACCACAACCACGAGCCCCGCAGGGCGGATGTCATCGCCGAGCCCACCGCTGCATTACCTATGGCTACTTTGCAGGAAAAGACCACCTTTGGACTGGGCGCGGTTGTACTCCTGCCCCCCTTTGAATTTGTCCATTGTGGGATCCCTTCCTTCCATTGTGATAAGGGAGGAGGACCCGGACCGCCGCTATATATAGAAGCTAGGTCACATCATAGAATAGGGATCGAACACTTAGCCACCCAACACACCACCGCAAAGCAGAGAGCCACAAACACATCTTGAGCCACCCTCATGAGGCTCAAGAACACTGTACCAGTCCATCCACCACAACCTCCGTGAGAGGCAATCCACCAAAGCAGGAGTAGGGTATTACGCTTCGCAGCGGCCCGAACCTGGGTAAACTATCGTGTTCATCTTCTTCCTCGTCATCATGCGAGTTCGCTGAAGTGCCCATTGAGTAGCGAGCTAGGTTGAGTGAGGCCATGTAAATCCTTTGCTCACACCCCTGTGTTTGAACCTTAAGGGTTTTGCGGAGCCCAAAACCTGTCAGCATTGAATAATATTAGTTTCAATATTAATGGGCATACCTGAGATGTAATGTTTAATTCTTTGCCCATTAACCACTCTCGGGTGTGTGCCTTCAGCATTATGGATCTTGGTAGCCCCGGACCGATAAACCTCTTCGACAATATAAGGTCCTTCCCATTTGGAGAGAACCTTACCTCCAAAGAATCTCAAATGAGAATTGTACAAAAGAACTAGATCTACTACATTGAATTCCCATTTTTGAATTCTCTTATCATGCCATCTTTTAACTTTTTTCTTTAAATAACTTAGAATTTTCATAGGCTTGTCTCCTCCATTTATCTAATGAGCTAATATCAAATAACCTCTTTTCCTCGGTAAGCTTAAAATCATAGTTAAGTTCTTTAATTGCCCAATAAACTTTATGTTCTAACTCAAGAGGTAAATGACAAGATTTTCCATAAACCATTTTATATGAGGACATTGCCATTGGATTTTTATAAGTAGTTCTATAAGCCCACAAAGCATCATCAAGTTTCTTAGACCAATTCTTTCTACATCTATTAACGGTCTTTTGCATGATTAATTTGATTTCTCGGTTACTCAATTCTACTTGACCACTAGACTAAGGATGATCAAGTGATGTGATTTTGTGGTTACCATCATATTTAGCTAGGAGTTTACGGAAAGCACCATGAATAAAATGTGAACAACCATCTATCATTAGGTATCTAGGGACTCCAAACCTCGGGAAGATAATATCTTTAAGCATTTTAATAGAAGTGTTATGATCAGCACTACTAGCTGAATGACTTCTACCCACTTATTAATGTAATCAACACCAACTAAAATATGAGTGTACACATTAGAGGAACGAAAAGGTCACATATAATCAAATCCTCAAACATCAAATGATTCAATAGCAAATGAATAATTCATAGGCATTTCCTGACGTCTACCAATGTTACCAATTCTTTGACATTCATCAGAAGAGAGGACATACTTACGGCCATCTTTAGAAAGAGTAGCCCAATAAAAATCGGATTGTAATACCTTGTGTGTAGTTCTATCATCATGGTGGTGCCCTCCGTAGGCCGTAGAGTGACACTTCCATAGGATCCGTTCATGTTCATGCTCAGGTACACAACGTCTAATAACACCATCTACTCATTATTTGTAAAGATGTGGGTGATCCCAAAAGTAATGTCCTAAATCATAAAGGAACTTTTTCTTTTGTTGGTAGGTGAAACTAGTTGGTATATATTTAGCAAGAATGCAATGAGCATAATTTGCATACCAAGTAGTACTACGGGAAGCGTTTAGAACAACTAATTTCTCATCAGGAAAATTATCATCAAAGCATCAAAGGCAGTGGCTCATCAGGAACATTTTTCATTCTCGACAAATTATTTGCTATGAGGTTTTGAGCTCCGTTTCTATAAACAATATGCAAATCAAACTCTTTAAGTAAAAGCACCCACCTAATCAGTCTAGGATTACAGTGTTTCTTTTCCAGAAGGTATTTAATAGAAGCATGATCAGTGTAAAGAGTAACATTGGTATCAAAAATATAAGGTCTAAACTTATCACGTGCAAACACAGTTGCAAAACATTCCTTCTCAGTAGTAGCATAATTTCTTTGAACATTGTATAGAGTCTTACTAGCATAATGACTCACATTCAATTTCGTGTCTACTCTTTGCCTTAGAACAACACCAACAACATAATCACTAGCATCACACATAATTTGAAATGGTAAGTTCCAATTGGGTGGTTGAACAATTGGTGCAGAGAATAAAGATTTCTTAGGTATTTCAAAGGCTTCTACACAATTATCATCAAAAGCAAATGGAGTATATTTTTGAAGAAGATTACTTAATGGCATAGAGATCTTCGAGAAATATTTAATAAAATGCCTATAGAAACCATCATGACCAAGGAAACTTCTTGTACCTTTAAAATATTTAGGACATGACATTTTCTCTATTGCATCAACTTCATCTTTGTCTACCTCAATACCTTGTTCAAACATTTTATGTCCATGTATTATACCTTCATTCACGATAAAGTGGCACTTCTCCCAATTCAAGAAAAAATTAGTTTCTTCACATCTCTGCAAAACTCGATCAAGGTTGCTTAGGCAATTATCGAAAGAAGTCCCATAAACGAAAAAAATGAACCATGAAAACCTCAACAAACTTTTCACAAAGTCAGAGAATATAGCAGTCATACATGTTTAAAGGGTAGCACGTGCATTTTATAAACCAAAAGTCATATATCTATAAGCATAAGTTCCAAACGGGCAAGTAAAAATAGTTTTCTCACGTTCTTCCTTTGACACGAGTATTTGAGAGAAGCCAGAATATCCATCAGGAAAGCAAAAATGTGTGTGTTTATATAATATTCTAACACTTGATGAATAAAAGGTAGGGGTAATGATCTTTTCTAGTAGCCTTGTGTAATTTCCTTAAATCAATTACCATCCTATAAGCAGTTACTATCCTTTACGGTATAAGTTCATTTTTATCATTGGGGACAACCGTTCTACCTCGTTTCTTAGCAATGCAATGAACAAGACTTACCCATCTACTATCAGCAATAGGATAAATTATACCTCCCTCTAGAAGCTTTAGTATTTCAGTTCTTACCACTTCCTTCATTTTAGGATTCAAACGACGTTGATGATCAATGACAGGTTTAGCATCCGGTTCCATATTAATTTTATGATGACATAGAGTGGGACTAATGCCCTTAAGATCATCCAAAGTATATCCAATAGCATCCATTTGCTTCTTCGGAGTTTTAAGTAACCTCTTCTCTTCATGCTCTAAAAGGGTAGCACTAATAATAACATGATATATCTCCTTTTCGTCAAGATACACATATTTCAAAATATCAGGTAGTTTATTTAGCTCAAACACGAGATCTCCCTTGGGTGGAGGAGCATCCCCTAAGATCTCAATAGGGAAGTTGTGTTTAAGTATAGGTATATGTCGGAAGAATATACTATCTATTTCATTTCTTTCATTCATATGAATGTCATTTTCATGGTCTAGCAAGTATTGTTCTAAAGGATCAGTAGGAGGCCCAACTATAGAAGCAAGACCAATAATTTCATATTCATTAGACAATTATTTCTCATGTGGTTGTCTACCAAACTTAGAGAAATTAAATTCATGAGACACATCACCAAAGCTTACTTTAACCTTCTCAATAACGCAATTAATTTCAGCATTAATAATATTCAAGAAAGGTCTACCAAATATGATGGTACAAAAACTATCTTGTTGTGAACCAAGTACTAAGAAATCAGTATGGTACTTTATTTTTCCACACAAGACCTCAACATCTCTAACAATCCCAAGTGGTGAAATAGTGTCTCTGTTTGCGAGTTTAATAGTGACATCTATATCTTTAATCTCAGCGCGTGCTACGTCATTCATAATTTCTTGATATAAGGTGAAAGGTATAGCACTAACACTAGTACCAATGTCACATAAGCCATGATAAAAGTGATCTCCAAGGTTAACAAAAACAATGGGCATGCCAGCTATAGGTTTATTTTTGTCTAACTCATCCCACTTGTTTCTAATAGGTTTCGCAATTCTAGTAGCTTCATCACATAAATAAATAATCCTTCCATCAATATTATCAACTAGGATATATATAACCATAGCAATATTAGATTCTACTTTAATTTGTTTACAAGGTTTAGGTGTTCTAATATTTATTTTATTAAGCATAGTTACATCCTTAGGAAGTTCCTTAATCCTAATAGAAAAAGGTGATTTCTCAATACAAGCAGTAGGAACAACAGGATCAAAATGGCTAACAATTATTTCTTCCTTAACCTTAATGGGTTCCTCTAATAAATCTTCAATAGGTGGATCAAATTTAAACCACTTCTCCATCGAAGATCAACATGAGTAGCAAATGATTCACATAAAGAAGCTACTATCTCACAGTCAAGCCCATATTTATTCCTAAACTTATGAAAAGTATCAGTTTCCATAAAAGATTTAACACAATCCAACTCAAGATTTATACCTGACTCTTTACCTTTGTCGAGTTCCCAATCTTCTAGAGTTGTGTTTAATTCTTTCTAGAAGAACCCATTTGAATTCAATAGTTCTCTTCATGTAGGAACCGGTGGAAGAAGAATCAAGCATTGATTGATCATCACAAGAAAGTCAAGCATAAAAGTTTTGTGTAATCATTTGTCTTGAGAGATCATGGTTGGAGCAAGTGTGCATCATATATTTAAGCCTACCCCGAGCTTGAGAGATCATTTATCCTCCATGAGGCCAAACTTTATATATGTAATTCCGATCTCTCTGAACTAGATGCATAGGGTAAAACTTCTAATGAAATTCCAGCTTCAAGTGATGAGAGTCCCATGATCCAATATCATCCAATAGCCTATTCAAAATAAATGAATTTCCCTCCAAAGATAAAGGGAAAACCTTCTTATTAACTTTGTCTTCGAATAAACCTGCAAGCTTTAATAATCCACAAATCTCATCCACATATATTAAGTGTAAATCAGGATGAGTTGTACTGTCTCTTGCATAAGGATTAGCTAGCAGTTTCTCTAACATACCCGAAGGAATCTCATAATACGTATTTTCATAAAGTTCACTAGGTTGGGGAGCGGCTTTTTTCACTTTCGTTTGAGGATAAGATGTCCCGAACAAACCACTCAAAGGATGAATGTCCATAGTGACAAGCAACAGTAAATTTCAACATGTACCGAAAATGTTTCATTTTCAAGGGTGCTCCACTCCTCGACAACGGCGCTAGACAAGATTCTTGATGACCCACAAGTATAGGGGATCAATTGTAGTCCCTTCACTAAGTAAGAGTGTTGAACCCTACGAGGAGCAAAAGGAAATGATAAGCAGTTTTCAACAAGGTATTCTCTGCAAGTGCTGTAAATAACAATGATATATAATATTGCAGCAAGATAATTCATAACAAGTGACAAGTAACAATAGTAACAAATGTGCAGCAAGGTATCCCAATCGTTTTTGTAGCAAAGGACAGGCTTGAAAGTACTCTTATATAAAATAAGAGCTCCTGGGGACACATGGGAATTTCTGTCTAGTCATGTTCATCATGTTTAGTTGATTTGCTTTGTGTTGTAAATATGCCCTAGAGGCAATAATAAAATGGTTATTATTATAATTCCTTGTTCATGATAATCGTTTATTGCCCATGTATAATTGTATTGATTGGAAACTCAAATACACGTGTGGGTACATAGACAACACCGTGTCCCTAGTATGCCTCTAATAGACTAGTTCGTTGATCAAACATGGTCAAGGTTTCCTAGCCATAGACATGATATGTCATTTGATAATAGGATCACATCATTAGGAGAATGATGTGTTGGAAAAGACCCAAACTATGAACGTAGCATATGATTGTGTCAGTTTATTGCTTTGTTTTCTGCATGTCAACTATTTGTTCTTATGACCATGAGATCATGCAACTCACTGGCACCGGAGGAGTACCTTTGTGTATCAAACATTTCAACATAACTGGGTGACTATAAAGGTGCTCTACAAGTATCTCTGAGGGTGTCTGTTGAGTTGTCATGGATCAAGACTGGGATTTGTTACCTCGTGTGATGCAGAGGTATCTCTGGATCCACTCGGTAATACAACAAAGCTTGCAAGCAAAGTGACTAAAGAGTTAGCCACGAAATATTGTATTACGGAACGAGTAAAGAGACTTGTCGGTAACGAGATTGAACTAGGTATAGAGATACCAACGATCGAATCTCGGGCAAGTAACATACAGAAGAACAAAGGGAACTACATACGAGATTAACTAAATCCAGGTCCCGCTATTGGTTATTGACCGTAGAGGCGTCTCGGTCATGTCTGTATAGTTCTCGAACCTGCAAGGTTTGCACACTTAATGTTTGGTGAAAATATAAGCATAGTCAAGTTGTTATGTTGGTGACCGAAGGTTGTTCGGAGCCCCAGATGAGATCCCAGACGTGACGAGGAACTCTGGAACGGTCTGGAGGTGAAGAATGATATACTGGATGGAGGGAATCGGAGTCCGAAAAGGTTCCGGGACTTGCCAGCTTTGTGACAGAAATGCCGAAAAGGTTTTGGGAGTCCAGCGGGGGGGTCCACCTACCCCGGAGGGCCCCATGGGCTGTGAGAGGGGCTGCACCAGACCCTGGTGGGCTGGCCGCCCCTCCCACCCAAGGCCCATGCAGTTGGGCTAGGGTTAGCGCAAGGGAGGGGGCCGCACCATCTGCCTTGGGGGCCAAGGCACCCCCCTCGGCAAGTGCACCCATCGTGGGCGCTGCCCCTAGGAATTGGAAGCATAGGGTGTCGAGCCCCTCCTCCTCTCTCCCTATATATATGTAAGGGGGGAGGGCTGCCGCACTCAAGATACGGTGCAGCCTCTCCCTCCCTCACACCTCGTTCTTCTCCTCTAGATTAATTCGGCAGCGCACGGCGAAGCCATGCAGGATCAGTCCCTCCATCGCCTCCGCCACGTCGTCATGCTGCCGGAACTACTCGAGCTACTAGTCCACCATCTCCTGCTAGATCGAGGAGGTGAAGGCATCATCAAGTTTCACGTGTGTTGAACGTGGAGGTGTCTTCCGTTCGGCACTTGATAGGGAGTTCGCAAGACGGCTTGTGATTAGGATCACGAAGACGTTCGACTACATCAGTCACATTTCTCAACGCTTCCACTTAGCAATCTACCAGGGTATGCGGATCTGATCTCTCCTCTCGTACATGTTCATCTCCTAGATTGATCTTGGTGAAGCGTAGGAAATTTTTTATTTCCCATGCAACGTTCCCCAACACTTTGTTACTTTGATAATTGATATGCGGGTTGACTGGTGCTAAGGTGTTTTTCTTACTTGAAAAAGCAACCCACTTATGATTACACCCTCTCTCAAGCAACCGCAACTACGAAAGAAGAATTAAGACAAATCTAACGATAGCATGAAACATATGGATCCAAATCATCCCCTTATGAAATAACACATAAACTACGGTTTAAGCTTCTTTCACTCTAGCAACCAGTCATCTACTTATTACTCCACAATGCCTTCCCTTAGGCCCATTAGATGGTGAAGTGTCATATAGTCGACATTCACATGACACCACTAAAGGAAGTAACAACATACATATCATCAAAATATCGAACGAATACCAACTTCACCTGATTACTTATGACAAGACTTGTCCGATGTCCTCAGGAACAAAACTAACTACTCACTCATCATCAACATGTTCAAGATCAAGGATCTGAACGTAATATCTTCCACAAGGTAAACCAACAAGCATCAGCTACAACATGTAATCAACACTACTAGCAAGCCACAGGTACCAATGTGAGATTTTGAGACAAAGATTGAATCCAAGAGATGAAAAAGGGTTCGAGATGAGATGGTGTTCGTGAACATGTTGATGAAGATTGATCCTCCTATGAAGGAGGCAACGTTGGGGATGACGATGGTTCGATTTCCCCCTCCCGGGGGAAGTTTCCCGATAGAAACTCTCTTTCGGAGTGCTAAAGGGCCTCTGCCCAGGTTTCTGCCTCAAGACGGTGGCGCTTCATCCCGAAAGTTCCTTCTTGTTATTTTTCTAGGTCAAAACCCAATATATAGTAGAATAGGGGGGTCGGGGGACCTGCTAGGGCCCCATAAGCTAACAGGGCGCCCCCTATTGGCTTGTTGCTAGGAGGTGGTCCCCCTCTGGTATGTTTTTGGCCCAGAAATTCTTAAATATTCCACAAAAATTCTCTTTGAAGTATCAAGTCATTTGGAGTCCAGTGAATTTTCACCCCTTTTCTTGGTTTTCAGATCCAAAATTCCAGTTCTCGATAATTTCCCTCTTTGTTACGTACCTTGTAAATTCAGAGAGAAGGGACATAAGAATTGTATCATAAAGTGGAATAATGAACAAGATAACATAAATATCAATAGGAAATCATGATGCAAATTGGACATATCAGGGAGCAGAGCACCATCTCCATTGGGATCCCATGCTTCACCACTACCTAGGCAACCACACATCCCGACGCAAGCAGAAGAGCGCCTCTAAATATAAAGACCATTAAACAAGTCGACACCACACTACCCTCGGCAAGAAGAAAAGCACCATCCACACCTCCACAAACCCAGATGATGCCTCTAGGTAGGGAACGACGTCGACATATCACCACCGCCCACAAGGGTAACTGGGACTTCTGCCCCACGCAGGAGCATGGGAGAAGGAGGCAGACGGGGATCTCGATGGTTCCTCCAATAAGGGGATCGACTCCATGAAAATGGAGATGGCATCGTTGTGGCCGCCAAAGGCCAAGGGTTTCCCCCGTTTCCACACTCCACTCCCAACCACCCGAATCCGAGAGCACGAGCCGTCACGACGAAGCCGTCATGGTCGGATCAGACTGGTGGATGCATCCATGAGTGTAGGGCATCAATCTTCACCAGAAACAAAGGACGCCCACCACAACCTCGTCGCTTGGATGCCCAAAGTTGTGGACCAGCACTCGCGATTGTCGCTCACAACAGAGCCCGTGCCACCGCCTCGGCATCCACCCACCACGAGCATCTCCACTAGCAGAGCGAGAGGCCCATGCACCACACCAAAACATGTTGGAAATATGCCCTAGAGGCAATAATAAAATGGTTATTATTATATTTCCTTGTTCATGATAATGGTTAATTATCCATGCTATAATTGTATTGACTGGAAACACATTGCATGTGTGAATACATAGATAACACTTTGTCCCTAGTATGCCTCTAGTAGACTAGCTAGTTGATGAAAGATGGTTAAGGTTTCCTAGCCATTTACATGAGATGTCATTTGATAACGGGACCACATAATTGGGAGAATGATGTGATGGACAAGACCCAAACTATAATCATGGCATATGATCATGTCAGTTTATTGCTATAGTTTTCTGATGTCAAGTATCTGTTCCTATGACCATGAGATCATCCAACTCACTGATACTAGATGAGTGCCTTGTGTGTATCAAATGTCGCAATGTAACTGGGTGACTATAAAGGTGCTCTACAGGTATCTCCAAGAGTGTCTGTTGAGTGGGCATGGATCAAGACTGGGATTTGTTACTCCGTGTGACGGAGAGGTATCTCAGGGCCCACTCGGTAATACAACACCACAACAAAGCCTTGCAAGCAAAGAGACTAAGTGTTAGCCACATGATCTTGTATTACGGAATGAGTAAAGAGACTTGCCGGTAACGAGATTGAACTAGTTATAGAGATACTAACGATCGAATCTCGGGCAACTAGCATATTGAAGAACAATGGGAACATCATACTGGACTAACTGAATCCTTTACATAGAGGTTCGACCAATAAAGATCTTCGTAGAATATGTAGGAACCTATATGGGCATCCAGGTCCCGCTATTGGTTATTGACTGTGGAGGTGTCTCGGTCATGTCTAGATAGTTCTCGAACCCACAGGGTCTGCACACTTAAGGTTCGGTGACATTTCGGTAGTATAGAGTTATGTATGGTGGTGACTGAAGGTTGTTCGGAGTCCCGTATGACATCCGGACGTCACGAGGAGCTCCGGAATGGTCCGGAGCTAAAGATTGATATATGGGATAATAGTGTTGTTCTCCGGAAGGGTTCCGGAATTCACCGGAAATAGTTTCGGATGTTTCCCGAAATGTTCGGGGTACAAGGACACTTTATTTGGGACAAGGGGTAAAGCCCATGAGGCTTTAGGAGGGTGCAAAAGGTGTTTTGCGGAGGCCAGGGGCCAGACGCCAGGGGCCCTAGCATCTGGGGCCAAACACTAAGGACCTTGGCGTCTGGTCCTGGAGTCCGAGGAGGACTCTTGCCTTGCGGGCAAACCGACCTTGAGGAGGTTTTTTCTCCAAGTTTTGACCCCAGGTCTCAGAATCTAAATAGAGGGCGGGGCTAGCACTTGGCACACATCAAGAAACCCTAAGCCACATGCTGCCTCTCCCCTAGTTTGTAGTTTCTCCTCTAGATCGGTTTCAGCGGTGCTCAGGCGAAGCCCTGCTGGAATAGCTCCACCACTATTGCCGCAACGCCGTCTCGCTACCAGAGAACTCGTCTACCTCTCCTCTCCCTCTTGCTGGATCAAGAAGGTGCAGATCTTCATCAAGTTGTACGTGTGCTGATCGCGGAGGTGCCATCCGTTTGGTGCTAGATCGGGACGGATCGTGATTGGATCGCGGGACGCTTGGCGATTTGGATTGTGAAGACGTTCGACTACATCTACCGCGTTTCTTAACTCTTCCTGCTTAGCGATCTACAAGGTTATGTAGATCCACTCTCCCTCTCGTAGATGCTCATCACCATGGATAGATCTTGTGTGTGCGTAGGAAATTTTTTGTTTCCCATGCAATGTTCCCCAACGAAACAATGGACTAGATCCACCACAACATCCACCTGGGAAGGGGAGCAACAACGCTCAAACAAACCACATCCAGCCGGGGGCAGCCCCAAGAACCCACCCCAAGTTCGGGAGCACGGGCAACACGCCCAGGACGAGCAGAGGGGCCACATCCCCTTGCGATCCTCCCACCGGCTAAGGGAAAAACCATCAACCTCCACCAGTGTAGATCATGGAGGGAGACCACCATGGCGGCCGGACGGGAGGCTGGATCTCAGGTCATACCGGAGCACGTCTGGGATGGCGGCCGCCATGGCCAACTCAACAAAGGTTAGGGGAGAGCAGCGTACCAGGAGAGGTTTTTAGGGAGGAGGGGTCGCTGCTGGAAGGAGGGAGGGGCATGCAGACGGGTAGGGGAGCATGTAGGGACGTCCCGCCGCCCTGAGCAACTCCACGAGCAAAGCCAGGATGGCCACCAATGATGGCGAAGGGAGGACGAAGCGGCAGGGGAGGCCTTGACCGGGAGTTAGGGATTCGCCCCGTGTCACCAAGGAGCATACAACGCAGGGGGTATACCTCGTTCGAAGAGACTTGTTGACTGGAGTGAACAGTATATGACCACTTCAAGTAAGGGATTGTTAATTAAGTCGGTTGCACAAACTATACCCACCTATGTTATGAGTGTGTTCTGGATACCAGTGTTTGCTCTGGATGATCTCGTGTGGTTAATGCGGCAATATTAGCGGGGAACTGAGAAAGGGAAAAGAAAGATGGCTTGGTTGAGCTGGATAAAATGAGACTCAAAGTCCAAAGGTGGTATGGGTTTCCATGACATGGGTGCATTTAATCGGGCAATGCTTGCAATGCAGGTCTGGCGGCTACTTGATGCTCCAGATAGTTTGTGCGCTCGCTTGTTACGTCTGAAGTACTACCGCAATGGGAACCTGTTGGATAAAGTTTTTACTAGAAATTCTTTAGGTGTGTGGAAGGGAATTGAAGATGGTCTACAGCTTGTTAAAAAGGGATCATTTGGCGGGTTTGAGATGATTCTTTGATACGGACATGCAGGGATCCTTGGATCCCCTGTGGCCATAATTTCTAACTAGTTACACCTAAAAGGAAATGGTGCTTCAATTGGCTGTCTGATTTTGTTGATCAAAATGGTGTATGCATGGTGCAATGATTGAACAACCACTTCTGGCCTATGGACGTACGTGAAATCATTAAAATCCATACCTCATTGATACACCATGAATATTTCTTCGCCTAGCATCTGGAGAAGAATGGTCGGTTCTCTCTGAGTGCATACTACTTGGCGATGGTAGTGCATGATGACCAGTTCGCCAAAGGGGCGTCCAACGATAACCGGACGGGGACCGATCCATTTGGAACCTGATATGGCGATCTTCGGTGCCGATGTGGATGAAGCATACGGCATGGCGAGCGACTTTAGGAGCACTCATTAGTGCTATGTGCATGCAGTATAGGTACCTATGAATGCGTAGTACGTGACCAATTTATCGTATTGTTGATGAGGACAACTATCATGCTTTGATTGAGTGTAGCCATGCACATACAATATGGGAGGCCATGAGGAAGAGCTCGATCATATGATTATGCTTATTTGGTGTATTTGGCAATTACAGAATGATCTTACTCATGATAAAGAGGTTCCCCCGATGGACATTACGGTTGATTTTTAACAGTTATATGAATCCTATTGCACATGCTAGAATGTACAGTACAAAGGAAGTAATTAAAGGTAAAATGTCGGTTGGTTATTGGGATTTTACTGAAGTGAGTATTGCCCCTAGTCCTAAACCTTTACCTCCTCCGTCTACTGAGTATGTTGCTTTATCAGTTGGTTGTTCTTTCTGAGTGGAATCAGGCACGACGGCGGTAGGAATGATTCTTTGATGACATGATGGTTCACTTATTTATGCAACATGTCAGTTTATTTTCAATTAAATGCCTTACTGAAAGATGAGATTCGTGAAATCATGCAAGGGATAGCTCTAGCTATACATCATGAAAGTGCTAGTTATTGAATAGAGGGGGTGAATAGGCAATTTTTATGAAAAGCTTCAAAATAGTAAATGTATTCAAAGCATGCGTAAGAGAAACAGGATCAAGTAGGGATAGTAATCTAGAATCTAAGAAAATCATGGAATACCACAAAGATATTCACACAGGTATAGCATAATCATAATGCACACTAAGATGTATCAAAGATAAACTTGAGTGAAATGAAAAGAAATGGCAGTTCAGGAATGTCTTCGATGTAAGTCTTTGAATAGAGATGATCAAGAAATGTGTCACAGTGCAATACAGAATAGTAAGAGAGTGAATGGTAGAACCAGTAGCTTGACGAAGACACAAGATTTGTTGGACCAGTTCCAGTTCCTGTGACAACTATACGTCTGGTTGGGGAAGCTGAGATTGAACTCTGAAGACCTCGTCTTCACCTTGTTCCCCTTAAGAGGAGGTCAATTAGACCATTCCCAATCACTCAGGTAAGTCTTGAGGGAATACTTATGAAACCCGTATAAACTCGTTCACTCGGCAATCCACAATGACTCTTGGATGTTCTAGACCACGACGCTTAACCGTCTGGAAGATCACAGTGTTCAAGTGTAACAAGTCTTCGGTTCACTCAGGGCAGAATGACTTTGGTGATAATCAAACACTCTTGCTCCAGGTGTTTGGGTTTATGCTCGCAGGATAACTCTCTCAATGTCCTCAAGGTGGGTTGCTCCAAAACCATAATAGATGTATCTAACTCTAAGAAGCAACCAACTTATGGTGGAGGGGGTGGGCTATTTATAGCCAACGGGCAACCCAACACAATATGACCGAAATGACCCTAGGTCAATGGCCAACCGGCATGTTTTCCAATGGTAGGATTTAAAAGACACATGCGGTAACATTAGTTGGGCTACAAGCAATGCCGATTCTACCAACTGTGGAAGATATTTCCTCTCATTGCCTTCACTCGAAGACATAGGTGTTTTGGGTTGAGCATCACGTTAGCATCTGACTTCGATCACCTCAACCCCACTTAATAGTACGGTGGTTCCTATGACTCAGGAAAGAAGAAACAAAACAACCAAAAGACTTCTTCTTTGTGTTTCATTTGCTTCAAGCGATTATCTTCACATACCACCAATGGCTTTGGCCACCATCAATGTCTTCATCATTTTTAGGAGTTGTCTTCGACGGTTAAATTGAATCTCCAGGGACTTCTATCTTTGTTAACCTGTGAACTCTCAGAAACACAATAATCCTTCAACCATGTTTATCTTCAATACTCCGAAACCAACAAGGGGTGGCACTAGATGCACTTACAATCTCTCCTCTTTTGGTGATTGATGACAAACTGGTTGAAGTTTTCAATGGGGATAAAATATGTGTAGATAAAGACTTCGAGATTATGATTGTAAGATATAGAGATCTCCCCCTGAAGATGTGGTTATGAAGATATTGCTTTGAATGCAAAAGCACATGGCGGGTTTTATATTGTGGAGATCTCCCCCTATATCTTGGAATCCAACCATTATGCATTTTAGAGATGTTATGAAGATAATTAAATGCATAATGAAAAATGGTCATCTGCTGAATGACTTTGAATGGATATGGTCAGATATGGAATAGCACCAAAGGTACGATAAAATGTAAGTGTGTAGACGTCCATCATGACTTAAGGTTTACATCCCAAAAGAGAAAATGTTCAGAACGAGAGTTGTAAACTTAATAAAAAAATAGCAGCACCCAGACCAATAGACCCGTTTGAAGACTATCAATCCAATATTTCTCCCCCTTTGTCATCGAATGACCAAAAGGGCAAAGACATTGGGCACTGCACGTTCTCTGTGTGAGGAGGTGGAGCATAGAATCTGAAGTATTTGTCGAAAGCATCCTCATGAGGATCTTCCTCAGGATCCAGCATAGTCAATGTCTTCCAGGAACGCTGGCAAGTCTCAAGTGCAACAAAGGTGTTCTTGGTGGAGAAGTTGCGAATATGATTGATATCTATTACAAGATAATGCATTTCTCTTCGCGTCCACATGTGTTGCTGATCCTGCTTCTGAATAAGAGGGACTAGAAGCTCCGGATCTATCATGGCATGTTCCCTTCTGGGTTGGTGCTATTGAGGCAGAGTGCTTGTAGTAGCTTCTGTGGCGGTAGTGCCGGGCTGAGGCTGGTGAATGGAACCAATCATCCTTTCTCTGGTTAGATCATACGAAAGGAGAAGCGCTTCAATGTTAGCAGTACCACTCGTGCCTTCCATTATTGGGTTCTTGCTCTTGGATGGGTAAATATCTTCGTAAATGACTCCAACATCCAGAAGGTAAATGCCATGGTTGTGAGCAGAAGGCAGATACCTTGTCTTTGTTCTACACTTGATGAAGTGCATGATCCATGGTGCATAGATCTTAGGTTCAAACAAATTGATGTCATTTGCTGCTAGGTTGTCCAGGAATAAATCTTGAAGATTAAACATGATGCCATAGAGGGTGTTGTAGATTAATGTCTTCAAAGTCCCTTCCATCTTGTGTGATGAAGAATGACCTTTAATTGGCCATATTATATGGTGAAGGATGTTATAGATTGTCTTCGGTAGATATTGAAGATCATCAATAAAGAATGTTGTGGGTAAATTTCCATCTAGTGCCAAAGGCTTCATCAGCGTCAGCATTTCAGTCATGTTGGGCTCAGGCATCTGGAAGATGCCTTGGGTGTCTTTAGCATAGGCCACAGATTTCGGATGATGTCTTCGCCATATGCAGCAAGTGGAGTTGTGGAAAAAAATCCATAGCAGGGGCCTTGATATGTTCATCATGGATCATGAAGTCCATTGCCTATGTATTCAGATCTCTCCCAAAGCCAAAGATGTGGAGAGTTGCATAGAAGTGAAGGATGAGTTCTTCATTCCAGTCTTCGTGATCAACAACAAAGGGCAATATAGGCCAATATTCCGAAGACAATCGAGGGCTTGATCAAAACAAGGAAGAACACTCATTGCTTCAAAGCTAAGATGCTTGTGGGGAAATATCCTGTTCTGGCCATAAACACACATGTGTAGTGGGTGTGTTCTGGTGCACTCTGGAACCAACCAGATTGAATCTTTTCATTCTTGTAAGGATTCGGACCAGAGTCAAGGAATGTGTTGTTGAGCATGAATTGAGTGACACTGAAGACAAGAGGACATGTTGGTCCTTGTTGTCAAAGACTTGGAAGCCTGGGCATAGGGTTCATAACTCTGGGGCGAAGATGAATATTCAATTCATATTGAGGGCCCATCCTTGGTGGTGGTACTAGCCTGGGCCATTTGGTTGACACCATCACTCCTTCCCTATTGTGAGCCATGACAATGTTTTCAGAATTGTCGTCAGTCGATGGCATAGGAGGAACAGGAGAACCATCAGGGGATGGAGCATTGACTTCGCCCACATTGTTTGTTATGTGTGGGGCTTCTGAAGTTCCAACAGTAGTGGAAGCAGCAGCGTCTTCAGCTGTTTTGGCTTCAATCTCGGGTCGTTTAGGAGCAACATCTTCAACCGAGTGAATCTCTTCGACTGATGCAATCAAAGCAACATTCACTTCATCTTCAGGTATGCTTTGCATTGAAGATATAAGTGGCCTTGGTCCTCTGCGAAGCCTTTTTAGAGGTGACACATGATTAGTGGTTTCAACAACCATGGCTTCAAATGGAGACTCGGGTAATTTCTACACTGGAGTTGAAAAAGGAGTAGGCGGAGTGCTAGGAATGGCTTCATTCATGGGGGTGTTGGGATGGACATCTTCCCAGAGCACATCAGGCACGATTAGCCTTGGAGGGGTGCCAATGTCCACATATTCACAAACATCTGGCAGTGGTGATGATACCGGTGGTGCGTCAAGTTGAGGTACTAGGTCATGCACAACATTGTCTTCAGCAGGAGGAGCTTCAGGAGTAATGTCTTCAACTGGATCTATAGGAATGTCTTCAGCTGCGTTGGGTTCGGCAGCTGGCATCTCTTCAGTTGTTGGAGCCTATGTGGTAGCAGACTCATGAAGACAAACTCGCCTCTCAGTATTGTCAGAGATAGGAGGAGCCATGGAGATAGGCATAACAAGCAGGGGCTCCTATTGAGAAGGCGGTGTGAGGGAGGCAACTTGACGGGCCTGGGGCACTTGGGCCGAGCTCAAAGACTTTGTCTTCTTTGTCTTCAGCTTCTTGGAAGGCTGAGGTTTAGCATCTGGTATAGATTTACATTTCCTGGCTTCAGCCTCAACTTGTTTGGTCTTCTTGCTGGTCACAGCTGGGGAAGGAGGAGGTGATCTTGTGCTAGACAAGCCTACTTGAAAGATGATGCTTGGCGTGGCTTGCCTTGTTTGAGAAGATTGGCTCGAAGACATAGAAGATTGCCTTAACCTCTCAATGATTCATGGGCCAGGAGTTGGCTGGCCGAGAGCTTTTCTCTTCAGCGTCTCAGTGTGGGCTAGGACCAATTTTTTGCAAATTTCCTCTTCAGATGTGCTAGGGCACCTTTGATGGCTTCACAACGTCTTTCAAATTCTGCTTTTAAATCTGCCATCATCAGCTGATAGCCTTGTATTTTCTCAACAATGAGCTTATGTACATTTTCCTTGAAATGAGCCTTTTCATGGCGAATCTTTTCATGCTGCTGCACAACCTTTTGAGCAACAGTATGTTCTTTGTTCATCAGCCCTTTAAAGGTGAGACTTATCCCAATGGGGAGATGTACGGCATCGACAGTGAGAGAGGGATCATCAAACCATTCACCAATGAACTGGTTGAGGATGTCCGCATCAAAGAGAGGGATGCTTGGCCTCTTCTTTTTGTTGGATGAGCTTTGCTAGTGCTTCATCGTCAAACTCATCTTCTGACAATTCAATCATGTTAGCAGCATCCATCAAGGAGACGGATGGCTTCGTGCCATGAGCAGCAACAACTTTCTTTTCATCCTTCTGGTTCTGCGAGATTCATCCCTTGTCTATGCTGGTTTAGCTGGTCGTGATCATGAATACTGTGGTGTTTTTGTGACTAGCTTTGAAGCCTTAGGATTTGGAGCCTTTGTTTTCTCCATTGGCTTTGGATTAGTGAAAGGGGGATCTACTTCATCCTCTTAAGAATTTTCTTTAGTAACAGGGCACCCAAGGATGCTAGAGGGGTCTGGGCTCTATGGCATTAATGGCCTGAACATGCATGGAAAAAACCCAATTTTGACAGCTTCATCCTTCGTGTCCAGATGAAGATTCTTGTACATGATGTCTGTCCAAGGGGCCTTTTCTGCATTCTTCTCAGCATATTCTACAGTGACGAAGCACTAGTAAAACCATTCCTCAGCCTAATATCTTTGAATCCATTGGATTCGGTTCTCAAACTGATGGTAATTCTCTTTAGGATCTGACTTGTAGTGCTCATAAATTGCAGGCGGAAGATCTTTGGCAGTGTTCACTTGTCTTTGCATTCCACCCTTCTTAGGTGCTTTGTCTCTAGACATAGTCTTTGACTTAGGCAAAAGCTTGGCAGGTGATACATCTCCAACGTATCAAAAATTTATGAAGTATTCATGCCATATTCACCTATGTTTATAATACTTTTATATGATTTTGATGCACTTTATATGATTTATTTAGAACTTACCCGGACTGACGCTCCTTTCAGCAGAACTATCGTGGTTTTGTTTTTTGTGCAGAAATAAAAGTTCTCCAAATGCAACAAATATTTTTGACGATTTTTTGGAACATAAGAGGCACTAGAAGCTTCGTGAGAGAGCCAGAAGAGCCACGAGGTGGGCACAACCAATCGGGCCATGTCTGCCCCATCTGGCTTGGGCTGGTGTCTTGTGGTCTCCTCATGGTCCATTTTTGCATGAAACCGACGCCCAAAAATCCTATATATTAAGAAACCACCAGAAATAATCCTAGATCAGGAGTTCCACTGTCGCAAGCCTCTGTAGCCATGAAAAACCAATCTAGACCCCATTTCGGTACCCTGTGAGGAAGAAATCATCACCCGAGTCCATCTTCATCATCCCTATGGTCTCAATGATCAAGAGGGAGTAGTCCACCCTCGGGGTTCACGGTTTGTACCGGTAGCTATGTGTTCAATCTCTCTCTCTCTCTCCCGTGTTCCTGAGATGGCACGATCTTCACGTATCAAGGGCTTTGTTAATATAGTTGGATCATATGGTGTTTTCCCCTCTCAATTTTGTTGTGATGAGTTTAGTTTTCCCTTTGAGATTTCATTATTACCGGGTTGAATATTTTTATGGATTTGAGAGAACTTGATATATGTCTTGAATATGAATACATGTGATGACAATGGGTTATTATATTGATTTACAAGATATATGTTTTGGTACTCAACTCGCAGATTCCTGCGGTGACATTGGGGTAATATATGCATAGGGGTTGAAGCACGTATTCGTCCTACTTTCTTCGATAGAAATCTTGGGGCACTCTTTGATGTTCTTTGTGCTAGACTAAGTATTATGAATATGAAATTGTTTGATGTGTATCATATAATTAACTCATGGATACTTGTGGTGACATTGGAGTATCTAGGTGACATTAGAGATGGTCGATGCGTATCATATGGTGTTATTTTAGTACGAACTCTTGAATATATCAATCATAAAGGATAACTTGGTGTTATTTTAGTATGAACTCTTGGATAGATCGATCGGAAAGGATAACTTTAAGGTGGTTTTGTACCCTACAAATAATTTCTTCTTATGTTCTCCGCTAGATAAGAACGTTGGAGTGATTCTTCGTTGCACATTGGGAGATGGTTATGTGATCCAATTATATTAGCATTGTTGAGAGATTGCACTAGCGAAAGTATGGACCCTAGGCCTTATTTCCAACCATTTATACCATATTTTGCTCACGGTTTACCATTTGTTACCTTGCTGTTTTATATTTTCATATAACCTATTTCTATCATCCATATTGCACTGGTATCACTATCTCTTCGTCGAACCAGTGCACCTATACAATTTGCCATTGTATTGGGTGTGTTGGGGACACAAGAGATTTCTTATATTTGGTTGCAGGGTTGTTTAAGACAGACCATCTTCATATTACACCTCCCATAGATTGATAAACCTTAGGTCATCCACTTGAAGGAAAATTGCTACTGTCCTACAAAGCTCTACGGTTGGAGGCCCAACATAGTCTAAAAGAATAAAGTTGTGTAGTAGACATGAAGCTCTTTTCTGGAGCAGTTGCCCGGGAGGTGATTGCTTGAAAATATATCTTTATATCTTGAAATTAAATCTTTTAGTTTCTTATTTTTCACTAGTTTGGTTTTATAAAATAAAACTACAAAAAATTGAGTTTGGGTTGCATCATTTGTTTTGTCTTTATAATGTCTTTCGTGAAAATAATTATTTAGAAAATTATGCTCAATTAGTAGAGGAAGAAATTATGAAAAATACTTGATGAGAATTCTTTGAATGATGAGCATGATAGTGATATTGTTAGTTTGAATTCTCTGAATATTCATGATGCTAATGATATGCAAAGCCACAAGCTTGGGGATGCTATGTTTGATGAATATGATATTTTTAGTCCCCCAAGTTTGATGACCAAAACTATTATGATGATTATGATGATGACATGTATGATATAAAGAGTGATAGTAACCTTGAAACTTGTCATCATGATTTTAATATTCACTCTGGTCATGTCAATCAAGCGTCTCATGATAGTTATTTTGTTGAGTTTGCTCCCACTATTATGAATGCGAAGAAATTTTCTTATGTGGAGAGTAATAAATTTTCTATCATTGTAGATTATGAAAAGAATGCTTCATGTGATGGTTATATTGTTAGATTACTTCATGATGCTACTAAAAATTATTATGAGGGAGGAACCTATGCTTGTAGGAATTGCAACAATACCAAGTTTCCCCCCTATGTGTTCAAAGTTTTGAAGCCATGCTTGTTTTGCCTTCCTATGCAAGTTGATTCTTGTTCCCATAAATTTTTTGACCATAAGATCCCTATGCATAGGAAGTGGGTTAGACTTAAATGTGTGTGCCATGTGATTCTTGATGCTCTCTTGTATGTTTCAACTCTTATTCCTATACGAGCATCATTCAAATCATCATGTCTAGCTAAAAGGCATTAAAGAAAAGCGCTTGTTGGGAGACAACCCAACACTTTACATTTCTGTTTTTGTGTGCTCACATGATTAAGCTGCTGTACTAATCAAGTTTTATGTCTTTTACTTCAATAAAGTTCCAAGTAACGCCTTTGGGATAGTGTGGAAACTTGTTTGTTTGATCCTGTGCAAAAATAGAAAGTTTTACGTCCAATATATGAATTATGTGATTTTACTGGAGCGTTAAAAAATTCTGACATTTTTAAACAAAATTAATATGCACATTCTCTGCGTTTTCCTAAATTTCCAGAAGTTTTTGAAAGTCAGGCAAGCATGGTGATCATTCAGATCTTCACAGACTATTCTATTTTTGACGGATTCTATTTTGCATGTCTAGTTTGCTTGTTTTAGTGTTTCCATAGCTTATATTGAGTGATATAAGTTATGGGAATGATATAATAAAGTAGGTATCATGTGAGAACAATTATTATTCTTTTCTTGACAGTACCTAAGTGAATGATCTATTCTCACGAAGTTCTGTTAAGTTTTGTGTGATTGAAGTTTTCAAGTTTTGGGTGAGATACCGATATGAGATAAATAAGGATCAGAACGGATCAAAGCTTGGGGATTCCCAAAGCACCCCCAACATAATACCCAAGGAAGACTCAAGCGTCTAAGCTTGGGGATGCCTCGGAAGGCATCCCCTCTTTCGTCTCCAACATTATCGGTATTTCTTACTTGGACTTATATTTTTATTCGTAACATGATATGTGTTTTGATTGGCGCATCATTTTATTTGGTTGTTCTCTCTTATATGTTATTTATAATCTTCTTTTTCAATAAAAAGTTCCAAGAATTTCCTTTAGAATGCTTGAATTGCATGTGTGATGTGTGTTGTACAAAAAGAGAAACTTTTGTTGTAGTATTTGAATTATGAGATTTTACTGGAACGTGGAAAGTTTCTGAAATTTTTACATAGTATGATCATAAAAATATCTTTATCATGTCCTACATTTTCATAATGTTTGGAGTTACAGAAGTACACTTTCTTAATAGATAGCTACAGACTGTTTTGTTTGGACAGATTGATGTCATAGTTTTGTTATCTACATATCCTAGAGTTTCATGGCTTATATTGGTAGATATAAATTGTGAAAATGATAGAATACATTACCTAATGTTTGATAATTATTATGCAACTTGTCCTTGCAGTACATGAAGTTTTGGTTTAGTCTTATGTGTACTAACCTATCTCACGAGTTCTTTTCAAGTTTGTGTGGATGAAGTTTTTGAGACTTAGGTGAAACTGAGACATGAGAGGATTGAACGAGGTACAAAATCTCAAGCTTGGGGATGCCACAGGCACCCCAAGTAAATATTTCAATAAGTCTCAAGCATCTAAGCTTGGGGATGCTATGCATCCCATCTCTCTTCATCACCAACTATCGGTTAGCCTATGTTGAGCCTAAATTTCTATTTATCCACATGACATGTGCAGTGTATTTTGTTTGTTTGTTGTTTGAATAAAATATTGAGATCTAAAAATCTTTATTAAGAGAGAGTCCTCACATAGCTACTTAATTGTTTGTTACTCATTGATCTTCACTTATATCTCTTGAGAGTAGTTTGATTGTTTGCTCTTTTGCTTCACTTATATCCTATGAGTAAATTGTTGAATGAATTGAACGTCATCAAGTTGAAATTATATGTTCATATCATGCCTAGTAGTGGCTTCACATTGGGTTTAGAAAGTGAATTTGTTTTAAGCTTGACAATCACAATATTGGTCATACAAGCAATTCATGACTGATTGGTATAAGGAAGAGAACTTTCACATATAAATATATTATCTTGGACATCTTCTACGATTGTGAATACCCATTAGTTATTTTCAAACTTGAGAAAAATAGTTGAAGTTGGTCAAGGAAGATAATGTAATCCGTTATGGTTGTGTATATTTGCATAGAAGTTATATTTTTATGGATCCTCCAACTTGTGGTGCTTGTTTAGAACCTTTTGCTAGCCAAAGCTTCGTACTAAGTAGAAATACTACTTGTGCATCCAAACCCTTGAGCCAAGTTTCTTCCATGAGAGTCCACCATACCTACCTATATATGGTATTTCACTGTCATTCCAAATAAATTTGCATGTGCCACCTCTAAGCATTCAAATAAACATTCATCTTGTGTGCTTGTAGCGCTCATGAAGCGATGGGGCGGTCATTATCTTCCATGCTAAGAGATTCATTCTCAATATGAGTGTTTATTCACTTGTCATTGCACGAGAGAGGCTGGTAAAAAGGATTCCGAGTACTGCATAATACAAAAATAAATAAACAAGAACTCCCCCTAGAAAGTTGATTGTTGTGAGGGAACCCGTGGACATAGTTAGCCATGGAATGTGTTTGAATGGTGGAGGGGGAGTCAAATTTCAATTCTGTTTGGGAACCGCCAATAATCATATTTGCATGGAAGATATTGAAAACTCTATTGTCACGTTGACAGGAAAGGCACACCACCTAAAATTACATAGTCATCTCTGTTTTAAAACAATGAGCTCTGGCACCTTTGCAAATCTCTGCTTCCCTCTGCGAAGGGTCAAACTATATAATTTCATGTTATTTACTTTTCATGTTGAGTAAACTTCTTGTTCCAACCTCAATCCATTAGTTGGCAAGCATCATGTGGTGGGGAAAGATCCAAACACATATATCCACTCAAATATATTTTGATCATGATTCATTATTGTTGATAATTATCTTTACGATAAGTATGTTGGGCGGCGAAACTTTAAGCCCCTATCTTTCTCTGTGTTCGATCAGACCTGGCCAAACGGGCCGTGCTTTTTGGGCCGGCCCAAAAGCACTGTGGCCCGGCATGCTACGGGCCGGGCCCGGCACGATTTAATCGGGTCGTGCCAGCCACATAGCCCGCTTCGGGCCGTGCCTGGGCCTAAAGGCTGGGCACGCGGGCCGGCACGGCACGGCCCATTTAGCTTTGTTTTACATATGTAATACAAAAAATAGCCCAGCAGTCTAAAATCGGGCCCAAAATCAGTCAAAATGGCCCATAGTCTAGCAGGACAGCGGGCCTAGCGGGCCGGCGGGCCGGCTCGTTTAGCTCCCGGGCCGTGCTTGGGCCGGAGGGGTCAGCACGCGGGCCGGCATGACATGGCCCATTTACTAAATGTGCCTGGGCAGGCCGTGTCAGGCCGGGCCTGTCTACGGCTGGTCCGGGCCATGTCGTGCCGGGCCGGCCCGTTTGGGCAGGTCTGGTAGTCATTTGTTCTAAGACTATATGATGATTGAGTATGTGGAGCTCTTGCTTAGACTTTTTTGAGAATAAGTTGAATTGCAATTCTTTGGTGACTGAGAACATAAGTTGTTAAGTTTCAAGAGAAGTTGTAAGCGCATCTAGTTCCCCTTAGTGATTTTGGTGTATTAAAGACTTATAGGTTAAGGAACTAATGTGTTTGTGAGTGTACACACGCTCTATAAGTCGATGAGTAGTTTGATATATTCAGAGATTATCGACCCCTAAAAATGTATGTCTTCAACTTAAGACATTGGTGAATACTTTGTGAAGACTTTGCTGAAGACTTTGGTATTCCCTGAAGACTTTGAAAATGAAGAAGTTGGTGTGACCTTGAAGATATGAACGAGGACTATGAAGCGTGAAGACTTTTGTTTTCGTAGTTTCATTTCCTTTCTTTGAGTCATAGGAAACATCGTCTTGTTAAAGGGGGCCGAGGTAATACTAAGGAAAATTTCCAACTGATGCTCAACTCCAAAAGCCTCAACCTATCCAATCCTTTGAGTGAAGCCTTTGGAAATCTCTTGCAGTTCAGTCAAGTTCTTCAGTGATAGAGACGTTGTTCTTGTGGTCTCTGATGAAATTGGTCTGACTGAGGAGTTAGGATTTCACCAGTGCAATTTGCCTACAAGTGAGGAACATGATAAGCCTGGGGAAATTCATAGTTCAAAATTCCGACCGTTGTTGTGCTTAGCGCCAGCTGTCCCCAATCATCTCATCCACATAACGGTCATATCACTGGGGGCATTTATGTCTTATCATGTCAGGTTGCACCCTGGCTATAAATAGCCACCCCCCACAACCACTAGTTGGTTGGCTGCTTCGAGAGAGAACTGACACTTGTCATTTGAGAGCAACCCATCCTCCGAGGACTTTGAGAAAAATCATCAGTGAGGAAAAAACCAAATCCAAACCATCAAACCAAAAGTGATAGAGCATCACTCAAGAGATTGTTCCTGTGTGGAACCAATGCTTGTTACCTTTGAGGAATGTGTATCCTCTAGACGGTTTGGCGTCATGGTCTAGTGCATCCTGTAGTCAATTGGGGATCACGGAGTGACCTTGGTCTAGAGCATCCAGCAGTAAATTGTGGATCGTCGGGTGACCAGTTTGTGAGGGTTTTGGAAGTCTACCCTGAAGACTTACCACGAGTGTTGGGCAAGGACTTTGTGACCTTAGCTCAAGGAGAATACAGAAAGGACTGTGTGTCCTGGTATTGTGTGTCCTCTGGTTTAAATACCAGGCTGCTCCAAACCAGACATACAACTGTCATAGCAGTTGGAACTGGGTCATCAAACCATTGTCTTCATCAAGCTACCTAGTTCTATTTATTCAACCCCTTTATTCCTTATATACTTGTTGATGAAATTGATCATTACTATTTGAAGAATTTGACTGAAGACTTTCACAATTTTCTCACCTCAAATTCTTCAAGCTACCTTTGTCCTCACCTGCTTATCCTATATCATGCTACCTGTAATAGTGCATGTTCATTTCATCATCATGACTATGTTGTTGATATGTTTCTCGTGCACTTGAGTACTTATTCTGTTGCTAGTTATTCATCACATTTCAAATTCCTCAAGTTGAAATTCCTCAAGTAATTAATTTGTAAAAATCGCCTATTCACCCCCCCCTCTAGTCGATATACCGTACTTCCAATTGGTATCAGAGCAAGGTACTCCCTTGTTCTATGTGATTTTGGTTTAACCGCCTGGAGTTCTAGTTATGTGGAGTGCAGGTATGATCAAGGTTTCCGCAGGATGTCCTACCTTCGATGGGACAGAATACCCCTACTGGAAGAACAAGATGTGTATGCATCTTGAGGCAATTGACAACGATCTCTGGTACATTGTGGAAAATGGTGTTCCCTCTGTTACTCCCACGATCAATGTTGTTGATGTGAAGAGATTCAAGCAACTCGATTCTCAAGCGAAGAATATCTTCTTTGGCCGTCTGAGCAAAGGTCAGTATAGAAGAGTGAGTGCTTTGGAGTCTGCTAAGGTTATCTGGGATAGGCTGTCGAAACTCAACGAAGGTGTTTCCACTTGACGTGACTCTCGTGTTGACGTTCCTCGCAATCTCTTCAACCGCTTCAAGAGACTCGACAATGAAAATGTTCATCAAACATTTGATCGTCTCACTAATATCTCCAATGAGCTTCAAGCACTGGGTGCTACTGATATCACCGACCACGAAGTAGTGAAGAAACTGTTATGATCTCTTGATTCCTCATTCGATACTCTGGCCTTGATAATTCAAGAACGTGGAGACTACAAGTCACTTGATCCTGTTGATATTCTTGAGAGACTCAATACTCATGAATTGCAACAAGCTGAGAAGAGAGACCTCTACGGGCCAAGCTATGGAAGATCTCCTGCTCTGAAGGCAAAAGCAATTTCCTCATCCGAAGGCAAAGATTCTGATAATAGCCTTGGTGATCCTGAAGAACTGAGTCGAGAGCTAGCAATGCTCGTGAGGAAATTCCAGAAGTTCTCAAGGAGAGGTGGATTTGGAAAGTCATCAAAAGGTGGTTTGAGGAAATCAGATTCCTTAGATGACTACAAGAAAAGAACTTGTCACAAATGCAAGAAATCTTGTCACTTCATCTCTGATTGTCCTCTGTGGGAAAAAGAATCAAAGAAGAAGAAGAAGAAGAAGAAGTACAAGGACGACAGTTCTGTTGATTCAGAGAAAAAGAAGAAATCTAAAAAGTCCTCATCTTCAAAGTCCTCAATGCACAAGAAGAATGGTTCCAAAAAGGCTCGGGCTTTCATTGGCAAGGAAATGGACTCAGAAGAAGAATCTGAAGAATATGAAGAAGAGGAAGAATCTGAGGTGGAATCTCAATCTGGTGTTTCTAGCCTTTCTCTTGCTACTGCTTTCGTCAGCAAGCCCATCTTCAACGATGAAAAAAATGACTACTCCAACGACTCTGACGTCAGCAATGATGATTACACTCCCACCTATTGCTTCATGGCTAAAGGTTCCAAGGTACATAAGCATCACTCCTCCTCTGAATCAAGTGATGGTTAATCTGATGAATATGTGAAACCTAGCTATGCCAAACTTGCTAATATTGCTACTAGGCAACAAAGTGCACTTGAAAAGCTTCAGAAAATGCTAGACAAAAGCGATGATATGTTGAATGAGGAATTGGATCGGACTCAAACCCTGTCTGACGATCTCAAAAGTCTTTAGACAAAGTATGATAACCTTCAGAGTCATCATAATGCTCTCTTAGCCGATCATGAGAAGCTTTCTTATGAATTTCTTCAAAGAAAGCAAGATCTTGAGAAACTAAGGGTGTCACATGAGGATCTCCAATGGGAAAATGATTCCTTACTGGCTCAACAGATCAGTACCGCTCAGGAAGAATTTGTTCCACCTTGTTTGAAATGCATCGAACGTGAAACTGCAAATTCTTCACCTGAATATTCAAATGCTTCTATTGCTGCAAATTCTTCAACTATTCCAGTGGTCACAAATTCCTCATCTGAGGATACCACAAGTATCATTGACGAAAATGCAGGGTTGAAGGAATTATATGTGACAGGCATGTACAAAAGTTTCAAAGGTCATCAAACCCTTTGCGATGTCCTCAAAAAGCAGATTCTGAACAGGAACCCTAGGAAAGAGGGTATTGCCTTTGAGAGGAAACTCAACGTTGATGGATCCTATTGGACACCTGAGCAGTACCCCAAAACCTCATGGGTTGCTGCAAAAGGATCTCCTATAGATCCATCCACTTTATCTGGCTTTACTTGTGAAACTTCAAATTCCTCTGATGAGTAACTTAACTCCAACTACAAATTCTTCAAAAATGAGAAAGGTGAAGTATTTGCCAGATTTGTTGGAACTAACTGCCGGAACGGTTCTCCTATGAAGAAAGTCTGGGTTCCCAAGAGCTACCTACAAAATATTCCAAGTGAATGTCCTCACGACACATCTCATGAAGAATAGGAACCCCAGATCAAATTTCTCATATGGACCAAAGTCTTCACTTGGACCAAATTCCTCAAATGGTCAAAAATATCATTCTTGTGCTAATGCATCTATTTCGCAGGGAAAATCTAAGAGTTCTGAATATGTGTATTATTCTTCAAATCATTATGTTCATAAGTCAAAGAATTTCTCTGCTTATTCATATGAGTACTCTAACCCTCGTCCTGTGAAACGAAGCGCACTTGCTTCAATGCCTCCCTTCTGATATGGTGCTCGCAGAATGATGAACTCTTTGCCACCCCTCTAGATGTGGGTGGTGAAGAAATTGAACTAATTTCTTATGCAGGGTCATGTCTCCAGATGAACTTGAACGCCCGATGAATTTGAGGAGACCTGAGGAAATGCTTAAAAGTACGCAAGCTAACAATGTAGAAATGAATTCCTCATTTCTCACGTCCTCACACTACTTGCTTATGTGATGAAATTTTGTCTGATGAAATTGATGTCATATTCTTCACTCTAAAGCATATGAGTTCGTAAGTTGTACTAATTCATCTACAGGATGAACCTCCAAAAGCTACTGAGTGGGTCCTCGATAGTGGATGCACAAACCACATGACTGGTGACAAGAATCTACTAATGAATTTGCCACTTGCTCCGTCTCATCTGAACCATATCACCTATGTAGACAAAGGAAAAAAAGCAAGGTATTGGGTCTAGGTAAGGTTGCAATCTCAAAGGACCGAACCATGGATAAGGTGATGTTAGTCGAATCCCTCGGGTTCAACCTTACGTGTGTCTCAATGCTTTGTGATCTTGATATGGTTGTTGTATTTGGAAAATGTTGTTGTGTTGTCATCATGGAATCTGACAATTCCAAAGTCTTTGAAGGCTTTAGGAGAGGAGACTTGTATATTGTTGATATCTCTACAGGTCCTCAGTCTGCCACATGCCTACTTGCAAAGTCCTCAGAAGGTTGGTTGTGGCATCGACGACTTGGACATGCTGGTATGAGGAACTTGCACACACTCGTGAAGAAAAGGCACGTCATTGGCATTGAAGGTGTCAAATTCCTCAAGGACCACCTTTGTGGTGCATGTGAGTCTGGGAAGATGACCAGATCCAAGCATCCTCGAAGACAATCATGACCATGACTCGACCCTTTAAATTGCTTCACATGGATCTCTTTGGCCCCACTCATTACTCCACACTAACAAATTCTTCAAGTTTGTATGGATTTGTCATTGTTGATGATTACTCTCATTACACTTGGGTGCATATTATTCTGTACAAGTCTGAAGTGCAGGATGTCTTCAGACGATTTGCTTCAAGGGCCTCCACGAACTTCGGCGCCAAGATCAAGCATATCAGGAGTGATAATGGGACTGAGTTCAAGAACACCAATCTTGATGAATATCTTGATGAACTTGGTATTACTCATGAGTTATCTGCCCCATATACTCCTCAGCAGAACGGCGTCGTGGAGGGCAAGAACAGGACTCTTGCTGAGATGGCTCGCACCATGCTTGATGAATACAAGACTCCTCGTCGCTTCTGGCATGAGGTAATTGATACTGCATGCCACATCATCAACAGGGTATATCTTCACAAAATCTTCAAGAACACCTCATATGAACTTATGACTGGCAAGAAACCCAATGTAAGTTATCTCAAAGTCTTTGGTGCAAAATGCTAGATTAGAGATCCTCACCATAGTTCTAAATTTGCACCGAAAGCACATGAAGGTTTTATGCTTGGTTACGGAAAGGACTCACACACCTATAGAGTCTTCAACACCTACCACCACAAGGTTGTTGAAACTGTAGATGTGTGGTTCAATGAAACTGACGGCTCGCAAAGAGAGCACCTGCCTTCTATGCTAGATGAACAGTCTCCTGAGGAATCCTTTAAGCTGAAGGCTCATGAAGACGTCATACCCACTAAGGAAGTCATTCCAATGAATGAAGACATTCATGTTGAGACACCTGAAGAAAATGTTGTTGAAGAAAATCCTCAGTCACGTCAACTTGCTCACCCAAGAGTTGCAAATGAAGTGCAGATTGACAAAATCATCAATGACATCAATGCACCAGGTACCCTCACTTGCTCAAGAGCTTCACATTTGACTAAATTTTGTGGGAACTTTGCTTTTGTCTCTATCATAGAGCACACCAAAGTTGATGAAGCATTCAAGGAGCCTGAGTGGATTCAAGCTATGCAAGAGGAATTGCATCAATTCAAGCTCAACATGTGGGAACTTGTCAAGCGAACAGATCCTTGCAAGCATAGCATCATAGGTACCAAGTGGATGTACCACAACAAGCAAGATCAAAATGGCCTTGTGGTAAGAAATAAGGCTCGTCTTGTAGCTCAAGGCTACACAGAGGTTGAAGGAATTGACTTTGAGGAAACTTTTGCACCTGTTGCTAGACTTGAAGCTATTCGCATATTGCTTGCTTATGCTAACCATCATGATATCATCTTATATCAAATGGATGTGAAAAGTGCATTCCTCAATGGTAAGCTTGAGGAAGAAGTATATGTTGCTCAACCCCCAAGTTTTGAAGACCCTAAGCATCCTGACAAAGTCTTCAGACTGAACAAGGCCCTCTATGGCCTCAAGCAGGCCCCTCGGGCGTGGTACGACACTCTGAAGGAATTCCTCATGAAGAAAGGCTTCAAACCCGGTTCACTCGACCCAACTCTTTTCACTAAATCCTATGACAATGAACTGTTCATATGCCAAATATACGTAGATGATATTATCTTTGGTTGTACTAACAAATGTTACAGTGATGAATTTGCCTATATGATGAGCGAAGAATATCAAATGTCTATGATGGGAGAGTTCAAATTCTTCTTAGGTCTTCAAATTCTCCAGCAAGACAATGACATCTTCATCTCTCAAGAGAAATACCTCAAGGATGTTCTGAGGAAATTCGACATGCAAGATTGCAAAGCCGTAAAAACTCCAATGCCTTCAAAAGGTCACCTCTGCACTGACGAAAATGGTAAAGATTTCGATCAGAAGGTATATTGCTCCATGATTGGCTCATTATTGTATCTATCTGCATCTAGGCCTGAAATTATGCTGAGTGTTTGCATGTGTTCCTGATTCCAAGAAACACCAAAGGAATCACACCATAAGGCTGTGAAGCATATTCTTCGATACTTAGCTCACAAACCGATGCTTGGATTATGGTATCCCAAGGGCTCAAATCT
This sequence comes from Hordeum marinum, assembly GCA_022496015.1. Classification (NCBI taxonomy): domain Eukaryota; kingdom Viridiplantae; phylum Streptophyta; class Magnoliopsida; order Poales; family Poaceae; genus Hordeum; species Hordeum marinum. The sequence continues at coordinate 91,314,950 of CM039674.1, forward strand.
TCACCTCGTCGAATACTCTGAGGCTTACTATGCTAGAGATCGTGTGGATCGCAAGTCAACCTCAGGCACATGTCATTTCCTCGGACGATCCGTAGTCTGCTAGTCCTCGAAGAAGCAGAACTACGTGTCACTATCTACTGCTGAAGCTGAGTACATTGCTGCTGGTTCATGTTGCGCTCAGTTGTTGTGGGTGAAGCAAACCCTCAAGGACTATGACATCAAGTTTAAGAATGTGCCTCTCTACTGCGACAACAAGAGTGCCATCTAGATTGCTTACAACCCAGTTCAGCATTCCAAGACCAAGCACATCTAGATTCATCATCACTTTCTTCGAGATCATGTACTCAAGGGCGACATCTCCATCGACCACTTTCCCACTGAAGAACAACTGGCCGATATCTTCACAAAGCCCTTGGACGAAAAGAGATTTTGCAAGTTGCGGTATGAACTAAATATCTTAGAATCTTCGAATGTTCTTTGAAAAAGGACACACATCCTAACACTTATGCAAAATTGATGACTTAGATGTGCAACACACAAAGTAACGTTTTTCTTCAATCAATGAAGAATAACCCTCTATGTGTGAAGAAATTAATGAAGAATTTGACTCTCAGAACCCTACGACAATTGTACGCGGTGTCTGAAGACATCATTCTTATACGGTGGGTCACGCCACCAACAATAGTTGAAATTCCTCAAAGTTGAGTTTTTTCGTCATTTTGCAAATTCTTCAAATTTTCAAATTCCTCAAGTTTTCAAATTCATCAACTTTTCAAATTCTTCAAACTATGAAACTCATGTTCTTCATTGACTATATACATACATATTTGAGTTTTCAGTGTCCTCAACAACATTCACTTATAGCTAATTCTTCAAGTTGATTTTCATCTAAGTGAATGCGATCAGGCCCTTTCCCCCTATATGCTAAACTCAACCCAGTCTATTCACAAATTCTTCATATGCGTTCTACTTTGAAACTCGTTCAAAGTCGTCACTATGTCCTTGACATCTGAAGAATTTGCGAACGGAAACTTTAAAATCTTCACTACCAAAATTTTCGGTGTTTCCCGCTCAAACTATTCCGATTCCCACGACTGGATAACCCATGATCCCCCACTATATCCACTACTCAATTCGTGGGTGACACATGTCACGTGGAGAGCAAGGGTCAGGGGCAATCTGGTCCAAAATCTTTGGACATATTTGTTTTCACCTCCACTATAAATACCCCTTCCCTCACACTGTGCTTGGTTACTCCTATCTCCTACTCTCTCCCAAGCTCAAATCTAGCGCCGCCGCTGAACCATCACCGCCGGTGTGGAAGAGCTTCACTGCCTCAACCTCATCATCGTCGTACTCGCATCGGCCGCGGAAGTCTTCACTCCGCCGTCGATGTAGCTGTCTCCCTCTGCCGAGCTAGGGCATGGGAGATCTGGACTGACGAACTTCCTCGATTTCATCTCATAGTTCGTCGTGTTCTTCATCAGGGTAAATAAAATCTGATTTTACTTCCCTTGTTTGATCTTCAAGTTTTCCTCAATTTCCTCAAAGATGCTTATTCTTCAAGAATCTCATTCTAAAACACCTTACATGTGCATACACTTGATGTTTTTCTCTAAGTTATGTTTTTCTTCAAGATTCCTCAATTGTGTGAATCCTCAAAATTTGCACAACTCTAGAACCTAAGACAAAGAACACTTAGTGAAAATCCTCAAGACATCCATTGTCAAATTCCTCACACTTCATGTTAATTGAAAATCTTCTGAGAACACATATGACCTCTTCAAATTCCTCGCACCTATACTCTCTTCATGGGTACAAACATGTCCGCTGATGAATCACTAGGTTCTCATCAACTTAACTCATTTGCAACATTTCTTGAGGAAAAACTGTGCACTTCTGTAGAATCTTCAAGAATTCAGAATCCTCAGCTAAAGAAAATGGCTGATGGGAAGAAGCCACAGAAAGGTGGAAAGAAACCTGATGTGCAGACTGCTTTTGAGATACCTGAAGACTTGTATGAGGAATATTGCACGCGTGGCGAAGAAATTCACGGCAAAGAAACAACAAAGCAGAGAAAGATCTGCATTCAGAAAATTGAGAAGAGATGGGCACGGGAGTGGAAAGAGTATCGCTATATCACTCCCAAGTACATGAAGAAATTCGTTGTCAAACCCTCATGCACCAGGCCACCCTTGGCTCCCAATCAAATTGCTGGTCCCACTAGCCTCAAAACTAGTAACTACTTTCATCATGAATGGGGAAAACAGTAAGCTAAGCTAGCCAAGAAAGCAAAAGAAGCTGTGAGGAAATTCAATGAAGACTCTGCTGGTGCAGCTTCTGCTGGAGCCTCTGTCGGTGCTTCGAAGAAAATCACTGTGAAGAAGTCTGCTGAGAAGTCAAAGTCCTCAACTTCAAAATCCTCACAGCAGATTCCTCAAGCAAAGTCTTCAAAGGCCTTAGTCATGGGCTCTGTAGCCGCACAATCATCAGCTACTGCCTCAAAATCCTCAATGCCAGTGCACCTTGCAACATGTCAAAGGACTAAGGGCATTTCAATTGCTTCAGGGGTTTCTGCAAGTTCCTCTTCCCATGCTCAGTCCTCGACCAGTCCTTCTCTGATGAAAATGAAAGCAACTATTGGAGATGGCATTCGACCAAGTCCTCAACCTAAGAAGGTGGCATTCACAATACCATCAGATTCCTCTGATGAAGCTGATGATGATGAACTGGCTGCAATCATCAGAAACAAGCAAGAATGAGTGGCTCAAGCGAAGGGCACTCAAATTCCTCTTTGTCTTGATGCAAAAATGGTGTTGAACTTCATTGATATCTAGCACAAGGATCCCAAAACGCTAATTGCTGACTTGAAGCTGCCTCCTGGTCCGGATCATGTCCTCACTGCTTTCATAGCTGAAGAAAAATGGAAGTACGAGAAGGCCAGACAAACCAAGAAGGCTCAGTACAAGAAAGAGCACTACCTAAAGGACAATGTTCTGAGGCTTTCTCCTGAGGAACTTGTGAAGATGCAGTCTGACATCAAAAACCTTAGTGATGAATTCAACAGATACTATGCTGATTGGCAAGGCGCCAAAGTTCGTCTTGTCAAAGTGGCTGATAATGTCATCAACAACCATAACTCAAGGGTTGTAGCTCGATCACAACCACAAATTCCTCAGGCTGAAGAATCTGCTTAGTCTGCTGAAGAAACTGCAAGCGCGGCTGAAGAACCTATCAGGGCAACCTCCACTAATGTGCCTGATGAAATTGAACCCACAAGGACGACTGCATCAGTCGTGCCTGAAGAAACTGCTACCACTTCACCCTTCGCCGAAATCGCAAAATCTTCAAGGGTGAAGAAAATATCAACCTTCCTTCTGCATCAGAAGTGAAGAATACTAAGGCCGCGAATAAGAAGGCTCTGAAATGAAAACCATCAACTTCAGATTCCTCTACAGTGAAGAAATTGAAGGCATTGCCAAGTTCTTTAACAGAACCGGTTGATGCAACGCCTATCAGCTTCGTGCCATCCTATGAAATTGTGCCATTCAGTATTGACTACGTCATCCCGAATGATGATCAAGAAGAAAAGGATTAATCTGCTACTACCTCAGAGCAGATTGATGAAGAAATTGAAGTGGAAGCAAATGCTTCATCTCCAAAGGTATCATCGCCCCAGCCTCAGTTGACTGTTGAAGAGGCCGGCGTTGAAGAAATTGATGAGGACGTGGACATTGGCAATACAACTCCTGTCATCAATGATGACTATTGGGAAGATGTGCACCCAAATTCCCCAATAACCACTGCTTTGTATCATATTCCTCAGTCCTCGGCCCAGAGTGAAGAAATTCATACAGGATCTGATGACATGGCTGTTGCCGCCACTGAAGAAATTCCAGCTGCATCAGCTGATGACATTGCTGCTCCAACTACCACTGAGGAAACTGCTGCTCAAATTCCTCAGCCTAAAGAAATTCCTCCTATGCCTAAGGAGATTGTGGGCTGCTTCAAGCCAAACCTTCAGCCAAAGCCAAGAATACCATTCAAAGGCTCAAAGCACCCCAAATTCCTCAAGTCCAATTTCTTCACTGAGCACATTTTCTTCACTGGACCCAATCCATATGACTCAGCAAGAGCCGGTCGCACCAGATTCTGGACTCCAACACAGATGAACTATTATGCATCCGTACTGTTTGACAAGAAGAAAGTCTTCGAGCATCACCCAATTCCTCATGCGGATATGGAAACTATCACTTCCTTCACACCAGTGCTCGTCGTTCTTCACGATGGAGGGATTCTTCCTTTCTGTGAGGACATCTGTGATTGGAATGAAGAGCTAATTCTTAAATTCTATACCACTCTGCACATCACAGGTGATGCTTCTAACATCAACTCCTGGGTCTTGGACTGGATGACCGGATCTACTCACCTCACTGCTCCAGCATCCGAATTGCTTCAGTCTGTCCCATTCCCAATTCCTTCAGAAGAAGCTCAATGCCTGTTTGATGAACCTACTCTACCCAACCAACTGATGCAAGTGTTAATGAAGCCGTTGGCTCCTAGAAAACCTCAAAGGACAAACTTCCTTGTGAAGGATTTGCTATATGTGCCCAGGACGGTCTATCGCATTCTCACCAACACCCTATGTCCTCAGAAGGGCCACAACTCTGAAGAAGAAAAAGAAGTAGAGGGAGTCATGAAGAACATGCTATTCAACATCATTCATGGGATTCCCATCAAGTTCCATGATTTTTTCATGAGGACATTGGCAAATGCAGCATTAGCCCCTTTTGAACTGAAGCCTTATGCACCCTGGATCATGAAGTTCATCAGATCAAGGTCTTCAGTTCCCTTCAAGGTGGACTTCCAGAATCACTTCGGCTTCTTGCCCCCGATTCAAGTCCTCAAGATCACAATTGCCTCGATTGAAGGAAAAGGCAAAGCTGTCATTGATGAAGGTACTCGTCCATTGGATGGTCAGTTTGGCAAGGCTGCATCTTACTCCACCAATGATGACACTGCTACCTAGGACTCTGCTGCCAAAGCCTCAGCACAAAAACCTCAAGAGTGTGCCCCTCGTGTGATGACTGATCGTGAGCTTCTCATAAGTCTTCATCAGAAGGTTGATCGCAATCACAAGTGGGTAAAGCATCAGTTAGCTTCCATTGTTCAAAACATGACTGTGACGTAGAACTCTGTGAGGAAAAATCACTACTATGTGCATGAAATCTTCGATCGCACATGGGCCATTCTCGCACATCTCAAGACTCTTGAGGAACTCAAGGACATGGACTTTCAGCAAAACTTCGACTGGTCTCATCCCCCTCAGAACAAATTCAAGAAGGTTCAAGTTCCTCAGATGGTTACAAGTTCATATTATTCATCACGTGAGACAGATGAAGCTAAGGACATTGACGACACTGTGGCAGGCCCTGCATCGACAAATGACCCCGACACCGCTGGCACTCCTTCCTCACCAACAAGATGAAATTCTTCAAGGGGCGTTAGTCCTCACTTTTTCATCCCTTTTGGTCTTCGATGACAAAGGGGGAGAAAAATTGAGTTAGTCTTCAAGCGGGTCTCTATATATGGGCTATTTTTGCTTAAGTTACAACTCTCGCTCTTCTGAAGCTTTTGTTGGTTGAGCTATAAACTTAAGTCCGATGGTGGTCTGACTCTTTTGTGCTTATTTACTCAAGCACCTAAATGCATGCATGCTGAATTTCGGCAGACACCATTTTCATCATGCATTTCAAATTCTTCATATCATATGTTCAAATGAGTGTATGAATTACAAGATATAGGGGGGGTTCTCCACGTTTTTAACCTGCCATGTGCATTTGCAGTCCAAAGCAAATTCCTCAAATATGCACATCTTCACGGGGAAGTTCTTCTATATCTTGCAATCAAATTCCTCAAATTCAGTACTTTCACATCATATGTTTATCCCCATTGAAAACTTAACCGTCATCAATCACCAAAAAGGGGGAGATTGTAAGTGCATCTAGTGCCCCTTAGTGATTTTGGTGTATTGATGACTTATAGGCTAAGGAACTATTTTGTTTGTGAGTGTACACAGGCTCTATAAGTCGATGAGGAGTTTGATATATTCGAAGATTATCGACCCCTAAAAATGTGTGTCTTCAACTGAAAACTTTGGTGAAGACTTTGTGAAGACTTTGCTGAAGACTTTGGTATTCCCTAAAGACTTTGAAAATGAAGAAGTTGGTGTGGCCTTGAAGATATGAACGAGGACTATGAAGCATGAAGACTTTTGTTTTCGTAGTTTCATTTCCTTTCTTTGAGTCGTAGGAAACACCATACTATTAAAGGGGGCCGAGGTAATACTAAGGAAAATTTCCAACCGATGCTCAAGTCCAAAAGCCTCAACCTATCCAATCCTTTGAGTGAAGCCTTTGGAAATCTCTTGCAGTTCAGTCAAGTTCTTCAGTGATAGAGACGATGTTCTTCTGGTCTCTGATGAAATTGGTCTGACTGAGGAGTTAGGATTTCACCAGTGCGAATTGCCCACAAGTGAGGAACATGATAAGCCTGAGGACATTCATAGTTCAAAATTCCGACCATTGTTGTGCTTAGTGCCAGTTGTCCCCAATCATCTCATCCACCTAACGTTCATATCATTAGGGGCATTTATGTCTTATCATGTCAGGTTGCACCCTCGCTATAAATAGCCAACCCCCACAACCACTAGTTGGTTGGCTGCTCCGAGAGAGAACTGACACTTGTCATTTGAGAGCAACCCATCCTTCGAGGACTTTGAGAAAAATCATCAATGAGCAAAAACCCAAATCCAAACCATCAAACCCAAAGTGATTGAGCATCAATGAAGAGATTGTTCCTATGTGGAACCGACGCTTGTTACCTTTGAGGACTTTGTATCCTCCAGACGGTTAGGCGTCATGGTCTAGTGCATCCTGCAGTCAATTGGGGATCACGGAGTGACCTTGGTTACATGTTGTTAATTATGATACGTCTGATACGTCTCTGACGTGTCTATAATTTTTACTTGTTACATGTTGTTATATTATCAATCTTGGATGTTTTACAATCATTTTATAGCAACTTTATATCATTTTTCGGGACTAAGCTTTTGACCTAGTGCCAAAGTGCCAGTTTCTATTTTTTCTTCTTTTTTACTTCGCAGAAAATCAGTACCAAACGGAGCCCAAACGCTGCGGCGATTTTTGGAGAATTTTTATGGTCCAAAAGGAACAAGATGGGCCAAAGATCACCAGAAGAGGGGGGCGCAGGGTAGCCACCCTCCACCAGGGCGCACCAGAGGACCCTGGCATGTCCTTGTAGAGGGTGGGCACCTTGGGACTCCCCCCCAACTGACTATCAAGCCTATAAATTCCCAAATATTCAGAAAACCTTGGGGGAGTCGACGAAATACAATTCCAACCGCCGCAAGTTCCAGAACCTCGAGATCCAATCTAACACCATCACGGAGGGGTTTATCTTCTTCATAGGTGCCTCTCCGATGATGCGTGAGTAGTCCACCATAGAGCTGCGGGTCCGTACGCAGTAGCTAGATAGATTCCTCTCTCTCTCTCTATGATTCTCAATACAATGGTATCTTGGATATCTATTTGATGTAATGATTTTTGTTGTGTGTTTGTTGCGATCTGATGAATTTTGACTTCATGATCAGTTTCTATCCATGAATATGATTTGAGTCTTCTGTGATCTCTTATTTGCATGATTACTTATAGCCTCATATTTCTTCTTTGAATATTTGGTTTAGTTAGGTCAACTAGATCGATTTTTCTTGCCATGGGAAGAGGTGCTTTGTGATGGGTTCGATCTTGCGGTCTTCTTTCCTAGTGACAGAAGTGGCATGAAGAAACGCATGTATCGTTGCCATTAAGGATAACAAGATGGGGTCTATTCCTGCATTAATAGATCTTGTCTACATCATGTCACCGTTCTTATTGCATTTCTCTGTTTCTCCATGAACTTAATACACTAGATGCATGTTGGATGGCGGTCGATGTGTGGAGTAATAGAAGTAGATGCAGAATCATTCCGGTCTACTTGTCTTGGACGTGATTCCTATATAATGATCATTGCATGGATATCATCACGATTATTTGATCTTCTATTAATTGCCCAACAGTAATTTGTTCCCACCCTGCGCTATACTCATGAGAGAAGCCACTAGTGAAACCTACGTCCCGCGGGTCTACTTTTCCAACATATTGCTATGCAATCTACTATTTGCATCTTTTGTTTTCGGATCTATTAATCTAGAAACCCAAAAATACCTTGATGTGCTTTTTATTTATCTATTTTATTTTGTGTTCTTGCGAGATCTGTTTGCCAGAACTATCATCACCTAATCTATCTTATTGCCGTAGAGAGTGTGACAACTTCTCTTTCGCGTCGGGTTGCAAGTACTTGTTGTTTGTGTGCAGGTGTTGTTTATGTGGGTGCGTGGTCTTCCTCTATGGATTGATACCTTGGTTTCATAACTGAGGGAAATACTTACCATAATTGTGTTGCATCATCCCTTCCTCTTTGAAGCCCCCTCTTCTGGTGATCTTTAGGGAAATACTTACCATAGTTGATCTTCCTTTGACGTGGCTTGAGACTACGTCGGTAGTTCCCCAAAGAGGAAGGGATGATGCAGCACAGTGACGGTAAGTATTACCCTCAGTTATGAAACCAAGGTATCAATCCATAGAGGAAGATCCCGCACCCATGTAAACAGCACCTAGACAGAAACAACAAGTACTTGCAACCTGACGCGAAAGAGAAGTTGTCACACTCTCTACGGTAATAAGATAGATTAGGTAATGATAGTTTTGGAAAATAGATCTCGCAATAACACAAAGTAAAATAAGTAAAAAAAAAGTGAAGCAAGGTATTTTTGGGTTTTTGGATTAATAGATCTGAAAACAAAAGATGCAAATAGTAGATTGGAAAGCAATATATTCGAAAAGAAGACCCGGGGGCCGTAGGTTTCACTAGTGGCTTCTCTCATGATTATAGCGCATGGTGGGTGAACAAATTACTATTGGGGAATTCATATAAAATCAAATAATCATGACGATACCCAGGCAATGATCATTATATGCGCATCACGTCCAACATAAGTAGACCGAAACGATTCTGCATCTACTTCTATTACTCCACACATCGACCTCTATCTAGCATGCATCTAGTGTATTAAGTTCATGGGAAAATGGAGTAATGCAATAAGAATGGTGACATGATGTAGACAAGATCTATTCATGTAGGAATAGACCCCATCTTGTTATCCTTAATGGAAATGATACATGTGTGTCTTGCTGCCCCTTCTGTCACTCGGAAAGAACACCACAAGATCGAACCCATCACAAAGCACCTCTTCCCATGGCAAGAAAAAACGATCTAGTTGGCCTAACTAAACCAAAAATTCAAACAAGAAATACGAGGCTATAAGTAATCATGCAAATAAGAGATCAAAGAAGACTCATATTATATTCATGGATAGAAACTTATCATGAACTAAAAATTCATCGGATCCCAACAAACACACCACAAAAGTCATTACATCAAATAGATCTCCAAGAGACCATTGTATTGAGAAACATAGAGATAGAGGAATCCATCTAGCTACTACCTACGGACCCGTAGGTCTATCGTGGACTACTCACGCATCATCAGAGAGGCACCTATGAATAAGATGAACCCCTTTGTTATGGTTTTAGATTGGATCTCGAGGTTCTGGAACTTAGGGTTTTTTGGATCTTCTAGGAATTTATAGGCTCGATAGTCGGTTGAGGGGGTGCCCTAGGTGCCCACCCTCTACCAGGCCGCGCCAGGGGCCTCTGGCGCCCTGCTGGGGGGTGGCCACCCTGGGCCCCCTCTTTTGGTGATCTTTGGCCCATCTTTCTTCTTCTCGTCCATAAAAAATCCACCAAAATTCCGGCAACGTTTGGGCTCCGTTTGGTACTTATTTCTACGAAGTAAAAAAACAAGCAAAACTAGCAACTGGCACTTTTGCACTATGTCAAAAGGTTAGTCCCAAAAAATGATATAAAGTTTCTATAAAATGATTGTAAAACATCCAAGATTGATAATATAGCAGCATGGAACAAGCAAAAATTATAGATACGTTGGAGACGTATCAGCATCCCCAAGCTTAATTCCTACTTGTCCTCGGGTAGGTAAATGATAAAAATAGAAAAAAAAATTGAAGTGGAATGTTGCATATCATGTTCATCACATGTTATTTTCTTTATAGCATGGACATTTGGAATTTGCATTGGTTCAAAGCAATAGTCTAGTTTTGACATGAAAACTTTAATACTCAAGCATATTAAGCAACCATGTATTTCAAAATATCAACGCTAAAGAAAGTTATCCCAAGCCCATCATGCTCAATCATTGATCCATTTAGAGTACATACTCAAATATTAGCTACATCTAATGCTCAACTACGGTCATAGTGCCCCCTAGTTGGTGCTTTATAAGAGAAAATGGAGACTCAAATTGAAAAATAAAAATTTCATAAAGTAAATAGATAGACCCTTCATAGAGGGAAGTAGGGATTTGTAGAGGTGCCAGAGCTCAAGTGTTTAAATTGAATAGAGAAAAATATTTTGAGTGGCATGCCTTTCCTGTCAACGAAAACGATTGAGAGATTTCAATATCTTTCCACACTAGATGCAACATAGGCGGTTCCCAAATAGAAAATAAAGTGTATTCCTTTTTCCACTAAACTTTCACTTTCCATGACTAGCCGAATCCACGGTTGCCTTCCATATCAACACTTTCCAAGGAATTTATTATTTTACAATATAAAGTAAATATATATTTTTTTTCATTTTCGGACTTGGAATCCCTATTACCGCCATACTCTCGTGCAATGACAAGTGAATAAACACTCATCTTGAGAATAACACATCTAGTATGAAAAAATATCGGTCACCCCCTACCGTTTTATGAGAGGTATGAGCACACAAAAAGGAAAATTTATTTTGAAAGTTTAGAGATGGAACATACAAGTTTTCTTGGAACGGTATGGAAATACCATATATAGGTAGGTATGGTGGACTGATATGGCGAAACTTGGTTTAAGGATTTTGGATGCACAAGTAGTATTTCTACTTAGTACAAGTGAAGGCTAGCAAGAGATTCAGAAGCAACCAACCAAGAAACAAAAAACACATAAGCGAGCATTAAGCATAAGTATCACCGAATAATGAACCATAAGTAGGATGTAATTTAGTAGCACAACTATTGACTTTCGTGCTTGCATAGGGAATCACAAACCTTAGCACCAAAAATTCTTACTAAGAATAATTACTCATCAACATAACTCACATATCACTATTGTCATGTCTCAAAACTATTACAAAGATTCAAGTTTAATTTGTCCAATGATATTCATGAAAGTTTTTATTATATCCCTCTTGAATATCTATCACTTTAGGACTAGTTTCATATGTTGCAATTGCTTTTGATAGGCTCACATGGATATAAGTGAAGAACATGAACATACAAGTTTCATTTCTCAAAATAATATAAGTGAAGCATGCGTGAATTTCTTCAAAATTATTAAATCTCAAATTAATATAAGTGAAGCATGAGAGCATTTATTTGAATATGTAAAAGCACGCCATGCTCAAAAAGATATAAGTGAAGCACTAGAGCAATTCCTTTGCTCAAAAGTTTTAAGTGAAGCATAAAGAGCAATTCTAACAAATCATAGTATAATTTTGGCTCTCTCAAATAGGTGTGTGCATCAAGGATAAAAGCAATACAATCAAATATACAAGACACTCCAAGCAAAACCCATGATATGTGAAGAATAAAAATATAGTTCCAAGTAGCATACCGATGGTTGTTAGAAGAAAGAGGGGATGCCACTTAGGGCATCCCCAAGCTTAGTTGCTTCTTACTCTTTGGATATTACCTTGGGGTGCTGTATCATCCCCAAGCCTTGGCTCTTCTATATCCTTATTCTGTCCTTCATCGTGATCTCACTCAAAACTTGAAAACTTCAATCACACAAAACATAACAAAATTCTCATGAGATCTGTTAGTATAATAAAGCAAATTACCACTTTAGGTACAGTTGTAAACACATTCATATTTTATTATTTCATTATACCTACTTTATTCTAAATTTACCATGACTAATACCCCCCCCCCCCGATACAAGCCATAGATTCATCAAAACAAGCACACAATGCAATGAAAACAGAATATGTTTCAGACAGGACAGTGTGTAGTAATCTGTACTCTACCCATACTTCGGGACCTCTAAAAATTCATAAAAATAAGGACAACGTAAATAATTTGTATATAAATACTGTGTTAAAATTTCAGATCAATATCATGTTCCAGTAAAAAATGAAAATTCGTGCACTTGGAATAAAGTTTCTGTTTCAGATTCAATATTGTTTCTACTCATCTTATTGATCATCCCAAAGGAATTACTTGGCACAAACACTAAATAAAACATAAAAACACAATCATAACAGAATCATAATTGTGCAAAACACTCAAAAATAGAAAGCAAAAGATAAAAATAATTTATTCATTGGGTTGCCTCCCAACAAGCGCTATCGTTTTACGCCCCTAGCTAGGCATAACACATAGATTCAGGTATTGGCATCCTTAGTTTGCAATCCATAGGAGGCCCTCATGATTGATTCATATGGTGGCTTAATTATTGTTCTAGGGAATTGTTGCATACCCTTTCTAAGGGGAAACTGAAACTTGATATTGCCTTCTTTCATATCAATCACGACACCTATAGTGCGTAAAAACGGTCTACCAAGTATGATAGGACAAGACGAATTGCAATCAATAGAAAGAACAATAAAATAAATGAGAACATAATTAATATTTGCAAGAATAAGTACATCATTCATTCTTCCCAAAGGCTTTTTAATAGTGGAATCCTCCAAGTGCAAATTAAGAGAATATTCTTCAATATTGGTAAGACCAAGCACATCACATAGAGATTTCAGAATTGTGGAAACACTAACACCCAAATCACACAAAGCAAAGCATTCATAGTTTTTAATCTGGACTTTAATGGTAGATTCCCACTCATCATGTAATTTTCTAGTAACTGAAATCTCTAATTCCAACTTCTCTTCTAAGTATTTTAACATGGCATCAACGATGTGTTTAGTAAAAGCTTTCTTTTGTTCATAAGCATGGGGTGAATTTATCATAGATTGCAGCAAGAAATAACTCTCATAATTAAAGTCTTTGTAATAAAAGATAGTGGTCACATCACTAGTTAATGTTTTGACCTCTTCAAACCCACTTTTATCAAAAAAAATCATCAAGATTTTCACCTTCCAAATCATTGGGACGCCCTCTAGCTAAAGTTGACTCTTCTTCAATCCCTTTATAATCAATTTTAACATTACTAAACAAGTAATCAGTAGAGCAAACACCAATCATCTTAAGCTCTTCATCATTGTTACAAAAGTAATCACTAAAAAACGCTTTTTCTAAAAATTCTCTTTTAGCGGTTCTTTTCTTACTTTCATCCATAGAAACATATAAAGCCTTAATTGATTCCTTCATCTTAGGTGGAAAAGCATGCAACTTGACATTTTTAACATCATTGGAAATTCTATCAATGCTTCTAGACATATCATCAATCTTATTCAACTTTTCTTCTATCATAGTATTGAAAGAATTTTGAGCATTGATAAATTATTTAAAAATATTCTCAAGATCAGAGGTGTTCCTATTATATTATAAGAATTACCATAGGAATTACCATAATTATTAGAGGAATTTCAAGGAAAAGGCCTAGGATTAAAATTACCTCTATAAGCATTGTTATTGAAATTGTTTCACGAGATGAAATTCATATCTATGCAATCACTATTTTTCGCAATCAAAGTAGACAAAGGCAGGTCATTAAGATCAAGAGGAGCATTTTTTACTAGCAACCACCATCATAAGAGCATCAACTTTTTCACTCAAAGTACTAATTTCTTCTACCTAATTGACCTTTGTACCAGTAGGTGCTCTTTCGGTATGCCATTGTGAATAATTTTCCATAATATTATCTAGAAATTTGGTATCTTCACCCAAAGTAATTTCCATAAAAGTACCACCCGTGGTGGAATCTAAAAGATTTCTAGGGATAAAATTTAATCCCACATAAAAAAATTGTATGATCATCCAAAGATTTAAACCATGAGTAGGACAATTTCTTAGCATCAACTTCATTCTTTCCCAAAATTGTGTAACATGTTCATGCTCAAGTTTCTTAAAATTCCTGATTTGAGTTCTAAGGGAAAGAATTTTCGCGGGCAACGTGAAGGGTCTTCCCATATCTTCTTGTTATTGTCTTTGTCCGAGATGCCTGGTTCACCAAAGGATAATTCAAATCGAGATTGTTGAAAATACTTAGTAATAAAAGCATCTTTGCACTTATCCCAAGAATCGATGCTATTGTGAGGCAAAGAGGAAAACCAATTTTTTCTGTGATCCCGCAAAGAGAAAGGAAACAATTTCAAATTCACAATATCATTGTCTACATCTTTTTTTTGCATATCGCATAATTCCATGAACGTATTTAGATGGGATGCGACATCCTCATTAGGAGTACCGGAAAATTGATCTTTCATAACAAGATTCAACAAAGCGGCATTAATGTCACAAGACTCGGCACTAGTGGTGGGAGGAGAAATAGGAGTGCTAATAAAATCATTATTATTGGTATTGGAAAAATCACACAACTTGGTGTTTTCTTGAGTCATCATGACTATGCAAACAAGATTGCAAGCAAACAAGAGATCAGACTAGAAAAAGGAAAACAAAGAAGAGAGGGCAAATAAAATGGCAAATTTGTGAAGTGGGGGAGAGGGAAACGAGGGGAAAATGGAAAATAATGTAAATTGCAAGGAGATGAGATTTTTGGTTAGGAACCTGGTAGATGAGATTGCTTCCTCCTCGGCAACGGCGCCAGAAATTCCTCCGACGTGGCTTGAGACTGCGTCGGTAGTTCCCAAACGAGGAATGGATGATGCAGCACAGCGACGGTAAGTATTTCACTCAGTTATGAAACCAAGGTATCAATCCGTAGACAAAGATCACACACCCACATAAACAGCACCTACACACAAACAACAAATACTTGCAACCCGACACGGCAGAGAGGTTGTCACGCTCTCTACAGTAATAAGATAGATTAGGTAATGATAGGTTTGGCAAATAGATCTTGCAAGAACACAAAGTAAAATAAGTAAACAAAAAGTGAAGCGAGGTATTTTTTGGATTAATAGATCTGAAAACAAAAGTTCCAAATAGTAGATCGGAAAGCAATATATTTTTTGGGATTAATAGATCTTAAAACAAAAGTTCCAAATAGTAGATCTGAAAGCAATATATTGGAAAAGTAGACCCGGGGGATGTAGGTTTCACTAGTGGCTTCTCTCATGAGTATAGCACATGGTGGGTGAACAAACTACGGTTGGGCAATTGATAGAAGATCAAATAATCATGACGATATCCAAGCAATGATCATCATATAGTCATCACGTCCAAGAGAAGTAGACTGAAATGGTTCTACATCTACTTCTATTACTCCACACATCGACCGATATCTAGCATGCATCTAGTGCATTAAGTTCATGGGAAAACGGAGTAATGCAATAAGAACGGTGACATGATGTAGACAACATCTATTCATGTAGGAATAGATCACATATTGATGTCCTTAATGGCAATGATACATGTGTGTCTTGCTGCCCCTTCTATCACTAGGAAAGAACATAGCAAGATCGAAGCCTTCACAAAGCAACTCTTCCCATGGAAAGAAAATTCGACCTAGTCGTCCTAACTAAACCAAAGATTCAAAGAAGAAATACGAGGCTATAAGTAATCATGCAAATAAAAGATCAAAGAAGACTCAAATCATATTCATGGACAGAAATTGGTCATGAACTCAAAATTCTTCGGATCCTAACAAACACACCGCACAAGTCATTACGTCAAATAGATCTCCAAGAGACCATTGTATTGGGAAGAATAGAGAGAGAGAAAGCCATCTAGATACTGCCTACGTACCCATAGGTCTATGGTGGACTACTCATGCATCATCAGAGAGGCACCTATGAAGAAGATGCACCCCTCCATGATGGTGTTAGATTGGATCTCGGGGTTCTGGAACTTCCAGCCACCGTAAGCTCTAGGACCTCGAGATCCAATCTAACACCATCACAGAGGGTATCATCTTCTTCATAGGTGCCCCTATGATGATGCGTGAGTACTCCATGATAGACCTATGGGTACCTAGGCAGTAGCTAGATGGCTTGCTCTCTCTCTATGATTATCAATACAATGGTCTCTTGGAGATCAATTTGATGTAATGATTTTTGTGGTGTGTTTTGGGATCCGATGAATTTTGAGTTCATGGTCAGTTTCTATCCATGAATATGATTTGAGTCTTCTTTGATCTCCTATTTGAATTATTACTTATAGCCTCGTATTTCTTCTTCAAATCTTTCGTTTTGTTAGGACAACTAGATCGATTTTTCTTGCCATGGGAAGAAGTTCTTTGTGATGGGTTCGATCTTGCTGTCTTCTTCCCCAGTGACAGAAGGGGTAGCAAGACACGCATGTATCTTTGCCATTAAGTATAACAAGATGGGGTCTAGTCCTACATGAATAGATCTTGTCTACATCATTTCACCGTTCTTATTGCATTACTCTGTTTCTCCATGAACTTAATACACTAGATGCATGCTAGATAGCGGTCGATGTGTGGAGTAATAGAAGTAGATGCAAAATCATTTCAATCTACTTGTCTTGGACATGATGCCTATATAATGATCATTGCCTAGATATCGTCATGATTATTTGATCTTCTAGCAATTGCCCAACAGAAATTTGTTCTCCCACCGTGCGCTATACTCATGAGAGAAGCCACTAGTTAAACATATGGCCCCCGGGTCTACTTTTCCAACATATTGCTTTGCGATCTACTATTTGCACTTTTTGTTTTCAGATATATTAAAACAAAAATTCAAAAATACCTTGATGCACTTTTTATTTATCTATTTTATTTTGTGTTCTTGCGAGATCTATTTGCCAAAACTATCACTACTTAATCTATCTTATTACCGTAGAGAGCTTGACAACCTCTCTTTCGCGTCGGGTTGCAAGTATTTGTTATTTCTGTGTAGGTGTTATTTATGGTAGTGCGTGATCTTCCTCTACGGATTAATACCTTGGTTTCATAAATGAGGAAAATACTTAGCGTAGCTGTGTTGCATCATCCCTTCCTCTTTGAGGAACTACCAACGCAGTCTCAAGCCACGTCAACATCTCCAACATATCAATAATTTATGAAGTATTCCTGCCATATTCACCAACGTTTACAATACTTTTATATGGTTTTGATGAACTTTATATGATTTATTTATAACTAACCCGGACTAACATTGTTTTCAGCAGAACTACCAAGGTGTGGTTTTTTATGCAGAAATAAAAGTTCTCCAAAGGCAATGAAACTTTTGGACTATTTTTTGGAAAAAAGAGGCACTAGAAGTTTCATGGGAGGTCCAGAAGAGCCACGAGGTGGGAACAACCCACAAAGCCATGCCAGCCCCCTCTGAGTTGGGCTGGTGTCTTGTGGTCTCCTCGTGGCCCATCTTCGCGTGAAACCGACGCCCAAAAATACTATATATTCATAAACTACCATAAATAAACCTAGATCAGAAGTTCCATCGGGCAATCCTCTGTAGCCACGAAACACCAATCTAGAGCATTTATGGTACCCTGCCGGAGGGGTAAATCATCATCTGAGGCCATCTTCGTCATCCCTATGGTCTCCATGATGAGGAGGGAGTAGTCCACCCTCGGGGATGACGGTTTGTACCAGTAGCTATGTGTTAAATCTCTGTCTCTCTCTCTCTCGTGTTGGGCAATTGATATGTGTCTTGCATATGAATACTCGTGGTGACAATGGGGTATTATATTGATTCACTTGATATATGTTTTGGTACTCAACTCGCGGATTCCTGGGGTGACATTGGGGTAATCTATGCATAGGGATTGGTGCATGTTTTTGTCCTACTTTCTTCGGTAGAAATCTTGGGGAACTCTTTGAGGTTCTTTGTGTTGGATTGAGTATTATGAATCTGAAATTGCTTGATGCGTATAGTATAATTAACTCATGGATACATTTGGTGACATTGGAGTATCTAGATGACATTAGAGTTGGTTGATGTGTATCATATGGTGTTATTTTAGTAAGAACTCTTGAATATATAAATCGGAAAGGATAACTTGGTGTTATTTTAGTACGAACTCTTGGATGGATCGATCGGAAAGGATAACTTTAAGGTAGTTTCATACCCTGCAAACAATTTCTTCTTATGTTCTTCGCTAGATAAGAACTTTGGGGTGATTCTTCGTTGCACGTTGAGGGATGGTTATGTGATCCAATTATATTAGCATTGTTGAGAGATTGCACTAGCGAAAGTATGGCCCCTAGGCCTTATTTCCAAGCATTTATACAATGTTTTGCGTGTTGTTTATGTAGGACCGAAAGTATGTCTAGAGGGGGGTGATTATACTACTTGACCAAATAGAAGTTTTGCCTATACCAAGTTTTAGGGTTGACAATTTTTAGCATTTCATGGCAAGTCAAGTACACACTACACATGCAAGTCTAAGAGTATATAGCAGCGGAAAGTAACAACAAGCATGTATAGAAGGGATAGGGTAGGAAGATCAAATGCAGTTGTAGACACGATGATTTTTCCCATGGTTTCGATAGGTGGTGCTATCGTACATCCACGTTTATGGAGTCTTCAACCCACGGAGGGTAACGGTCGCGAGAGTCCACGGATGGCTCCACCCAGAAGGGTCCACGAAGTAGCAACCTTGACTATTCCATAATGGCTTCCGTCCACGAAGGACTAGCCTCACTATGGCTAGATCTTCACGAAGTAGGTGATCTCCTTGCCCTTACAAACTTCTTGGTTCACTCCACAACACGAAGTAGGAGGCTCCCAAGTGACACCTAACCAATCTAGGAGGCACCACCCTCTAACAGGTAATAGGCTCGGTAATGACGATGAACTCCTCGCGCTTGTGCTTCAAGATGATAGACTCCTCAGTACCCAATCACTCTCTCACAGATTTGGCATGGTGGAAGAGATGGGATTGGTGGAAAGCTACTTGGGGAGGCTAGAGATCAAGATCCATATGATTGGAGTGGAATATCTTGACCTCAACACAAGGGTAGGTGGTTCTCTCTCAGGAAATCTGATAGCATAGGTATGGAATAGTTTTGAGTGCTTCTCGTTCGAGTAGGTGGTGGTGAAGGGGTATATATAGGCATCCCCAAAAATCCAACCGTTACACACAAAATGACCAACTCGGTGACACCGATGTGTTAAACTCGGTGGTACCGAAGTGACCAAAAGGTGGAAACTTCTGAATCTCGGTGAGACCAATATGGAAACTCAGTTGCACCGATAAGGTGACCAACGATCAGATTTCCCATCTCGGGGACGCCGATCCAACATTCTTAGTGGGACCGAAAATGTGAATTTGCGTAACAGAAAGTTGGCAACTAAACTCGATGGTACCGGTATGAAAAAGTTGGTTGCACTCATTTTGAGTGTTAGGTATAGAACAGACTTTGGTGGGAGAGTTTGTGGATGTTTTTGGCGACTATCACTTGTGCACGTTTGAGCATATTGTTCACCAACAAAACCTTACCCCCTTTTAATAGTATTGGCTTTCCTATGGACTCAAAGTGATTTCTCACAAATATAAAATGTAGAGTCCTCTTGCTTGAAGCTTGGCCAACCTATTTCCTTGCATCTTGGGGTATGTCCACAGTCTCCTTTTGCCAATCCTATCATTGAACATTTCCTGAAATATACTTGGTGGAAACATTAGTTCAATGACTTATATGTTGTTATTAATTACCAAAACCACCAAGGGAGCAAATGTGCTTTCAGTCTCCCCCTTTTTGGTAATTGATGACAACATATAGATCAAAGCTTCGACATATTATAAAATCAATGAATATAATCATCGCTTTGAGAGCTATGTGATAAGAAAGAGCTCCCCCTAAATTTGTGCATTATTTGAATTTGCGTTTGAATGCAAATGCACAATCGATTAGGTATATGGGGCACTTCTTCCATGTCACATACAACTTGGTGGTGTGTGAGAATAATTAGAATGAATAACAATGCACAACACAATCAAGCAAAGGTGAATGATCATCTCATAAGCATTAAGATGATAGGAAATAGTTGCATCACACATAACAACGTATGATCACACATAACAACGTATGATCACACATAAACACAAAAATATTTCACGTCAAACCAAAAGAACCAAATGTTTTGAAGAGCAACAAACACTAAAACGCTCTCTCGCTCGAAGCCTAAAGATCTATATACAGTTCTCCCCCTTTGGCAACAAGTTACCAAAAAGTTCAAAGGCATACATCTAATCATTCTTGGGCTGATCTCCTTCGGTTGTTGATGAAGGAGTCGAGATAACAGCGTCGGCAAAGATCTCAGCAGATGTCATGGATGGAGTTGGAGTGGCAGCTGGAGGAACTGGAACAGATGGAGCAGGAGCTAAGGTGACAGCAGCAGGAGCTGATGAAGAGGGCCTCAAATCTAGAGCTGGCATAGTGGCTGATCTGGCCTAGGTAGGAAACTGTGTGCCTGTATTGAGAGGTGATTCATCCTCATCATCATCATCATCATCTGAAGAAGTGGTGTGAGGAAGTGGCACTGAGTCAACTTCCTTCTGGAGCTCTGTGACTGTCTTAGTCAGCATGTCCACCTTATCATTAAGGGTCTTCATCTTGGTTTCAAAGATCCTGACAACACTGTTCTGGTTGTCCAGAATCCCCTTAATGTCCTTCTGCATACCCTAAACTGATGATATCAACAAATCCATTTGCTCATTCCTGGATCTAGGGACTTGAGCATTAGTGGCTCTAACTGCCTCTGCTTCTGCCTGAGCTACAGCTGAAGTGGGATGATCAACATCCATCACCACAACATTGTCCTCGAGATCTGGCTGTAGGGGTAAATGTGGATGATCTAGAGCAAAAATGTGCTTCTCCAACTTTGAATTGATAAGCATCTAGATGTAGGGTGCATAACAGCAAGAGCGCTTCTGGTCAGCAGCAACCCTCTTGATTGTCTCAACAATCAAATCCATGACTTTGATCCTCGTGTGTCTGTCAAGGTGGATCAACATATTGATGGAGTGGCCTCGGATCATCTTGTCATCTCCTGACTTGGGCATCAAAGTATGCCTCAAAATGGTGTTCATCGTGCGGAGGCTAGCCTGAAGAAAGTAGACAGATCCTAGCTTGTGAGACTTCACATTGGCAGCAGGGATCTCCTTGTACATATTTGCCATAGCATTGAGGCTCGCCTTGGATTTTGAGTATACATCCAAGTCACCATCCTATGCTTTAGGAACTCCTAAGATAGTAGCCCATTCTTCAACAGATGATTCATACCTTGCACCTTTAGTCATCCATAAAATTCTACCATCTCCATATAAATGTGCGGTGGAGTAGAATTGCATGATCATCTCATCGTTCCAAGCTGTGAATTCTCTGCCAACAAACTCATCCAAACCTATGCAATGGAAATTATCTTGGACACTTGGAAAGTAGTCCTCATTCTCCTAAATGAATTTCCAATCAACATATCACATATCACTCACAGCTGGACTCTGGTCAAAAAGCACAGTCTCATAGAAATCTTGTTGCTCTTTGGTATAGAATCTGTAGTCCACAGCTGTCTTCTTCCTCTGGGCATATGGATCTATAGCTCTCTAAGCTCTCAATCCTGAATCCTTCCTCTTCTTCATATCCTCAGCTAGTACATGGATAGCATTGTGTACTGGAAGATGTGGTCTGAGCTTCATCAAAGTTGTGAAGTCATCATCCTCTTTAGCTCTGGAAGCAGTCCCTTTGTTCTTCTCAGAAGCTGGAATCTGCCTGGATGTCCTCTTAGGCTTCTCAGCAGCAGCCTTCTTGGATGTGCTAGTCTTTTCCATAGCATCAGCCATAAGCTTCTTTTGCTTTTTCTTGGGAGGGGCCTTCTCAACATGCTCTTCCTCCTCTTCAGGATCATCACCAGCAGCTTCTTCAGGATCCTCATACATGGAGGTTTTTCTGCCAATAACGTGAATAACCCTCTTTATTGCTTTCTTCTCTCCTGCCTTCTTAGGCATAGCTTTCTTGGGACCTCAACTAAGATAGTTGCTCTGGCAGTCTCATGAGCCTTGAAGGTTGAAGCAGGTGCATAGATCTTGCTGACAACTCTCCTGGAAGAAGTGGCTTCAGTAGCAGACTTCTTAGCAGCTTTCTCTTGCTTCTTAGCAAGAATCTCCTCAGGGATAAAGTCTGAATCCTCCTCATCTAATTCAGATTCTTTCTGTTCCTTGTAGCAGCTTTGGGCAACCCATGGGAGCTGGGGGTGCCTGGATCTGAAAATGAACTGGGCTTTGGGCTTGTGCCTGAACTCATGTCAGCACCCTGCTCTGGCATGTTCCGACTGTCCTCTGCATCTGACATACTGACCCTATGAATGGAATATAGATGAGGAGAAGTAGATGAGTCATCACAAAATTATTAGCTGGTTTTTGAAATTTTGAACAAAAGATTTCCAAAGTTTTGCATTCTGTCAAAAACAAATTGGTAAGACCGAAGCAAAAGTTTCGGTGACAACGAGACTGATTGTCCCTTTTAACAGAAACTTGGCACCATTTTCGGTGAGACCGAAAAGGAGTGCTCGGTTTCACCGAGACAGTTCTCAGCAACACAGAAACGAAAATCGGTGGTACCGATTTTCTTGATTCGGTTCTACCGAGTTGTGTCGGGCGGAAGGCAAAATCCTAGAAAATCAATGGTTCGCTAGCCTATGGGATTTCTTGTGGATAGGAATACATGCAATGAGTGTCTTATAGAAAAAATCAAATCCAATGCGCAAGAATCAGAAGGGAGCACAAAGGAGGTCGAATACATACCCTAACTTAGTGCGGATTCGCTACGGCGGCGACGATGGTGCAGATTTCATCGACGGTGGCGATTCCCAGCGGCAGAGGAGCGCAGGAAGACAAGGGCGACGACCATGGGTCTCGAGGCGGCAGCATAGGGTTCTGAGGCGCGACGTTTGAAGATAGAATTTCAAAGCGTCGGGGTCCACAGCATATATACCCTCCACTATCGGTGATACCGATTATATGTTTTCGGTGTCACCGAGTTGCACAACTGTCTGCTGACACGGAAACTCGGTAACCGAGAATATGAAATTGGCAGTACCGAGATTGAAAACCAGATCAACCCTAGGCATTCTGTGAGACCGAGATTGTGGGGTTGGTTCCACCGAGATGCACTTGGGAAGTTTTAATGGTCAGTCCTTGTCGATACGGAACTCCAAGTGCTCCACACACAGAGGGATCGAAAAGCACTTGTTCAAATTCTGTGATGCAGCATGAATGGAATATGAGGTGAGAAAGCATAGATAGCTAAAGAGTGGTCCTAGGCATTCTTGTCCATCCAATTGGCAAAATAGAAAATCAATAACCAAATAGCAACAATTGGATGTCCTCGAATGAGAAAATAAATGCATACCAACATGCTCACACAATAAGATGTCAAAAGAAATCATGACAAACATGCACAAACACACTAGCATCTAACAAGCACTTGGGCGATGATGAAGTCATATATATATGAGTATTTGACTTAGGAGCCATGTAAGAGTACTTGATCATAGGTCATACTTATCGTTTAAACACAAGTGGGGTTACCACTTTTATATAAAGCATTTAATGTTGTCACATACTAAGAGATGCTTTGACTCAAGTCTTAGAGTAAAACTCCCCCTTAATGTGACATCCCACCATAAGAGGGATAAAATAACCTTGGGTTTTTTCAATGAAGACTTCATGTTGGTGAGGTAATTGTGGATGCTCAATGTTGATGAAGATCACCAAGAGTTGGGAGCATCCTTGTTGTTTCCTTACTCCTCTCGCCTACATGGGTTAGTCCCAACACACAAGAGACAAATACAAGGATATCTATGGACATGGAGTGCAAAGCATATGTTATGAAGTCCATTGATTAGTTGATTACCTTGTCCCTTCCTTACCTTTGAGGGAATGTGTGACTCCTTGAACTATTGCATTGAGTTGATGTTGAGTGCAAAAAGTTCTTGCCAATAATGAATCTGACTGAATTTCATTGGCGGAGTCACCCCTCAAGAACTTACTAGTTCTTCTTCTTGGGGACCCACATCAAGTTGATGGGGATCCTTGGTGTTGAAGTAGCCTTTGTAGTAGTTGAGCTTGAAGTAGCCTTGGGAACCCACTCCACCAAAGCTAGGGGTTCATCTTCATATGAGTCAATGTCCTCTTGAAGCTTGTTCTTGCCCTTGAGCTTGTGGTCTTGTGGTGGAAGGTCATCTTGAGTGTTTGTCCCCTTGGGAAGAGTATTTTCATACTTCTCCTTTTGAGGAACAAACTTGGGCTTGGGATATTGACCTTCTTCCCATTCAACTCCATTAGCGTTGAAGTAGCCAACACCACAATTCTTCTTGTATCCTCCGTGCTTGCGTACAATTTGTAGCGCCCGACCTGAAAGGTCTAATCTCCGGTGTTTCCGTACCATCCCAAGATCATGCTGGTACACACACGGTACATCAATGTATATATCAAAGGGAAATCACACAACATTATATTAATCGAAATCTCAGATCGAGTCCTTTATTACAATAAAAATTACAATAAAGTGGCTGAAAGCCAACTCATGAGAATGTCTAAATCTTGCGGAAGCGTCGAAGGTAGATGAGTCCATCTGACTCCAAGGGCATCTCACCGAGCGTAGAACGTGTCCTCACTCCTGGTCGGAAAAGTACTCTGCAACATGATACGTTGCAGCCGTGTAGGTCAGCATATGGAATATGCCGGCAAGTCACAAGAGAGGGGTGAAAAGATAATCATCTAATCTACATGCTTATATGGCAGGTGGGGTGGTAAGTTTTTGCGTAAAGCCAATTTTTTCCTACACAAGAGAGGGATAAGCAAAAATTATTACTAAGTTGGTTGATTAATGAGATGGTTCCACCAACCAATTCTCATACCCAATTGTTAAATACCCACATCATCATATTACTTGTGTTGAGAATTCCGAATGTTTCAGTTCCCTTGGCTCAAGTCCTCCATGACCGTGGACACGGCTAATCGATTAGGTTTGAGTACTCTGCAGAGTTTTGCACACGTTCCCCACAAGATTTGGTCGCCTCCGTTTAATTTCTCGCACTTCAGGGTGTTTGAGAAACGGATGACCAAAACATGGTCTTCCAAAGGGTTTCCCTGCGACTCTGACGGTGCCCATCCTTTCCTACCGTTCTTCTACATCTCGTAGCACCGCCTGTCCAGGGTCACCACGATATCCAACCAAGCCAGAGCCCATAATGACTTGTGGCTGTGCAGGTAAGCCTTGGGTCTTGAATCACCCATCCATCTCTTTGTGCCTGGGTGGACCTTTCCGCGTGAATACTGGCCATCTCCAGCATCACCTAGGCAAATCCACTGGTTTCTCCAGGGTGCCGTTCAACCATCATCCACCCAGAGGTATGTTGAAAACTCGGAGTCTTGAAATCTTGATCATTATGTAGGTCTTGAAATTATTAACTCTCTCAACTCTCATGAATCACACAACCAACCCCGTCTACTAATAGCATAGCAAAAAATAAAACAACGTTTCCCGGGGCCAATGTGTCAAAGAGTTTGAGGGGGGTACCTACCACATGATACTACTACAATGTAACCAAGTTTCCAACTAACCTATCTTGCATGCAATTGGGGAAGATGGTAGAACTAATGCCTTTAAAACATGGGTAAACATGATCAAAGTGACTTGCCTGATTGATGATCTTCGTACGTGAGTGACTCTAAGTAACAAGCTTCACACTCCGGATAATCTAACGAAACAAACAAACACTCAATAAGCATAGAACAGAATATTGTAACCCACAAACATCAATCAAGAACTAGTAAACAGTCAAGACAAAACAATGCACAAATCACAAGTAAGGAAAACACACAAAGTTTTGTTTACTAGGAGGTGATTGATAAAACACTACTAACATTATAAAACTATTTTGAAATAACCAAAACAATTGTTGACAGCAAGGAAACAATAAAATATTTTTATTAATAAACAGAAGAAAATCAATTTTGTTGAGAAACTTTTGTAAAGTTTGTAAAAGTTTTGATAATCACTAAACGGAACAAATATAGTTTTACTAACAAGAGAGCAAAACAAAACTTATTAGTTATTAATAAAACATGTTCTTAACAGAAAAGAATTTACAAATAAACTTGTTTTAGAAAACAAAATTAAATTATATAAAACTTTGTTTGAAAGCAAAACTATTACTAACTAGTTGTTTTAATCAAAATAAACTTATTTGAAAAGAAATTGTGATTCCTATATTAACAAAGAAATAAACTAAACAATTTTATATTTTTATTAACAATAAGTAAAACACTAGGTGTATAATCAACAGAACCTACTAAACAAATTAAAACTAAATCTAAGTTAAACTAACTAAAACTAAGTAAATAAAACTATACTATAATACTAGGCAGATTCTGTTTATAGCTAAAACACTAACAATGATCATCCTAAAAAAATCCTCAAACTAAACATGATGATAGTCCTAACTAATACCAAATAGTAGCAAAAAGATTCATGTCAAAATCTATTTTCAAACTCTAGTTATTCAGATTTGAATGATTTGAGCAAATTTGATTCAATTCAAATATTATAGTTCAAATTTGAAATTTAAAAGTACAGTGTGAAACTACATGAAAAATGTGAGCTATTGCAAAAAGAATCAACTCAATACATTAAACAGATTAAAAGATATTCAAAAAACAAAATCATAACATGTTCTGTTTACTAAACAAAAATCAGAAAAAGGAAATATCTATCGGACGGCCAGGGGGCTACGTGGCACGATCCTATTGGTTGGGGGCGTGTGCGCGCGGGAGTTTACGGGCGGGCGACCGGTCCGAAGAGGAAAACGATTCGGAATTAAATCCGATCTAATCTAACGCGTTGATTATTGATCCGACGGTCTAGGGAGCTTACGGAGGAAGGGTCGCCGGCGTTGGAGGTCTCCGGTGGATCCGAAGGCGGCGAAGACGACGGCGAGGAGCTCCGGTGGTCAAGGAAGGCAGCGAAGTGGTCCGGGCGATTGCGGTGGACGTCCTGCGTCGAATGGTGAGGTCGGAGGGGCGAGGGGACGTCCGAGGCGACGGGCACGTGCAATGGAAGCTCCGGTGGTCGGAGTTACTCCGGCGAGGAATTGCGGCAGCCTTCCGGCGAGATAGGAGAGGGGTTTGGGGGGAAATGGATGCGGGGACTGGCCGGCTTTTATAGGAGTGCGGAGGAGCGAGGGGGGTTAAGAGGGGCGAGAGATCCGGGAGGGGAGAAACGGTCGGCGACGGCGCGCGCGAGAGGAGGGAGGCGACCGAGCGGGGCTAACGGTTGGTCGGGGTGGGGCCCGGTGTCAGTGAGAGAGGGGGCGATGAATACGCGTCGGTCGGCCGACCGGTAACGTTCTCGGCTTTTAAAGCCGTTGGGCCGGCCGTTTAATACAAAACCGTTACCGTTTTTCCTATAATGATTTTCCAGAGCGTTTCAAAAACATTTAAAGCATCCAAACCTTTTATAAATATAGTGGTATTATATATCAGAATTAAAAGAATAATAAATGCCATTTAATGAACATTTTTATTCTGTCATTTGAACACTTTAAAAAATATATTTTTAGAAATTGCCTATTTGTTTTTAAAACCTTTTTGCAAATATTTTCAAAACAACTCCTGGTTACTTTTGTTCAAATAGATCACCAAAATGACCCTGGTGTGGAGTGTCATGTTACTCCCCTCTTATTTTGAACATTTTACCAAGATTTCAAATAGGTGAAAGCAACTTAGGGAAAGTAGAAAGGGCTTTCAGAATTTTAGAAAGAACATTTCAACAATACAGGTATTCAAGCAATGATGATGATGGATGCATAGCTATATTTCATAACATTCCAAAATGAAATTTTGGGATGTTACACAATTTCCTCGAATTTCTTACATCCGGCAAGACTCTTGTAGATACCTTTTTCTATAATTCCTTTCAATAAAGCATTTTCTTGCTCAAGTGTAACTTGGCTAAGAGAATCATCATTAGTGAAATCAATAGAACTACTAGAAGCAACATCATTGCGTTTAGCATTTTTATTGTTGCTACTAGATGAAGACCCTGTCTTGCCTTTGATACTAGATTGCTTAGTTTTAACTTGAGGCATGAAAGTAGACAAGAGTAGTCGTTTGGCTATATAATATGAAGTCTTGTTTCGAAGATCGTCATTGATAGCTTTCAGAAACTCATGCTCTTGCTCCAAGTTGAGCTTCTCGAAGCATAGCTTCTCATGAGTTTTCACAAGCTCTCTATGATCTTCGAGAGTAGATTCATGAGCTAACTTAAGAGTGTTTAGTTCTTTAGTTAGTTGTTCTATTTTCATCTTATCATCATCAAATGACTCGTCTCGACTAGCATGAGAATTATCAAGTTCATTTTTGATCAACATCACTAGTTTTATCACAAAGCAAGTCATCATCACAAAGCAAATCATCTTCATCACTATCAAAATCAAGATACTCGGGGTGCGATACCTTGGGGCCTTTAGCCATGAAGCAACTTCCACTCCCTTCGTTTGGTGAATTAAATAGATCTTAGGAGTTGGTAGTCACTAGAGCAATTCCGACAACACCATCATCTTGACTATAGTCGGAGTCAGAGTGATAGCTTCTCTCAGAGTTGTTGTCGGAGCCGGAGCCAGAAACCCATTCACCAACATGAGCTTGATGTTTTCTTCTTATGTATCTCTTGGTGTACTTGTCCTTCTTCTCCGAATCTCTACTTCTCCTTGAGTGTCTTCGTTCATAATGATCATCTCTACTCCTTCTCTCTCTTTGTGGTGATTCATTCCTTGAGCTTCGTATTCGAGGTGACTCTTCTCTTCTTTTGTAGGGAGTTGTGCACTCATTTGAGTAGTGTCCGGGATTCCCACAATTGTAGCAATTGCGTTCATGACTTGACGAACGCTTCTCTTCATATCTTGAGTTGGAGTTTCTTTCTTTGCCTCTATTCTTGTAGAACTTGTTGAATTTCTTGACCATGAGGCTTATCTCTTCATTGGTGACAAGGTTGTTGCTTGAAGTTAGGGGAGAATCACTTGTGGCTTTGTAAGCACCGCTAGACTTGTGATGAGGTTCTTCCTTATCTTTGAGTATCATCTCATGAGCAACAATCCTTCCAATGACTTTAGTAGCTTGAGATCTTTGTAGTTTGGCATCATTTGGATCAATGTGCATACGGTGTCATATCTCTCATCCAAAGCTCTAAGTATCTTCTTCATGATGAATTTGTCGGTCATGTCTTCGCTTCCTAAGCCGGCAATCTCATTGGTTATGAGAGCCTAGAGTACATCTCTGCGACTCCTTCACCATCCTTCATCTTGAACTTGTCAAGCTGACGTTGAAGAACATCTAACTTGGATTCTCTCACGGACTCGGTTCCTTCGTGCATATCAACCAAAGTATCAAATATCTCTTTTGCATTCTCAAGAAGGCTGATTTTGTTGAATTCTTTGGGGCATAAGCAGTTGAAGAGAATGTCGCATGCTTGAGCATTGAGTTGCAGCATCTTCAACTCATCCGTGGTCGCTTCACGATCCGGTTCCCGTCCATCCGCAAAGAACTCACCTTGCAAGCCAACACGAACAATAGCCCAAACGGCGAGGTTATGACCAAGAATATGCATTTTCATTTTGTGCTTCCAACTAGCAAAATTAGTGCCATCAAAGTACGAACCTCTATGGTGATAACTTCCCTCACTAGACGCCATACTCTCCTAGGTTGTGAGACCTAAGTAATGGAGACCAAAGCTCTGATACCACTTGTAGGACCGAAAGTACGTCTAGAGGGGGGTGATTAGACTACTTGACCAAATAAAAGTTTTTCCTATACCAAGTTTTAGGGTTGACAGTTTTTAGCATTTCATGGCAAGTCAAGTACACACTACACATGCAAGTCTAAGAGTATATAGCAGCGGAAAGTAACAACAAGCATGTATAGAAGGGATAGGGTAGGAAGATCAAACGTAGTTGTAGACACGATGATTTTTTTCATGGTTCCGATAGGTGGCGCTATCGTACATCCACGTTTATAGAGTCTTCAACCCACAGATGGTAACGGTCGCGAGAGTCCACGGAAGGCTCCACCCAAAAGGGTCCACGAAGTAGCAACCTTGACTATTCCATAATGGCTTCCGTCCACAAAGGACTAGCCTCACTATGGGTAGATCATCACGAAGTAGGTGATCTCCTTGCCCTTACAAACTTCTTGGTTCACTTGACAACACGAAGTAGGAGGCTCCCAAGCGACACCTAACCAATCTAGTAGGCACCACCCTCCAAAAAGTAATAGGCTCGGTAATGACGATGAACTCCTTGCTCTTGTGCTTCAAGATGACAGACTCCTCAGCACCCAATCACTCTCTCATAGATTTGGCATGGTGGAAGAGATGGGATTGGTGGAAAGCTACTTGGGGAGGTTAGAGATCAAGATCCATATGATTGGAGTGGAATATCTTGACCTCAACACAAGGGTAGGTGGTTCTCTCTCAAAAAATCTGATAGGATAGGTATGGAATAGTTCTGAGTGCTTCTCTTTCGAGTAGGTGGTGGTGAAGGGGTATATATAGGCATCCCCAAAAATCCAACCATTACACACAAAATGACCAACTCGGTGACACCGATGTGTTAAACTCGGTGGTACCGAAGTGACCAAAAGGTGGCAACTTTTGAATCTTGGTGAGACCGATATAGGAAACTCGGTTGCACTGATAAGGTGACCAACGGTCAGATTTCCAATCTCGGTGACGCCGATCCAACATTCTTGGTGGGACCGAAAATGTGAATTTGTCTAACAGCAAGTTGGCAACCCAAACTCGGTGGCACCGGTATGAAAAAGTTGGTTGCACCAATTTTGAGTGTTAGGTATAGAACAGACTTTGGTGGGAGAGTTTGTGGATGTTTTTGATGACTATCACTTGTGCACGTTTGAGCATATTGTTCACCAACAAAACCTTACCCCCTTTTAATAGTATTGGCTTTCCTATGGACTCAAAGAGATTTCTAACAAATATAAAATGTAGAGTCCTCTTGCTTGAAGCTTGGCCAACCTATTTCCTTGCATCTTGGGGTATGTCCACAGTCTCCTTTTGCCAATCCTATCATTGAACATTCCCTGAAATATACTTGGCGGAAACATTAGTTCAATGACTTACATGTTTTTATTAATTACCAAAACCACCAAGGGAGCAAATGCGCTTTCAGTTTACACTTGTTACCTTGTTGTTTTTATATTTTCAGATTACAAAAACCTATTTATATCATCCATATTGCACTTGTATCACGATCTCTTCGCTGAACTAGTGCACCTATACAATTTGCCATTGTATTGGGTGTGTTGGGGACACAAGAGATTTCTTGTATTTGATTGCAGGGTTGTTTGAGAGAGACCATCTTCATCCTATGCCTCCCATGGTCATCCACTTGAGGGAAAATTGCTACTGTCCTGCAAAGCACCGCGCTTGGAGGCCCAACCTAGTCTACAAGAATAAAGTTGTGTAGTGGACATCAACAGGATGGTGCAAGTAAGAACTAGCTGCAGATGAGTCCAGATGTATCTGCACGTAGTCTGCAAATGAATTCAGACTATGGGATCCAATAGATTATGTCGTGGACATGTACGTGTGAAAGAATTAGAGATGCGAGGGGAATAGAAGAGGCCATATGCATTCTCAGAAGATTTTCAAGATAAAACATGGTTTGAAGATATTTGCCTGATTCACGAAGAAATTCACTATAGCTCAAGATAAGGTGGTTTCAGACTTGTGCAAAATCGAGAAATTGCACAAATGAGGAATCAACCCATATTTTCAACATAAGTAAAAGAATTGAGAAAAATAGAGGTCGATGTTTGAGTGTTGTCGAAAAGATAGTGAAGAAACAACATTCAAATTTTTTGGTAAGTGTTCGGATCAAATGAATGGTAAAAAATTTAGATTTACTTACCAAAGTGAAGAACACGAAGAACAACTTGACGAGGCAGAGAGTCCAAGCAGTTCAATCTGCCACACCCTAACTTAGTGGTGACACATGGCTCCGGCAGCAGCAAGATGAATATAGTCACGGCCGACGTGAGTACATCGATGAAGAATTTACAACAGCTAACCGTTCTTTCTCCTGTGACGATGAATTCCAGCGGCAGTGCTAGGGTTTGGAGCTCAAGACCGACGGTGAGAGAGGAAGTGTAATTAATGAGCCGGGGTAAGGTATTTATAAGGATGGTGGAATTTGGAATGGTCCAACAATTGTGGACGGATATGCCCCTCACCCATCGGTTTAGAAGGACACGTTGCATGCACGCATTATGTCTGACAGCCCACAACTTCTCAGCTGAAGCGACTTACGCGGGAATTGTTACGATAAGGGCAGTAAAAGACAAAAGTGAAATAAACGTTTGGTTGGATTTGTCTTCGACTACCAAGGATGTGGTGAAGACAATCAACACGTGTCAAGTAGAATGCATATGACTGGAGTTGATCAGTTTAAGGAGAGATAAACATAGATTAAGTTTGTGGGTCCGATCACATTTTCCTAGATAAAGATTCAAATATATATCTATTGGCAAAATGTTGTAGAGGACAGGAACTCCAAAGTATCATATATGGTACTCAAATCACAAGTGTTCAAGTTCAAAGATAAATTCAAGTTGTTGAAGACGTAGAAACGAAATGCGAAGATAGATCAATGGCTTCAAGTTGTGTTGGTGGCGTTGCCCATCGTATAAGAATGTTTGACCCAGACATGATGCACAATTATTGTGCCATTGTAAAGTCTTATTATTTGTTAATGTATTCACACTTGGAGTGCATGTCTTCATTAATTGAAAACATACGTTACTACATGTGTTGTGCATCAAAGTCATCAAAATGCATAAGCGTTAGGATGTGTGTCCATTTACTGGACATTTGAGGATTCTATGATATTTACCTCACACCACAACTTGCAAAACCTCTTCTCATCCAAAGGCTTCGTGAAGATATCATCCAACTACTCTTCTGACTTCACATGTTTGATGATGATGTCTCCCTTCAGCACATGATCACGAACGAAATGGTGACGTATTTGAATGTGCTTTGTCTTCGAGTGTTGTACTGTGAGTCATTGTGGTCTACCATTCACTCTCTTACTATTCTGTATTGCATTGTGAATCCATTGCTTGATCATCTCTATTCAAAGACTTACATCAAATACATTCCTGAACTGCCATTTATTTTCATTCCACTTAAGTTTATCTTGGTACATCTTAGTGTGCATGATGATTATGCTATACATGTCTAAATGTCTTTGTGGTATTCCATGCTTTGCCTAGATTCTTGATTACTATGCCTACTTGATCTTGTTTCACTTCCGCATGCTTTGAATACATTTACTGTTTCGAAGCTTTTCATAACAATCACCTATTTACCTCCTATAGTCAATAACTAGCACTTTTAATTGGTATCACAACAAGGTACTCCCTTGTTTTCTGTTTTAGTTTAACCACCTGGAGTTTTAGCTATGTCGACTACAGGGATAATCAAGGCCTCTGTTGTGTGCCCTGTCTTCGATGTCACTGATTACCCATACTGGAAGAACAAGATGCACATGCATCATGAAGCCATTGACCACGACCTCTGGTATGTCGTCATGGCTGATATTCCCAAGGTTGGCGAAGGTGGCACTGGTTCAGATGTGAAGAGAATTGGTCAACTGGACTCGACCGCCAAGAACATCATATGTGGTCATCTGACCAAAGGACAATATGGCCATGTGAGTGTTATTGACACTTTGAAGCAAATGTGGGAATGCCTATCGAAATTCAATGAAGGTGTCTCATCTCAGAGAGACTCATGTCTAGATATTTTGTGCAACCTGTTCAACCACTTAAAGAGGCTTGACAATGAAAATGTCTAGGTTACGATTGATTGACTTATTAATATCTCAAATGAGTTTAATGCTCTCGGTGCCACTAATATCACCAAACATGAAGTCATGAAGAATCTATTGACATCTCTTGATAGTTACTTTGACACTCTTACCCTCATGACCCAAGAATGCCCATACTTCAAGGAATTGGATCCTGCTGATATACTTGAGAGGTTGAACACTCATGAGTTCCAGCAAGCTGAGAAAAGGGAAATCTATGGTTCCAGCTATGGTCGCTCTCGTGCCCTGAAGGCAAAGGTCATGTATTCATCTGAAGGCGAATCTGTATGCAGTTCTGATGGTGCCAAAGACATTGGCAAAGAACTCTCTCTGCTTGTGAGGAAGTTTCAGAAATTTGCCAAGTCAAAACACTTTGGAAAGTCTTGAAGGCATGACTACAAGAAATCTGGTGAAATGTCTTCACTGACACCAAGAAGCAAACCTATCACAAGTGGAAGAAAGTTGGCCACTTCATTGATGATTGTCCTCGCTGGGAGAAGGAATCCAAGAAGAAGAGAAAGGACTATGATTTTTATGACAGAAGAAGAACAAGAAACATGTAAAGTTTTCATCACACAAGAAGAGTTCTTCCGGCAAATATCATTCTTAATAGCTTGTTTTGATGGAAGTTCATCCAGCATAGGACGCAGGTGCTCTCTTTGCGAGCCATTAGTTTCATCAAACCACACATCTACAGTCTCAACAATTTTATTGTGAAAACTGTTGAAGACCCTGTAGGTGTGCGAATCCTTTCCATAACCAAGCATGAATCCCTCATGTGCTTTCGGTGCAAATTTAGAAGTGTGGTGTGGTCATGTGGATCTCTAATCCAGCATCTTGCACCGAAGACTTTGAAATAACTTACATTGGCCTTCTTACCAGTAAGCAGATCATATGAGGTTTTCTTGAAGAACTTGTGAAGATATACTCGGTTGATGATGTGGCAAGCAGTGTCAATGGCTTAAGGCATAGTCTTCGAGGTGTCTTGTGTTCATCAAGCATAGTACGAGCCATCTCTATGAGAGTCATGTTCTTGCGTTCCACAACGTCGTTCTGCTATGGAGTGTATGGAGCAGATAACTCATGTATGATACCAAGAGTGTAAATATAAGTGTCAAGTCCAGTGTTCTTGAACTTTGTGCTTGTCACTCCTGATATGCTTGATCTTGACGTTATAGTTGGTCATGCACATATTTTTAAAGCACCTCAAGACATCCTACACTTTAGTCTTCAACAGTAAGATGTGGTATATATATAATAATCATCAAAAATCATGAATCCATATAGATTTGCAGAGGTACAGAAAGTGGAGTAGTGAGTAGGGACGAATAAGTCCATATGGAGCAACTCAAAGGGACTGGAAGTCATCATAATTGTCTTCGAGGGATGTTTGGCCCTAGTCATCTTCCCGGCTTCACACGCATCGCACACATCGTCTCTCTTGAACTTGACTCCCTCGACACCAATGATAAGCTTCTTCTTGGTGAGAGTGTGCCAGTTCCTCATAACAGCATGTCCTAGTATTATGTGTCATAGTCAGCATTATAAAGCTTTTGCTAGAATACATGTGGCAACATGTGGTCCTGGTGAGAAGTCTATCATGTATAGATCACCTGTTTGAAAACCTTCGAAGACTTTGGTTTTCTTAAAGGCCATTAGCATAACGCATCAAAATTTGCCAAATATGACAAGCAAGTATAGATCAAAAAGCATTGAGACAGACATTAAGTTGTAACCAAGGAATTCGACAAGCATCACATTGTCCATGTTTAGATCCCTTGAGATAGCAACTCTATCTAGTCTCGGTACATTGCTGGTACTTTTGTTAGCAAAGACAATGTGATCTTTGGTTGGAGGTCGAGGAGTTGGCTCCATCAATAGTCTTCGATCACTAGTCATGTGACTACTGCATCCACTTTCCATGAACCACTCAATGGATCTAGATTTATCTTGCTGCATTGACAATTAGTCTTGTTCACCAAAGCATGTAGGTGACACATGCATTGATGAAGATATTGTAGTACTTAGTGGTAAGTAAAGTGGATGATATAAATGATAAAAGCCATTTGCATGTTTATCTTGCATCCAGACAAGAAAGTTTTCGGGCCTCCAAAGATAATCTTCGAGTTAAGCTTCATCCCATCCGGAGACCCGGTGGTGCATAAAGAAGTTAGTTCCTCTTAACCACCCACATCTGAACGGGTGGCTTAGAAGCAATGGTTCGTAAAGTAGCATCGGATAATTTAGGCAATGTTTCCCTAATAGCACGTTTCGTAGGAGGGTTAGAATACTCAAACGAATATTCAGAAAAGTTCTTAGTTGTATGAACATAACAGTTCATGTCATAGTGCTCATATTCATGAGTCATTTCAGTCCTTCCCTGCAACACATAGTTGTTAGTGCGATCATATGAAGATTTTTGTCTTCTCGAAGACTTTGATCTGGGGTATGTCTTCTTCTTGTGAGATGTTGATATGACATTCATAGGAAGCTTCTCAAGAAGAAATTTGGGAACCCAGATCCTTTTCACGGGTGAATCGTTATTGCAGTTAGTGCCAATAAATCTAGCAAACACTCACCATTCTCACATTTGAACAGTTTATAGGTGGAGTCAAAAGATTCATCAATTATGACAGGATTAGCACAATTAAAGCCTCATAGAGTGGATGGGTCAACTGAGGGGGCCTTTGCAGCAACCCATGTGGTTTTGAGGTACTGCTCAGGCTTCCAGTAAGATCCATCGACATTGATGTTCCTTTCAAGGCCAACACCTTCTTTCCTAGGGCTTTTGTTCAAGATTGTCTTCTTGAGGACATCACACATAATCTAATGTCCCTTCTGACTTTTGTACATGCCTATTTCAAGCAATGTCTTCAACCTATCATCTTCATGAGTAATAGAAGTGGTTTCCTCATATGAGGGGTTAGTAAGGACAGATACAGTTGAAGGTAATGCATTTCCAGACGCATTCGAACATTCGGTAGTAGAATCATTAGCTTCACGAGCAAGACATTTTAAGCATGGAGCATTAAATTCATCCTGAGTGGTACCGGTATGTTATGCTAGGAGTGAGTCGTTTTCCTTATGTAGGTCTTCATGAACTTCTCGCAACTTTTCTAGATCTTTCTTTCTCCGAAGATATTCATAAGAAAGCTTCTCATGATCTGTTGTGAGAATATCATCACGACTTTGGAGATCCTGAAACCTTGAACAAAGACTTTGCATGTCTTCAGCCACAGTTTCATTCAAACTCATCTCATCGCATAACAGGTCATCACTTTTCTCTAGAGATTTTTGCATTTTGTCCATAGCATTTTGTTGCTTAGTGGAAATTTTGAGAAGTTTAGAATAGCTAGGTTTCAAGTCATCATCAGATTCAGCTTCGGTACCAGAGTCATGATGTGAAGATTTTGAGGATGCCTTGGAGCCTTTTGCCATGAAGCAGTAGGCTGGAGCATAGTCGTCGTCACTGGCTTCATTGTTGATGAGGGGGCCATTTTCTTCGGGGTCGAAGATAGATGAAACGACGAATGCGGAAGCCATAGCTAAACCAGCAACTTAAAAATCACACTCCTTCTCAGATTCCTCTTCAGTTTCAGACTCAGATTCAGCGTCAGAAACCATGTCCTTTCCAATGAAAGCATGTGTTTGCCACATGAGTTGTTCTTATGTGATGAAGACATGGATGAAGACTTGTGACGCTTCTTATTCTTGTTGTCATCAAAATCATAGTGCTTTCTCTTCTTCTTGGATTCCTTCTCCCATCGAGGATAATCAGCGATGAAGTGAGATACTTCCTTGCATTTGTGATAAGTTTGCTTCTTGTTGTCACACGAAGACATTTCTCCAAACTTCTTGGAGTCGCGCCTTGAAGATTTTCCAAAGTACTTTGACTTGGCAAACTTCTAGAACTTCCTTACAAGCAGAGCGAGTTCTTTGCCAATATTTTCGGCTCCATCAGAACAACATTCAAATTCTTCTTCATATGAAGACACGACATTTGCCTTCAGAGCACGAGGGTGACCATAACTAGAACCATGTATTTCCCTCTTCTCAAGTTGTTGGAACTCATGGGTGTTCAGCCTCTCAAGGATATCGGTAGGGTCTAAATCCTTGAACTCAGGGTGTTCTTGGATCATGAGAGCTGGAGTGTCAAAGGAACTTTCAAGAGAGATCGATAGCTTCTTCGCGACTTCATGTTTGGTGATATCAGTGGCGCCGAGAGCATTCAATTCATTTGAGATATCAGTAAGTCGATCAAACCTGAGCTGGACACTTTTCATTGTCAAGCCGCTTGAAGAGATTGAACATGTTGCGAAGCACATCTACGCATGAGTCTTTCTGAGATGAGACACCTTCATTGACTTTGGACAGCCATTCCCATATTTCCTTCGCTATGTTAAGAGCACTCATATGGCCATACCGTCCTTTGGTCAGATGACCACAGATGATGTTCTTGGCAGTCGAGTCCATTTGATCAATCTCTTCACATCAGCAGCAGTGACACCTTCTACAACCTTGACAATGAAATCCATGACAACATACCCGAGGTCATTGGCAATGGCTTCGAGATGCATTCGCATCTTGTTCTTCCAATATGGGTAATCAGTGCCATCGAAGACAAGGCACACAGCGGAGACCTTGATTATCCCTGCAGTCGACATAGCTAAAACACTAGGTGGTTAAACCAAAACACAAAACAAGGGAGTACCTTGCTCTGATACCAATTGAAGTTCTAGTTATCGACAAGAGGAAGGGTGAATAGGTGATTTTATG
This sequence comes from Hordeum marinum, assembly GCA_022496015.1. Classification (NCBI taxonomy): domain Eukaryota; kingdom Viridiplantae; phylum Streptophyta; class Magnoliopsida; order Poales; family Poaceae; genus Hordeum; species Hordeum marinum. Next base: position 91,353,889 of record CM039674.1, read on the forward strand.
AAAAGCTTCGAGACATTAAATATATTCAAGGTACGAGGAAGCAAAACAAGATCATGTAGGGATATTAATCAAGTATCTAAGCAAACCATGGAATACTACAAAGACATTCACACAGGTATAGCACAATCATCATGCACACTAAGATCTATCGAAGATAAACTTAAGTGGAACTATTACAAACAGATTAGTCCCTCAACCACGTTTGTTTTCAATACTCCAAAACCAACAAGGGGTGGCACTAGATGCACTTACAATTCCCGAGAAGTTGAATAGAGATCAAAACAGAGTTGCCAGTCGTTTGGAAAAATATAATTGTATAGAGTGTACCCCGAATCTATGGATACACGTAGGACCACCATGTATTGAGGACCTTTTGCATCTTGACTATAACTCTCTCAATATGGAATAAAACTCCTTTTCCCTCGCAAAAAAATCGAACATGCATCTTTCCCCCACATACTCGTTGTTTGCGTACAATCGCCTCCTCTCCCCTTTTCTCTCTTGAACTATAACCGATGACCCTCGATGACGTCCTTTCATCTTGTATATAAACATAACAGTTCATAAATGGTTCGCCGATGAAAAAATGTTCCTAGACTTTACATTATAAAGCAACCATCGTCGTATAATCCGATAAAAAAACACCGCCACAACACCCACCCACCCAAGGCTAAGTACAAAGACTATCAAAACATGAACACCACCCAAAAAACTCCAAGCAAACATGAGGTGTAAAATAAAAATCACCAGGGAGTCATCGCAATAAGACGATGTCGTGTGTTCCGAACCAGGGACCCCAAGGCGATGCCTTCGAGAAGGGAACGACACCAGAGCACCTCCACCACCTAATCCAAGGATTAGAGTTTCCCCAGAGAAACATGACGAACAATGAGTCACTGATACGACACCTTCCAGAAGGGAACAACATCAAAACGTTGTTGTCGTCAACCAGACAAGTCAGTACAGGTTTTCTCCCCGACCAACAGTCACCTTCACCGAATTTCTGGTACAACCTGTCTACCACACCACAACCACCGAACGTCACACCCGGCCACCACACCGCCCTTACGGCCATGGTCATGAGATAGCGCCTGAGCTCCATGCTCTGCCCACGAGAATCCCAACTCCCACCACCAGGGTCCCGGCCTCGGCATCCGATACCGTCCCTCCGCCGTTGACACGCCATACGAACACGGCCTACCACAAAGGGGCAAAACACACTACCTTCCGCCCCAAAGCGGACACTTTGGCAATATTGGTGGCCTCACATGCCAGATTTGGGCAAGGGGAGCTCCACCAGCAGCCAGCCACAGCTGTCCAACGCACCGTACTGTAACACCGCGGGCACCCCTCCCTCCCTCCTCGAAGATCCTTGACCACATTCTTCCAGCACCTGCGCGCTGCAAGCGAAACCAGCAGATCTGCACATCACCCCTCCCCTTCCCACCGAGACAAGTACCTGTATCAGCAAAGGAGGGAGAACGCCCACTAGAGCCAACCACGCATGAACCAACGTCGGAGCATGTCCTTCTGTTATCGTGACCTCACCCGACCGACCACCATGGCCGCAGCCGCGCCGCCGCAGACCACCACCACCATGTGTCGCCCACCATCCACAAATGGCCAAATCCGAGTGATTCTGGTGGAAGGTGCACAAGCACACTACCGCTCGGTCTAAAGCTCTCCGCAACCGTCGCACCACAAATATCATCCAACTCGTCAATGTTCCGCCACCAGCCCCCGTCGCCGCCTCGAGGTCATGCCGTCGGGCCAAGCCTCATTTCAGCACCATCAGTTGATCGGTTGCCCCGCGCCAGTGGTGGAGCACGAGCGGACATCAAGAGAAGGTCATGTCGCTAGCCCCCGCCATAGCCCACCGCCACCACTCGACCGGTTGTTCCGCGCCAGTCGTGGGGCATGACCAAAGGGTAAGAGAAGGTCCCGCCACCGCCCCTATCGGCCAAGTTTGCTGACGGTGCCACTAGGCCGGCGGCGGGAGAGGAAGGGGGGTTGTGGCTGCAGGTTAGGGATCCCCCCGGGCGCCTGAGAGGAAAGAGGAACCCGCACTATCCAATGGTTCACTGATTCAATCATTTATCGCTTAAGAGCATCTAGCCACACCTTGCAAATTCGGCACCTCAACCATCCACACCCACGCCCGGCGCGTCAGCGGACAGGGACTGATCACACCTCAAAAAAAAAAAAACTTCATCCGGACATATCAGGTTAGATTCCTCAAATCTACACAAAAGCATGCAACATATAAACCTACGTACTACGTACAAACTATCTAGTCTTCGTCAAAGATTTCGACGATCTCCGTACCCTCGGGTGGATAGATGTGTCACAGCAGCAGCTCCGCCCCCTCCGACGCCTCTATTGTGGCCCCCTCCAGCGCTGCGGCTTCCTCTGTTGCGGCTTCCTTCGCCGCTATCTCCACCCCAAGCTTGTCAAAGAGGGCGCCGGCCTCCGCCTGCCTCTATCGGATGAGCCGGCGGTTGGCCTCCACATCGGCCTTATTCCGGATGGAATCCAGGATGACCTGTTGCTCCACCATCCCATCGGCTTGGGCAACGGCGAACTCCGCCTCCGCTTCCGTCATGTTGAAGCCTGGAGCGTCGTCCTCCTCCTTCGGCTCGTCCTCCTCCATGACCTCTGGCACCTCCTACTCCGTCTCCTCCTCCTTTTCTTCCTCCTCCTTCTTCATTTTCGGCGAGTCCGGAGGGAGACCCGCTGCGGGCGGCATGCCGAGCCTAGATCTTCTGCCTCGATCTGCATCTAGCGTTCCGGCGTGAGTTGTACGTAGGTGGTGATCCTCTGTCGGACCATTGATGCCGAAGGCGGATGGTCTCGGGTGACGATGGAGGGAGGGAGGAGGTGGATGTGCTAGAGTCGGGGGACGCCGGCCGGCTTAAGTAGTCGGCTATGGCATCGGGCGGCGAGCCGAAGCGATGCCACGCGGTGGTCACACCGCGGCGACGATCACGGCGCCCGTCGAACCTTCGGATTTCCGGGCGAGTCCGCATGGGACCACGCTGTCAAGCTGACATGGTGGGTATGCTCAGGCTTCACATATCCGCTCCATATTTAAGCTGGATACGATGGGTGACTATCAGTCGGACGTTCGAGTCCCGTTTGAGGGGTACTGAGTGTGTCGTTTTTTTGTGACAGATTGACCGGGCGACCTGCCCGGTACGGCCCAGAAAAAATGTACTGTGCACACACGCTCTCTCACCTCGCCTAATTCTGCGCGCTGGTTTTCACCTCGACGCCGCGATGGAGAATCGGTCACGGTCATGGGGTCCACCCCGCCAGCCTGGCATCTAGCAACGGACTATTTTAATGGGCAGAACGCCGGGACGGGGCGGCACGGGACACCTCGCCGGAAAAAAAATCGCAACAGAACAAGCACCGCGCGCGAAAGAGAGAGAAAGATGGCTGCGCTGCCGTGGAAGCCGCTGTTCTGGCAGTGTGTCGAGGACTCCTGCGCCATCGCCTCCGCCGCTCGCGGCCACCTCGCCGCAGCCACCGCCGCTTTCGACCTCGCACTCGCATCGCCTCTGCGCGGCGGCGACGTCGATCACGATGTCTCGCTGATTGAGGAGTCCGGGGACAAGCTTGCCACGGCGGGCAAGCATCTCGCCATCCTACTTTCGAGTCTTGGCACCATCGAGCTCCTCGCGCGCCGACGATTCTCTGGAGCAGCAGGCCCGGCCGAGGGCGCGCGCGGCCAGGGCACGCGCTGGTGCTGCCTACGACGAGGTGGCTCTCTCTCGCGGCCACGTGGGAGCCGCGGCCCGTCTGGTTGCCCACGGCGACCTCCTCGCCATCTTCTTCCGCGCCGAGTTGCTTGCCGCCACCAGAGCCGCGGCGTCGGCCTCGGAGCACCTCCATGGGGTGGAGGACGCCCTGCGCATCCGCGGCGACCAGGCGCTGCCCCTTCTTCCCCTGCACCGGACCGTCGACTCCAACACGCGCCCAGCGGCGGCGGCAGCGCACCCCAGCGCCAAGCGGGACGAGGGACGCGACAAGGCGTGGAAGGCGCTGGCTGGCTCTGCTCCAGCCGCGCTACTACGCGGATGCGCCGAGCTCCCGGAGCTCGAGGCAGCCCATGCCGAGCTCGGCAGGTGCGTCAACGCCGTGAAGTCCTCCACTGCCAAGAAGGCCGCCGCCGACACGTACAGCGCAGCGCTCCGCGCGCTGGACGCGGCGCACACCGCAGTGTCCAGCGTCCGGGCGACCAACGCGGAGGTGGCCAGTCTCCTGCAACTCGCCGGCCACCACCTCGGCCTCAACAACGGCGGGCCGCGGTGGCAGTCCTGGGAGGCGTCGCGCGCCGACGCCGGGCGCCACGGGCGCGCTGCCCTCGACCTGATCTGGTCGGCGTCCTCCTGCGTCGACTACGTGCTGGGCCTGCTGTGGTGGGACGCGTCGACATCGCAGGAGGGCGACGAGGTCCTTCGCAGAGCCGTGGCCGAGGCCGCCAACAGCATGCGCCAGGCCATCTGTTTCTTCTACTTCAACACTGTCTGCCTCCTCAACGTGACCTGACCACCGAGCTCCACTGCGCGGTCTGGTACTTTTCGTCGACACAAAACGATGATCAATCAGCAAATTGTTGTGTTGGAATCTTTAGTTGCAAAAAAATGCTCTTGTTCTGGTAGTGTAGAGATGTCTGGCGTAAATGTATTCCTTGGTTGCGATGTTCTGGGCAAGGTACCGTTCGGACTTCCTGATCATTTCTAGATTCTTTGGTTAGTGTTAACGAACTCAATGTGCAAATATGTGTAAACTATATTTATTAGACTTAGCAGTTCTTGATTTGCAAACACTCAATGTGCAAATATGTGTAAACTATATTTTTTTATTGGACAATTTATATATGAGAAATTCATATCATGATTGAAATTATTTGAATTGTAAGATGAACTTAAACTTCATAAAATTCATGTGATCACCTAACTCGTAGACTAGAGACATTTGAACATCAGTGGATAATTGCGCTCATTACTGAGGAAGAATATACCAAACTATGCAGAATCAGAAAGTAATTTGAACACAGTACAAATTGTAAGGAGCTACTTTAGAAAATAGTTACACGAACCAATTAAGGTATCTGGTGTAGTAGCCACCTTTATATTATGAGCCCAACAAATAGAATTGTATATAGCTCCAAGAAAGGTTGATGGTCATGATGCATTTTCACAACATTTGGAAGCAAGGATGGAGAAACTTGTAGGAAGCATCAAGACAATGTCCTAGTACAGCCATTAAAAGCCAAACTCTAGAGAACCACATGACTACATTATATATTCTAAAATGGTGTGCTCCATTGAGAACTCTGAAAAAAAGATAAGCTGTTCTGCATGAAGAAACAAATCCATCAGCTGCAAGTCTTCTATAGAGGTAAGGTAGATTAATTATATCACTATATGACTGGAACAGAACGCATATGGGAAATCATGGAGATTTGAAGAAATACAACGTCTATATAATTTAAATTGGTGATAGCTATGTTCTGAACATAGAATTCGGAGTAGAGCAACATAGATGCGTCAATTTAAATTGAATAGATCACAACCTAGGCAATGAGCGCTGAGCCTAATCTATGTTTGATTGTAAGAAAATAGATATGCATATTGATTTGGTGAGTCGGGTTAGAACTGAATGATACTTACAACGAAAAATGTTTGAATTGATCAGGGTTGCTGCAAAAAAAAAAGTAAGACGCCATATTGATACAGATCAAACAAACATCATTAGAATCCAACTGGAGTCGTTGTTTTCTACCTATTTCGAAGGACTTCTGATACTACTCCCTTTGTACCGTAATATAGGTCGCTGGAGTAGTTAAAGTTCAGCTACTCCAACTACCTATATTACATTCCAGAGGGAGTATTTCGGACTGGAGAACGACTGTTTTCTACCTATTTCAAAGGATTTCTGATACTTCTGATTTTGGTGGATCAGCCTTTGTGTATTTCATAAGGGGGCCTATATTTTATTTATATGACCAAAATATTAAGCATGTGTTTCATCTTGGATCAGGCATCTAGAGAATGGATGTAACTGATGTTCCTTTTGCATCATTAGCATTTTGTGGTTGACCTACTTTGTAAGAATGGCCGTAACATGTGCAAGTGAGCCTGTGTTTCTACACTAATGTGTTCTGTAGACATTAGTGTATGCGAATCGGGATTAGAATACTTTGGTGCAAAAATGAAGGTTGGAATGAAGCATATAGTTAGATGCCTGGTACGCACCCGTCCCGGCTCACTAGTTGCTTGCACGAAACGATGCGGCCTCGCCATCTTCACCTCGCGGTCAGCCCCCACATCGTCCCCGCGTAGGGCGACTCGGGTGCGCCCTAAACCAGCCACCGGGGACGCATCTTCCCCATCCCATCCCTCCGCCGCCGCCGAGGGACACCACCGGTCTAAGCCCGGGGGCCGACGGCGGTGGCGGAGGACATCGCCTCTCTCCCACGGATCTGGGGTTGCGCGGGATCCCGATTCATGTGGAGGCGTGTCCGGTCCGATCTGCAACGGCGATGGCTGTGGCGCGGCGGCGGCGCGTGTTGCGGACGTGGCCGCCAGTCCTTCGAGCCGCAACGACAGTGATGCGGTCGTCGGCGGTGGCAGCGCGCCATCTGCCTTTGGATCGGCGGCGACGGCGGCATGGAGGGCCTGGTGGTCTTGTCGGCGGCACCTCCGGTCAGATCTGACCGGTGCAGCTGGCGGTGGTGGTCATCTCTACTGTCAAAGGTGGTCGGCCTGATGCTAGGTGGTCGGATCTCGAGATTCGGCTTCTAGTCCCGGCTACGAGTCAGGGAGACATAGTTGCCGGTGAAAACCGGGCCGTTGGCGGGCGATGGCGGCGTTTTGCGCCGTTACCTTGATGAAGGCATCGTCGCACAACTGTTGTCGACCCACTCGTGCTGCTTCGGGGAAAATCCTAAGATTTGGTCTTCCAGATCGGACGATGGCGGTACTATGGTGTCGTTTCTTTCTTGGGAGCATCGTTTGTGGAGCAGCGCCGAAAGACATAGACAGGAGGTGGAGCGGTTTTATCTTGCACGAAGCTTCGGTGAAGCTGTCAAGTCATGCCTGGTCGACAGGTGCTATGCTGAATCATGCCCGATTGGCAGGTGCTACGCACGACAGATCTTCCAGGGTCTTCGCGTCTGGATGGATGAGCGTAGGACGATGGTGCCATTGGGCGCCGTGATGGCGTCGACGGATGTCCGGGCTAGCAAGGATGATGCAGATATCTCTATTGAAGATGGCTCAATGGTCCGATGATGAGGGCGGCTTTAGGTAGGCTGCACCGGTTGTTGGTCCCGATACGTTATGTGGATGTGGATTGGCGACGACACCGGTTTTAGATATGGGGAGTGAGAGCTCTCCACATTATCGAGTTTGTATGTGTGAGTGGTGGCTTCGGATGGATTGATATATGTTTTTGTCATACCTTTGAGGAATAATTAATAAAGATGGTTGCATGCATCGATTGATGCAGAGACGGGGTTCAACCTCCTTTTCAAAAAAAAAATAGTTAGATGCCTATTCACGAATTACCATGCTTCCTTTTATCTAATCGATTTTTGCACCCATATTATGACTTGGCAGAATGCAAAAGAGTATGAGATAGTGGCTACAGCAACCTGAGACATGAGCACAGGAATACTATTACAACTAAAACGACAGCTATCTGAAACGCTACAAAGAGACAAAGTGCCGAGTTTAAAAGCAACTGATACATATTTACGGACCAGGCTGTAGCATTTATGAGATACTATTTCTCTTCATTGGTCTCTCAAGGGAACAACTCTTTTGTGGAGGATATGTACGTAGTTATTTAACAGGCTAACCTTTTCATTGATTTGGAACCTGTAGGTGCATTGTCGACCACCTACCTTTTCTTGCTAGTTGAAGGGGCCGCGTCCTCCAAAGGCTGAAAATTATTTAGCATACTACTGTGTGAATAAAGAAAAGCGAACAAATGCAGTGTATGAAAATTTGGATTCATCCTCCATACCTTGTTATGTTCTGGTTCCACTGATGAACTCTCATGTAGAGCATGCTAAGAAGACGGTGGGGTTGTAGGAACATTTTTGTTTGTTGTGTCACCTGCTGCTGGCGTGGAGGATGAAGAACCTAGAATATCTTAATTCTGTTTCATTCTTGGCTTCTATATCTATTGCACGGACTGATATTATGTACTCCCTCCATTCCTTAGTATAAGATTTTTTAGAGATTGCACTACAAACTATATACAAAGCAAAATAAATGAATCTATATTTTAAAAAATGTCTATATACTTTCGTATATAGTTCATAGTGCAATGTTTAAAAGGTTTTATATGTAGAAACGGATGGAGTATCTGTTAACATATGTAGCATGCATTCATTATGTATGCACAGCAAGTCCATAATCTGCAACATATAATGCAGTTGTCGACTCTACCTTTTATAAGAATGGGAGAATTCAGAGGACACAAAGCAAAAGAATTTAACACTTATGACTGTAGCAATTAGAATGAGAGAATTTAGCATCATGGTGATACCTTTAATTATGCTGTAGCTTTTATTTCAGGCGTGTCGGACATTCAGGTGCCACCTTGTTGGCGTTGCATTCTTAAAAGACATTGTACCTACATATTTTGTTGAAGTGTGTGTAAGCAACAATGAAGATGTTAACACTGAAAACCAAGGCTGAATAGTATAATGGATAGATTCAGCAATGTCAAGTTCTGATGTGTTTGTCTCGCGTGTAAAAATGAATCCATCAGCAGCAGAGTCGCAAGAACCATACATGAGCAACAATAACAAAATCCAGTGAATTAGCAACTACAGGAGGTAAAGGAATTAACAACAATATATTTTTTAAAAAAGGAGGTTAAACCCCCTGCCTCTGCATCAATCGATGCATACATCCATCTTTATTAATTATTCCACAAAGGTCTGACAAGAAAATACATCAAGCCACCCGAAGCCACCACTCACACCTACAAACTCGATAATATGGAGTGCTCTCACCCCCTATATCTAAAATCGGTGTCGTCGCTGATTCATCCACATAACGTATCGGGACCAACAGCCGGTGCAGTAGACCTACAGCACGCATCACATGCACATGTTTTAGAAGCCAGAAGCCGCCATCATCCTCGGACCGCTGACCCATCTTCGGGAGTGAGATCCGCATCATCCTTGCCAGTCCAGGCATCCGGCGACGCCACCACGGCGCCCAATGGCACCACCGCCCTACGTGCATTCATCCAGACGCGAAGACTCTAGAAGATCTATCGTGTGTAGCACCTGCCGACCAGGCATGACACAACGTAGCACCTGTCGGCCAGGCATGACTTGACATCTCCGCCAAAGCTCCATGCAAGACTTAGCCGCTCCACCTCCTGCCTCTATCTTCCAACGCTGCTCCACAAACGATGCTCCCAAGAGAGTAACGACACCGCAGTATCGCCATCGTCCGATCTGGATGACCAGATCTTAGGGTTCCCCCGAAGCAGCACGAGTGGGTTGACACAAGTTACACGGCGATGCCTTCATCAAGGTAACGACGCAAGACGCCGCCATCGCCCACCATTGGCTCAATTTTCACTGGCAACTATGTCTCCCCAACTCGCAGCCGGGACTACATGACGGATCTGGAGATCCAATCATCCAGCCTCAGGCTGACTATCTCCGGCAAAGGAGATGGCCACCGTCGCCACGCCTAGGGCCGGAGCCCCCGACGTCCTCGTGATGCAGGTCGATCCCAAGGGCAGCCTGCTGTTGACGATATACGACATCAGCATGTGCAGCCCGCTCAAATACCATCTGGACCCAGATCAGGTGCCCAAGCTGCCGACGCAGTACGAGTCGCCGAACGCCGCCGCCGCGTGCCTGGCCGCTGCCGCCCCGCACCACTGCTGTAGATCCGGCCATCACCGACCGCCGCCGTCCTGACTGAGTCTTTGGCGAGGAGAAACGTCGCCGCCGTCGCTACGGCACACAGGCTTTGCCAGCGACGCCCCCGGTGGTGACGACGGGGAGAGGGTGTGCGCGGGAGAACCGGGAGACGACCGACGGGGGCGCTCCGGTACGGCGCGGTGGCTCCGCACGAGAGTGGGTAGGGTTAAGAGCCCATTAGCTAGCTAACCTACCAACTCAATTAAGAACAATATGCAAGCAGTAGCAGCCTTATCTCTATTACTTTCTTCTGTATAAGCAACAACAATCTCTCTACAGGAACATCATCATACTACCACTAATGTCAAAGTAGAAGCGTTGTCCCCTTCTTCTTCATCCACCCAACAATGCAAATTAGAGTAGCAACAACATATAAATCATATCAACAACTAATTAGTACAGTAGTAGTCCCCCTCCCAGCCGTAGCCTCTCTCATCTCGAGTTGCATAATCATACTGATAGGACGTAGGGTCCTACCAGGGTGAGTTCTCAGGTTGTAGTGGTGGGAAGAGGGCTGGCAAGGCGGCTGGCGTGGCCAGTGGCGCCGAGGCACCGTGGGAGAGAGAGAGAGAGAGAGAGAGTCAGCAGCTTGGGTTTAGGGTTCCGGCTCCTCAGGGAGCCGGGCAGTAGATATGTCTTATTGTTTAATTCCAAAAGGTGACCTTACAACTGTTTATATAATCCTGGCTGCTAATAAAAATAAGATAAGTTGGGCTAAGCCCCTAACTAAACGCGCCCATTGGGCCTTCGCCGGCAATAAGTGACGCCGGTCGTAACATCTCTCTCCGCCTGCGCAAACAGCTCGTCCTCAAGCTGGAAGTCTGGAAAATGTTGGCGGAACTCCTCAAGCTGCTCCCAAGTGGCGTCCTCCTCCGGCAGGACTTGCCACTGGATCAAAAAATGCCACACCCCACGACGCTGCTAGACCTGCAACACCTTCACCGGTCCTGGAAGAAGTCGCCCGTCGGAGGTTGGAGTAAGCACTAGCGTGGTTACCGGCGATTCCCCGCGGAAGGGCTTCAGCAACCCCATGTGGAAGACGTCATGGATGCGGGCACCGGCCAGAAGCTGAAGACGGTAGGCAACCTTTTCGATGCGTTCCAGCACGGAAAATGGCCCTGAGTAGCGAGGGCCCGGCTTGCGCTTCGTGCATGGGTCAAGCGACTGCGTGGAGCGGTGAAGGAGGCACAGCCTCACCCATTTGCCCACCGCAAACTCCGCCTCGCGGTGGTGGCTGTCGGAATATTTCTTGGACAACTGTTGGGCCTGGAGAAGTCGTTGGCACACCTCGGCAAGGATCTCATCCCTGCTGTGAAGAAGGTCACCAGCCGCCTCCGTCCTAGCCGTCTCGGGGTCAACCGGCAGGATGGGTGGGGGCGGTCGGCCATATACCATCTCAAAAGGCGTGGCACGCAGGGCGGAGTGGTATGAATTGTTGTAGCAGTACTCCGCCCACACAAGCTAGTCCACCAAAGCACGGGGACGGTCACATGTAACACAACGCAAATACATGGCAATCACCTTGTTGACCACCTCAGATAGGCCGTCTGTCTGAGGATGAAAGGCCGTACTCAAGCACAGCTTCACATCCGACATCCGAAAGAGATCGCGCCAGACATGCCCAGTGAACACCGGGTCCCGGTCACTAAGATCGAAGAGGGGAACCCATGGAGGCGGACGATGCCGTCGAAGAAGGCACGCGCCATGGAGGCGGCAGTGTAGGGATGGCCGAGCATGATGAAGTGTGCGTACTTGGAGAAGCGGCTGACCACCGTAAGGATGACGGACTTGTCTCCCACTTTGGTAAGGCCCTCGATGAAGTCCATGGATATGTCGGCCCATACCTGAGAGGGAACCTCAAGGGGCTGGAGTAGCCCGGCCGATCGCAGTGTCTCCGTCTTGTTGCGCTGGCAGGTCAGGCAAGACCACACCCAATCTCGTACCAGGGCCCGGTCGTCGGGGATGTAGAAATTGGCATGTAGACAGTGGAGGGTCTTCTGTACGCCCTCGTGGTCGGCTAAGTGTGCCAGCAGCAGGGCCTGGTGATGGAGGTCGCTGTGATCCGGCACGAAGAGCCGACGCCCATGCAGGAGCAAGCGATCCGCCAAGCGCCATGGCTCCTCCAGGTCGCCAGCGTCGAGGCGCTGACAAAGGAGTTGAGTGTCTGAAGCGTCCGTGGTGGCCCTACGGATGTCGTCAATGAGGGCGAAGGAGGGCCCCAAGCGGATGTAGAGGACTGCCCCCACGGGGTTGACACCGTCCGAGTCGGCGTCGCGGCGGGACAGTGCGTCGGCCACGGTATTGAGGCGTCCTGGACGATACTCGACGGTGAAGTCAAAGCCAAAGAGCTTGCTGATCCACTGATGTTGTGGCACGGTGGAAAGCCGCTAGTCCAATAAGAACTTGAGGCTGTAGTGATCCGTGCAAAGAAAGAACGGCCTCCCCCAGAGATACGGCTGCCAGTGGCACATGGCCTACACCAAGCTAATGAGCTCCCTCTCATAGGTCGCAAGCTTATGATGGTGCGCGGTGAAAGGCCTGCTAAAGAACGCAAGCGGCTCGTCGCCCTGTTGGGAAGGCGCCAAACCCCACACCCGAGGCGTCGCAGTCGACAACGAACGGCTTGTCAAAGTCGGGCATATAGAAGACCGAGACTTAGATACATGTGTGGATACATAGACAACACCATGTCCCTAGTATGCCTCTAGTAGACTAGCCCATTGATCAAAAGATGGTTAAGGTTTCCTAGCCATGGACATGAGATGTCATTTGATAATAGGATCACATCATTAGGAGAATGATGTGATGGACAAGACCCAAACTACAAACGTAGCATATGATCGTGTCAGTTTATTGCTACTGTTTTCTGCATGTCAAGTATATGTTCCTATGACCATGAGATCATGCAACTCGTAGACATCGGAGGAGTGCCTTGTGTGTATCAAACGTCGCAACGTAACTGGGTGACTATAAAGGTGCTCTACAGGTATCTCCGAGGGTGTCTGTTGGGTTGGCATGGATCAAGACTGGAATTTGTTACACCGTTTGACGAAGAGGTATCTCAGGGCCCACTCGATAATACAACATCACAACAAGCCTTGCAAGCAATGTGACTAAATGTTAGCCATGGGATCTTGTATTACGGAACGAGTAAAGAGACTTGCCAGTAACGAGGTTGAACTAGGTATGAAGATACCGACGATCGAATCTCGGGCAAGTAACATACTGAAGAACAAAGGGAACGTTATACAAGATTGACTGAATCCTTGACATAGAGGTTCGACCGATAAAGATCTTCGTAGAATATGTAGGAACCAATATGGTCATCCAGGGCCCGCTATTGGTTATTGACCATAGAGGTGTCTCGGTCATGTCTACATAGTTCTCAAACCCGCAGGGTCTGCACACTTAAGGTTCGGTGACGTTTTAGTAGTATAGAGTTATGTATGTTTGGAGTCTCGGCTGAGATCCCGGACGTCACGAGGAGCTCTGGAATGGTCCAGAGGTAAATATTGATATATAGGAAGTCCCATTTTGGTCGCCGGAAAAGTTTCGGGCTAATCGGTAATGTACCGGGAGTGCCGGTAGTGTACCGGGAGACCACCGAGAGGGGTATTTCGACCCAAAAGGCTTCATGGGCTGTGGGAGAGTAAATACCAGCCTTTTGTGGTCTGATGGAAGTCCTACACAAGGCCCATGTGGTTGGGAGAAAAAGCCCAAAGGGAAAAAGGTGGAAAAAGGCCAAAAAAGGAGGAATCCTAGTCCTACTAGGATTGGAGGAGGAGTCCTCCTCTCCTCCCCACTTTGGTCGACCCAAGGGCTGGCTTTTTGGCAGCCAAGACTCCTCCTCCTCTCCTCCTATATATACTAGAGGATTTTAGGGTTTTGGCATAGAATTTTCAGCCACGTGCTACCCGTTCCTCTAGTGCATAGTTTCTCCTCTAGATCGGTTTTCTGCAGTGCTTAGGCGAAGCCCTGCCGGAATAGCTCCACCACCATCGCCACAGCGCCGTCACGCTGCCAGAGAACTCTTCTACCTCTCTGCTCCCTCTTGCTGGATCAAGAAGGCGGAGATCGTCATCAAGCTGAATGTGTGCTGAACGCGGAGGTGCCGTCCGTTTGGCGCTAGATCGAAAGGACCGTGATCAAGATTGCGAGACGGATCGTGACGAGATCGCAGGACGGATCGTGATGAGATCACGGGACGGATCGTGATGAGTTCGTGGGACGGATCGTGATTGGATCACGGGACGGATCGTGATGAGATCGCGGGACGCTCGGTGATTTGGATCGCGAAGACGTTCGACTACACCAACCGGGTTTCTTAATGCTTCCCGCTTAGCGATCTACAAGGGTATGTATATCCACTCTCCCTCTTGTAGATGCTCATCACCATGGATAGATCTTGCGTGTGCGTAGGAAATTTTTTGTTTCCCATGCAATGTTCCCCAACAGTGGCATCATGAGCTAGGTCTATGTGTAGATGAGATCTCGAGTAGAACACAAAAGGTTTGTGGGCGTTGATGCTTAGATTTCTTCCTGCCTTGGTCGGATTTTGGTTCAGCGGTATTGTGAGATGAAGCGGCCCGGACCAACATTACTCATACACTTATGAGAGACCGGTTCCCTCGACCACAACTTGTTGCATAGATGGCTTGCGGGTGCCAGTTTCTCTCACTTTAGTTGGATCGGATTCGACAAAGGCGGTCCTTGAGAAGGTTGAAAAGCAACTAGTGTATCACCGTTGTGGTTATTTGCGTAGATGAGAATTATTCTTGCTAGATACCCGTAGAAGCCACGTAAAACATGCAACAACAATTAGAGGACGTCTAACTTGTTTTTGCAGGGTATGTTGTGATGTGATATGGCCAATTACATGATGTGATATATGTGATGTATGAGATGATCATGTGTTGTATAGAATATCACGACTTGCATGTCGATGAGTACGACAACCGGCAGGAGCCATAGGGTTGTCTTTAATTATTTTATGACCTGCGTGTCAATCATTAAGCGCTATATAATGCTTTACTTTATCGCTAAACGGTAGCAATAGTAGTAGAAGCATGTTGGGCGCAACAACCCCGATGGCGACATGTTGATGGAGATCAAGATGATGGAGATCATGGTGTCTTGCCGGTGATGATGGAGATCATGCTGGTGCTTTCAAGATGGAGATCAAAAGCACAAGTTCATGGCCATATCATGTCACTTATGATTTGCATGTGATGTTAATCCTTTTATGCACCTTGTTTTGCTTAGTATGACGGTAGCATTATAAGGTGATCCCTCACTTAAATTTCAAGATGAATTGTGTTCTCCCCGAGTGTGCACCGTTGCGAAAGTTCGTCGTGTTGAGACACCACGTGATGATCGAGTGTGATAGACTCTACGTTCACCTATAATGGGTGCAAGCCAGTGTTGCACATGCAGAACACTCGGGTTAAACTTGACGAGCCTAGCATGTATAGACATGGCCTCGGAACACAAGAGACCGAAAGGTCGAACATGAGTCATATAGTAGATATGATCAACATGATGATGTTCACCATTGTAACCACCTCAACTCACGTGATGATCGGACTTGAGTTGGTGAATTTGGATCATGTATCACTCGGATGACCGGAGGGATGTCAATTTGAGTGGGAGTTCTTAAGTAATATGATTAATTGAACTCATTATCATGAACATAGTCAGTAGTGTCTTTGCAAAACTATGTTGTAGATTACTAGCTCACGCTGTAGCTCCCTTGAATTTTATATGTTCCTAGAGAAATAGAGTTGAAAGATGATGGTAGCAATATTGCGGACTGGCTCCGTGATCTGAGGATTGTCCTCATTGCTGCACAAAAGGCTTATGTCCTTAATGCACCGCTCGGTGCGCCAACCCCTCTAGCATTGTTTATAGATGTTGTGAACATCTGACAGGCACGTTCTGATAACTACTTGATAGTTTAGTGCGTCATGCATTACATCTTAGAATTGAGGCTCCGAAACGTTTTGAACGTCATGGAACATATGAGATGTTCTAAGATCTGAAATTAGGATCTCAGGCTCGTGCCCGTGTTGCGAGATATGAGATATCCAACAAGATTCTTTGCCTGTAAGATGAAAGAGAATAGCTCAATCGTTGAGCATGTGCTCAGATTGTCTGGGTGCTACAATCGCTTGAATCGAGTGGGAGTTGATCTTCTAGATAAGATAGTGATTGATATAGTTCTCCAAGTCACTGTCACTAAAGCTACTAGAACTTGGTGATGAACTATAAAACGCCAGGGATAGAAATAATGATCCCTGAGCTATTTGCGATGTTTGACACCGCGAAGGTAGAAATCGAGAAGGAGCGTCAAAGTGTTGATGGTTAGTCAAAACCGCTAGTTTCGAGAAGGGCAAGAGCAAGGAGGGAAACTTCATGGATAGCAAGTCAGTTGCAGCTCCAGTGAAGCAAGCCAAAGTCTAACCCAAACCCGAGACTAGGTGCTTCGATTATGAGGAGAACGATCGCTGAAGCGGAACAACCCTAGATACTTGGTAGATAAGAAGGCTGGCAAAGTCGACAGAAGTATATTTGATATACGTGTTATTGATGTGTACCTTGCTAGTACTCCTAGTAGCACCTGGGTATTGGATACCGGTTCTGTTGCTAAATGTTAGTAACTCAAAGTAAAAGCTACGGAATAAACGGATACTAGCTAAGTGTGAGGTGACGATGTGTGTTGGAAATATTTCCAAGGTTGATGTGATCAACATCGCACGCTCTCTCTACCTTCGAGATTAGTGACGAACCTAAATAAATGTTATTCGGTGTTTTTGCATTGAGCATGAACGTGATTAGATCATGTTCATTGCAACACAGTTATTCATTTCAGTTAGAGAATAATGGTTATTCTATTTGCATGAATAATACCCTCAATGGTCATGCACCCAGTAAGAATGGTTTGTTGAAACTTGATCATAGTAATACACATGTTCATAACATTGATGCCAAAAAGATACAAAGTTAATAATGATAGTACCACATACTTGTGGCACTGCCTCTAAATGTCATATTGGTATAAAGCGCATGAAGAAACTCCATGCTGATGGATCTTTGGACTCATTCGATTTCGAATCGGTTGAGACATGCGAACCATGCCTCTTGGTCAAGATGACTAAGGACCCCATTTTCTGTTTTGATGAAGCAGGCAAGTGATTTATTGGAAATGATACATGTTGATGTATGCAATCCAATGAGTCTTGTAGCGTGCGGTGGATATCGTTATTTTCTTACCTTCACTGATGATTTGAGTAGATATAGTGTATATTTACTTAATGAAACACAAGTTTGAATCATTTGAAAGGTTCAAGAAAATTCAGAGTGAAGTTTTAAGATCATCGTGACAAGAAGATAAAAATGTTTGCGATATGATCGTGGAGGTGAATATCTAAGTTATGAGTTTGGCATAAACTTTAGACAATGTGAGAATTGTTTCACAACTCACGCCACCTGGAACACCATAGTGTGATGGTGTGTCCGAACATCATAGTCGTGCTCTATTGGATATGGTGCGTGCTATGATGTCTCTTATCATTTTGTTACTATAATTTTGGGGTTATGCATTAGAGACAACTACATCCACTTTAGATAGGCCACGATCTAAATTCGTTGAGATGACACCGTGTGAATTATGGTTTGATAGAAACCTAAGCTGTCATTTCTTAATGTTTGGGGCTGCAACAGTTATGTGAAAAAGGTTTTCACCTAATGAGCTCGAACCCAAAGCGGACAAATGCATCTTCATAGATACCCTAAAGACAGTTGGGTAAACCTTCTATCTCAGATCCAAGCATAAAGTTTTTTTTGCTAAAACTGGGTCCTTTCTCGAGAAAGAGTTTCTCTCGAAAGAATTGAGTGGGAGGAAGATAGAACTTGATGAGGTTGTTGAACCTTTGTTCAACCAGAAAGTAGCGCAGCGCAGGAATTTGTTTCTGTGAAGCCTACGTTAGTTGAAGAGGAAGTTAATGATGATGATCATGAAGCTTCGGATCAAGTTACTATCAAACCTCATAGGTCGACAAGGATGTGTACTGCTCTTGAGTGGTACGACAACCCTGTCTTGGAGGTCATATTGTTGGACAACGATGAACCTATGAGCTGTGGAGAAGCAATGATGGGCATGGATTCCGACAAATGGTTAGAGGCCATGAAATCCGAGAAAGGATCCATGTATGAAAACCAAGTATAGACTTTGGTAGACTTGCTCGTTGGATGGCAGGTTGACGGGGATATACCCCATGGTATGACCCGGCCGAAGACATGACATCTTATTAATGACCGGGCCAGGCAACTCACACGAGACCCGTTAAAAAATGACATCTTATTTATGACCCGGCAAGCGGGTCACATGATGACCAAGCCCAAGACCCGGCGGGTGAGCCGGCGCCAGGCGGCTCACAGGAGAAGGCCCACAGGAGAAGGCCCACAAGAGAGAAGGATTCCCTTAAAGGAAATAAGACCCGGAGTAGGATTCATGAGAGACTAGTCCTAATCCTACTCCTAGTAGGACTCTATTTGTAAACCTACCCTCTCCACTTATATAAGAAGGGGTAGAGCACCCCTAGAGGGACAAGTTCTCAAGAGACACAAGTCTACAAGTTTAGACAACACAAGAGATTAGAGGTAGCAATTAGCACCCTTGTAACCGAGAGATCTTCATCATCATCAATACCAGACAAGCAGGACGTAGGCTTTTACCTCCATCGGAGGGGCTGAATCTGGGTAAAACTCTGTGTCTTCTCGATTCTGATCAACCCCTTCAAGCCGCCACGTAGTTGCGTCTCACCCTGAACCTAAGTCCGTTCACCCGGACATCTGCCATGACAAATCAACGACAGTTGGCGCCCACCGTGGGGCAGGCGCACTGTGGTTTGTGTTTTTGAAGGGATATCTTTAGGGATCAAGAAATTCATGATTAGTCAGATGAAGAAGAGCCCGGATCAATCAAACAGCATCACCCGACATGATACAACTTTAGGCGAAACTGAAAAATTCATTGTTTGATTGCGCCGCCTCCGAGCAGCAACCACAGCCTCAGCTGCCGCCTCAAAGCTGTTGGCCATCGTCAAGCCGCCATCCCCATCGCTTTTGCTCCTGCTCCACCCTCACCTGTTGCTGCGTTGCTCAGCCGCCGGCCACCCCTGCGACTTCGTCTCTGCTCCGCCCTGTGTGCCAGCTCCGAGCCGCCGTCGCGCCTCTGCTTCTGTCATGGATCGGTGCTTCCAAGACGCCCTGACCGAGCTACCATCGCATCCTCGCCTTGAACCATCGCGCCCTGAGCCGACTCACGGCCACGGCCTCTCTTCACCAGATATGCAGTGGCTGGCTCCGCCCCTCCCCATTCCGCCTCGCCTTGCTCCAGTATGCTGATTATTTGTGGGGAAAGAGAAAAAGGCCCAGCTAAAAAAAGAGGAGGAGGAAGGCCACATGGGTACAAAGACTACAGGTGTTATCTATCCTATTTGTTTTATCAGTACACTTTAAATTGTGTTGAGAACAACTACTTTGTCCTATGATATTTTTTGTATGCAGGACAATTACTCAGTACAAAAGCAGCGTCATATTGTGAGTACGGAACCGTCGCCCGTATTGGTGCAGGCTACATCAACATGCCGCCAATGACCCGCGTGTCCGTGCCGTTTTATAAACGCCATTGACGACTCTCTGTCCGCGCCGGCTTACAACTCCACCGGTGACTCTTCGTCCACGCCAGTTTACAGCGCCACCGGTGACGCTCCATCTGTGTCGGTTTACAACACCGTGACATGTCCGTCTCTCGCGACCGCGCCGGTCTACAATGCAGCGACCGTATCTCGCGACCGCGCCGTCTTACAACGTCGTGGTTGTCTCTTGTCACCTGCGCCGGCTTGCAGATGAAGATTCTCAAGCCGCCTCTTCGAGTCAACTTGAGGCTCGGGGGCTACAAACATGGCAAGACACATTTGGTCGTTTTCAATGAGAAGCCCGGGTCTTTGCAAGATGAAATTTTCCGGCTCAGAAATTTGAGTTGAAGTGGTCTGTTCGTCGTCAACATGGCTGATCTATCATCCGGCTTTATGCCCTATCAAGCGTTGTTGCAAGGAGGCTTCTTGCCTTCGGGTATAGCTTACATCTCCCCTGCACAGTCTGCTTTTACGCTGTTGCAAGGAGGCTTCTTGCCTTCGGGTATAGCTTACATCTCCCTTGCACAGCCGGCGTTATGCCCAATTAAGCACTGTTGCAAAGAGGCTTCTTGCCTTCAAGTATAGCTTACATCTCCTTTGCATAGCCAGCTGTTATTAAACTGTTGTAAGGAGGCTTCTTGCCTTTGGGTATAGCTTACATCTCCCTTGCACAGTTGGCTTTATGCCTAGTTTGGTTACATTAAGCGCTATTGTTGATGGAGGCTTCTTACCTTTGGTATAGCTTACATGACCCTAAGACAACAACGTGTACACCAAATTCCAGTTGCTTATCAACTGCGGCCATCGAAGGGGGCTTCTTACCGACGGGTATCGCTTATCTCACCCTAATGGCCGGCTTTATGCCACTTCCGGTTACTTATTAACCGCGGTTGTCGAAGGGGGCTTCTTAACGACGGGTTCGCTTATCTCACCCTAACAACCGATATTTTACGCCAAAACTCAGTTGCTTATCAACTATAGCTGTTGAAGGAGGCTTCTTGCCTTCGGTTATAGCTTACATCTCCCTTCAAATAGCCGGCTTTATGCCGTTTCAGGCTAATCATTAGCCGCGGTTGTTGATGGAGGCTTCTTGCCTTAGGGTATAGCTTACATCTCCCATCGACACCCGGCGTCCGCGCATACAATATTCAAACGTTAACAGGAGGCTTCTTACCTTTAGGTACAGCTTACATTGCCCTGCAAATAGCCGGCTTTACGCCGCTTCCGGCTCATTATTAGCCACGGTTGTCGATGGAGGCTTCTTACCTTTAGGTACAGCTTACATTACCCTACGACAACCGGTTCTCGACAAAGTTCATCTTACAAGAGCCGGAGTCATACTACTCCGGTTGACAAGTTTCAAAGTGCTCGGCCGGCTCTAAATTACTGGAGAAGGCGTGACATCTTCAAAGACAAGCGCTGGCTCTAAAAGTTCGAGATGGATTTATACAAAGGGGGTATCAATCAATAAAGAGCCGGCAAAACAAAAACACGGAGAGACGAAAATATATACATCCGGAGCTGCATTCAAGAAAGGCAGAATTATCCTTAAAGCTATTACAAAGGTGCTCTCAAATGTGAGTTAAAAGGTGGAGCCATGGCTTATCAAGGGGGCTTCCCACCTCCAGATAACATGCCGGTTTATCAAGCTGGGTCAGAGCAAGATTATGAGAAAAGGAGCAATGTTATGAAAGGTATAAACATCTCCGGGTTGAGCTTCTTCAAGCCGCCCTTACAACAATGCAGAATATATCCTGTCTTGTTTATTTTTTGCAGGTACTATCTCTTAAAAGATGAGCCGCCGTTAAGTGTTTTGCAAGAGCAAATGGATCTTTTAATAGCCAATATAGCTGGATCTTCATGGTTTATCATAACCAGTAATAAATCATTGGTTTTTTTTCAAACCAGCTCGGAGAAATTATTATTTTGCAAAGAGCCGCCCTGTCAGATATAATGCAGTATCATCTAATTGACCAGTTCTTGGATTTCTTTAATTATGCTCTGTAGTAATCTACAACACTCACGGATTTCTCAAACTTATATTTGCCGGGTTGCACTGCAACCACGAGAAGGAATTTCATGTCAAAGACAAAGGAATTTATTCCAGGATATTCATTCCGGGTTATATTATGACCACGGTCAAAGATTCATTCAACAAATTATGGTGAGACGTATTATTCTCACATAGTCCCGAGTCACCGCAGGCAGACGACCCGGCACTTGGGGGCTACATTATCCAAGTCCAAGTTTATATCAATTATGCAAGTCCCATGTCGCTGCAAGCATGCACCACGGCACTTGGGGGCTAATGCAAGCCGGTTTTCAAACCATTACATTGTCAGCAAGATCATATTATCTCAAGGAGAGGAGCTGGTCCTTCTATATTTTTCTAAAGTCCCAGCCCAGTAATTCTTACTCACCCGGCACTTGGGGGGTACAGTATTCAGTTGTTCCAACAGATTAAGAGATTCAAATTGAAGACCCGGCGGCTCACATTTTGATGAGCCAGCTCTTGGGGGCTACACCCGCCGAAGCTTTCTGATGAGCCGGCCCTTGGGGGCTACACCCGCTGAAGCATTATAAGATATAAGGCAATTATAAGTCCCAGGTTGCTGTAGGCAGGACAACCCGGCACTTGGGGGCTACACAGTCCTAAATGTTATTTGCAAAGCACCAAGTTATCATGGATAATCTCGGAGCATGGGGGATACAGGTAATATGGACATATCAAAAACTTTGAGGAGAATTTTCAAGATATTAAATATAGAGTTCAGTTGTTAGACCCGGCGTCACCAACACTTATGACCCGGTGTTATCAAAAGATCATAACCCGCCAGATTTTATATAAGCCACCCTGCTTCACAACAATGGAAGTCCGGTTCTACATCAGATGGATTTTCATCCCAATATTTATCAAGTCAGCAGGATTCTAGTTATTTAACCCGGAGTAACCAACGATAATGACCCGACATCATCAATGATTATGACCCGGTGGAGATGACCTGCCAAGAGTATTGGAAGCCGACTCAATGGCATATGGGTGTTCTATTCTCAATATTTTTCAAAAGACATTGACAAGCAAGATGATTATCAAGACGACTCATTCATATGGAGAAAAGACCCGGATTTCTGAGAAGCCATTTTATAAGCCGGCCAAAGGAGCAAGCCGGCCACTTAACATATTTGTTACTCTTATTTCAGGAGCTTACCATGAATAAATTCAAGCTAACCTGGGGGCTAATGACGGGGATATACCCCATGGTATGACCCGGCCTGGCGACTCACAGGAGACCCGGCCGGAGACATGACATATTATTAATGACCCGGCCAGGCAACTCATAGGAGACCCGTTAAAAACATGACCTCTTATTTATGACTCGGCAAGCGGGTCACAGGA
This sequence comes from Hordeum marinum, assembly GCA_022496015.1. Lineage (NCBI taxonomy): Eukaryota > Viridiplantae > Streptophyta > Magnoliopsida > Poales > Poaceae > Hordeum > Hordeum marinum. The sequence goes on from CM039674.1 coordinate 91,376,951, forward strand.
TGACCAAGCCCAAGACCCGGCGGGTGAGACGGCGCCAGGCGGCTCACAAGAGAAGGACCACAGGAGAAGGCCCACAAGAGAGAAGGATTCCCTTAAAGGAAGTAAGACCCGGAGTAGGATTCGTGAGAGACTAGTCCTACTCCTACTCCTAGTAGGACTCTATTTGTAAGCCTACCCTCTCCACTTATATAAGAAGGGGTAGAGCACCCCTAGAGGGAGAAGTTCTCAAGAGACACAAGTCTACAAGTTTAGACAACACAAGAGATTAGAGGTAGCAATTAGCACCCTTGTAACCGAGAGATCTTCATCATCATCAATACCAGACAATCAGGACGTAGGCTTTTACCTCCATCGGAGGGGCTGAACCTGGGTAAAACTCCGTGTCTTCTCGATTCCGATCAACCCCTTCAAGCCGCCACGTAGTTGCGTCTCGCCCCGAACCTAAGTCCGTTCACCCGGACATTTGCCGTGACAAATCAACGACACAGGTCGTTGAGTACAAATGGATGTTTAAAATGAAGACAGACACTCATGCTAAATGTCACCATTTGTAAAGCTCGACTTGTTGCAAAGAAGTTTACAACAAGTTCAAGGAGTTGACTGCGGTGAGACTTTCTCACTCGTAGCGATGCTAAAGTCTGTTGGAATTATGTTAGCAGTTGCTACATTTTTCAATTATGAAATCTGGCAGATGGATATCAAAACATCGTTTCCTTAACGGTTTACTTGAGGAAAGGTTGTATGTGATACAACCAAAAGGTTTTGTCAGTCCTAAGGATGCTAAAAGGTGTGCAAGTTTTAGTGATTCTTCTATGAACTGAAGCAAGCATCTCGGAGTTGGAATATACACTTTGATGAGGTGATCAAAGTTTTTGAGTCTATACAAAGATTACGAGAAACTTGTATTTACAATAAAGTGAGTGGGAGCACTATAGAATTTCTGATAAGTATATGTGGATGACATATTGTTGATCGAAAATGATGTAGAATTTCTGGAAAGCATAAACGGTTGTTTGAAAGGAGTTTTTCAAAGGAAGACTTGAATAAAGCTACCTAATTGTTGAGCATCAAGATCTATAGAGATAGATCAAGATGCTTGATGAGACTTTCAATAAGTGCATACCTTAACAAGATTTTGAAAGAGTTCAAAATGGATTAAGTCAGAGAGAAGTGTTCTCGCCTGCTTTGTAAGGTGTGAATTTGAGTGAGACTCAAAGCTCGACCATGGCAGAAGAAAGAGAAAGGACGAATGTCGTCACCTATGCCTTAGCCATAGGCTCTGTATAGTATGCCATGTTGTGTACCGCACCTGTGTGTGCCTTGCCATGAGTCCGTCAAGGGGTACAAGAGTGATCCAGGAGTGGATCACTGGACAGCGGTCAAGATTATCCTTAGTAACTAAAAGACTAAGGAGATGTTTCTCTATTATGGAGGTGATAAAGTGTTCGTCGTAAAGAGTTACGTCGATGCAAACTTTAACACCAATCCGGATGACTCGTAGTAGCAATCTGGATACATATAGTGGAGCAGCCATTTGGAATAGTACCAAGCGGAGCGTGGTAGCAGTGTTTACAGTTTGACATAGAGATTTGCAAAGTACATACGAATATGAATGTCACAGACCCGTTGACCATAAGACCTCTCTCACATGCAAAGCATGATAGAGCCCCAGAACTCATTGGGTGTTAGATTCATAACAATGCGAATCACATCGTGATGTGAACTAGATTATTGACTCTAGTGCAAGTGGGAGACTGTTGGAAATATGCCCTAGAGACAATAATAAATTACTCATTATCATATTTCCTTGTTCATGATAATCTTTTATTATCCATGCTATAATTGTATTGATCGGAGACTCAGATACATGTGTGGATACATAGACAACACCATGTCCCTAGTATGCCTCTAGTAGACTAGCTCGTTGATCAAAAGATGGTTAAGGTTTCCTAGCCATGGACATGGGATGTCATTTGATAACGGGATCACATCATTAGGATAATGATGTGATGGACAAGACCCAAACTACAAATGTAGCATATGATCGTGTCAGTTTATTGCTACTGTTTTCTTCATGTCAAGTATATGTTCCTATGACCATGAGATCATGCAACTCACAAACATTGGAGGAGTGACTTGTGTGTATCAAACATCGCAACATAACTGGGCGACTATAAAGGTGCTCTACAGGTATCTCCAAGGGTGTCTGTTGGGTTAGCATGGATCAAGACTGGAATTTGTCTGTCGGAGAGGTATCTCAGGGCCCACTCGGTAATACAACATCACAACAAGCCTTGCAAGCAATGTGAGTAAATGTTAGCCATGGGATCTTGTATTATGGAACGAGTAAAGAGACTTGCCGGTAACGAGGTTGAACTAGGTATGGAGATACCGACGATCGAATCTCGGGCAAGTAACATATCGAAGAACAAAGGGAACATTATACGGGATTGATTGAATCCTTGACATAGAGGTTCGACCGATAAAGATCTTCGTAGAATATGTAGGAACCAATATGGTCATCCAGGGCCCGCTATTGGTTATTGACCGTAGAGGTGTCTCGATCATGTCTACATAGTTCTCGAACCCGCAGGGTCTACATGCTTAAGGTTCGGTGACGTTTCGGTAGTATAGAGTTATGTATGGTGGTGACCGAAGGTTGTTCAGAATCCAGGATGAGATCCCAGACGTCACGAGGAGCTCCGGAATGGTCCGGAGGTAAAGATTGATATATAGGAAGTCCCATTTTGGTCGCCGGAAAAGTTTCGGGCTAATCGGTAATGTACCGAGAGGGCCGGTAGTGTACCGGGAAACCACCGGGAGGGGTATTTCTACCCAAGAGGCTTCATGGTCTGTGGGAGAGTAAATACCAGCCTTTTGTGGGCTGGTGGAAGTCCCACACAAGTCCCATGCCGCTGGGAGAAAAAGCCCCAAGGGAAAAAGGTGGAAAAAGGCCAAAAAAGGAGGAATCCTAGTCCTACTAGGATTGGAGGAGGAGTCCTCCTCTCCTCCCCACTTTGGTCGACCCAAGGGCTGGCTTTTTGGAAGCCAAGACTCCTCCTCTCCTCCTATATATGGTAGAGTATTTTAGGGTTTTGGCATAGAATTTTCAGCCACGTGCTACCCGTTCCTCTAGTGCATAGTTTCTCCTCTAGATCGGTTTTCTGCAGTGCTTAGGCGAAGCCCTGCCGGAATAGCTCCACCACCATCGCCGCAGTGCCGTCACACTGCCGGAGAACTCTTCTACCTCTCCGCTCTCTCTTGCTGGATCAAGAAGGCGGAGATCGTCATCAAGATGTACGTGTGTTGAACGCGGAGGTGCCATCCGTTCGACGCTAGATCGGAAGGACCGTGATCAAGATTGCGAGACGGATCGTGACGAGATCATGGGACGGATCGTGACGAGATCACAGGACGGATCGTGATGAGTTCGCGGGACGGATCGTGATTGGATCGCGGGACGGATCGTGATGAGATCGCGGGACGCTCGACATTTGGATCGCAAAGACGTTCGACTACACCAACCACGTTTCTTAACGCTTCCCGCTTAGCGGTCTACAAGGGTATGTAGATCCACTCTCCCTCTCGTAGATGCTCATCACCATGGATAGATCTTGCGTGTGCGTAGGAAAATTTTTGTTTCCCATGCAACGTTCCCCAATAGTGGATGTGGTGATCGTAGGGCCGGACGGGCGGAAGGCCCTATGGCTCGTCGAAGAGGTTGTTGTGTTGTTGTAACAGGCTATCCAGCAGAGGAAGCTCGAAGTCGATGGTTGTCATTGCTAGCGAAGGTCGGGGCATGCACAAAGCGGCGCCACCGATGCCCGCCCACCGAACGCGGTGACCCAGGCGCCAGAAGATCATTGTCATGGCATCGAAATCCCAGAGGATGGGGCCCAGGGTCCGCAAAAAGTCGACGCCGAGGATGAAGTCGAAACAGTCGAGGTCAATGCTGACGCAAGTGATGGTGAAGTGCTCATCGCCGATGATGAGGGGAACATGCCGAGCAATATCTTGGCAGGGAAGACGGTCACCGTCAGCCACGGTAACGTGTAGCTGCTCCCCTCCTGTCAGTTGCAGCTCCAGTCGGCGCATGGTGGTTCTCGACATGAAATTGTGGGTGGAGCCTGTATCCAGGAGAGCGTGGAATCGCTCACCGTTGATCGTCACGGGAAGTAGCATGGTCTTCTCCGTCCGGATACCCACGAGGGCATGGAGGGAGACCACGAGGGAGGTTTCCTGGGCAGGCACTGGTGGAGCCTCGGCGACAAGCGGGCCGACCGGTGAGTCGAGTCACCCATCGGCAGCGTCCTCCTTGATGTAGTCTGCTGCCTCCAAGTAGAAGAGACGCGGGCACACGTGACCCGAGAGGTATGGCTCATCGCAGTTGTAGCACAACCCTTGTCGACGGCGCTCGAGCTGCTCGGCCGGGGTGAGTCGCCGGAAGGGGCACGTCGCGACGGGGGCATTAGGTGATGTGGGGGCCTGGGCAGGATGCCCCGACACGGGTGGTACGAACCCGGGGGGCTGCCAGGTGGCCCGTGGTGGCGCTTGCTGCATAGCCAGCGCGTGGTGCTCGAAGGCACGGGCATAGTACATGGCCGTCTGGAGGTCTTGTGGCCCACGCATCTCCATGTCCACGCGGATATGGTCGGGCAGCCCGCCGATGAAGAGCTCGGCCCGCTGGCGAGCCGTGATGCCGGGGGCGTGGCAAACCAGGGCCTGGAAACGGTCGGCGAAGTCCTGCACCGTGGAGAGGAAAGTGAGACGCCCAAACTCCACCAGTCGATTGTCGTGGATCGGCGGTCCGAAACGTAGAAGGCAGAGATTGCGGAAACGCTCCCAGGGCGGCATGTCACCCTCGTCCTACTAGAGGGCATAGTACCACATCTGAGCGGCCCCCTGTAGGTGATACGAGGCGATCCAGGTGCGGTCCGACGCCAAAATGCGCTGCCCCCTGAAGAACTGCTCGCACTGGTTGAGCCAATTCAGGGGGTCGTCGGTGTCGTCGTAAGTAGCGAACTCCAACTTGGAGAACCGCGGCGGCTGCTAGCCATGAACGAGGGTCCGGTGCGCCGTGTCCCCTAGGAACGGCACGATTGGCGGGGCTGGGTAGGCGGGCATCAGGGTCCCGCCCTGGAACAGGGGCCCGTCAACGCCATCGTAGAGGCCGGGGGAGCCGGGGGACCCACTGTACTGCCGGCCCGAGTGTGTCATGGGCGGCGGCGACAGGGTCGGCTATCCGGAGGTCGTCGTGTAAATCGGACCGAAGGACTCGGAGATCGAGGCCGGCAGCAGAGACGATGATGGTGGAAACCGCACCTGATGGATCGGCAGCCCGGGCGCCGTCGTCGGGTTCCTGGATCCTGAGATCGTCGGTTGTGGCGGCGGTAGCATCATGGCGGGGGCGACGGAGTTCGCCGGGGGTGGCAGCTGCCATGAGAACGGTGGCGGACCCACGCTCGCGGCGACGGGAGCGGCCGGCGGTGGCCCATAGGGCCCCATAAGGAAGGTGTGGATGCCCTGGACCGCCAGGGTGAGGTCCCAGAGCGCCGCCGATATATCCTTCGGGGTGAGGACGACGACAGCGGCCGCAGTTGGCGCCCCGGTGGCGGCGAAGATGGACATGGACAGGGACGGCGCACTGGCCGCGCCGGACGTCGGCAACAAGGTGGAGGCCGGCAACGGGAGGGTGGCGGTGGCCGACGGAGTCGACATGACCGAGCCTGAGACAACTGATACCAGATTGATAGGACTTAGGGTCCTACCAAGGCGAGGTCTCTGGTTGTAGGGGTGGGAAGAGGGCTGGCGAGGAGGCTGGCACGGGAGAGAGAGAGAGAGAAAGAGGGAGAGAAAGAGTCGGCGGCTAGGGTTTAGGGTTCCGGCTCCTTAGGAAGCCGGGCAATAGATATGTCTTATTGTTTAATTTCAAAATATGGCCTTACAACTGTTTACATAATCCTGTCTGCTAATAAAAATAAGATAAGTTGGGTTAAGCCCCTAACTAAACATGCTCATTGGGCCTTCGCCGGCTATAAATGAAGTCGGCCATAACACCAACACCAACGAATACTAACGTAAAAACTTACGTAACCTCCATCTCTCATTCTCACATGGCAGTGGCGCACAAATAAGCACACAGCACAGAAACGTAACTGCACACACACACCACAGAACCCCATCAGCAGGCGCGGATAGGGAAAACAATGAAAGATGTCACCGATGAGGCTAAGTCAGAAGGGGATGGCTCCGCCTCCGCTCGTAGTATCACCACAGCCACAGTGCAGCGTCCTGATCGAACAGCCTGGCGAAGAATCCATCGTTTGCGTTCTTGCTTGCTGTCGTGGCCATGCCCGATGAAAACGGCGATGACGCCATGGATGGTAACGAAGAAATCGGGAGAAGAGTGGATTAGGGGAGAAAGGTTGTCGCGTAGCAGGGCCGCGACCTGCGCAACACGCACGCTCACCTTCCAGGGCAGTGCGTTTCTCTCCTCCCTTTTCCGGTGTCAAGAGCTCTCACTCAGTCGTCGTGGCTCGTCGGCTCCCATGGCCGGCTTTGGGAGAGGCCTATGGTTTGTGGCTCCGAACCCCCTGGCCGGCCGTAGGTGGGGAGAGGCGTAGAGAGAAGAGATGCGGGAAGGGGCCGCAGAGGCGACGCTTGCTGGCTCCATGGCCGGCGAGGGATAGGTCGCGGCGGCCGTTTGGAGCAGAGCACTCAGCCGCCGCGACCATGGGGCGACCAAACCGAGAGGAAGGCCCGTATCTTTTTTTTTAAACTAGAAACTAATTCCATTAAACATCAGGCACAGCTAAATCATTGGCCACAAGGTCATATACAACACTCGGCACATCCTCCAACCACAGGTGGTGGGGATCATTGCCATTAGCTCCAAAAGCAGCAAGAGCATGAGCTACACAGTTACGGCTACGAGGAACAAAAGATACAAAAACAGAGTTAAACTGCAGTCGTATAAATTGTCTCAAATCCCGGAATAGAACACCCATTGGTGATAGATCATATTTAGAGCTCTTGAGGGCTTGGACCAGATTTTGGCAATCAGTCTCAATATGCAAGGTAGTCATTCCCCAATCATTACTTGTTGTAACTGCCTGGAAACATGCCTCAGCCTCCGCGTGTAGCACACCGGACACATACTGTTATTTCCCTACTCCAGAACCTCTTACAAAGCCATTGTGATAACGAATAACAAAACCCCAGCCACCAGATACATCTGCCACATAATAGGCTCCATCAAAGTTAATTTTGAGGTTATCACCCACTGGCCTGTGCCAATACATCTTCATAGGTGCAGCCTGAATCTTCCTCTCCTTTCCCAATAATTGCAAGGATTCATTAGCCCAGGTTCGCGCCATCACAGCAGTCAAAACAATTGATCCAGCACTCTCCTTTTTATTTAATTTGTTTCTCCGGGACTACCAGTGCCACAACAGACATGCAACAAGCGTTTTTTATCATCTGGAAGTTGGAGTACATCTTTCAAAACATCGGCACCATTATTGTAAGTTACTAGTTTTTGCCTCAATGGTTCCATCTGGATATTCCTCCAAACTTCCTTAACATGCTTGCATCGGATGAACAAATGCCCAACATCCTCATCAAGTCGTTGACAACAAACACATAAAGTGTCACATTGAATACTTCGCCTCTTGATATTCATCTTAGTAGGAAGACTGTTGTGGGCTAATCTCCATAAAAACTGTCGGATCTTTGGTTGGCATGGGACCTCCCAAATCTTCTTCCATTGGAGACCATTCTGCAATATTATTGACGTTGATCCAGGTCGTGCCTCATCTTTGTCTCTGACATACAGCTGGTAAGCTGATTTCACCGAGAAAAGCCCCTTGTTGTCATAGTGCCAAGCATAGTAATCCTCGAAATCTTCCTTGATCGGTGTAGCAAGGATAACGTCTGCATCCGCTTGCCAAAAAATGTCTCGGATCAGTACTTCATCCCATTGCATCGTGATCGGATCAATAAGCTCCGAGACATGTGTTAGCACACAGTGTCCTCTCGGTGTACACGGCTGTCTTGAACCATCTCTAGCAATCCACGGATCTTTCCAGATTCGTATATTTGTACCATCTCCAACCCTCCATATAACCCCTTCTCTTAGCAGTTCTGCTCCCTTAAGTAGGTTATACGCCATGTATACAATATCCCTGGCTTTACTTCAGCTTCCAGAATAGAACAATCGGGGAAATACTTCGCCTTTAGCACGATTGCACATAGGGAGTCAGGTACCGTGAGCATCCTCCACGCTTGTCGTGCGATCATGGCAAGATTGAAACAATAGAGATCTCTGAATCCTAAACCGCCCTTAGTTTTTGGCTTCGTTAATACTTCCCAACTTAGCCAATGCACCTTATTTAATTTCTCTTGCTGTGCCCACCAGTACTTGCATATCATAGCACCCATCTCCTTACAAAGGGACTTAGTCAGGTCAAAACAAGACATAGCATACGTCGGTATGGCTTGGGCGCAGGACTTGATCAAAACATCCTTGGCCGCCTTGGACAATAACCTCTCTATCCAACCTTGAATTCTCTTCCAAACCTTATCCTTAATGTACTCAAACATCTTGGTCCTTGACTGCCCTATATAAACCGGTAAGCCCAAATATTTCTCTGTTCTTGCTTCCACAGGAACATGTAGCACATTGAGGACATTTTGCCGGTCTCATTCCTTGGTATTTTTTCTAAACATAATTGAGGACTTTCCAAAATTAATTTTCTGCCTAGAGCAATTTTCATATAGTTCTAGAACATGTTGCAGAGACTTGGCACAATCGCTAGTAGCTTTCATAAGCACCAGTGAGTCGTCTACAAACAACAAGTGGTTGAAACTCGGAGCAGCATTACATAACTTCATCCCCTTCAAAGTACCATCTAGCTCAGCCTTGTTTAGTAAAGAAGAGAAACCTTCAGCAACCAAAAGAAATAGATATGGAAAAAGAGGGTCTCCTTGACGCAATGGAAGGCACATATCTTTTTTTGAGGGAAATGCCATCATGGCGGTTTATATTTCATGTGGGAATAGGGCTACATCGTTTGTGAGTACATCAAACAGAAAGTCAGGAGCCTCATACTGCCACACAATAGTTCTAGAGGGCTCTGACATTGTAGCCAACAAGTCTGCCGCCATATTGGCTTCCCGAGGACAACGACAGAAACTAACAGAGATAAAATTACGACATAAGAAAACACACTCCTCATAGATGGCCGCAGCTGGACCTAAAGAATTTCCTCCCGCTCGCATGATCTCGACGACCTTCATGCAGTCTGCCCTTATCTCCACCTTGTTGCAGCCGACGGTGTTTGCCAGGACCAACCCGTCCTTGAGACCTCTGGCCTCAGCCATCGCTGCGTCCTCAACGAAAGGGATGTTTCTCGTGGAAGCCGCAATGAAAGAGCCTGTGGAGTCACGTATGATAGCCCCTGTCCCTCCAGTGCCACTGTCCGCGTCGAAAGAGGCATCAATATTCAGGCTAACAAAACCCTCCGATGGTCTTGTCCAGCCATGTCTCTGTATCTTGCCCGTCCCATGCTTCCTTGCCCTCATGTAATTTTTGGTCAAAGTAGCAATAGCTTGGGCCGATCTTGCTGGTTCCTGCAAGGGCTCCCCATGGGTGAATCTCCTGCGCTCCCACCATATGTACCAAACAGCCACCGCCACCAGCTCCTTCCTGAGCAGACCCGGGAATGACGGGACAGCAGCATTGGGCATCAGTAGCATGTCCCCAAGGACCAAAGATCCCTCCTGCTCATTCTCACATAACTCATTGATGGTTGAGAGCAGCCCCAGCTTTGCCCAAATCGCTTGCACTCTACGGCATCTAAAGAAAGAATGACGGACACTTTCACAGTCCGTTGTACAGATAGGACAGTCTGAAACTGTTATCATATGACGATTGGCCAAAACTCCCTTGCAGGGAATTGCCCCATACAAAGCTCTCCAAACATGCACCTTAATCTTTGTCGGTACTTGAAGCTTCCATAGAATGCGCCAGACTGGACTAGTACTTGAAGACAGTATAGAATTAGATTGTCTCAACTTTCGTCCATGTTTGTGATCCCACTCCATGTGGTAAGCTGTCTTGACCGAGAAAATGCCAGTTTTGTTGTAGTGCCATGAGACAAAATCCTCCATCATTCCGGTAGCTAGGGGAATATTCAGAATCCTATTTGCATCGACAGGCCAGAGTACCTGTCGGATCAGCTCTACATCCCAACATCTATTCTCTATATCAATAAGTTCAGAGACTTTTGTGAGAACGATATTACCTCTTCTAGTTATCACCTTTCTGCTTGGGCTGCTAGGGACCCAAGGATCATCCCATATATTTATTTGAGTCCCATCTCCAACTCTCCAAATGTGACCTTTCTTGAAAGTTTGAATACCACTCCACAAACTCTGCCAAGTGAAAGAACTTCCCTTCTTGAGGGGGCAGTTTAGTAGGTCACCATCTGGAAAGTATTTTGCTCTCAAAACTCTAGCACATAGTGATTCTGGTTCCGCTATCAGACGCCAACATTGTTTTGCTAAGAGGGCCAAGTTAAAACAGTGGACATCCCTAAAACCCATTCCCCCCCTTGCTCTTAGGCACGCACATTTTTCACCACGCAAACCAGTGCATGTGTTTCTTCACATCCTTATCTCCCCACTAGAACTGAGACATAGCAGATGTTATCGCATTACAAATTTGTTTTGGGAGCTTGAACACTACCATGGCATATGAAGGGATGGCTTGAATAACAGCCTTCAAAAGCACTTCTTTCCCACCAAAAGACAGCAACTTCTCCTTCCAACCCCTCAGCCTAGCTAAGATCCGGTCCACTAAATGCTGAAAGCAATCGGTACGCTCCACGCCAACAATTGGGGGCAGTCCCAGGTACTTGTCAGTAATCGCCTCCGCCATTATATTCAGGGTAGTGCACACCCCTACTCGAACTTCCACCGGAGTACAAGGACTGAAGAAGATACTTGGTTTGGCATCACTCACAAGTTGGCCCGAGGCAGCACAATAATCATCAAGAGCGCGACGAAGGCTGGCTGCATTACTTTCATCTGCGCACATCAAAATGAGAGAGTCGTCCGCAAATAGGAGGTGAGAAACAGCCGGTGCATCCCTACAGACACGCACCCCCAACAAGTTCCCTGCCTCCTCCTCATGAATGAGCAAACTTGAGAGACCCTCCACACAAAGTAAGAAAAGATAAGGAGATAAAGGATCTCCCTGGCACAGCCCCCTCGTCAGAACAAAGAAATCAGTTAGAGAATTATTGAAACGGACTTGGTACTTAACTGACCGTATGCATTCCATAATGATTGCAACCCAGGCCGGTGCAAAGCCCATCTGAATCATGATCCTCTCAAGGAAAACCCACTCGACCCTATCATAGGCCTTATGCATGTCCAACTTCACCGCACATGTGCCAAACTTCCCTGTCCTCTTCCTCTTGATGGCATGATAAGATTCAAAAGCAACTAAAAAATTGTCAGTAATCAAGCGCCCAGGGACGAAGGCACTTTGATTTGGAGAGATTATCTCTGGCAGCAGAAATTTGAGCCTACTAGTTAGCAGCTTTGAAATGACCTTATAGACCACATTACACAAACTGATTGGACGAAATTGTGTTATGACTTCCGGATTGTCCACCTTCGGGATAAGGACAATTGTAGTATTGTTCCATCCCTCAGGTATCTTTCTATTGTTCACAGCCATCAACACTTCATCAATTAAATCCTCACCAATAATATGCCAGAATCTCTTGTAGAAAACTGCATGAAGACCATCAGGCCCTGGAGCCTTTAGATCCCCAATATTGAACATAGCACTCTTTACTTCCTCCCTGGAGTAGGGTTTCATTAGCTCCTCATTCATCTCCGCCGAAACTCTAGCCTTCACCTTGTCGAGCACAGTTTGGTCCGGGTTCTGCACTTCAGAAGAAAAAAGGCCCTCATAATAACTCGCCACATGCCCCTTCAGAAGGTCATCCTCCTCAATCCAGTCGCCTAACTCTCCTTTCAGCTTCTTGACAAAAAACCCTGCATCTTCCAGTGGCAGCTCTATGAAATAAATCTGTGTTTTGGTCACCATGGCACAACCTATCAGCCCGACCTCTCTGCATCCAATAAATCTCCTCTTTCTCCAGCAGGTTTTCAATCTGCATATGTAGCTCATGTTGTCTAGCAACTGCATCATCAGTTAGTGGGCCAGATAGAACAACGTTCAACTCCTGCTGTAGTTTCCTTAACCGGGTTCTAGGACCCTTCAGTGTTTCTTTATCCCATGTATGCAGCGCCGCATGTATATCTCCTGTAACCTGCGCGTATGACTCAACACCGCCAGCTTTAGCTCGGTCCCAGGCAGTTTGGACGATTACCTCAACGTCCTCCTCCGCTAGCCATCTTGCTTCGAACTTCCTTGGTTCTGTCGGACCCCTTGTTTGCTGGCCTTGCTGGACCTCCGTGTCAATCAAAATCAGTCGGTGATCCGATTTGTTAAAAGGCTCGTTCGACACACCATATGATGGAAACATGTCTGCCCAAGTGCTACTCGATGCAGCTCTGTCTAGTCGCTCTCTTATGCGACCTCTTCTCCAAGTGAAAATATCCCCCGAATAGCCAAGATATCCCCCGAATAGCCAAGATCATCAAGCCCGCAGTCACTCAGCGCACTACTGAAAGCCTGCATACACCGTTGGGGGTGTGCCGCCCCTCCTTCTTTCTCATGAGCATACAATATCTCATTGTAATCTCCTGCCACTAGCCATGGCAAATCAGACATTTCATTGAGATCATGCAAGTACTCCCACGACATGTATTTCCGATCGCTTCTTAGCTCACCGTAGAACCCTGTGAACCGCCAACCCACCGATGTTGTCTCCTTAATGCGAATGTCTATGAAGTTCGAGTGTGTTTCCCAAGAAGAGACTCCCAGGTTGGAATGCCAAAACATGATCAGTCCACCACTTCTTCCATCAGTTTCCCATACTTCCATCTCATCAAACCCCAATCTCCTCTTCAACTTCCCTGCCTTAGCCTTATCCAAATGTGTTTCAGACAGGAACAACACATCCGGCTTTATACGCTCCTGGATCCCCAAGAGCGCTCGAACTGCCGTAGGCTTGCGCATCCCACGGCAATTCCAAACGAGGAGTTTCATTGCGACCGGTCGAGCCCCTTCTCGGAGCTCGCCGATAAATTGTGGCTGGCATCCATCACAGCCACGTTCTCCATCCTTGACCTCTTCAAATGATGCGATGAAGTATCCCCCTCCTCCTCATCTTCCTTCTCTGTACCTAGGTTCATCTGCGATTGAACTACCATCGCTTTTGACATATCCTCCGGAGGCTCCTTCATTGATAGTCCCTCCTTAGTAGCAGCCGGATCTATGCTATGATCATCAAAGGTGAGCCTTTTCCGGCCCGAAACTTTATCCCCCGCCACCTCTCCTATGTGTTTTATCGGGCTGGTGCCCCTGTCCTTCGGGTCATCATCATCAGAGCCAGTAGTTCGTCCCCTCCCACCTGTGGTTCCCCTATTATTCTTCCAACCCTGCGATCCTTGGCCCGTTTGCCTCCTTTCTCCTGGCCAAGGTGCAAGTATGAACTCGCCCCACTCCATGGTCTTCGGATCATGCTTCCCTTTACCATGCTCAAGGTAGGTATGGCCCATGTGACCACAGACGTAGCAAAACACCGGCATCTTCTCGTACAGGACCGTGTAGTACACCTTCTTTTTATCTTTTGTGATAGAGACATATCGCATCAAAGGCTCATGGATGTCAAGCTTGACTCTTATCCTCACTATCCTTCCATCTCCCCACCTAGGGTTTAGCATTACCTTCTCCACTTCCCAAACTTTCTTAGCCAGTGATCTCACCACGTTTTCCTTTCTGAAAAGTGGAGGAAGATCAACAATCTGGATCCATATAGCAAGTTTGTCTAGCACTACTTCATCGTATCTAGTGTAACCATCATACTTCTCAAAGAGCACTCCATGATCGCGAAGCAGCCAAGGTCCCTCCTCCGTGACTCTCTTCCAATCTCCCATGCATTTTACTGTCAAGGAGAATAGGTTTTCGCCCAAAGGTTTGAAGGTGACCCCCTGCGCTAAGCTCCATGCTAGTCTCATCGTCTCATAGAAAGATCCCCTACTAAAAGGCTTGTCCGTATGCACCGTCGCCAACGCCATGAACTCCGCCTCCTCGATCTCCTCTGCGAATTCCTTGTCAAAGTCCAGATCGTCCTCCTCTCGCTCCTTCAGATTGAGTCTCCCAATCATCTCTTCGACCCCAATCGGCTTCCCCCCCGGCGCCGCACTCCCGGCTGAAGATTGCGATCCACTTCCCGCCATGGCCACAACCCTAGCAAGCTTTTGTGTTACTGCCGCAGCCAAAACCTAACACCCGAGGAAGGAACCAGGGCTGGGTAGATAGCGAGGCTATCCCCGTGTTGAGTCCGAGAACCTGGCTGAGGAGGATTGGAAGTGGAGGTAGAATCTGGATCGGCCTCACGGTGTCACCACCGGAGGAATCTCAAACCCTAGACGAAAGTCGCCAGGGTACCCCTAGAAGGCACATATCTTAGGATGGAAGACCCTAGAAAAATTAAACATGGCAAGACGTGGAGAAGAGCACAGGCAGTGGCCCATGGCATATTACGGAGGAAAATTGGGAAACCAGCCGGTCCGGTCTGGCAAAGTAAAAAGGAAGGAAACCTGGAAAAATCGGTGGAAAAATTGTGAATACGTGTCAGCATGTGGTAGTCCATCGCTAGCACGGCAGATGAATGTGGAGAGAACATGCTTGGTAGCTTTAATACTTTGTATTATTATTTAGCTAAGACGACTGATTTTTAGAAACTTGGCTTTCAAAGATGTTTTGTTTCCTGAGCAAATCTCGTGCTAAGATTTTTAATGCTCTACCATTGTGCCTGTTGATGTGAGGAGAATAGCAACATGTATTATTAGAAGGCCAAAGACATCATATATACACATACATGAGGAAGCCAAAAGGCAACAAGAGGATGCCAAGAGACTAGAATGCAAAAGGCTAAAAGACACCGCTGATATAACTCTAACACCCCTCTCAAACTAGTGGTGGATCCACAACACTGAGTTTGGAGAGGTGAAATCCATGTTGTGCTCTAGTCTGAGCCATTGTGAAGAAGTCCGCTAGCTGTAACTTAGAAGGCACATACTGAAGAGAAATAACATGATCCTGCACAACAGCACACACATAAGATGCATCGACACCAATATGCTTGGTAAGCTCATGCTTCACGGGGTCCCGTGCAATACTGATAGCACCTATGTTGTTTGACAAGAGGGTGGTAGGTGCATTAATAGGAACACCAAAATCCTCTAGTAACCATCGTAACCAAGTCACCTCTGCTGTCAGAAGAGCCATAGCTCGTAACTCTACCTCTGCACTTGAACGAGAATCTGCAATTTGTTTCCTCGTCTTCCAGGAAATAAGAGAACCACCAAGAAAAACACAGTAGGAAGAAAGTGAATGGCGATCCATAGGATCACTATCCCACGTAGCATTCGAATAGGCCTGGAGCTGTCACGAGCTGGAACGGGGGGAAGACGATGAGAGATTGTGCCATGAAGATATCGTAGAACACGAAGAAGGTGACTATAGTGAACTGAAGTGGGAGCAGAAACAAACAGACTCGGAATATGGACAGGATAGAAGATATCCGGACGAGTGACAACAAGATACACAATACTCCCAACAAAATGACGATAACATGTCGGATCAGATAAGGGCTCACCATCAGAAGCACGAAGGTGAACATTGAGCTCCATAGGAGTCTCAGCAGTGCGTTCATCACTTAGAGCTGCACGAGTAAGAAGATCCTAGATATACTTTTCTTGAGAAATAAAAAGGCATCAGAGGTGGAGGATACCTCAATCCCAAGAAAGTAACGAAGAGGACCGCGATCAGACATAAGGAACTGCTCATTAAGAAGAGCCTTGACAAAGGCAATATACTCAGAATCATCGTTGGTGATGATCATGTCATCAACATATAGAAGAAGAAGAGTGCGACCACGAGTAGAAAGGTGGACAAACAATGCTGGATCATTATCACTGGGCAAAAAACCAGCAGAAGTGACCATAGAGGCAAAACGCTCAAACCAAGCACGAGGGGCTTGCTTAAGGCCATAAAGAGAGCGGCGAAGACAACAAACCATGCCATCAGGAACGGAATACCCAGGTGGTGGCTACATATAAACCTCCTCACGCAACTCACCATTAAGAAAGGCATTTTTAACATTAAACTGGGACACACACCAGTGGCGAACAGAGGTCACTGCGAGAAATGTGCATACAATGGTCATATGAGCCACAGGAGCAAAAGTCTCATCATAATCCCGACCATGCTCCTGCTGAAAACCATGAGCCACAAGACGAGCTTTATAACGCTCAAGAGAACCATCAGAGCGAGTCTTAATCTTATAGACCCACTTACAAGTGATGGGGCAGACACGGGGAGGAAGAGAAACCAGATCTCATGTGACGTTACGCTCAAGAGCGGAGAGCTCTTCTGCCATTGCAAACTACCATTCGGGATGAACAACAGCATCATGATAAGATTTAGGCTCAAGCACAACCGAAAGGCCATATCGGCTAGGAGAATAGCGGTCAGGAGGAAGACAAGGCCGAGCCCAAAGACCGTAAGTCGGCTGGGATGAGGAAGATGGTGCACTAGAAGTAGATGGCGTGTTAGTAGATTGATACATCTCCAACGTATCTATAATTTATGAAGTATTCATGCCATGTTTACGATAACTCTATATGATTTTGGTATGATTTTATTAGAACTAACCCGGACTGATCCTGTTTTCAGCAAAACTACCTGGTGTCGTTTTTTGTGTAGAAATAAAATTTCTCGAAATGGGCTGAAAATTTAGTATGATTTTTTGTGGACCAAAAGAGACCCCTGAAGCATTGGATCTAGGCCAGAAGAGCCACGAGGAGGCGGCAAGCCTGCTAGGCGTGACCACCCCCTAGCCCGCGCCTAGCAGGCTTGCCACCGCCTCATAGCCCCCCGTGACGTAAGATCGACGCTAAAAAATCCTATAAATACCCAAACCTCCAAAAATAAACCTAGATCGGGAGTTCCACCGCCACAAGCCTCCAGAGAGACGAAAAACCAATTGGGAGCCCGTTCCGGCACCCTGCCGGAGGGGGAAACCATCACCGGAGGCCATCTTCATCATCCCGGCAGTCTCCATGATGAGAAGGGAGTAGTTCAGCCTCGAGGCTGAGGGTATGTACCAGTAGCTATGTGTTTGATCTCTCTCTCTCTCTGTCTCTCTCGTGTTCTTGAGATGGCACGATGTTGATGTATCGAGAGCTTTACTGATATAGATGAATCATATGGAGTTTTCCCGTCTCTATCTTCTTGTGATGAATTGAGTTTTCCCGTTGAAGTTTTCTTATCGGATTGATTCTTTAAGGATTTGAGAACACTTGATATATGTCTTGCGATGGGATATCCGTGGTGACAATGGGATGTTCTGTTGATCCACTTGATGCATGTTTTGGTGATCAACTTGCGGGTTCCGTGACCTTGCGAATCTATGCATAGGGGTTGGCACACGTTTTTGTCTTGACTTTCCGATAGAAACTTTGGGGCACTCTTTGAAGTCCTTTGTGTTGGATTGAACATGATGAATATGAAAATATGTGATGCATATCATATAATCAAGCCCATGGGTACTTGTGGTGGCATTGGAGTATCTAGGTGACATTAGGGTTTTGGCTAATGTGTGTCTTAAGGTGTCATCTTAGTATAAACTCTAGGGTTGTTCGTGACACTTATAGGGATAGCTCATAAGATTGATCAAAAAAGATAACTTTGAGGTGGTTTTGCACCCTACAATAATTTCTTTGTTAGTTCTCCGCTATTTGTGAATTTGGAGTGAACTCTTTGTCACACGAGGTATTTACATATGATTCAACTATCTTAGTATTGTTGAGAGAAATTGCACTAGTGAAAGTGTGGACCCTAGGCCTTGTTTCCAAGCATTTATACCATGTTTTGCTCGTTGTTTACTATTTTTTACCTTGCTGTTTTTATATTTTCAGATTACGAAAACCTATATCTACCATCCATATTGCACTTGTATCACCATCTCTTCACCAAACTAGTGCACCTATACAATTTACCATTGTATTGGGTGTGTTGGGGACACAAGAGACTCTTTGTTATTTGGTTGCAGGGTTGTTTGAGAGAGACCATATTCATCCTATGCGTCCCACGGATTGATAAACCTTAGGTCATCCACTTGAGGGAAAATTGCCACTGTCCTACAAAACTCTACGCTTGGAGGCCTAACACGATTCTACAAGAAGAAGGTTGTGTAGTATACATCAAGCTCTTTTCTGGCGCCGTTGCCAGGGAGTTGAGTGCTTGAAGGTATATCTTTAGATCTTTCAACCAAATATTGTAGTTTCTTGTTTTTCACTAGTTTTGTTTTATAAAATAAAACTATAAAAAATGGAATTGAGGTTGCCTCATATGCTTCATCTTTTTAATGTCTTTCGTGAAAATGATGGAAAGGAAAATTGTGCTCAAGTGTTAGAAGAAGAAGTTATTAAAATGTTTGGCACTAAATCCTTGAATGATGAGCATGATTTCAATACTGTTAGTATGAATTCTCTGAATATTCATGATGCTAATGATATGCAAAGCCACAATCTTGGGGATGCTAAGTTTGATGAAGATGATATTTTTAGTCCCCCAACTTTTGATGAGCAAAACTATTATGATTATGGCATGCCTCCAATATATGATGATTATGATGATGACGCATATGATATAAAGAGTGATAGTAACCATGAAACTTGTCACCATAATTTTAATATTGAATGTGGTTATGTCAATCAAGTGTCACACGATAGTTATTTTGTTGAGTTTGCTCCCACTATTATGAATGAGGAGAATTTTGCTTGTGTGGAGAGTAGTAAATTTTTATGCTTGTAGATCATGAAAAGAATGATTTATGTGCTGGTTATATTGTGGAATTCCTTCATGATGCTTCTGAAAGTTATTATGAGGGAGGAACATATGCTTGTAGGAATTGCAATAATATCAAGTTTCCTCTCTATGTGTTGAAAGTTTTGAAGTTATGCTTGTTTTGTCTTCCTATGCTAGATAATTCTTGTTCCCATAAAGTTTTTGCTCACAAAATCCCTATGCATAGGAAGTGGTTTAGACTTAAATTTGCTTGTCATGAGATTCATGATGCTCTTTTGCATGTTTCAATAATTATTCCTATACGAGCATCATTGAAATCATCATGCCTAGATAAAAGGCATTAAAGAAAAGCGTTTGTCAGGAGACAACCCAACAATTTTATCTTCTGTTTTTGTGTGTTCACATAATTAAGATAATTTAGTAATCATGTTTTTGTGTCTTTTATTTCAATAAAGTGCCAAGTGGAGCCTTTGGGATAGTGTGGATACTTGCTTGTTTGATTCTGTGCAAAAACAGAAAGTTTTGCATCCAGTATATCAATTATGTGATTTTACTGTAGCGTCAAAAAATTATGCAGTTTTTACAAAACATCTATATGCAAATTCCTTGAGTTTTATTAATTTTTCAGAATTTTTGGAGTTAGGGAAGAATGGTGATCATTCAGATCTTTACAGACTGTTCTGTTTTTGACAAATTCTGTTTTGCATGCATAGTTTCCTTGTTTCAAGTGTTCCTATAGCTTATAGTGAGTAATATAAATTGTGGTAATGATGTAATATATTAGGTATCATATTTTAATAATTATGAATCTTTTCTTGACAGTACCTAAGTGAATAATTTATCTTTACTACACTAACCCTTCTTAGGAAGTTTCGTTAAGTTTTGTGTGATTGAAGTTTTCAAGTTTTGGGTGAGACACCGATATGAGGAGAATAAGGAGTGACAAGAATCTAATCTTGGTGATTACCAAGGCACCCCCAATGTAATATCCAAGGAATACTCAAGCACCTAAGCTTGGGGATGCCCCGGAAGGCATCCCCTCTTTCGTCTTCAACACTATCGGTATATCTTACTTGGAGCTATATGTTTATCCATCACATAACATGAGTTTTGCTTGGAGCATAATTTTATTTTGTTTTAATCTGTTAGGTGTTATTTATAATATTTTTTCAATAAAAAGTTCCAACAATTTCCTTTAGGAAGCTTGTTTGCGCATGTTCGATATGTGCTGGGTAAAAAACAGAAACTTCTTCTACAGTGTTTGAATTTTAATATTTTACTGGGACCTGGAAAGTTTCTGAAATGTTTACACAGTGTTTTTATATGAATTTTATAGCATTTACTAAATTTTCATAATTTTTGGAGTTACATACGTATAGTGGTTTAATAAGTTTGTACAGACTATTCTGTTTGGACAGATTGCTGTCATAGTTTTGTTATCTACTTATCCTATAGTTTCTATAGCCTATATTGGCAGATATAAATTGTGTAAATGATAGTATATAGTACCTAAGTTTTAAAAAATATTGTGAAACTTGTCTTGGAAGTACATTAGGAGTTGATTTATTATTATTTGTACTAACCTATCTCACGAGTTCTTTTCGAGTTTTGTGTGGATGAAGTTTTTGAGAATAGGAGAAACCATGATATGAGAGGACTGAACAAGATACAAAATATCAAGCTTGGGGATTCCCAAGACACCCCAAGAAAATATTTCAAGAAGTCTCATGCATCTAAGCTTGGGCATGCTACGCATCCCACCTCTCTTCGTCAACTATCGGTTAGCCTATGTTGAGCCTAAATTTGTATTTGTTCACATGATGCGTGCTATTCTTGGAGTGCTATTTTTATTTTTATTTTTGTTTAAATAAAATACTCAGATCTGAAAATCTTTATTGAGAGAGAGAGAAATAGAGAGAAAGTCCTCACATAGCTACTTAATTGTTTGACTACTCATTGATCTTCACTTATATGTTTTGGAGTAGTTTTGTCATTTATTCTCGTGCTTCACTTATATCCTTTGAGTAAATGGCTCAATGAATTGAGTATCATAAATCTGAAATTATATATTTTATATATGCTTATCCTACGGGGAGTAATGACTTCACATATAATAAGTATAGGTGGTAAAATTTATTTAAAGATAGCAAACATCGCATTGGTGACTTGAACAATTCATGAAAGAATATTGAAGGAAGAGAGATTTTGCATATAAATACACTATCTGTAGCGACCCGACCTGAAAGGTCGAATCTCCGATGTTTCCGTACCATCCCAAGATCATGCTGGTACACACACGACACATCAATGTATATATCAAAGGGAAATCACACAGCATTACATTAATCGAAATCTCATATCGAGTCCTTTATTACAATAAAAATTACAATAAAGTGGCCGAAGGCCAACTCATGAGAATATCTAAATCTTGCGGAAGCGTCGAAGGTAGATGAGTCCATCTGACTCCAAGGGCATCTCACTGAGCATAGAACGTGTCCTCACTCCTGGTCGGAAAAGTACTCTGCAACATGATACGTTGCAGCCATGTAGGTCAGCATATGGAATATGCCGGCAAAGTCACAAGAGAGGGGTGAAAATATAATCATCTAGTCTATATGCATATATGGCAGGTGGGGTGGTAAGTTTTGCGTAAAGCCAATTTTTCCTACATCAAGAAAGGGGCTAAGCAAAATATTACTAAGTTGGTTGATTAATGAGATGGTTCCACCAACCAATTCTCATACCCAAATTATTAATACCCACATCATCATTATTAATTGTGTTGAGAGTTCCAAATGTTTCAGTTCCTTTGGCTCAAGTCGTCCATGACCGTGGACACGGCTAATCGATTAGGTTTTGAATACTCTGCAGAGTTTTGCACACGTTCCCCACAAGATTTGGTCGCCTCCGTTTGATTTCTCGCACTTCAGGGTGTTTGAGAAACGGATGACCAAAACATGGTCTTCCAAAGGGTTTCCCTGCGACTCTATCGGTGCCCATCCTTTCCTACCGTTCTTCTACCTCTCGTAGCACCGCCTGTCTAGGGTCACCACGATATCCAACCAAGCCAGAGCCCATAATGACTTGTGGCTGTGCAGGTAAGCCTTGGGTTTTAAAGCATCCATCCATCTCTTTGTGCCTGGGTGGACCTTTCCGCGTGAATACTGGCCATCTCCAGCATCACCTAGGCAAATCCACTGGTTTCTCCAGGGTGCCGTTCAACCATCATCCACCCAGAGGTATGTTGAAAACTCGGAGTCTTAAATCTTGATCATTATGTAGGTCTTGAAATTATTAACTCTCTCAACTCTCATGAATCACACAACCAACCCCGTCTACTAATAGCATAGCAAAAAGTAAAACAATGTTTCCCGGGGCCAATGTGTCAAAGAGTCTGAGGGGGGTACCTACCACATGATACTACTACAATGTAACCAAGTTTCCAACTAACCTATCTTGCATGCAATTTTGGGGAGATGGTAGAACTAATGCATATAAAACATGGGTAATCATGATCAAAGTGACTTGCCTGGTTGATGATCTTCGTACTCGTGGGACTCTAAGTAACAAGCTTCGCACTCCGGATAATCTAACGAAGCAAACAAGCACTCAATAAGCATACAACAGAATATTGTAACCCACAAACATCAATCAAGAACTAGTAAACAGTCAAGACAAAACAATGCACAAATCACAAGTAAGGAAAACACACAAAGTTTTGTTTACTAGGAGGTGATTGATAAAACACTACTAACATAATAAAACTATTTTGAAATAAGCAAAACAATTGTTGACAGCAAGAAAACAATAAAATATTTTTATTAATAAACAGAAGAAAATCAAGCTAAGTTTGTTGAGAAAACTTTTGTAAAGTTTGTAAAAGTTTTGATAAACACTATATGAATCAACTATAGTTTTACTAACAAAAGGGCAAAACAAAACTTATTATTTATTAGTAAAACATGTTCTTAACAGAAAAGAATTTACAAATAAACTTGTTTTAGAAAACAAAATTAAATTATATAAAACTTTGTTTGAAAGCAAAACTATTACTAACTAGTTGTTTTAATCAAAATAAACCTATTTGAAAAGAAGTTGTGATTCCTATCTTAACAAGGAAATAAACTAAACAATTTTATATTTTTATAAACAATAAGTAAAACACTAGATTTATAAACAACAGAACCTACTAAACAAATTAAAACTAAATCTAAATTGAACTAACTAAAACTAAGTAAATAAAACTATATTGTAATACTAGGCAGATTCTGTTTATAGCTAGAACACTAATCAAAATCATCCTAAAAATTCTCAAACTAAACATGGAGGTAGTCCTAACTAATACCAAACATTAGCAAAAAGATTCATATCAATATCTATTTTCAAACTCTAGTTATTCAGATTTGAATGATTTGAGAAAATTTGATTCAATTCAAATTTTATAGTTCAAATTTAAAATTTAAAATTACAGGGTGAAACTACAAGAAAAATGTGAGCTAATGAAAAAAGAATCAACTCAAAACATTAAATAGATTAAAAGTTATAAGCAAAACAAAATTTGGATTCACTCTGTTAACTAAAACAAAAACAGAAAAGGGAAAAATCTACCGGACGGCCAGGGGGCTACGTGGCACTTTCCTATTGGTGGCTAGTGTGTGCGCGTGAAGGTTTGCGGGCGGACGACCGAACCGAAGAGAAAAACGGTTCGCCATTTTAAGTGTTCTATTCCGAGCCGTTGGATCTAGATCGGAGGGAGGGAAGGGGCTCGACGACTTTACCGGAGGGGGAGGAAGATCTCCGGCGATGTGGCGACGGGCGGTGGTCGTGGTCATCGACGGAGGTGGCTCCGGTGGTCGAAACGGAGCGCGGAGAAGTCCAGACGGCGGCGGTGGTCCTCCTGCGCCGATTGGTGGTGTCGGAGAGGGGAGGGGATGTCGGAGTCGACCGGCACGGCGATGGGGAAGCTTCGGTGGTGGTGCAACTCCGGCAAGCTATTCTGCTATGGTCTGGCGATGGGAGAGAGGTCTCGGGGGGGGGATGGAGAGCGGGAACTTGGGGCTCTTATATAGGGTGCTCGGGGTGCGGGGGAGGAGAGAGGAGAGAGATCCGGTGGGAGTTATTGCCGGCGACGAGGTCGTGGGGGAAAGGAAAGGGATGACCGAGCGAGGCTAACGGTCGGTCGGGTGGGACCCGATGTCAGAGAGAGAGGGGAAGATGAATGCGCGTCGGTCGGCCGGCTTTTAATCAATACGCAAGTAACTGCCCGTGGGCCGGCCCGTTTAATACAGTAACCGTTACCGTTTCTTTTTAATGTTTTTCCAGAGCGTTTCAAAAGCCTTTAAAGCATTCAAATGGTCTCTAAATATAAGATTATTATATATCAAAATTAACATAATAATAAATTCTATTTAATGAACATTTTTATTCTGTCATTTGAATACTTTCAAAAAAATATTATTTTAGAAATTGCCTATTTGTTTTTAAATCCTTTTTGCAAATATTTTCAAAATAACCCCTGGTTATTTTTGTTCAAATAAATCACCAAGTTGACCCTGGTGTGGAGTGTCATGTTACTCCCCTCTTATTTTGAACATTTTACCAAGATTTCAAATAGGTGAAGACAACATAGGGAAAGTAGAAGGGACTTTCAGAAATTTTTAGAAAGAACATTTCAACAATACAGGTATTCAAGCAATGATGATGATGGATGCATAGCTATATTTCATAACATACCAAAATGAAATTTTTGGGATGTTACACTATCTTGGACATCTTCTATGATTGTGAGTACCCATTAATTATTTTCAAACTTGAGCAAATTAGTTGAAGTTGGACAAGGAAGAAAACGTAATGAGTTATGATTGGGTATATTTGTATAGAAGTTATATTCTTATGGATCCTCCAACATGTGGTGCTTGCTTCCACCTCATATTAGCCAAAACTTCCGCACCAAGTAGAAATACTACTTGTGCATCCAAACACCCTCAAACCCAAAGTTCTTCCATATGAGTCTACCATACCTACCTATATCCCGTATTTACCTGCCGTTCCAAGTAAATTTGCATGTGCCAAACTCTAAACCTTCAAATAATATTCTGTTTTGTATGCCTGAATCTCTCATATAATGACTAGGGCCTGTCAGTATCTTCCATGCTAGGTGGGTTATTCTCACGATATGTGTTGATTCACTATCCTTCACGAGAAAGTGGCTGGTAATAGGGATTCCCAGCCCCGAAATCAAAGAAAAAATGCAAATAATTAAACAAAACTCCCCTAGGAATGTTGTTGGTATGGACGGTACCCGTGGATTCGGCTCACTGTGGAGTGTGATTGATTGGTGGAGGGGGAGTAAAAACTTTATCATTCTGTTTGGGAAAAGCCTATAATGTATCTAGCATGGAAGATACCAGGATCTCTCGGTTGTTATGGTGACAATGAAAGCATACCACCCAAAATTATTATTCATCTCTGTTTTAAAAGCTCGAGCTATGGCACCTCTGCAAATCAATGCTTCCCTCAACGAAAGGCCTATCTTTTACTTTCTATTACTTACCTTTACACAAGGGTCATGGTGATCTTCACCACTTCCTATATTTTGCCTTTTTCTTTTGGCAAGCATCATGTGTTGGGGAAATATCCAAGCATATATGGTCATTCAAATATATTTGGTCATGAATTATTATTGTTGACAATTATCTATATGATAAAAAAATTGGGAGGCAAAACTTTAAGCCCTTATCTTTCTCCTCTGTGTTCGATGGATGCTATTTGCTCTAAAATATGCTTTGAGTGTTAGCAATCATGGAAGTCTATATGATAGCTGAGTATGTGGAATTTGCTAAATCAAAGTTCTTAAATAGACCCTTCTTGAAAATAAGATGAATCGCAATTGTTTGCTGACTGAAAGCATAGTTTGTTAGTCTATACTTTAACATGTGGATAGCTTGTTATTTCATCATGAGAAGGTTTATGAGATGAGCTACTATTTATGATATATAATGATGATAGAAAAAAGTGTTTCAAACTATCATTGATCAAATTTGTGCATTACGCTAGCATTCACACTTCATAAAATATATCTTTTATCATTTACCTACTCGAGGACGAGCAGGAATTAAGCTTGGGGATGCTGATACGTCTCCAACGTATCTATAATTTATGAAGTATTCATGTCATGTTTATAATAATTCTATATGATTGGTATGATTTTATTAGAACTAACTCGGACTTACGATGTTTTCAGCAGAACCACCATGGTGTCATTTTCTGTGCAGAAATAAAAGTTCTCGGAATGGGCTGAAAATTTAGTATGGTTTTTTGTAGACCAAAATGGACCCCCGAAGCATTGGAGCTGGGGCAGAAGAGCCATGATTTCTAGTACACAACCTTCTTCTTGTAGACTCGTGTTCGGCCTCCAAGCGCAGAGTTTTGTAGGATAGTGGCAATTTTCCCTCAAGTGGATGACCTAAGGTTTATCAATCCGTGTGAGGTGTAGCATGAAGATGGTTTCTCTCAAACAACCCTCCAACCTAATAACAAAGAGTCTCTTGTGTCCCCAACACACCCAATATAATGGTAAATTGTATAGGTGCACTAGTTCAACGAAGAGATGCTGATACAAGTGTAATATGGATGGTAGATATAGGTTTTTGTAATCTGAAAATATAAAAACAGCGAGCAAAACGTTGTATAAATGTTTGGAAACAAGGCCTAGGGTCCATACTTTTACTAGTGCAATTTCTCTCAACAATATTGGCATAGTTGAATCAAATGTAAGTACCTCTCGTGCGACAAGGAGTTCACTCCAAATTCACAAATAGCGGAGAACTAACGAAGAAATTATTGTAGGGTACAAAACCACCTCAAAGTTATCTTTTCTGGTCAATCTTATGAGCTATCCCTATAAGTGTCGCGGACAGCCCTAGAGTTCGTACTAAAATAATACCTTAAGATACACATCAACCAAAATCCTAATGCCACCTAGATACTCCAATGTCACCACAAGTACCCATGGGCTTGATTATACGATATGCATCACATAATTTCAGATTCGTCATGTTCAATCCAACACAAAGAACTTTAAAGAGTGCCCCAAAGTTTCTACCAGAAAATCAAGACAAAAACATGTGCCAACCCCTATGCATAGATTCCAAAGGTCACGGAACCCGCAAGTTGATCACCAAAACATACATCAAGTGGATCAATAGAACATCCCATTGTCACCAAGGATATCCCATCGCAAGACATACATCAAGTGTTCTCAAATCCTTAAAGACTCAATCCGATAAGAAAACTTCAAAGGCAAAACTCAATTCATCACAAGAAGATAGAGAGGGGAAAACTTCATATGATTCAATCAATATCAATAAAGCTCGCGGTACATCAAGATCGTGCCATCTCAAGAACACGAGAGAGAGAGAGAGAGATAAAAAAACATAGCTACCGGTACATACCCTTAGCCTCGAGGGTGAACTACTCCCTCCTCGTCATGGACACCGCCGGGATGATGAAGATGGCCTCCGGTGATGGTTTCCCCCTCCGACAGGGTGCCGGAACGGGCTCCCGATTGGTTTTTCGTGGCTCTAGAGGCTTGCGGTGGCGTAACTCCCTATCTAGGTTTCTTTTTGGGGGTTTCTGTATTTATAAGAGTTTGTGGCGACGTAAACAAGTACAGGGGGTCCATGAGGTAGTTCATTCCAACAACTTTTTTTTCTGCACAGAAAATGACACCACGGTAGTTCTGCTGAAAACAGCGTCAGTCCGGGTTACTTCTAATAAAATCATACCAAAATCATATAAAATTATTGTAAACATGGCATGAATACTTCATAAATTATAAATACATTGGAGATTTATCAGTATCCCCAAGCTTAATTCCTGCTCGTCCTCGAGTAGGTAAATGATAAAAGAAATAATTTATGAAGTGTGAATGCTAGCAAGTGCACAAGTTTGATCAATGATAATTCCAAACACTTTTTCTAGCATCATTATATATCATAAACAATAGCTCATCTCATAAACCTTCTCGTGATGAAATAACAAGATATCCACATGTTAAAGTATAGACTAACAAACTATGCTTTTAGTCACGAAACAATTGCAATTCATCTTATTTTCAGGAAGGGTCTATGTAAGAGCTTTGATTTAGCAAATTCCACATACTCAGCTATCATATAGTCTTCCATGATTGCTAAACTCAAAGCATATTTTTAGAACAAATAGCATTCATCAAACACAGAGAAAGATAGGGGCTTAATGCTTCGCCTCCCTACTTATTTATTATATAGATAATTGTCAACAATAATAATTCATGATCAAATATATTTGAATGGCCATATATGCTTGGATCTTTCCCCAACACATGACGCTTGCCAAGATAAAAATGATAAATGTAGGAAGTGGTGAAGATCACCATGACTCTTGCATAAAGGTAAGTACTACAAAGTAAAAGATAGGCCCTTTGTAGAGGGAAGCATTGATTTGTAGAGGTGCCAAAGCTCGAGCTTTTAAAACAGTGATGAATAATAATTTTGGGTGGTATGCTTTCATTGTCACCATAACAACCGAGAGATCTCGGTATATTCCATGCTAGATACATTATAGGCGGTTCCCAAACAGAATGGTAAAGTTTTTACTCCCCCTCCACCAATCAATCACACTCCACGGCGAGCCGAATCCACGGGTACCGTCCATACCAACAACATTCCTGGGGAGGTTTGTTTAATTATTTGCATTTTTTTATTTCAGGACTGGGAATCCCTATTACCAGCCACTTTCTCATGAATGATAGTGAATAAATGCATATAGTGAGAATAACCCACCTACCATGGAAGATACTGACAGCCCCTAGTTACTATATGAGCGATTCGGGCATACAAAATAGAATATTATTTGAAGGTTTAGAGTTTGGCACATGCAAATTTACTTGGAACGGCAGGTAAATACCGCATATAGGTAGGTATGGTGGACTCATATGGAACAAATTTGGGTTTAATGGCTTTTGGATGCACAAGTAGTATTTCTACTTGGTGCGGAAGTTTTGGGTATTATGAGGTGGAAGCAAGCACCACATGTGGGAGGATCCATAACAATATAACTTCTATACAAATATACCCAAGCATAGCTCATTACGTTGTCTTGCTTGTCCAACTTCAACTAATTTGCTCAAGTTTGAAAATAATTAATGGGTATTCACAATCATAGAATATGTCCAAGATAGTATATTTATATGTGGAATCTCTCTTCCTTCAATATACTTTCATGAATTATTCAAGTGACCAATGCGGAGTTTGCTAACTTTCAATAAAATTTACCACCTATACTTATTGTGTGTGAAGTCATTACTCCCCATGAGATAAGAATATAAAACATATATAATTTCAGATTTATGATATTTAATTTATTCAACCATTTACTCATAGGATATAAGTGAAGCACGAGAGTAAATGACAAAACTACTCCAAAACATATAAGTGAAGATCAATGAGTAGTCAAACAATTAAGTAGCTATGTGAGGACTTTATCTCTCTCCCTCTATCAATAAAGATTTTCATAACTGAGTATTTTATTAAACAGCAATAAAAGTAAAAATATCACTCCAAGAATAGCACGCATAATGTGAATGAATAAAAATTTAGGCTCTACATAGGCTAGCCGATAATTGTTGATGAAGAGAGGTGGGATGTGTAGCATCCCCAAGCTTAGATGCTTCGGAATTCTTGAAATATTTACTTGGGGTTCCTTGGGCATCCCCAATACTGAGCTTTTGTATCTTTTTCAATCCTCTCATATCCCGGTTTCACCTATTCTCAAAAACTTCATCCACACAAAACTCGAAAAGAACTCGTGAGATAGGTTAGTACACATAAGAATAAATCAACACTTCATGTACTACCAAGAAAATTTGCATAATAATTTTAAAACATTAGGTAATGTATACTATTATTTCCAAAAATTTACCTACCAATATAAGCTATGGAAACTATAGGACAAGTAGATAACAAAACTATGACAGCAATCTGTCCAAACGGAATAGTCTGTAGAAATTTATGAAAACAGTGTGCTTCTGTAACTAAAACAATTATAAACATTTAGGACATGATATAAAATTTATATGACATCACTTTGTAAATATTTCATAAACTTTCCACGTTCCAGTAAAATATGAAAATTCAAACACTACAGCCAAAGTTTTTGTTTTTTACCCAGCACACATCAAAACATGCAATGCAAGCATCCTAAGGCAATTATTGGAAGGTTTTATTGAAAAACAAGATTAAAAATAACAGATAAAAGAGATAAGACAAAATAAAATGATACTCCAAGAAAAACTCATATTATGTGACGAATAAAAATATAGCTCCAAGTGAGATATACCGATGGTGTTGAAGACGAAAGAGGGGATGCCTTCCGGGGCATCCCCAAGCTTAGACGCTTGAGTCTTCCTTGAATATTACCTTCGGGGTACTTTGGGCATCCCCAATCTTAGGTTCTTGTCATTCCTTATTCTCCTCATATCGGTGTCTCACCGAAAACTTGAAAACTTCAGTCACACAAAACTTAACGGAACTTCGTGAGAAAGGTTAGTGTAGTAAAGATGAATCATTCACTTAGGTACAATCAACACAAGATTCATAATTTTTATCACATATACCTAATTTATTCCATCATTTACACAATTTATATTACTCAATATAAGCTATAGGAACACTTGAAACAAGCAAACTATGCATGCAAAACAAAATCTGTCAAAAACAGAACGGTATGTAAAGATCTGAATGATCACCATACTTACCTGATTCTAAAAATTCTGAAATTTTAATAAAACTCAATGAATTTGCATATAAATGTTGTGTCAAAATTTCAGAATTTTTTGACTCTCCATTAAAATCAGATAATTCATATACTGGATGCAAAACTTTCTGTTTTTTGCACAGAATCAAACAAGCAAGTATCCACACTATCCCAAAGGATTTACTTGGTACTTTATTGAAATAAAAGACACAAAACATGATTACTACAGTATATTACTCATGTTAACACATTAAAACATAAAGTAAAAGTGTTGGGTTGTCTCCCAACAAGCGCTTTTCTTTAATGCCTTTTAGCTAGGCATGATGATTTCAATGATGCTCACATAGGAATAGTAATTGAAACATGCAAAAGAGCATCATGCATCTCATGAAAAGAACATTTAAGTCTAATCCACTTCCTATGCATAAGGATTTTGTGATCAAACAATTTATGGGAACAAGAATCATCTAGCATAGGAAGGCAAAACAAGCATAACTTCAAAACTTTGAACACACAGAGGGAAACTTGATATTATTCCAATTCCTACAAGCATATGTTCATTCCACAATATAAACAGCATATAAATAATTATTTTGATGATGCACAAGCATAGAAATTTTGTCACTCTCCACATAAGCAATCTTCTTCTCATTCAAAATAGTGGGAGCAAACTCGACAAAATAACTAATATGAGATACTTGATTGACATAACCACATTCAATATTAAAATCATGATGACAAGTTTCATGGTTACTATCACTCTTTATAGCATATGTGTCATCACAATAATCATAAAATATAGGGGGCATGCTATCATCATAATTGTTTTGCTCATCAAAACTTGGGGGACAAAAAATATCATCTTCATCAAACATAGCATACCCAAGCTCGTGGCTTTGCATATCATTAGTATCATGAATATTCAGAAAACTCATACTAACAATATTGAAATCATGCTCATCATTAAAGGATTTAGTGCCAAAATTTTTAATAACTTCTTCTTGTAACACTTGAGCACAATTTTCCATTCCATCATTTTCACGAAAGACATTAAAGAGATGAAGCATATGAGGCAACCTCAATTCCATTTTTTGTAATTTTGTTTTATAAAACCAAACTAGTGAAAAACAAGAAACAAAAAGATTTTATTGAAATATGTAAAGATATACCTTCAAGCACTCACCTCACCGGCAACGGCGCCAGAAAAGAGCTTGATGTCTACTACACAACCTTCTTCTTGTAGACTCGTGTTGGGCCTCCAAGCGCAGAGTTTTGTAGCACAATGGCAATTTTCCCTGAAGTGGATGACCTAAGGTTTATCAATCCGTGGGAGGTGTAGGATAAAGATGGTCTCTCTCAAACAACCCTGCAACCAAATAACAAAGAGTCTCTTGTGTCCCCAACACACCCAATACAATGGTAAATTGTATAGGTGCACTTGTTCGGCGAAGAGATGGTGATAAAAGTGTAATATGGATGGTAGATATAGGTTTTTGTAATCTGAAAATATAAAAACAGCAAGGTAAAAAATAGTAAACAGCGAGAAAAACGTTGTATAAATGCTTGGAAACAAGGCCTAGGGTCCATACTTTCACTAGTGCTATTTCTCTCAACAATATTGGCATAGTTGAATCATATGTAAGTACCTCTCATGCGACAAAGAGTTCACTCCAAAGTCACAAATAGAGGAGAACAAACTAAGAAATTATTGTAGGGTACGAAACCACCTCAAAGTTATCTTTTCTGATCAATATTATGAGCTATCCCTGTAAGTGTCACGGACAGCCCTAGAGTTCCTACCAAAATAACACCTTAAGATACACATCAACCAAAACCCTAATGTCACCTAGATACTCCAATGTCACCACAAGTACCCATGGGCTTGATTATACAATATGCATCACATAATTTCAGATTCATCATGTTCAATCCAACACAAAGAACTTCAAAAAGTGCCCCAAAGTTTCTACCGAAAAGTCAAGACAAAAACGTGTGCCAACCCCTATGCAAAGATTCCCAAGGTCACGGAACCCGCAAGTTGATCACCAAAACATACATCAAGTGGATCAATAGAACATCCCATTGTCACCACGGATATCCCATCGCAATACATACATCAAGTGTTCTAAAATCCTTAAAGACTCAATCCGATAAGAAAACTTCAAAGGGAAAACTCAATTCATCACAAGAAGATAGAGAGGGGAAAACTCCATATGATTCAATCTATATCAATAAAGCTCGCGGTACATCAAGATCGTGCCATCTCAAGAACACGGGAGAGAGAGAGAGATCAAACACATAGCTACTAGTACATACCCTCAGCCCCGAGGGTGAACTACTCCCTCCTCGTCATGGAGACTGCCGAGAAAATGAAGATGGGCTCCGGTGATGGCTTCCCCCTCCGGCAGGGTGCCGGAACGGGTTCCCGATTGGTTTTTCGTGGCTCTGGAGGATTGCGGCGGCGGAACTCCCGATCTAGGTTTCTTTTCGGTGGTTTCTGTATTTATAAGAGTTTGTGGTGGCGGAAACTAGTCCAAGGGGTCCACAAGGAAGTGACAAGCCAGGGGCGCGCCCTAGGGGGGTGGGCGCGCCCCTGTGGCCTGTGGCTTCCTTGGCCTTCCTCTCTGATGACTCTTCGCTCCAGTATTTTTTATATTTTCCAAAATATTCTTCATAAATTTTTAGCTCATTCCGAGAACTTTTATTTCTGCACAAAAACAACACGATGGTAGTTCTGCTGAAAACAGCATTAGTCCAGGTTAGTTCTAATAAAATCATACCAAAATCATATAAAATTATTGTAAACATAGCATGAATACTTCATAAATTATAGATATGTTGGAGACGTATCAAGCCACGAGGAGGCGGCCAGCCTACTACGCGCGGCCACCACCCTAGACAGCGCCTAGCAGGCTTGCCACTGCCTTGGGGCCCCCCTTGACGTGACATCGATGCTAAAATTCCTATAAATACCCAAACCTCCTAAAAGAAACCTAGATCAGGAGTTCCGTTGCCGCAAGCCTCCACAGCCATGAAAAACCAATCGGGAGCCCGTTCTGGCACCCTGCTGGAGGGGGAAACCATCACCGAAGGCCATCTTCATCATCCTGGGGGTCTTCATGACGAGGAGGGAGTAGTTTCACCTTCGGGGCTGAGGGTATGTACCAGTAGCTACGTGTTTGATCTCTCTCTTTCTCGTGTTCTTGAGATGGCACGATCTTGATGTACCGCGAGCTTTATTGATATAGATGAATCATATGGAGTTCTCCCCTCTCTATCTTCTTGTGATGAATTGAGTTTTCCCTTTGAAGTTTTCTTATCGGGTTGAGTCTTTAAGGATTTGAGAGCACTTGATGTATGACTTGCGATGGGATATCCGTGGTGACAATGGGATGTTCTATTGATCCACTTGATGTATGTTTTGGTGATCAACTTGCGGGTTTTGTGACCTTGGGAATCTATGCATAGGGGTTGGCACACGTTTTTGTCTTGACTTTCCGCTAGAAACTTTGGGGCACTCTTTAAGTCCTTTGTGTTGCATTGAACATGATGAATCTGGAATTATCTGATGCATATCGTATAATCAAACCCATGGGTACTTGTGGTGACATTGGAGTATCTAGGTGACATTAGGGTTTTGTTTGATGTGTGTCTTAAGGTGTTATCTTAGTACGAACTCTAGGGCTGTTTGTGACACTTATAGGGATAGCTCATAAGATTGATCTGAAAAGATAATTTTGAGGTGGTGTTGTACCCTACAATAATTTCTTTGTTATTTATCCGCTATTTGTGACTTTGGAGTGAACTCTTTGTCACACGAGAGGTATTTACATATGATTCAACTATCTTAGTATTGTTGAGAGAAATTGCACTAGTGAAAGTATGGACCCTAGGCCTTGTTTCCAAGCATTTATACCACGTTTTGCTCATTGTTTACTATCTGTTACCTTGCTGTTTTTATATTTTCAGATTACAAAAACCTATATCTACCATTGAAAGCACAACATGCTCCCTTGCTGGTTTTCATAATTCATGACAATATACAGTATCTCTTGGACTGATGTTTTTTACCTAGTGTATTTTAGAAATAGTCAATGAGAGGATTGGCAAAAAGGAGATTGTGGACAAACCCCAAGATGCAAGGAAATAGATTGCTTGCATATAGGTTGGCCAAGCTTCAAGCAAGAGGACTCTACATTTTATATTTGTGAAAAATCACTTTGATTCATAGGAAAGCCAATACTATTAAAAGGGGGTAAGGTTTTGTTGGTGAACAATATGCTCAAACGTGCACAAGTGATAGTCACCAAAAACATCCACAAAACTCTCCCACCAAAGTTTTTTCTATACCCAGCACTCAAAATCGGTGCAACCAACTATCCCACTTCGGTGCCACCGATTCCAGAACCTAGACAGACTCTGGCAAACCCTAGACACTTCGCTGCAACCGATTCTATACCGATGCCACCGAGTTTAGGTTGCCAACTTTCTATTACGCAAATTCACATTTTCGGTCCCACCGGGAATGTTGTATCGGCGTCACCGAGATTGGAAATCTGACCGTTGGTCACCTTATCGTTGCAACCGAGAATTGTATATCGGTCCCTTCGAGATTCAAAAGTTGCCACCTTTTGGTCACTTCGATACCACCGAGATTCACACATCGGTGTCACCGAGTTGGTCCTTTTGTGTGTAATGGTTAGATTTTTGGGGATGCCTATATATACCCCTTCACCACCACTCACTCGACAGAGAAGCACTCAGAACTATTCCATACCTATCCTATCAAATTTTCTGAGAGAGAACCACCTACCCTTGTGTTGAGGTCAAGATCTTC
Source organism: Hordeum marinum (assembly GCA_022496015.1). Lineage (NCBI taxonomy): Eukaryota > Viridiplantae > Streptophyta > Magnoliopsida > Poales > Poaceae > Hordeum > Hordeum marinum. Next base: position 91,412,602 of record CM039674.1, read on the forward strand.
CACTCCAATCATATGGATCTTGATTTCTAGCCTCCCCAAGTTGCTTTCCACCAATCCTATATCTTCTACCAAGCCAAACCTGTGAGAGAGAGATTGTGTGTTGAGGATTCTATCATCTTGAAGCACATGAGCAAGGAGTTCATCATCATTATCGAGCCTATTACCTTTTGGAGGGTGGTGCCTCCTAGATTGGTTAGGTATCGCTTGGGAGCCTCCTACTTCGTGTTGTGGAGTGAACCAAGAAGTTTGTAAGGGCAAGGAGATCGCCTACTTCGTGCAGATCTACCCATAGTGAGGCTAGTCCTTCGTGGACGGAAGCCGTATGGAATAGTTAAGGTTGCTACTTCGTGGACCCTTTTGGGTGGAGCCCTCCGTGGACTCTCGCGACCGTTACCCTCCGTGGGTTGAAGACTCCATAAACATGGATGTACGATCGCGCCACCTATCGGAACCACGGGAAAAATCCTTGTGTCTCCAACTGCGTTTGATCTACCTATCTCAACTCTTTACTTCATATGCAATGTCTTTACTTTCCGCTGCCATATTTATTGATATGCATGTGTAGGGCTGTTAGACTATCTAGCTTTGCTAAAAACTATTAAAATCTTCCAACCAATTAACTTGGGAAAAGGTTAGGTTTTAAATTCCTGCTAGTTGTCTATCCCCCCCCCCCTCTAGACACTCTTCTTGTGATCCCTCAACCATCCATATTGCACTTGTATCTCCATCTCTTGAACATTTTTAAGTCCATAGAGCACCTTGATGAGGCTACATGGATGTTGAGGTCGAGTTGGATGAATAAAGTAGGAGGCTGGAGCATATAGACCTCTTCTTCCAAAACCAGATTTGAGAAAGGCATTTTGAACATCCAACTTATGAAGCGACCATCCTTGAGTAAGAACAAGTGAGAGCAAAAAGTGAATACCAGTTGGCTTAACAACATGACTAAATGTATCCTCATAATCAAGACCATAGCATTGTTTGAAGCCTTGAGCAACCAGGCGAGCCTTGGACCTTCTGATGGAACTATCAACATGTTTCTTCACCTTGAAAACCCATTTGGAATCAATGATATTAAAACCTGACTTCGGAGGAACTAGACGCCAAGTGTAATTTTTGAGAAGAGCCTAAAACTCCTTATCCGTGGCAGTGCGACAATGAGGAATACTCAGTGCAGCCGTGTAGTGGCGAGGCTCAATAGTAGGATCAGCATCAGCGTGTGTCATACATGTTGCCAACCATACAATTGTGCCATTAGTTTGTTTAAACGGATGCGCGATGCCACTCTTGTTGCGCGTGAGGGCACAATTGTATTGGAGCAGTTGGAAGTGAAGGTGGCATAGCCGATGATGGAGACGCTGGAACCTAGCGATCTCTCAACAGGGGACGCATCAGACGTGGTGGCATCATTGACACCAGTCGGCGAGTGTGGCCCAGCCGATGAAACCGACCTAGGGGCCAGAGACAAAGCCTGTCGTGGGAGAGGCTGACCCACTCGATGTGGCTGGCATGAGGGAGTCGGGCAGGCTGAGACACGTCGGCGATGGCCCACATGATGGCACAAGTGCAGGGGGGACCGGGCGGGTGGGCTGCTCACGCGCAACTTCAGGAGAGGAGGCCTCTAGGGGCAGGGCGGGGTGCACACACGCATCGACGCCCCACGGGCCATGTGACATGCAGTTGCGATCAACATCCCGCACAAGAGTGGAGGCAGAGAATGGACCAGGGGTGTCATCCAACAGCTATAGGCGAGCACCGCGTCCAATTCCTGCACTACAAATTGATCAGGCAATATAGGAGATGACTACAAATATGATATGTGTGTGTTAGTGGATACCGGGAATGCGGATAAAGGAAAGACATTCTCATCAAAGACTACATCCCGTGATATATACACATGGTTAGACGGAACATGAAGGGATTTGTAAACTTTGTGAAGAGAATTATATCCAAGAAAGACACACTTTTTAGACCAGTACTCAAGGTTTTGACTATTATAAGTATGGAGATGTGGCCAACATGCACACCTAAACACCTGAAGAAAAGTGTAATCCCGAGTCTCGTTAAGCAATAGTTCGAATGGAGTTTTCATGTTCAGAAGTCATGTAGGAAGCATGTTATTGAGCAAGCAAGTTGTAGAAAAATCATCACTCCAAAAGCAAAAAGGTACAGATGCATGAGAAAGCAAAGTAAGACCAGTCTCCAGGGTATGACATTTCTTACGTTCGATTGTGTCGTTTTGCTGATGTGTATGTTGGCAAGACACGTAGTGTGAAATCCCAATTTTCTGATAGAAGGCACTAAGATCATGATACTAACCACCCCAATTAGACCGAGCATGAATAATTTTACAATTGAGAAGATGCTCAACATGTGCTTGGAATTGAAGGAAAACATTAAACACATCACTTTTGCGCTTAAGAAGATAAAGCCAGGTAAACCAACTATAAGCATCAATGAAAGTGACATAATAGTTGTGACCACTAACATAAGTTTGTGCATAGGGATGTTGATACGTCTCCAGCGTATTTATAATTTATGATTGCTTCATGCTATTATTTTATCGATCTTGTATGCTTGATAACCCATTTTATATTATTTTTGGAAACTAACCTATTAACTCAGTGCACAATGACAGTTGTGGTTTTCTGTGTGTTTTTGGCTTTAGATAATCTGTACCAAAAAAATTCCAAACGCGGGGAAACTTTTTGATGATGTTTTCTGGACCAAAACAAGACCTGGAAGCTTTGGAGGGAGTCTAAACGCTACACCAGGCAGCAACAAGGGCAAGGTGTCGCGCCTTGGGGGGTCGGGGGCTCTCTCCACCCTCGTGACCTCCTCATGGGTCCTTTGCACCGCCTCTATGGCCTATAAATTTTTAATATCCCAAAAACCCTAAAGGAGCTCCCAAAACAATTTTTCTGCTACCGCAAGTTTGTGTTCCTCTATGCTCCTATCTGGAGGCCTTTTCGGTACTTTGTCAGAGGGGGAATCCATCACAGAGGCTATCTTCATCAACTTTGTTGCATCTCCAATGACGTGTGAGTAGTTCAACTAGGACCTATAGGTCCATATCATGTAGCTATCTCTCTCTATCTATCTATCTATATGTCTGTCTATCTTTCTCTGTCTATCTATCTTCAATACAATGATCTCTTCAAAGACCTATTCGATGTAATCTTTACGGTGTGTTCATTGGATCTGATGAATTATTAGTTTATGTTCAGATTATTCACTGAAAGTAATTGATCCAATCTAAGATTTATTATGTGTGATTTCATATAGCTATGTATGCTTTCCATCTATAAGTTTGTTTTGGCCAAGTAGATGAGTAGATCTTTAGAGGGAGTGGTGCGTAATAGTATGTTCGATCTTGCGATGTCCTCACCCTGTGACAGGAGGAGTAGCGAGGCACGTATTTGTATTGTTCCTACCAAGGATAAAACGATGGGGTCTAGATATATTGTTTTGTCTTAATTTTTCTAAATTATGCCATCTTGCTCAAAGAATTACTTTATTTGTCATGAACCTAATACCATAGATGCATGTTGGATAGCGGTCGACTAGAGGAGTAATAGTAGTAGATGCAGGTAGGAGTCGGTCTACTTGTCACGGATGTAATGCCTATGTACATGATCATACCATGAATAACATCATAACTATCCGCTTTTCTATCAATTGTCCAATAGTGATTTGTCTACCCATCGTATGTTATGTTCTTGAGAGAGATGCCTTTAGTGAAAACTATGGCCCCCGAGTCTACTCCACATATTTACCAAAGCTCCATTTACTTGCTGCAATTTATTTACTTTGCAATTTATCTATCAACCACTATCAGATTTGATCCTTGCAATTAACGAGTATAAAGGGATTGAGAACCCTATTACCTGTGTTGGGTGTGAGTATTTGCTATTATGTGTAGGTATTGTTGACGGTTGATTGTGTGATTCTCCTATTGGTTCAAGAAATTTTGCTTCTCACTGAGGAGAATACTTGCTGCTACTCTACTATATCAATCCCTTCATCTTCAGGGAAAAACCCAACATATCTACAAAGTACCGCTAGTGAACAAGTAGTTCATAGAATTGTCGTCTCAGACAATGATTTTGGACCTCGTGAAATAGTTTCAAATTTTTCCATGTCTCGAATTTCTGAGATATGTGCATGCATGGAGGGTCTTCCGTTTGTCATACAAAGAAGTGATCTTACAATTACAATCGAGATGGATTCCATCATTGGAGTCAAGCTTATTCATGCGAAGAAAGTAGATAGATCGATATTTTCTTCTCTTATTAAAGAAATTAGGCACCTTATGTGTCTTTGTGATTCTTATATTACTCACGTAACTCGCTCGTAAAATAGGGTTGCGATAGCCTAGCTAAATTTCCTCATATTGGAAAACCATGACTTGGATCGGTTCTGGCCGTGTTAATTCTCAACAGCTAGCTATTGATGATTGTAAGGACTTGGTGAGATCAGTAATATAATTATTTCACCCACAAAAAAAGAATTGTTCATGAATGATGAATGATATAAAATGCATCATTGATAGTGTCCTGGATAAGGGGGTGCTAACCACGTGGGCTCCCGGGCATGGGTCGGGCCGAGCAACCCAGATGACCAACCGGTGGGCCGCATTCGTCAAGCCCCATGAAGGAATCAAGATGGAACTTCTGAAGACTTGGCACATACTCCAAGGCAGGAATGCAATCTTCGACATCTTTATCTTTGGATGTAATCGACCTATGTGTAACCCTAGGTGCCCCCGATGTCTATATAAACCAAGGGATGTAGACCGTAGAGGCCAACTCATTCATACATGATCTAGAGGCAGATCAACCTGTACTTATACCCCCATCCACAATCAACACAAACAAAGCAGGACCTAGGGTTTTACCTCTTCGAGAGGGTCTGGACCTGGGTAAACATCGTGTCTCCAAGTGTCTTTTTACCATCGTGCCAAGACTACCAATTCGGGACCCCCTATCCGAGATCTGCCAAATTTGACCCCATCAGTCACCAAGTTGCTCTAAAGTCTAACATCTCCCTCTCTCTAAATTTTCACCCTCCCTTACCCACCATCACTTCCATTCTCCCTAACCCATCCTCCTTGAATATCCCCTCCCGTCCATTCAACTCCTCATTCCAAACTCCGCCGCCATGGGCTTCTTCCATTGATTAGAGAATAATTTAATATATATTTTGACATAAGGAACTCGATCAGTCCCTCTAATTCACAAAGATACCTCCTGGATCTTGCACTTCATTCTACATCTCGTTCATTCCTCACCATTACAAACACCATGAGGGGGCCCGAGAGTTTGACTAAAATGGAGGAGAAAGTGCCTCCGGATGGAGGTGGCGTCGATGATACGTCACTTTGTCCTGCATCGACTTGGATGGATGCTCCATACGTGTGGACCCCTAGTTATCCTCTTCAATGTCCAAAGACCAACTCATCAATTCAATCATTGTAGCACTTCCACCACTTGTAGTCACCATGGTAGTTGTCTTTTCACATCTTCCTGTTGATTAACATGGACAAACGGTGCATCCCGACCACATATATGGTGTCGGCTCAATGGCATTTTCCTTCCTTGACCACACCCTCCAACCACGACTATCACCTCACTGATGAGCAAGAGCAATTCCACCATCAAGATTTCTCCTTGTGTGTTCCATTCGCCCTTCTTGTGTGCTTGATCTGTTGTGTTTTTTTGAACACCACCTTATACTAATTAACCAACCACACCAGTACACTCATTCGATACAATATTCACCACACATGGTGGTACATCATTTACAAGAATACCATCCGATCTATTGTCAAAGCTATACTTAATTAAATGTGCCACCATATTGGTCGAACAACTAATCTTTGACAATTGAAAATTACTGATCAACTTCGAGATGCTCAACGCTTTCATCTGCAGGTCATGAATAGCAAACCTGTCATAGACCCCTATTGCAAGAGACGCAACCACAAAAGCGCAATCAGTCTCTAACATTATAGGATTATGAAGAGAAATACCTTTGTAGAGACCGGCAATGCAAGCCCTAAGCTCCGCTTCCTCCATGCTTTGACAGGCACCAATGAAATCCCACGACGAGACAATAACTTCCCCCTCCTCGTCCCTGACCACCACCACCACACTGGCTTCTCTAATGCTCTCCACGAAGCTAGCATCGACATTTATCTTGAACCAACCTGCAGGAGGCAGAGACCAACCCCTACTCACCTCCAGAGAATTAGGAACTCTGCTTATCCGAGCCATCGGACCTTTTACTTTATTTTTAAAATCCACCGGCATCAGAGAATGATATGCAACAAAGGACGCCCAATAATTCTCCACAAAGCAAGCAGAAGTTGAAACTGATTCCTTTCCTTTACCAAAAATCACATCATTTCTCAAGTGCCAGGCCCTCTAGAATAAGAATATAATTTGGTCTCACATTATGGGGTTTAATTGACTCGGGAGAACAATAAACCAATCATACCCCGTATATCTGAAAATCTCCTAGGCAGGTAGAGCCCAAATGTTCCTCATGGCTATGCATAGCGCACGCGCCTTCGGGCACAAGGCAAGCGCATGAAAGGTATTTTCGTCCTCCATGCCACAAATAGAACACGTACTAAAAGAGGCTTGATGATGCACCACTCTATTAACCTGTATAGCCAAGCTATAGGAAGCAACCCTCCATGCAAAAATATGAATCTTCTGAGGAATGTTGGCCTTCCAAATAATATCCCAAATTTTCCTCTCCATCCCCACCGCCTCACTGGATTGCCCCTCATCCTCTTTTTTATCCTTAAGGGTGAGCGCTAACTTGTACACATTCTTAACTAAGAACATCCCGGACTTTTCATAATGCCAAGCAACAAAATCCGCCTCCCCATTTGATTGGATCCACAACCTCGGAATCTCCTCTGCATCATAAGGGTAAAAAACATGCCTAACCAACTCCTCATCCCATCTCCTTTCTCCACTCATTAACAATTCCTCAACCCATTTGACTCTAGTTCTATTCTTCCTTACAGAGATTTTCAGACCAGAAGCTCTAGGAAGCCAATTATCTGTCCAAATATGAATATTAACCCCATCACCCACTCTCCAAATAACTCCGGATTTAAGCAGCTCCAACCCATGCAGAATACCTTGCCATGTGAGAGAAGCCGACTGCGAGAAAGCTGTGTCTAAAATATGCCGCTGTGGGAATTTTTTTGCCTTGATCACTTTGGCACATAGAGATTCCGGATTCACCACCAACCTCCATGCCTGCTTCACTAAAAGAGCTTGGTTAAATAATCTGAGATCCTGGAAACCCATACCACACTCCGCTTTAGGATTTGTCATCTTTGTTGGAAATATGCCCTAGAGGCAATAATAAAATGGTTATTATTGTATTTCCTTGTTCATGATAATTGTCTATTGTTCATGCTATCATTGTGTTAACCGGAAACCATAATACATGTGTGAATACATAGACCACAACATGTCCCTAGTGAGCCTCTAGTTGACTAGCTCGTTGATCAATAGATGGTAACGGTTTCATGACCATGGACATTGGATGTCGTTGATAACGGGATCACATCATTAGGAGAATGATGTGATGGACAAGACCCAATCCTAAGCATAGCACTAGATCGTGTAGTTCGTCTGCTAAAGCTTTTCAATGTCAAGTATCGTTTCCTTAGACCATGAGATTGTGCAACTCCCGGATACCGTAGGAATGCTTTGGGTGTGCCAAACATCACAACGTAACTGGGTGGCTATAAAGGTGCACTACGGGTATCTCCGAAAGTGTCTGTTGGGTTGGCATGAATCGAGACTGGGATTTGTCACTCCGTGTGACGGAGAGGTATCTCTGGGCCCACTCGGTAAGACATAATCATAATGAGCTCAATGTGACCAAGGAGTTAGTCACGGGATGATGTATTATGGAATGAGTAAAGAGACTTGCCAGTAACGAGATTGAACAAGGTATAGAGATACCGACGATCGAATCTCGGGCGAGTATCATACCGATAGACAAAGGGAATTGTGTACGGGATTGATTGAATCCCTGACATCGTGGTTCATTCGATGAGATCATCGTGGAGCATGTGGGAGAAAACATGGGTATCCAGATCCCGCTGTTGGTTATTGGCCAGAGAAGTGTCTCGGTCATGTCCACGTGTCTCCCGAACCCGTAGGGTCTACACACTTAAGGTTCGATGATGCTAGGGTTATAGGGAAATGGTATATGTGATTACCGAAGGTTGTTTGGAGTCCCGGATGAGATCCCGGACGTCACGAGGAGCTCCGTAATGGTCCAGAGGTAAATATTGATATATAGGAAGTCCAGTTTTGGTCACCGGAAAGTTTTCGGGCTCATCGGTAGTGTACCGGGAGTGCCGGGAGGGTGCCGGAGGACCCCCGAGAGGGGTGTGACGACCAAAGGACCACATGGGATGTTAGATAAAGTGTTCCAGACCTTATTGGGCTGGGAAAGACTTTTGCTAAAGGCCCATGCGGCTAGGGATAAGAGATAGGCCAAAAAGGATTTAAAAGGAGGAGATCCACCTCCCTTGTGGGAGGTGGACTCTCCCTTTAAATCGGCCAAACCTCTCCTCTTTGGAGTAGAGGCCAAGCCATCCCTCCACGTCCCTCCTCCTATATATACTTGAGGTTTTGGCTGTTTTGAGACAAGATTTGATCTCTCTCTCTCTCTCACGGCGAAGCCCTACCTCTCTTCTTCCTCCTCCGCAGCGCTTAGGCGAAGCCCTGTCGGAATACCTTGCTACTCCACCACCACCACGCCGTCGTGCTGCTGTTGGAGCCCTTCCCCAACCTCTCCTTCCTCCTTGCTGGATCAAGGCGTAGGAGACATCACCGGGCTGCACGTGTGTTGAACGCGAAGGTGTCGTTCGTTCGGCACTTGATCGGATCTACCGCGATCTGAATCGCTGCGAGTACGACTCCATCAACCGCATTCTTGTAACGCTTCCGCTTAGAGATCTTCAAAGGTATGAAGATGCAATCTCTCCCCACTCGTTGCTGGTTTCTCCATGGATAGATCTTGGTGATCGTAGGAAATTTTTTATTTACTACTACCTCTCCCAACAGTGGCATCATGAGCTAGGTCTATGCGTAGAATCTATGCACGAGTAGAACAAAAAGCAGTTGTAGGCGTCGATTTTGTTAATTTGCTTACCACTACTAGTCTTATCTTGATTCGGCGGTATTGTGGGATGAAGCGGCCCGGACCGACTTTACACGTACGCTTACGTGAGACTGGTTCCACCGCCTGGCATGCACTTGTTGCATAAGGTGGCTAGCGGGTGTCTGTCTCTCCCACCTTAGTCGGATTGGATTCGATGAAAAGGGTCCTTATGAAGGGTAAATAACAATTGGCATATCACGTTGTGGTTTTGACGTAGGTAAGAAACGTTCTTGCTAGTAACCTATAGCAGCCACGTAAAAAATTGCAACTACAAATTAGAGGACGTCTAACTTGTTTTTGCAGCATATGCCTTGTGATGTGATATGGCCAAAGGATGTGATGTGATGCATTGTGATGTATGAGATTGATCATGTTCTTGTAATAGGATTCACGACTTGCATGTCGATGAGTATGACAACCGGCAGGAGCCATAGGAGTTGTCTTATTTTATTGTATGACCTGCGTGTCAATCATAAACGCCATGTAATTACTTTAGTTTATTGTTAAATGTTAGCCATAGTGGTAGAAGTAATAGTTGGCGAGACAACTTCATGAAGACACAATGATGGAGATCATGGTGTCATGCCGGTGAGAGTGATGATCATGGTGCCCCGAAGATGGAGATCAAAGGAGCAAGATGATAATGGCCATATCATGTCACTATATTGATTGCATGTGATGTTTATCATGTTTACATCTTATTTGCCTAGAACGACGGTAGTAAATAAGATGATATCTCACTAAAATTTCAATAAAAGTGTTCACCCTAACTGTGCACCGTTGCTAAGGATCGTTGTTTCGAAGCACCACGCGATGATCGGGTGTGATAGGTTCTAACGTTCGCATACAACGGGTGTAAGCCAGATTTACACACGCAAAACACTTAGGTTGACTTGACGAGCCTAGCATGTACATACATGGCCTCAGAACACGGAAGACCGAAAGGTCAAACATGAGTCGTATGGAAGATACGATCAACATGGAGATGTTCACCATGGATGACTAGTCTGTCTCACGTGATGATCGGACACGGGCTAGTTGACATGGATCATGTGTAACTTGGATGACTAGAGAGATGTCTATCTAAGTGGGAGTTCATTAAATAATTTGATTATGTGAACTTAATTATCATGAACTTAGTCTAAAATTATCTTTACAATCTATATTGTAGATCCAATGGCCAACGCGAATGTCACCCTCAATTTCAACGCGTTCCTAGAGAAAACCAAGCTGAAAGATGATGGAAGCAACTATGCGGACTGGGTCCGTGGCTTGAGGATCATCCTCATAGCTTCCAAGAAATTGTATGTCCTTGATGCACCACTAGGTGACCCACCCCTTCTCCCAACAGAGCAAGACGTTGCGAACGCTTGGCATTCTCGCTGCGATGATTACTCCATTGTTCAGTGCAGCATGCTTTACAGTTTAGAACCGGGGCTCCAAAAGCGTTTTGAGCAACACGGAGCATATGAGATGTTCCAAGAGCTGAAACTGGTTTTCCAAGCTCATGCCCGGGTCGAGAGATATGATGTCTCCGACAAGTTCTTCAGCTGTAAGATGGAGGAGAATAGTTCTGTTAGTGAGCACATCCTCAAGATGTCTGGGCTACACAATCGCTTGACTCAGCTGGGAGTTAATCTCTCGGATGACTCGGTCATTAACAGAATCCTCCAGTCGCTTCCACCTAGCTACAAGAGCTTTGTGATGAAATACAACATGCAAGGGATGGAGAAGTCCATTCCTGAGTTGTACTCGATGCTGAAATCAGCAGAGGTCGAGATCAAAAAGGAGCATCAAGTGTTGATGGTAAATAACACCACTAGTTTCAAGAAAGGCAAGGGTAAAAAGAACTTCAAGAAGGACGACAAAGCTGTTGCCGCACCCGGTAAGCAAGTTGCCGGGAAGAAGAAGAACAAGCATGGACCCAAGCCTGAGACTGAGTGCTTTTACTGCAAGCGTACCGGTCACTGGAAGCGGAACTGCCCTAAGTACTTAGCGGATAAGAAGGACGGCAACATTAAAGGTATATGTGATATACTTGTTATTGATGTGTACCTAACCAGCGCTCATAGTAGCTCCTGGGTATTTGATACCGGTGCAGTTGCTCACATTTGTAACTCCAAGAAGGAGCTGCGGAATAAGCGGAGGCTGGCAAAGGACGAGGTGACAATGCGCGTCGGGAATGGTTCCAAGCTCGATGTGATCACCGTCGGCACGCTACCTCTACATCTACCTTCGGGGTTAGTGTTAAACCTTAATAATTGTTATTTAGTACCAGCTCTAAGCATGAACATTGTATCTGGATCTCACTTGATGCGAGATGGCTACTCATTTAAATCTGAGAATAATGGTTGTTCTATTTATATGAGAGAAATGTTTTATGGTCATGCCCCGCTGGTCAATGGTTTATTTTTGATGAATCTCGAACGTGATGTTACACATGTCCATAGTGTGAGTACCAAAAAGTGTAAGGTTGATAACGATAGTCCCACTTACATGTGGCACTGCCGCCTTGGTCATATTGGTGTTAAACGCATGAAGAAGCTCCATACTGATGGACTTTTGGAGTCTCTTGATTTCGAATCATTTGAGCCGTGCGAACCATGCCTCATCGGCAAGATGACCAAGACTCCGTTCTCCGGAACAATGGAGAGAGCAAATGACTTGTTGGAAATAATGCATACCGATGTGTGCGGTCCAATGAGTGTCGAGGCTCATGGTGGCTACCTTTATGTTCTCACCCTCATTGATGACTTGAGTAGATATGGGTATGTCTACTTAATGAAACATAATTCTGAAACTTTTGAAAGGTTCAAGGAATTTCAGAGTGAGGTAGAGAATCAACGTGACAGGAAAATAAAGTGCCTACGATCTGATCTTGGTGGAGAATATTTAAGTCACGAGTTTGGCACGCACCTAAGGAAATGTGGAATTGTTTCACAACTCACGCCGCCTAGCACACCTCCGCGAAATGGTGTGTCTGAACGTCGTAATCGCACTCTATTAGATATGGTACGATCTACGATGTCTCTTACCGACTTACCGCTATCATTTTGGGGATATGCATTAGAGACTGCCGCATTCACTTTAAATAGGGCACCGTCAAAATCTGTTGATACGACACCGTATGAATTATGGTTTGGAAAGAAACCTAAGCTGTCGTTTCTAAAAGTTTGGGGATGCGATGCTTATGTGAAGAAACTTCAACCTGAGAAGCTCGAACCCAAAGCGGAAAAGTGCGTCTTCATAGGATATCCCAAAGAGACTATTTGGTATACCTTCTACCTACGATCCGAGGGCAAAATCTTTGTTGCCAAGAATGGATCCTTTCTCGAGAAAGTGTAACATCCCAAAATTTCATTTTGGAATGTTATGAAATATAGCTATGCATCCATCATCCTCATTGCTTGAATGTATGAAATAGTTGAAATGCTTCTTCTGACTTTCTAAAAGCCCCTTTCTATTTTCAATGTGTTGCTTTCACCTATTTGAAAACCTTGGAAAAAGTTCAAAATAAGAGGGGAGTAACATGACACTCCACACCAGGGTCATCTTGGTGATATATTTGAACAATAATAACCAGGAGTTATTTTGAAAATATTTGCAAAAAGGATTTAAAAACAATTAGGCCATTTCTGAAAATAATATTTTTTTCAAAGTATTCAAATATCAGAATAACAATGTTCATTAAATGGAATTTATTATTCTGTTAATTTTGATATATAATATTCCTATATTTGGAATTAAATAAAATGCTTTAAAAGGGTTTTTATTGCTCTGTTTATTAAAAAGGAAAGGATTTAAACGAATCGGGCCGGCCCACCGTAGTTATTACCCCTACCTTCCAAATTATCGGCCGACCGACACCCCTGCCGCGCTCCTTCCCTCGCTGACAACGGGACCCACCTGACCGACCGCTAGAATCACGCGGCCATCTCCTTCCTCGCGCGCGCGCCGCCGTCGCCGGAGATCCCTCCCCTCTCCGGATCTCTCCCCTCCTACCTTCCCCGACCCCCTCTCCGGTCCTATAAATAGCGGCCCCTCCTCCGCGCTCCGTCCCCCCCCCGAACCCCCTCTCTCCTTGCCAGAACAACGCGCTCGAGCCTCGCCGGAGTTGCTCCGACCACCGAAGCTCCCCACCGCGCCTGTCGTCGCCTCGATCGTCCCCGCGCCTCCCCGACACCACCGTTCGACGTCGGACGTCAGCCGCAGTCGCCTGAGCTCCTCCGTCGCCTCCATCGACCACCGGAGCACTGCCCCGATGATCTCACTGCTTCGGACTCGCAGGAGATCCCCCTCGCCGGCGACCTTACACGGTGAGCCCCCCCCCCATCCATCCGATCTGGATTCTACGACTAAGATTAGAACCATTAAGTCCCGAATCGTTTTTCTTTAGCGTTCGGTCGCCTGCTCGAAACACCCACGCGCACACTAACCTAGCCAACCATAACCCGCCACGTCACCCTGGTCGTCCGGTAGTTTTATTTTCTTTTTCTGTTTAGTTTTAGTTAATAGAATGTTTTCGGATTTTGTTTTGCTTATAACTTTTAATCTGTTTAGTGTTTTGAGCTAATTCTTTTTGCATTTGGTTCCTAAATTCATGTAGTTTCACCCTGTAGCCTTAGATTTTAAAATTTAACTCTAAAATTTGAATTTAATCAAATTTGCTCAAATCACTCAAATCTGAATAACTAGAGTTTGAAAATAGATTTTGATATGAATCTTTTTGCTACTGCTTGGTATTAGTTAGGACTGTCAGATTGCTTAGTTTGGGGATTTTTAGGATGTATTTGTTTAGTGTTTTAGCTATAAACAGATTCTGCCTATTAGTTATTATAGTTTAGTTAATTTAGTTTTTAGTTAGTTTAAATTAGATTTAGTTTTATTTTGTTTAGTAGGTTCTGTTGCTTAAAATTTTAGTGTTTTACTTACTGTTAATAAAAATATAAAATGGCTTAGTTTGTTTCTTTATTAATATAGGAATCACAACTTCTTTTCAATTAGGTTTAGTTTGATAAAACAAACTAGTTTAGGAATAGATTCTTTTAACAAAGTTTTATATAATTAAATTCTGTTTTCTAAGACACGTTTTTAGTAATTTCTTTTATGTTAAGAAAATGTTTTGTAATAAAATAATAAGTTTAGTTTCATTCTTTTGTTAGTAAAACTATAGTTACCTCATCTAATAGTGTTTATCAAAACTTTTAAAAACTTTACTAAAGTTTTTCTCAACAAACTTTAAATTGATTTTATTCTGTTTATTAATAAAATATTTTATTGTTTTCTTGCTATCAACTATTGTTTTGTTAATACAAATAGTTTTATTATATTAGTAGTGTTTTAGCCATCATGTTTTAGAAAACAAAACTTTGTGTGTTTTCTTGCTTGTGATTTGTGCATTGTTTTGTCTTGAGTGATTCTAGTTCATTTCTGATTTTGTGAGTTACAACATTTTTGTTGTATGCTTATTGAGTGCTCTTGTTTTCTTCGTTAGATTATCCGAAGTGCGAGGCTTGTTACCTAGAGTCACTCACGTACGAAGATCATCAATCAGGCAAGTCACTTTGATGATCTTTACCCATGTTTTTATTGCATTAGTTCTACCATCCCCCAAATTGCATGCAAAGTAGGTAATTGGAAACTTGGTTACTATTGTAGTATCATGTGGTAGGTACCCCCTCAACCCTTGACACATTGGTCCCGGGAAACGTTGTTTTACATTTTTCTATGCTACTAGTAGACGGGGTTGGTTGTGTGATTCATGAGAGTTGTGAGGTAATAAATTCAAGACCTATGATGAGCAAGACTTCAAGATTTCCAAGTTTTCAACATACTACTGGGTGAGGGATGGTTGGAACGGCACCCTGGAGAAACCAGTGGATTTGCCTAGGTGTTGCTGGAGATGGCCACTATTCACGAGGAAAGCCTCACCCAGGCACAAAGGGATGGAAGGATGCGTCAAGACCCAAGGCTTACCTGCATAGCCACAAGTCATTATGGGCTCTGGCTTGGTTGGATATCGTGGTGACCCTGGACAGGCGGTGCTACGAGATGTAGAAGAACGGTAGGAAAGGATGGGCACCGACAGAGTCGCAGGGAAACCCTTTGGAAGACCATGTTTTGGTCATCTGTTTCTCAAACACCCTAAAGTGCGAGAAAT
The DNA here is from genome assembly GCA_022496015.1 of Hordeum marinum. Lineage (NCBI taxonomy): Eukaryota > Viridiplantae > Streptophyta > Magnoliopsida > Poales > Poaceae > Hordeum > Hordeum marinum. The sequence continues at coordinate 91,427,966 of CM039674.1, forward strand.
CAAACGGAGGCAACCAAATCTTGTGGGGAACGTGTGCAAAACTCTGTAGAGTACTCAAACCTAATCGATTAGCTGTGTCCACGGTCATGGACGACTTGAGCCAAAGGAACTGAAACTTCCTGAATTCTCAACACAATTAATATGATGATGTGGATATTAATAACTTGGGTATGAGAATTGGTTGGTGGAACCATCTCATTAATCAACCAACTTAGTAATAATTTTGCTTAGCCCTCTCATGATGTAGGAAAAATTGGCTTTACGCAAAAACTTACTACTCCACCTGCCATATATGCATGTAGATTAGATGATTATCTTTTTCACCCCCCTCTTGTGACTTTGCCGGCATATTCCATATGCTAACCTACACGGCTGCAACGTATCATGTTGCAAAGTACTTTTCCGACCAGGAGTGAGGATACGCTCTACGCTCGGTGAGATGCCCTTGGAGTCAGATGGACTCATCTACCTTCGATGCTTCCGCAAGACTTGGATATTCTCATGAGTTGGCCTTCGACCACTTTATTGTAATCTTTATTGTAATAAAGGACTCGATATGAGATTTCGATTAATATAAAGCTGTGTGATTTCCCTTTGATATATACATTGATGTACCGTGTGTGTACCAGCATGATCTTGGGATGGTACGGAAACACCGGAGATTCGACCTTTCAGGTCGGGTCGCTACAGAAAGAGTTTCTCTCGAAAGAAGTAAGTGGGAGGAAAATAGAACTTGATGAGGTAATTGTACCTCCACTCGAACCGGAGAGTAGCGCAGCACAGGAAGTTGTTTCTGTGGAGCCTACACCGGCTGGAGAGGAAGTTAATGATGATGATCATGAAACTTCAGATCAAGTTACTATTGAACGTCGAAGGTCCATTAGGACACGTTCCGCACCAGAGTGGTACGGCAACCCTGTCCTAGAGATCATGTTGTTAGACAAAGGTGAACCTTCGAACTATGAAGAAGCGATGGCAGGCCCGGATTCCAACAAATGGCTTGAAGCCATGAAATCTGAGATAGGATCCATGTATGAGAACAAATTATGGACTTTGGTGGACTTGCCTGATGATAAGCGAGCCATTGAAAATAAATGGATCTTTAAGAAGAAGACTAACGCGGATGGGAATGTGACCGTCTATAAGGCTCGGCTTGTCGCTAAGGGTTATCAACAAGTTCAAGGAGTTGACTACGATGAGACTTTCTCACCCGTAGCGATGCTGAAGTCTGTCTGAATCATGTTAGCGATTGCCGCATTTTATGATTATGAGATCTGGCAAATGGACGTCAAAACGGCATTCCTTAATGGCTTCCTCAAGGAAGAACTGTATATGATGCAGCCGGAAGGTTTTGTCGATCCTAAAGATGCTAACAAGGTATGCAAGCTCCAGCACTCCATCTATGGGCTGGTGCAAGCATCCCGGAGTTGGAACATTCGCTTTAATGAAGTGATTAAAGCGTTTGGGTTTGTACAGGTTTATGGAGAACCTTGTATTTACAAGAAAGTGAGTGGGAGCTCTGTAGCATTTCTCGTATTATATGTGGATGACATACTGATAATGGGAAATGATATAGAACTCTTGGAAAGTGTAAAGGCCTACTTGAATAAGTGTTTTTCAATGAAGGACCTTGGAGAAGCTGCTTACGTATTAGGTATTAAGATCTATAGAGATAGATCGAGACGCCTCATAGGTCTTTCAAAAAGCACATACCTTGAAAAGATATTGAAGAAGTTCAATATGGATCCGTCCAAGAAGGGGTTCTTGCCTGTGTTACAAGGTGTGAGATTGAGTACGACTCAATGCCCGACCACGGCAAAGGATAGAGAAGAGATGAGTGTCATCCCCTATGCTTCAGCCATAGGCTCCATTATGTATGCCATGATGTGTACCAGACCTGATGTGAACCTTGCCATAAGTTTGGTAGGGAGGTACCAAAGTGATCCCGGAGCGGAACACTGGACAGCGGTCAAGAATATCCTGAAGTACCTAAAAAGGACAAAGGACATGTTTCTCGTATGAGGTGCCGAAGAGCTCGTCATAAAGGGTTACGCGATGCTAGCTTCGACACAGATCCGGACGACTCCAAGTCGCAAACCGGATATGTGTACATTTTGAATGGAGGGGCAGTCAGCTGGTGCAGCAGCAAGCAAAGCATAGTGGCGGCATCTACATGTGAAGTGGAGTACATAGCTGCTTCGGAAGCAGCAAAGGAAGGAGTCTGGATGAAGGAGTTCATCACCAACCTAGGAGTAATTCCAAGTGCGTCGGGCCCGATGACTCTATTCTGTGACAACACTGGAGCTATTGCCCTTGCGAAGGAGCCCAGGTTTCACAAGAAGACAAGACACATCAAGCGCCGCTTCAACTCCATCCGTGATTACATTCAGGAGGGAGATATAGATATTTGTAAAGTGCATACGGCTCTGAATGTCGCAGATCCGTTGACTAAACCTCTCTCAAGAGCAAAACATGATCAACACCAAAATGCTATGGGTGTACGATTCATCACAATGTAACTAGATTATTGACTCTAGTGCAAGTGGGAGACTGTTGGAAATATGACCTAGAGGCAATAATAAAATGGTTATTATTGTATTTCCTTGTTCATGATAATTGTCTATTGTTCATGCTATAATTGTGTTAACCGGAAACCATAATACATGTGTGAATACATAGACCACAACATGTCCCTAGTGAGCCTCTAGTTGACTAGCTCGTTGATCAATAGATGGTCACGGTTTCATGACCATGGACATTGGATGTCGTTGATAACGGGATCACATCATTAGGAGAATGATGTGATGGACAAGACTCAATCCTAAGCATAGCACTAGATCGTGTAGTTCGTCTGCTAAAGCTTTTCAATGTCAAGTATCGTTTCCTTAGACCATGAGATTGTGCAACTCCCGGATACCATAGGAATGCTTTGGGTGTGCCAAACGTCACAACGTAACTGGGTGGCTATAAAGGTGCACTACGGGTATCTCCAAAAGTGTCTGTTGGGTTGGCATGAATCGAGACTGGGATTTGTCACTCCGTGTGACGGAGTGGTATCTCTGGGCCCACTCGGTAAGACATCATCATAATGAGCTCAATGTGACCAAGGAGTTAGTCACGGGATGATGTATTATGGAACGAGTAAAGAGACTTGCCGGTAACGAGATTGAACAAGGTATAGAGATACCGACGATCGAATCTCGGGCGAGTATCATACCGATAGACAAAGGGAATTGTATACGGGATTGATTGAATCCCCGACATCGTGGTTCATCCGATGAGATCATCATGGAGCATGTGGGAGCCAACATGGGTATCCAGATCCCGCTGTTGGTTATTGGCCAGAGAAGTGTCTCGGTCATGTCCACGTGTCTCCCGAACCCGTAGGGTCTACACACTTAAGGTTCGATGACGCTAGGGTTATAGGGAAATGGTATACGTGATTACCGAAGGTTGTTCGGAGTCCCGGATGAGATCCCGGACGTCACGAGGAGCTCCGGAATGGTCCGGAGGTAAAGATTGATATATAGGAAGTCCAGTTTTGGTCACCGGAAAGTTTTCGGGCTCATCGGTAGTGTACCGGGAGTGCCGGGAGGGTGCTGAAGGACCCTCGGGAGGGGTGTGACGACCAAAGGACCACATGGGCTGTTAGATAAAGTGTGCCAGCCCTTATTGGGCTGGGAAAGACTTTTGCTAAAGGCCCATGTGGCTAGGGATAAGAGATAGGGCCAAAAAGGATTTAAAAGGAGGAGATCCACCTCCCTTGTGGGAGGTGGACTCTCCCTTTAAATCGGCAGAACCTCTCCTCTTTGGAGTAGAGGCCAAGCCAGCCCTCCACGTCCCTCCTCCTATATATACTTGAGGTTTTGGCTGTTTAGAGACAAGATTTGATCTCTCTCTCTCACGGCGAAGCCCTACCTCTCTTCTTCCTCCTCCGCAGCGCTTAGGCGAAGCCCTGTCGGAATACCTTGCTACTCCACCACCACCATGCCGTCGTGCTGCTGTTGGAGCCCTTCCCCAACCTCTCATTCCTCCTTGCTGGATCAAGGCTTAGGATACGTCACCGGGCTGCACGTGTGTTGAACGCGGAGGTGTCGTTCGTTCGGCACTTGATCAGATCTACCGCGATCTGAATCACTGCGAGTACGACTCCATCAACCGCGTTCTTGTAACGCTTCCGCTTAGCGATCTTCAAAGGTATGAAGATGCAATCTCTCCCCACTCGTTGTTAGTTTCTCCATGGATAGATCTTGGTGATCTTAGGAAATTTTTTGATTTACTACTACGTCTCCCAACAATTTTATCCCAAGCCAACCAGTGAGTCTTCCTTCTATTTTCCTCATCCCCCCACCAGAAATTCCTTATAATTTGAGATAATTCCTCGCATAGAGAAGACGGAAATTTAAAAATACCCATAGCATACACCGAAAGAGCTTGTAGAACAAATTTAATCAACGTTTCTTTCGCCCCACAAGATGCATATTTCTCTATCCAATCCGACAGAATTTTGAGGGCTTTCTCCTTAGTTGATTGAAATTTGCCCGCCTTCATTCGACCTTGAGGCACCGGTAAACCAAGATATTTTTCCTCAAATCCTTTTGCTGTAATGCACAAAATTACCATAACAGCCACTTGAGCTTCCATACTACATTTCTTTCCAAACATGATAGAACATTTATCTGGGCTCAACAATTGGCCAGTCCCTTTCTCATAGGTTGAGATAATATTTTTAGTTGTCAATCCTTGACCAATGGATCCCTTGAAAAATAAAAGACAGTCATCTACAAACAAAAGATGTGAAATACCCGGCGCTTGCCTATTCACCTTGAATTCCAACAGAGCTCCTCTATTACATGCATCTTGTAACAACACAGACAGAGCCTCGGCCACAAACAAGACTAAATAAGGAGATAGAGGGTCTCCTTGCCTGATACCACATGAAGGCGTAAAAGTCTCCAAGAGTTGGCCGTTGAAGCGAACAGAAAATTTTACTGAGGTAACACAGGCCATAATCCACTTTATCCATCCACTCGCAAACCCCAGCGCACTCAACGTACACTTCAAAAAATTCCAATCTACTCTATCATAAGCCTTAGCTAGATCAAGTTTATACGCACAAACTCACCTCGCCCATCCTTAGGAGTGTGCAAAGAGTGCATACACTCAAACACAATAAGAGCATTATCAGATATCAGTCTCCCAGGAATAAAAGCACTTTGGGTTGGAGAGATCATACTCGAGGAGCGGCCTCAATCTGTTCACGAGGCACTTTGAGATAATTTTATAAATGACATTGCAGAGGCTGATAGGATGAAATTCTTTGATCGATTGGGGATTCTTTACCTTTGGTATAACAACAATTACTGTATCATTAACACCTTTTGGCCAAGGTTGTCAGAATCACGATTCTGTTATACGATTCTACGACTTTACGATCCAAACTAACCTCTCTGATTCTACAATTTTAGTTCATAGAATCTATGTTTCTACGATCCTGATAGTGAAGATTCTACGATTTGCGATCTTAGCATCGGAGTTCCGATCCGATTCAAAATCACGATTCTGACAACCTTGCTTCCAGCATCATACATGTATCAAAGAACTTTTTAACTACACGAATAATGTCCTCCTTCAACATTCCCCAATTGCGCTGAAAAAATCTTGCCAAAAAGCCATCAGGACCTGGAGCTTTAAGTGGGCCAATTTGAAAGAGAGCATCACTAATTTCCTGGTCCGTAAATGGTTTGCATAATTCACTATTCATTTCCTCGCAAACAAGAGGTTTTACCAATGGAATGATCAGAGAGGGGTCATGTGACAGCCCAAGTGTTGTCCCTTCCTTTTATGGCATGTAACCCATTGTATGACCTTTGTGTCATGAGCTATGATATGAATTGCACTTGTCATCCATGTGTTGTTTGCATTCATGCATCATTTCATCCATCGTAGCATTCATCATGCCTTGCTTGTTCTCATGTGTCTTTGTATGATGTGGTGGTTGTGAGTGTGCCATGTGTTGTGTGGTGTTTGAGTGTGGTTGGAGTCATGTGTGCAACCTCTTCTTCTTCCCCTCTCTTCCCTTATCAAACATCCCCTTCCAACACCCCCCCCCCCTTCTCTTCATACTATTTTATTAGCAGAATTAGTTTGCTTCTTAAATTATTTAGAAATGTTCAAGTGGTAGCCCTACTTATATTAATAATTTAGGGTGTGGATCTTTTGGTGTTTGGGGTTTGCATGATTTGGTGTTTAGATAAAACAGGGGCTGTTATTTTCAAAAATATTAAAATAACTTGCCCAATAAATCAACTTAATATTTTTATTAAATAGTTTGTCTTATTTACTTTGCAAAAGTATTTTTTTTGCATAAAAGCTTTTTATTTGCTCTGGGGATTTGGTTTAGTGTGGCTGTGTTTTTTTTAAAATAAGGAAACCTCCTCTGTTTTCTTTTCATGAGAGAGAGAGACAGGTGGGCCTTCCCGCGGCCCAGCCCGCTCGGGAACGGCTACTTGCCCCTTGTTCCATCGCCGTCAGGTTCGGGTGAGAGAGAGCCGCGTTCGCCATCCTCTTTCCGTCGCCATCACCGTCAGTCTGAGGGTATAAAGCCCCTCGGCATGCGTGCCCCCTCCTCGGCTAGGTTTCCTCTCCCCGCCGCCGTAGCCGTAGCTCCCATCGTCCCCTCCTTCTCCCTCCTTCCTCTTCTCTTTTCCCCTGCAAGGTAAGGTTTAGGAGAGTGCAGTGAGGTTCAGAGGCGCCGTCGGTCTTCGTCACCGCCGTCGCCGCGTCTCCGGTGGGTCGCGTCCTTGGTGGTGATGGCATGGAGCTCGGGGGTTCTTCCGGTGTTCCATCCCGTCGCTACGGGCCCCGGAGGAGCTCTACAGCGACCACCCCGTCGTCGTCGGAAGTCCCCGCTCCGCCGTCTCCTTCCCCTGCGTCGTCTCCGCTCGTCTTCTTCCCCTCTGTCGACTCCGTCGTGATCGGCTCGTCGTCGCCTTCCCCCAAGGTGAGCCACCGGTCCCCGTAGCCCTTTTCCTTCCGCGTGTAGCTCGTAGTTGGTCGCCACCGCGTCTGTCGCCGCCGGTAGCAAGATGAGCACCTACCGCTCGCCTCCTTCCTCCTCTCCGCAAGGTGAGCAGGGGAATGGAACCATGGATGTCCCCTGGTGCGTGAGAGTCGCTTGCGTTGCCGGATCTGTCGTGGATCGCTGGGAATTGTCGTTGCCGTTGCCTTGTCGCCGCTGTCGCGTGGGTTCAGTTTCGTCAGTTAACTTGCGTGCGTGTGTGTACTAGTGCAGCCGAACCCCCCTCTGTTACCAGTCGTCGTCGTAGCAGAGTGGTAGGGCTCGTGGGGAAAGACCAGGAGGTCTTGGGCTCGAGCCCGAGCCCCCCCCCCTTTTCCCTGTTTTTTTTCTTTTGCCTTCTTTTGTGTTGCTCTTTTAATTGTATGTGTATGTGTAGATGTATCTTGTGCATATGTAGGTGATCCTGTTTTCTTGTGTGTATTGTAGTGTGTGTGTAGTGTAGGTGCTTGTGTGTGTGCTAGAGTGTGTATGTGTATACACATAAGTGTATATATGCATGTGTTGGTAGTGTGTGTGGGCAGGTTACCCATGTAGTGTGTGAGCATGTGTGTGTGCACATATATATGTGTGCATTTGTATTTGAGTGTGTGTGTGTGTGCATGTGAGTGGTGTGTAGTGCATATGTGTGTGAGCACATATGCATGTGTCTTATGTGTTCTTGTGTATGTTTAGAGTGTGTGTATCTACTTGTGTGTGTGTTTGGTGTTGAGAGTGTATGTGTGTATATCTATGTGATATACATGCAAGTGTTTGTGTGTGGTGAGAGTGTGTGTGTGTGTGACCATCGACATATACATATGCATACATGCATTGAGCATATATGTATGTATATGTGATGGATGACCACTCACACACATGAGTTGTGTCATGAGTGAAGTGCCTTGTGCACTTGTGTGTGTGTGAAGGGAACTAGTGGGTTTCCCACTTATCATACCCCTTGTTGATATATGCTTGTCATGTAGGTTTTGAAATCTCTTTTCCATTCTTAGCTAAGTTGCCAACATGTGCATGCCCATTTAAGTGTATTTTCTATCCAGAGTAGTTATGCCATGATTAGTAGTGGATAGATTGTTATTTGTTTGTGCCTTGTTGTTTCACATGGGCATATGAGTATGACCCATGGTTTTGGGGTAGAAAGATCCAATGAATCCATTGAAACTCTCAGATTTCACTTTTGAGCAAGTTCATAAATCTGTCATTTTACCTGAGATGCTTTTTTGTCATTTTTTGCATGATTTAATCCATGCTTGCCTTGGGACATGTGCCAACTAGAAAGTGCTAGTACTTTATATCTAGTATGCCATGGTATTTTTTTTAATATGATAATCACTCATATAAGTGGGAAACATGCTGCAAATTGACCAACTTGATGTTTCTGTTTCAGCCTGCTAAAAACCACCAAGTCTGAGAATCTGCTGTTGTTTTTATGCCATGAAGAGTGGGTGACATCTAGTTACAGGTTGTGAATTTGCTCATGCTTAGTGTTAGTTATTTGAAGTAGATGTTGTCTACTACCATCCTGTTAATTTTCATGCCAATAGGTGCTCTCTAGCATATTTAACTACTGCTGTCAACTTGCTACTTTATAATCTCAGATTCCAGAAAACTGGGATTTTCACTAAGTCCCAAAAAACTGTTTCATCATGTCAACTTGATTGCTTCATGCTTATTGATGTGTGCCTCCTTTGCTGATTGTGTCATTGGATAAGTTGATGTGTGTGTTGATTAGATTCTGTCAATATCTTGGTTGTGGCTATAGGGTTCCTGTAGCTCAAGTTGTGAGCTGTAGAAATTGCTATGATGTTGTTTTGAGGCAGATTGTGTGTTTATTTGTTTTGTGGCTTGTGGGAGCTATATTTCATGGAATTTATTGATATTTGAGTCTATTGTGCATGATTTTTCATAAACTATCCAGTGGCTAACTTGGAATGCCAAGAATTAGCCCATGGCTTGATGGTCTTGTGTATTTGCCTCCATACCTTGTCGTGGGCGTACCGTGAGAACCGTAACTCAGTTTCTTGCGTTCTTTATATGCATTTCTATTGGTTTTGCATGATGCATCCATATTTTCCATGTTCATGCTTTTCTAAATAACTTAACATGAGGTTCTGTCCAGATTCATTAATAAATGAACTTTGCATGTGAAACTTGACTAGTTTTGGGTTGCCATGTTTAATCTTCATAAATGAATCATGCATCATATTGGTTGTGCATAGCACCTTGGTTGGATCTTTATGGTTGTTGTTTCTCTTGGGTAGACACGAGTGTCGATACTGAGTACGAGGACCCAGGAGAGTACCACTACGAGGATCCCGCTACTTGTTCCACTGAAGAACGAACAGGCAAGTTGATCGTACCCGGATCCCGATACTATTTTTGCTTGCTAGTTTCTCGCTCTTATCGTTATAATTGCGCTACCTACCACTTGATATCAGCCTCCTAATTGCCATGACAGCCTCTAACCTCCACATCCTAGCAAACCTTTGATTGGCTAAGTTACCCCTCTTATAGCATTCTTAGTTGCAGGTGCAGGTTGTTCCATGTGATAACATGGATTTGAATATCACCATATTATCTGTCATTTAATTTAATGCACATATATATCTTGGTATTGGTGGAAGTCTTGGCCTTTTTCTAAGTGATTTGTTCCGCTGTTATCGCCATTAGTTCCTGGTTACCGGTGTTATGTTTTCCATATTTTGCGCTCCTAACATGCTCGGGGTTGTTATGGGGACCCCCTTGTTCATTCGATTGAGATTAAAACTTGTCTGGCAAGACCCAACTTTGGTACTACATTGCTAATAACTTAATAAAACTTGCATAAGGCCTTGCAAACCCGTGGATAATTTAATCAACCCCCCCGCCAGTGCTCCTCATGAGTGTTGGTCCAAACTAGAGCACTGTGCGGGGCCAACCCAGGGCAACTTGGGAGATTTCTATCAGGCCTCCGTACGCGTCGCTTATCCGTCGTGTCCTGAGAACGAGATACGCGGCTCTTATCGGGTTCGTCGACACTCAGGTGGTCTTGCTGGATTTGTTTTACCTTTATCGAATGTCTTGCGTGTGGAGTCTGACTTTCTTCGGGTTTTCTCGAGGTGTTGGAATTCCTTTGGAATTACCTATGATGACCGCGAGATCCGTGGTCGAGGCCATTCCCGCGGAGTGTGGTTAATTTATGATGGATTAGTTGGAGCACCCCTGCAGGGTTAAATCATTCAGAAAGTCATGCCCGCGGTTATGTGGCAACTTGGATATTTGTTTAACACCCGGTTATAGTCAACTTGAAGTAAATTTCAATTAAAATACACCAACTATGTGAGTAACCGTGATCGTCTCTACTCGTGAGCATGCTCCGAAAGAGAACACGGAGGGGTTACGATTGACGTAAGTAAGTGTTCAGGATCTCTTAGAGATCATACTAGATTCGATCGTTCATCGTAGGTCACTCATATTTATTTTCATGTTGCGTAAGTTAGCCACCATAAATGCTTAGTGCCGCTGCAAACTAAACACTTATCACATCCCGACCTTTAAGCTTGTATAGTCTCGGTACCCGGGCGCATGATTGTTGAGTCCTTATGGCTCACAGTTTACTACAACACTCTAGGTACAGGTTCAAATGAGATCGTGCAGAATGATCTTACCCAGCTCCAGTGGAAATATGATGAGGAAAGAGGCAGGATGTATGTGACTTATCCGGATGAGTAGAGGACCATGGTCGTGATTTTTGGGATAGCGAGATAGTTTCATTTACATTTGTTTTTTTTTATCGTTTGATTTCGCCCGTAGCCGGACCCTGTCTTCATCTTGATGATTGAACTCTGAGTGAATTATAATTTAGCATGTGGCGAGTGTAAGCCAATCTTGTATACTCATCTTTTCAGTATTGTATGATGTGATGATGCTATACTTGCTAACGACAAGATGCGTCTCTATCCCTTGCGGGGCCCTCGTATCTTAAAATGGATAAGCGCACATCTTGGACGTGACAGATCAACCATACCATCACCAGTATACATCTTTTTTTTAAACGAATTAGTGATGCTATGAATTTCCGCCACATCCTGAGTAACCATGCCATCATTCCTTTTCAGGCTAGAAATAAAAAAATTATTTGCTCTCCAAGTATCCTTAGATCTAAAGAATTTTGTATTCCGATCTTCCCAGCTAATTTTATCAATATGTGATCTATGTTTCCATAACATTTCCTGTTTATAGAGCAACTCATCCGTTTCCTTGAGAAGAGCTTTTTTCTCCATCACAGCAGCATGATCATTTCTGTTATAAAGCACCTTTAGTCTACTCCTAGCCAAATCAAGCTTTCTAGGAAGATAACCAATATATTTTTGACTCCAATCATGCAACTTTCCTATCATTCTCTTGAGATTAGTAGCCACGTCCTTCAAATCATCAATATACATACCTTCGTTCCAGCAAGATTTAATATGCTCTTCTAACACGACTCTTTCCCTCTCCCAGTATGCCTCGTATTTAAGATGTTTAGCAATTTTTCCTTGACGAGGCAACCCCAACAATTGAATGAGCAGAGGGCAATGGTCAGATCTTGAGCTAATAATATGAGACACCCTGCACTCCGGAAATAGCGCCGACCATTGAGGACATGCAACGGCTTTGTCCAATCTTACTCTAACATTTTTGGAACCCTGTTGCTTGTTGTCATAAGTCCACGGAGTACCATGAAAACCCAAGTCAAAAAGATTACAATCAGAGAGCACACTCCTAGAATCAGCCATCAAAGAATTAGACCTTTTATTCCGGGAAAAATGTTCATTTTGCCACATCGCTTTGTTGAAATCTCCAACCATGAACCATGGACGAGAACCCATAGGCTTAATTCTCCGCATAAGTTCCCATATGACGTACCTTTGACTAGCCTTAGGCTCTCCATAGATAAAGGTGCTTCTCCACTTTGCTCCATTAGCAGTACAGACGAACATATCAATGAAATGCTTCCCATATTTGTTCAACTCTATAGTATATGAATCATCCCAGAACATCGCAAGACCACCACCTTTCCCTGGAGAAGAATAGGTAAAAACATTACTCATACCCAATCGATAACGCAAACGCTCGACATATTCTTTATTTTTCCTTGTCTCGAAGAGAAAGATAACATTGGGTTGGTGCGTCTTAGAGAGACACACAAGCTCCTGAACTGTGCGGGGTTGACCCAAACCCTGACAGTTCCAACTAAGAATTTTTCATGGCTCCTGACGGGTGCTCACATCCGTGCCCGTCAGTTGACCGACAGCCCCATGGTCGGTAGCTTCCTTAGTGATCTCACCTACAACTCTGCCATCCCCTACAGATTCTCTTTTTTTTCTTGATTCACTTCCTCTCCCCCATCTACTTCCTTTGTTACATGAGTGACTATGCCATCTACCCCAACTACAGTCTCAACTCTCTCGCCACACACTCTTTTACAAGAAGAAAGTTTTACACTCTCAGAACTAGTATTGTTCATGTTGAAGATGAGTTCCTGGCTGCCGTCGGGACCGTGTTTCTTGGGCATCATTGTGTTTTTGAGGATGTCGACGAAGGCAGTTTTGCGGTTGGACAATTCACTCCCACTATTAGGCGGAGTGGGCACCCCGAACATGGCATGCTTGACGCCGGCGTACTGCACCATAGCACGCTCCTCGCGCTCCTCCCTGTGGACACGCTTCCAGCATCCCCAAATGGTTTCCTTGCCCTTGGCGTCGATGCTTGGCCGCCGCCCACCAGTAGCTCTTGCCTCCGAGTCCGCCTCCAGACCATCCCCAGGTAGCGCAGCATGAACGGACTGGCCACCACCAGCCTGCTGCATCACCCCGGATAAAGTCTGGTGTCCCGCAGCTCCACCACCAGCCGAAATGGCAGGCTCCACCACGCCCTGGTCCTCCCGGGTAGCCGCGCCCAGGGACTCCATCAGTTGCACCCTGGGAGCAGCCGCCAAGTTCAATGGAACCACCCCTGGGACGCAGCCCCCACCAGCAGGAAGCAGCTGCACTAGGGCCGCCCCCTTGCACGCACCGCCCAGGCCCTCCTGGCCCTGTTGAGCAACTCTTACAGACGAATCAGAGGCATCTATGTTGGAGTCGATGATGCCCCCGACCGCCTGCACGGATGCCTCCTGCTGAAACTAGTCCATTGCCCCTTCCTTGGAGCCGGATCCAACAAGCACCGGCATCCCCTCTAGGGAATAGCCCAGTACATGCATCCCGGGGTCCGGCGCAGCCAACGAGCCAGCCTTCTCCCCAAGGCAAGCCGCAGCCAGCACTGGAGCAGCAGCCACTGAAAATTGTTGGACAGCCGTGGCAACCACCGAGATCACCTTGTCCGGTAGCCTCGCGTTCTGCACGAACTCATCATCTTCCGAGGCCCCCGGCAGGCCCCAGAAGTCCAAATGACGCCGAACCGACCCACTCCAGGCCGGTGCCTTGAGGTCGGAGGAGTAGATCGCCTTGTGTTGCTCGGCCGGAATACTGCAGTGCTTGGCCGTCATGTGCCCCACAATACCACAGGACAAGCAAAAGTTAGGCAGTTTTTCAAATTTTACGTTGAGGCTGATTTCCTCCGAGCTGCCAAAGGGAATGAAGGCAACGGACATGCGTAGAGGCTCATCCACCTTGTGAATGATCTGAACCCGAAGATACTCATCGATGATCTGGTGGTTTTGGTGCGCCACCGCCTTCACCTCACCCACCTGATCACCAAGAGCCCTGCCAAAGGCCTCAGTCTTGAGTGGCACCGGCAACCCATGGATTTGTACCCAGACCAAAAAAGAGTCCAGGCACACGTCCACGGGGTTGGTCTTCTCGTCGAGCGCCGCGATCAGCACGGTGTTGTTCCTGAAATGCCACGGGCCAGCCGGAAGCACGTGCTCGAGGTCACCCTCCTTCGACAATGTGATGACGAAGCGCCCGTCCTTGTTCTCGACCCGCTGAGCCACCGCATTGCCCCGCAGCTTCCAAGGGCCATGAAGATCGCCGACAACCGCCCTTGGGTCGATCGAGTACGGTGAGAGTACTCGAGAAACCGCAAGTTTCCCCGCCACAGCGCGCATGGCGGCTTCCAAGTTGATGACGAGAGGTTTCTGGCTGGCTCTTGAACCGACGAACACCTTGCTCTTGCTCGCCCTTCGGAGAAAAGGCGGAGCCACTGCCGCCGACCCGAAGCCGAGGGAGGCCGATGGCGTAACAGAGAGGGCCATGCCAGACGGCCCTCCCACCGCAGCCCCTAGCTGGCACGTAGCAGGCTCGGTGACTGTCTGAGTCAGCGGCGAGACGGCCACCCCACCAGCCTGAACCAGGGCAGCGTGCTGAACGTCATGAACCGTAGGCCGGTCAAGGCCAGTGCCAGCATCCACGACCGCAGCGCCAGGAGGGGTATCCACACCCGCCCCAACAGTAGCCTACATCGGCTTTGCCATGTCCTGGCCTCCCATGGCCACCTGAACAACTAAGACAGAAAGAACAGACAGAGGCGAGCATACAGGAGGAACGAGTGCAAACTGAAGCCCACATCCCCCTTCCTTGAAATACACAGGCTTCTCCTTAGATTCCGCCCCCGAATCTCTGAAATTAACAACCAAATTACTGCATACCTGAAGCCCTTTACCTTTGTTCTTCAAATCTGCCTTAAATTCCTCAGAAACTGTCGGCCGATTCACCCTTTGGTTCGCCGGATTAGCGGTTGTACTGGAGGATTGAAGGCCAATAATCCCATCCACTGATCCCGCGGGAGGAATCCCCTCCAATCCTCTCTTGATCTCCAATTGAATTGGAGGAGCATTGAAAAATTCCCCCGCTCTTTCTTGCATCAACCGCAAACATCGTTGGCGATCTGAGGAGCGAAGGAGAATCTCCCTCCCCCTCCGCCTGAAGGTGCTCCACTCCACGGAGGAGAGGCCACCCAACTCCCCGGCGCGAACGCTCCCCTCCAGCCCCCGGCCCTCGGTCGGGGGCAGCACCCCCACCATGCCCTCTCACTCCCAGATCGCCCCTCTCATCGCCAGAGCGTTTGGGCAGAGCGTTTGGGTCAACGCTCCTGGACGTCTGTATCGTGATCTATTGTGTTTAGATTGGTTTAGAAGGGAGCCCGCTAAAAAAGGTCAAGAAAGTCGTTGAACTATTTGAAATGAGATAATGTGGCTTGTTGCTGCAACTTACCTCGGTGTAGTTAGAGCATTTCAGCCATGACTTACCTCAAGTCCGCCCCTTAAACGTCCGCGAACACGTCCGGCATTTTGAACCCCTATTTTTTTTTATCTGTGCAGCCGTATCTCTCATATTTTTTTCCTCATATGTCTGGTCACTTGCACGTGATTGGTGAAGAAAAAGAGAGAGAAAGAAAAGAATGAATAAAGAAAAAGAAAAGGTGGTTCGGGATGGGGTCGCGTTCTACGTGACGGACTGACCGACGTGTCCGGGCACGTTCGCGACCCCTCATATCGTCCTCATATTTGGGATGGATATGAAGGATGCCGGTCAGTCCGGACGTTTGAGATGGATATGAGGAATCCGTCAGGATCGTTTTTTCATACCGATCTCGAACGGGCTGTCCGGACGTTTAAGAAAAACACAAGAATCCGGCTGTATATGCTTTTATGTGAAATTTAACCAAAACTTGTTGATTTCTTGGACCTATAATGCCTAGGACTGAACCAACCATCCACCGTTGGGATCACGTCGCCATAATTCTTGGACTGTAAACGCGGAGGAGGAACTGACTCAACTGACTGCCATCTCGTTCTTGTGACAGGCGTCTCACGGGTCGCGGTGGAGCATCGGCCGATCGGGATGCTGGTGCATCGGGTGGGACTGAGATCGATTGACACGGGTGGTACAACCTTTTTATTTAGAAGGGGACATGGATGGTACAACTTGGTTTGACTGACGAAGGGGACATGACTGACATGGATGCACCACGGGGATTAAAAACGCATGACGTGAGGCTTGCACGGTCTTTTTCTCTCTTTCTTTTTTGCAAAGGAAACGTTTCTCACGGCGCGCCGCCGGCCGAATGCTTCGATCGGTCCTACGCGCGTCTTGTGTGAACCTCCTTTCTTTTTTTGTTGCGAGACGTTTTTTCTTGTTGCAGCTGTTTTTTTTTTTGCTACTACTGACAGAATTTTTGCTGCAATCGTTGATGATGTTTTGCTATATTTTGTTTACTAAAAAAGCTGCATCTACGTTTTAGTTGCAATCCGAGTTCGTCAGATTTTTTTTTGCTATAACCGATGTTAATTTTTGCTACAACCGGTATTATTTTTTGCTATAACGGTTCACTAAAAAAATCTACATACACGTTCGTCAGAGTTGCAACCCGAGTTCATCGGATTGTTTTGCTATAACCCACATATTGTTTTGCTATTACACATCATCAATGTTGTTTTTTTACTATGACCACCTTGATATTTTTTTGTCACAATCATATTTTTATTGCATCTGTTATCGAAATTTACTACATCGCGGCCGAAATTTGCTGCATCGAGAATTTTTACTTCATAAACAGATCTGACGGTCAAAGCAGATCCAATCTGACGGATCGGATGCACGCGGACCGGCCGAAAGAGCACTGGCCTTTTGCAAACCACCTGCATGGTCTTTTATTATTATTAGAGAACGCACGGTCCTTGGAAACCCCGCGTCGACTCTGTGGCTGATTCTTCAATGGTGGACTGTTTAGCGTAGGCTGGGACCGAGTCACGCTCGTACAAGTACAGAGACGACTCCACTGTGTACAG
The DNA here is from genome assembly GCA_022496015.1 of Hordeum marinum. NCBI lineage: Eukaryota > Viridiplantae > Streptophyta > Magnoliopsida > Poales > Poaceae > Hordeum > Hordeum marinum. The sequence goes on from CM039674.1 coordinate 91,444,795, forward strand.
GTTGATCGTCTATCGCTAACCGATTCCTACTCGGATTGCGCAACTTTTCCTCTCCATATATGCAACCCAAACGCCCTCCCCAAACAACCAACGAACCACAGGAGCCAACTTCACTTCTCGCCGTCGGAACTAAAATTCGCCATTCACGCTGACCCCAAGTCAGCGATCAGCCAGTCGGAAACTCATCGAAGTGCTGTAATTTAGTACCACGGGGAGTCTTCTGTCATGGAACCACGTCAGACAAAGCTCGGGGAGCCTTGCACCGCCACTGTGGCCGAGGTGCTGAAGCTGGTGGAGGCGCCATCCGACGGTCAAGGATGTCCTATATGCTTTGGCCAGGAGGCCGGGATGACCGCGTGTGGAAGGAGACGACGTGCGGACACATCTTTCATGGCCGGTGCGTCGAGAGGTGGCTCAAGATGAAAGGAAGCTGCCCAGTGTGTCGGCGTCAGCTTTTGACACCGCATGTTGATGCAAAACAAGGCGCTCGCAATGCTGATCCTTTCATGTCGCATGTGGTTAGTATTATGGCGGCTGATCCGGAGTTATTCTCGTCGGCTGCATTTGATTATTTCAGGCCGTATTATGTAAGGGATGTTGGAGGAGATATTGGTATATGAAACTATTTGGTATATTTCCTCTTCCAAACCAATAATCATACGATCAATACTATAATCCGTTGATCTTGCATCGAGATTCATACATACAATTTGTTTTCAGTTTTTTTTCTCTGGCAAACTATATTACTTGACTGAGACATCACGAAGTCTCAATCGATTGAGACCTAGACACTCACATAATCATAGTATGTGAAGTCTACATACTTTTTAACTGCACCGGAGATTTCACGAATGCTGCGAGCTTGCAAATTGCAATAGGTGCAATTCAAACTCTGCCAAAACTCATCAATAATGTAGCATGCGGTGGAACTATTTGTCTCCCTTCACGGTTTTTAACGCGTAATTTCTTTTTTTCATTTTGCACATGAGATAAACCGTGATATATTCATTGCCAATACAAAATATAAGTGCCATAACTTTTTGACATGTTTCTGTTCACAACTTTTATTAGTACATTTGTTGTATTCTCAATCACACCAAACATGGTAGTTACTCTTAGGCTCGACCCTCCTTATTTTGTTTTTTCAGAACCACCTTCAAGACATTTTATCAACGATTTAAATAGATAAAATCAGGTCAGAAGGTTTAAGAGAGAATTCCATTTTGTTTACTTTATTTAGAAGAAATACTCAATTCGGAATTGTTAAATCTCAGGCTACTGGGACTTAATCAAGTCTTAGTCGATATTATATTCGTAAGATCTTACAAGTAGATCCGTGCAAAAAAATATGTTAATGTTTTTCTTTCTTTCTTCTTTTCATATATTCTATCACTTGATTAAGACTTGGTTAAGTCTCACTCGACTAGTATCTAGCCTTCTCAATTTTTACCCCTAGTGGAGAGTAACATACACTAGTAACATATATGTGGCCCTAGTCTATCACTAGTAGAAAACGGCCAATTTGTCCCTGTTTCAGAGGCCCATTAGTCCCAGTTCTGGAACCGGAACTAAAGCGTCGGGACTAAAGCCCTAAACCTTTAGTTCCGGTTTGCTTACAAGTCGGGGCAGAAGGGGCTTCACGTGGCCTCTGCGGGGAGCCCGGGAAGGAGGACCTTTAGTCCCGGTTGGTAACACCAACCGGGACCAAAAGTTGCTGGGTTTATTTTTGAAAGGGGGGTTAGGGGGTTTTGGAGGGTTAATTTAGGAGTTTCATATTGTGTTAGCTAGCTAATTAATAGAGAGAAGTGTCCTCTCTTTCTCCGTGCTTGGTCAACGCTGCTAGCTACTATACATATAGAGAGAACTCAGCGCTAGCTAATAAGCAAATGAAGAAAACCATTAGTTACACAAGATCTAACAACTCATCATCATCATCTTAATCATACAAAGTTAAAGTCTCATAAAACAAAACAAAATAAAATAAAATGACATAGTCCTCCCTCATAGGACCTACTCCTCCCTCCTAGGTAAAATGACATAAAAAAGAATAACATCTATGTCTCCATGATGAAGCAAAGAGATCCAACGGTCTCCAACTTGTGGCTTGCTATCCTTCTTTATTTGTCTCCCTGCTTCAATTTGGAGCCTTTTTGGTGTTTTGCGCTCAGTCGAGTATGAAAAAGATAACTCGAGATGGAAGGGGCTTTTTAGTGTCATATTACCTACGGGTTGCATCAACGGTGGCACAACTTCATATGGCAATTTCTATTGAAGAACATAATAGTAGCCTAGTTAGCAATGTAATCAATACCATTTACGCAAACAGTACTAGTGTACTTAATTAGCAACTCTTACCAAGATATTTCGGCGAATGTCATCTCCCCTCAACCTATGCACTAGTGTCCTGTACAATGTATAATTTGGGCCAGTTCCCAAATTATACGGGAAGATGTCCCTATCAGCTATGACACCAATAACAAAGTAGATAAGATCATCCTTCTCCTTCCAAGTTAGATGTGATTCATAAGTGCAGTGTGTCGTGTCGATTATGTTCTGTATTTCACTCAAAGAAACGAAATAAGCTGTAAATTAAAAACTAACAAATTTAGTACGGATGAACACCAAAAAAAAATTATAGAGAGAATGCAAATTACTTAAGAAATATGCATGGTTAACAAACTCACGTGGAGGTAAAACAGGAAGCAAATCGACATCCACCCAAATGTCGATGTTTCCTTCAATATGATCTTCAGGACGAAGATCGAAGGTTATTTCCATATCCTCCTGAAATCCATATGCCTTGCAAAGAGCTTCCCAATTTGAACACCCTAATTCTGTGTTATTAAGTGCATTCATTACTTTCACAAGAAATGTGTGACCATGTCTAGTCCCCAGGTTAGCTGTCCTCGTCTCGAAACTCTTGTGCTCTTCGAAACCGATCCTCTCCAAAAAATACCGTCTTGCATGACAGGGGACGAACTAGTCGAATTGTATAAAACAGAAATTACGCGTTGAAGGAAAGAAACAGAAGTCATGCTTAATTACGAAAAAACAGTTATCATCGTTGCGTATCGTAGAAATATCAAAGTCCTCATAAAGCTTCATGGTGAAGAACTTGTCGTCTCGCAGCTCGGGCTGGTCACAAAGACCCTTATCTTCACCGCAAAGTTCACACGCTTGGATCCTATCGTCGTCTGATAACGATGATATTTCCTGTGTTCATAATTCAAGAATTACGGCACACTTTGGATCCTAATGCGTGTGTGAATTTTGGTCCGTCGAGGCTTTCCTTAAATAACTCTCATATCTTATGGTGTGTTGGTGCGTACTCTCTCACACTGATATGGTGGTGTATATATATTGGTGGGCACTCTCTCACATTAATAGTTCGACCGCCGGTGATGGACGCCCCCCCCTCTTCTCTTCTTGCGCATTATATCGACGAGTATATCGCAAAGAAGAGAAAAAAGAGGAGGCGCCCCCCCACAACAACAGTCGGGATTCCTCCATCAAGAACACACATGAAAGTCACATAAGGAGCAACGATAGACTGAAAGTCACACACGCATTATACCGATAAAATATCACTAATACATTTATAATGAACTCGAATATAATATCAATAATACATCATCTCGAATAATTCAGTTATTAATGCATCGTCAAATATTAACTAATACATCTCGAATATTATCATATAAGATCACTAATACAGATTGAATATCCTAGAATCCAAAGTGGAGGATGGTGAATTCAGTTCACTAGCGGTCTCTAAGTCGCTGGCGGGGGACACCCAAAGACAAGGAACCATCATGGGATCATAACTCGAGTGAGATCCCTAAAGAATCTGCCAGGTATTGTTGAACCTGGCGTCCAACGCCGCCATGTAGCGATGGATGTGCTCGTCCTCCTCCCTGACACAGCGACGTACCACCTCCGCGGGGGCCCGCTCCCTCTGCATCGAAAGTGGCTCACGTGACCGCCACCAAAGAACCTTCGGGTCGACGATGAGACCCGAATTCCTCACCAAGCTTCGAGCCCCGGAAGATAGCACCTCCCAGTGCCAGCCCGACGAAGCCCAGTCCCGGACATAGCGCCCATCAAGCAGGCTCTCGCGAACCACTCGACAACTAGGATGCGGGCCGGTCATCGCCGATGTCGAGACAAATTCCTATGAGAACGATTCCTTATCGTTTAATCACTAATTTTCCCAAAAACCAAGAATTTTTCTGTAATCTAACATACACATACTGATTTTTTCTAGGACTCCTAATAATTAAATAAAACATAAAATAAATAAAACATAAAAATCATCATAAATAAAATCAACTAATCTCCTAGAACTCCTAATTAACTAATTTTTCCTAGGACTCTTAATTTTCATAGGACAACTAATTAGTATACATACATCTACATATACATATAGCCACATACATATATACATTATAGCCACATACATATATATAAAACAAAAATATTCATATAGACATTATATATGAACAAAAACATTCATCATATAAAACAAATCAACATATATATAATTGCATAGAGTCGGGGCGGCGGCGGCTCACAACGGGGGCGGCGACGGGGCGGCGGCGGCTCACGGCAGGGGAGGCGACGGGGATGGGGCGGCGACGGGGCGATGGGGGAGGGGCGGCGACATGGGCGGCAGGGGCGGCGACATGGGCGGCAGGGGCGGCGACGGGGTCGGGCAGCGACGGGGATGACGGGGGTGGCGACGGGGATGGAGCGGCGACGGGGACGGGGACGACAACGACGGGGGCGGCGACGGAGAGGCGACGGGGGCGGCGACGGGGATGGGGACGACGGCGGCGACGGGGATGGGGACGACGGCGGCGGGCTCGAGGCGGCAATCGGCGGCGGGGATGAGGACGACGGGCTCGACAAAGTGGCGATAAAAACTACGGAATTTCCTAAGTGCTTCTTATATAGAAGAAGCGTTGGTCCCGGTTGGTACCACCAACCGGGACCAATGCCACCCTTTAGTCCTGGTTGGTGCCACAAACCGGGACCAAAGGTCCCTTTTCGTCAGCCCAAAGGGCGGGAAGCAGAGACCTTTGGTCCCGGTTTGTGGCACCAACCGGGACGAAAGGGTGGCATTGGTCCCGATTGGTTGCATCAACCGTGCCCAATGGCCTTGCACAGCGGTGTGGTGGTAGTTTAGTCCCACCTCGCCAAGCGAAGGTTGCCTGAACCTGTTTATAAGCCCTATCACGGCTGCTACGTTGAGCTCCTCTTAAATTGAAAATAGATGCCCTTATACAGGAAATTTGACCTAAATTTAAAATGCTAGTTAGGTGCCTAATTAGCACTTTGAATTTAGGTTGAATTTTCTCTATAAGCGCATTTATTTTCACTTTTGCTATTTTTTATGTTATTTTTGCATATTAGAAGTTCTTAACAAAAAGATACTTTATGAATATTCTTTTTGCTACTAAAGTTTTTAACAAAAAAACTTTGATAATTTTAGTTGCATAAATTTTATATAATATCAAGTTTAGTTATATAACTTTTATCGAACGAAAACACGTCTCTTACAAAAGGATTTCAATTTTATAAACATATTTGAACTCAAGAATTTTTCTACATTCAATATGCACCATTTGAAGCCACATCATCCCTTTTCAACCCTTTTCTGACTTCATTTGCTACTTTTCATGCATTTCATCATTTATTTTAAGCTAAAATGACACTAAATTGAAATGCACTTCAAATGAACTCTCAGAAGGTTGAAAGTTGGCATGGTATCATCATTTCACCCACATAACATGTGCTAAAAAGTTGAGATGGTTACGGCAAAAACTGGATGCACTTCGTGTACAAAATGGACAATCTCTTTCGAAGTATCACAGTTTCGGACAAAAACTCATCTGTTACAAAGGGATTTCATTTTTTGAACTTATTTGAACTCCATACTTTTTGTGTGTTCAAAATGCACCATTCAAAGCCACATCATCAATTTTCAATCCTTTTGACTTCATCTGGTATTTTGCATGCACTTACTGATTTTTTTGAGCTAAATAACCCTGAAATTGAAAAGCACTTCAAATAAACTCTAAAAAGGTTGAAAGTTGGCATGGTATCATCATTTCACCCACATAGCATGTTATACAAAGTCGAGAGGGTTATGGCAAAAACCGGATGCACTTCGTGTACAAAACGGACAATCTCTTTCAAAGTATAAGGGTTTCGGACAAAAAATCATGTGTTACATAAGGCATTTCATTTCTTCACATGTAACTGCAATGATATAGTTGTGGATATAAAGTATTCGCTTTTTCTTCGCTTGTGTCATTTTCTTATTGCACCGTAACCATGGATAATATTCATTGTTTAACAGGGTGCTTGGGTCAGCCTTGACTTTGAAGGGAAGAATTTCATGAAACTTTTCATAATATTTAGACATGTCTGTCTTGCCCTCCAATCCCACGATGTCTCTTTTTCTTGAAAGAACCATGTGGGGTTTGGCTCATCGTATGATGTATTCGCTTCCTTATCTTTTCTTTTTCTTGGTTTGATAGTCATGTCCTTCACATAGAAAACCTGCGCCACATCATTGGCTAGGACGAATGGTTCGTCTATGTACCCAAGATTGTTCAGATCCACTGTTGTCATTCCGTACTGTGGATCTTCCTGTACCTCGCCTCTTGACAGATTGACCCATTTGCATTGAAACAAAGGGGCCTTCAAATCATGTCCATAGTCAAGTTCCCATATGTCCACTATGTAACCATAATATGTGTCTTTTCCCCTCTTGGTTGCTGCATCAAAGCGGACACCACTATTTTGGTTGGTGCTCTTTTTATCCTGGGCGATCATGTAAAATGTACTCCCATTTATCCCGTACCCTTTGTAAGTCATTACAGTCGAAGATGTTCCCCTGGCCAACGAGTACAGCTCATCAAAAACAGTGTTGTCACGCATGAGACGTGTTTGCAATCAATTGCCGAAAGTCCTGATGTGTTCACATGTAATCCAGTCGTCACACTGCTCTGGGTGTTTGGAGCACAGAATATTCTTGTGTTCATCGACATACGGGGTCACCAAGGTAGAATTCTGTAGAACTATGTAGTGTGCTTGAGACCAAGAATGCCCGTCCCTACATATTATTGAGTCCGCTCCTAGCGTGCCTTTTCCAGTCAGTTTCCCCTCATACCGCGATTGAGGGAGACCAATCTTCTTAAGTTCAGGAATGAAGTCAACACAAAGCCCAATGACATCCTCCGTTTGATGGCCCATGGAGATGCTTCCTTCTGGACTAGCATGGTTACGAACATATTTCTTTAAGACCCCCATGAACCTCTCAAAGGGGAACATATTCTGTAGAAATACAGGGCCCAGAACGACAATCTCGTCGACTAGATGAACTAGGACGTGCGTCATGATATTGAAGAAGGACGGTGGGAACACCAGCTCGAAACTAACAAGACATTGCACCAAATCACTCCTTAACCTTGGCAGGATTTCGAGATCGATCACCTTCTGAGAGATTGCATTAAGGAATGCACATAGCTTCACAATGGCTGATCAAACATTTTCCCGTAGAAGCCCCCTCAATGCAACCGGAAGCAATTGCGTCATAATCACGTGGCAGTCATGAGACTTTAGGTTCTAGAACTTTTTCTCTGCCATATTTATTATTCCCTTTATATTTGACGAGAAGCCAGACAGGACCTTCATACCGAGCAGGCATTCAAAGAAGATTTCCTTCTCTTCTTCGGTAAGAGCGTAGCTGGCAGGACCTTCATACTGCTCTGGATGCATGCCGTCTTTTTCATGCACACATTGTTGTTCCTCGCATGCCTCTGGTGTATCGTTTGTCTTCCCATACACTCCCAAGAAGCCTAGTAGGTTCACGCAAAGATTCTTCGTCACGTGCATCAAGTCGATCGCAGAATGGACCTCTAGGTCTTTCCAATAGGGTAGGTCCCAAAATATAGATTTCTTCTTCCACATGGGTGCGCATCCCTCAGCATCATTCGGAACAGATAGTCCGTCGGGACCCTTTCCATAGGTTACTTGTAAATCATTGAACAAAGCAAGTATGTGATCACCAGTACGGAGGGCGGGCTTCTTCCGGTGATCTGCCTCACCTTTGAAATGCTTTCCTTTCTTTCGACATTGATGGTTGGTCGGAAGAAATCGACGATGCCCCAGGTACACATTCTTCCTACATTTGTCCAAATATATACTGTCGGTGTCATCTAAACAGTGTGTGCATGCGTGGTATCCCTTGTTTGTCTGTCTTGAAAGGTTGCTGAGAGCAGGCCAATCATTGATGGTTAGAAACACCAATGCATGTAGGTCAAATTCCTCCTGTTCGTTCTCATCCCACACACGTACACCTATTCCATTCCATAGCTGTAAAAGTTCATCAAGTAATGGCCTTAGGTACACATCAATGTCATTGACGGGTTGCTTAGGGCCTTGGATGAGCACTGGCATCATAATGAACTTCTGCTTCATGCACAACCAAGGAGGAAGGTTATACATACATGGAGTCACAGGCCATGTGCTATGCTTGCTGCTCTGATCCCCAAAAGGATTAATGCCAGTTGCACTTAAACCAAACCATACGTTCCTTGGGTCACCTGTGAAGTCGCTCCACTTTCTCTTGATCTTTCTCCACTGCGACCCGTCAGCAGGTGATCTCAACTTCCCGTCTTTCTTACGGCCATCTTTGTGCCATCGCATCGACTTGGCATGCTCTTTGTTTCTGAACAGACGTTTCAACTGTGGTATTATAGGAGCATACCACATCACTTTGGCAAGAACCCTCTCCCTGGGGCGCTCGCCGTCAACATCACCAGGGTCATCTTGTCTGATCTTATACCGCAATGCACCGCATACCGAGCATGCATTCAAATCCTCGTACGCACCGCGGTAGAGGATGCAGTCATTAGGGCATGCATGTATCTTCTGCACCTCCAGCCCTAGAGGGCATACAACCTTCTTTGTTGCGTACGTATTGTCGAGCAATTTGTTATTCTTTGGAAGCTTGTTCTTCAATATTTTTAGTAGCTTCTCAAATCCTTTGTCAGGTACACCATTCTCTGCCTTCCACTGCAGCAATTCTAGTGTGGTACCGAGCTTTGTGTTGCCATCTTCGCAATTGGGGTACAATCCTTTTTTGTGATCCTCTAGCATGCGATCGAACTTCAACTTCTCCTTTTCACTTTCGCATTGTCTCTTTGCATCAACAATGACCCAGCGAAGTCATCATCGGGCACATCGTCTGGTTCCTCTTGATCTTCATCTTCCCCCATTGCAGCATCACTGTATTCAGGTGGCACATAGTGTAGGATCGAGAGAGGCATGTCTAGAGGGGGGGTGAATAGACTACTAGCAGAAATTTAAAACCTAACCTTTTACCAAGTTGTTTGGTTGGCAGATTTTAATGGTTTCAACAAGTCTAGATAGTCTAACAGCCCTACACATGCAAGTGTATGAGTATGGCAGCGGAAAGTAAAGACATTGCACATGTAAGTAAAGAGATGGGATAGGAAGATCAAACACAAGTGATGACACAATGATTTTTCCCGTGGTTCCGATAGGTGGTGCTATCGTATGTCCACGTTCATGGAGTCTTCAACCCACGAAGGGTAACGGTCGTGAGAGTCCATAGAGGGCTCTACCCACGGAGGGTTCTACGAAGAAGCAACCTTGACTATTCCATGCGGCTTCCGTCCATGAAGGACTAGCCTCACTATGGGTAGATCTTCACGAAGTAGGCGATCTCCTTGCCCTTACAAACTTCTTGGTTCACTCCACAACACGAAGTAGGAGGCTCCCAAATGACACCTAACCAAACTAGGAGGCACCACCCTCCAAAAGGTAATAGGCTTGGTAATGACGATGAACTCCTTGCTCTTGTGCTTCAATATGATAGACTCCTCAACACACAATCTCTCTCTCATAGATTTGGCTTGGTAGAAGAGATGGTATTGGTGGAAAGCAACTTGGGGAGGCTAGAAATCAAGATCCATATGGTTGGAGTGGAAGATCTTGACCTCAACACAAGGGTAGGTGGTTCTCTCTCAGAAAACTGAGTAGGATAGGTATGGAATAGTTCTGAGTGCTTCTCTTTCGATTGGGTGGTGGTGAAGGGGTATATATAGGCATCTCCAAAAATCCAACCGTTACACACAATAAGTCAGACTCGGTGACACCGAAGTGTAAAATTTGGTGGTACCGAAGTGGCAAAAAGTGGCAACTTTTGAATCTCAGATGGACCGATATATAACTCTCGGTTGCACTGACAAGGTGACCAACGGTGAGAATTTCCAAACTCGGTGACGCTGATTCACCATTCTCGGTCGGACCGAAAATGACAATTTGCGTAACAGAAAGTTGGCAACCCAATTCGGTGGCACCGACTGTAGTGTCGGCTGCACCGAAGTGCTAGGGTTTGGCTGAGTTTGTCTAGGGTTTGGAACTCGGTGGCACCAGGATAGGAGTGTTGGTTGCACCAATTTGGTATATTTGGCTTAGGATAGACTTTGGTGGGAGCGAATGTGTATGTCTTGGTGACTGTCACTTGTGCACGTTTGAGCATATTGTTCACCATCAAAACTTTACCCGTTTTAATAGTATTGGCTTTCTTATAGACTCAAGGTGATTTCTCACAAATGTGAAATGTAGAGTCCTCTTGCTTGAAGCTTGGCCAACCTATTTCCTTGCATCTTGGGGTAATTTCACAATCTCCTCAACCTTTTTGCCAACATAGATCTTCATGGACCATCATCTGAAATATACTATATAGAGGTGTTAGTCCAAGAGACAATGTATGTTGTCATGAATTATCAAAACCACCAAGGGAGCATATTGTGCTTTCAATCTCCCCCTTTTTGGTAATTGATGACAACATACAATCAAAGCTTCAAATGAATATATGCACGGATGCAATGAAGACTTTGAGAAACACATGACTTAGATTTGCTCCCCCTAAGTGTGTGCAGTCCTTTAAAGGATATTTGCTTTGGTATGCATGGACACACATATGGATGAAGGGATATAAGGAATCATGTGTATCTTTTCTATATGCATCAATATATGTGAATGAAATGTATATCCTTGATCAAGACTTCACTCCTGCAAACAATACGTGCGAGAAGCAAGAGATCATGTTGATCAAAGATATGATGCATATACTTACCTTGAGCTCTTGAGCATTCTAGTAGTAGAGACACACTTGAGAAAACAATGTTAGGAAACACAAGAGTATTCTACTAAGGAGAAGCAAATGGAACTCAAAGATACCAAGATATGGAGAACATATAAAGTATGATAGTCCTTAAGATTAATATGTCTCCCCCTTAGGCATAAATTAGTTATAACTTTCTCTCCTTTAGATATGAAAGTAATAGTTCATCCTCTCCCCTTGAATCTTAGCATGTAGATATTGGGATTGGATAGGGTGAGAAAAGTAAGATATCAAATTCAACAGTAGTTTTCTTTCCCCTTTAGATATTATGTATTTTCCTATCCCCCTAAATCCTATCTCCCCTTTTGCATAAGCATGTGACTCTCCCTTTAGCATGAAGCTTTGATATTCTCCCCCTTTGGCATAAAGCACCAAAAAGGTTAAACTTGGGAGTAGTGACAGGGATCATTTATAAGGAAGGGATCCTGGAGATCAAGGGTCATTGAAAGTAGGGTCCAAGAAAAGACTAAAGGAATCATTGAGTGTAGCTTCTCTCCCTTTAGCAAATTTGAGTTTTCTTCTCCTTGGATCTAGGGATCCTTGAATAAAGAATTTCTCTCGTGAACTATTGTCTGCTCTTCTCCCCCATTTTTGAGAAGGGGTTGTTGAAGGAACAAGATTGTCTCGGGAACAATAAGAAAAGTAAACTAGATCAGGAAAACATAAAATTTGAACTCCAAGAAAATCGGTGGCTCTGAGAAATAAATTGATGGTACCGAGATTTGTGTGTTGCAGCTTATCTGCGAATTCCGTAGGACCGAGTTATTTATATCGGTGAAGCCGAAAGATAAACCAAGATTTTGTTCCAGAGAGACAAATGTAATTGTTTCAAAAGGAAAATGCGAAAGATTTACAATGGTCATCAAATAGATAAGATTTGAGTGGTTATGAGAAATCATGCAATAAGAGAGCAATGCACACAAGTTTCTTAACTAAATGATGGGCGGTGACTAGGTCACCTATATTAGAGTATATTGACTTAGGAGCCAAGTAAGAATACTTGATCATAGGTCATACTCATCGTTTAAGCTCAAAATGGGGTTACCATTTTTCGATTAAGCATTTTGATGTCTTCATATATCTTGAGTTTATTTAGCCCATGACTTGGAGTAAAGCCTTTTCAAGGATATGAGTGCATACCTTTGAATGATGTTGATGACATTGCTCATAGGTGAACTTTTGTTGAGGATGCTTGAGGTTGATGAAGATCATCTTGAGTTTGAAGCATTCCTTCTCGTTCTATGACACTCATCACATACTAAGGTTAGTCATGCAAGGAAGAACAATGGATATATCCTATTGACATGATACCACTTATAGATTTGCAACTAAGATCAAGTATATGTCAAGGATATTTTTGTTGTCTTCTTCCTTCCATCATAAAGAGGGTTTGTAGATACTTGGTAATGACAAGATTGCTTATGATTGGAGTTGATGGCAATCTTGTGGAATGAAGTTCTCCCAAGTACCTACAAAAGGTTAGATGCAATACAAGGGAGCATAGAATTCCATGGCATATGATAATGAGTTATGAGATCATGGAGACAATAATTAAGCTCATTTCCTTGCTTGCAACCGAGTGAGTCTAGCTCAAGTTTGAAGCATCAATGATGTTCAATTCACTCCTCAAATGACAAAATGTCTTCTCATCAAGTGGCTTAGTAAAGATATCTGCCAATTGCTTGTTAGTACGAACATGCTTAAGATTGATATCTCCTTTGGCAACATGATCACGAATGAAATGATGTCGAACTTGGATATGCTTGGTTCGAGAATGTTGCACAGGATTATGTCCAATTTTAATAGCACTTTCATTGTCACAAAGTAATGGAACATTTTTAACATGAATACCATAATCCTTAAGCGTTTGTGTCATCCATAGTAATTGCGCACAACAAGATCCAGCAGCAATATACACAGCTTCGGCAGTAGATAGAGATACCGAGTTTTGTTTCTTGGAGGACCAAGACACAAGAGATCTAACTAAAAATTGACAAGTACCCGAGGTGGATTTTCTATCAACCTTGTCTCCGGCATAGTCCGAATCGGAGTAGCCAACAAGATCAAAAGAAGATCCCTTGGTATACCAAATGCCAAAGTTTGGTGTTTGTATCAAGTATCTCACAATACGTTTCACAGCCAAAAGATGACACTCTTTAGGTGCAGCTTGATATCTAGCACACATGCAAACACTAAGCATAATATCGGGACGAGATGCACATAGATATAACAAAGAACCTATCATAGATCGATAAACTTTTTGATCAACTAGTTCATCCTCCCTGGTAAGATCAGTGTGTCCGCTAGTGGGCATGGGGATTTTCATACCTTTGCAATCCTGCATGTTGAACTTCTTGATTAAGTCATTGGTGTACTTAGTTTGAGAAATGAAAGTTCCTTCTATTGATTGCTTGATTTGCAATCCAAGAAAGAATTTCAGCTCACACATCATAGACATCTCATACTTCTCGGACATCAACCTTCCAAATCATTCACTAAATTGAGGGTTTGTAGAACCAAAGATAATATCATCCACATAGATTTGGAAAACAAATAATTCTCCATTAACTCTCTTAGTTAACAATGTTGCATCAATTTTACCAATTTCAAAATCTTTTTCGATGAGAAACTTCGTTAAACATTTATATCAAGCACGAGAAGCTTGCTTAAGACCATAAAGAGCTTTACGAAGCTTGTAAACATGATTAGGTTTCTTGGGATTCACGAAACCAGGTGGTTGCTTAACATAAACCTCTTCTTCAATTTCACCATTTAAAAATGCACTTTTTATGTCCATTTGATAAAGCATGATATCATGGTGATTAGCATAAGCAAGAAGAATATGGATAGCTTCAAGTCTAGCGACATGGGATAAGTCTCACTGTAGTCCATACCTTCGACTTGCGTATATCCTTGGGCTACGAGACGAGCCTTGTTGCGTACGACTTGACCATCTTTTTCTTGTTTGTTCCGAAACACCCATTTGGTTCCGATAATGTTGTGCTCATCTTCAGGTTTCTCCACGAGTGTCCATACTTTGCTCCTCTCGAAGTTGTGTAGCTCTTCATGCATTGCATTCACCCAATCCGCATCTTCAAGAGCTTGTTCTACCTTTAAGGGCTGAATGCTAGAGATGAAACAATAATGCTCACAGAAGTTAGCTAGATGGGTTTTAGAGCGAGTGATCCTCCCCGTTTGTATATCACCAACGATTTGGTTTAGGGGATGGTTCTTGATCACTTGAGCTCGAACACGGGTCAGCTTCCGACTGTTGGATGGTGGCGCTTCTTCTTCTTCATTATCATCTCGTTCATCTTCATTGTTGTTGAAGGTGTCGTTCCCTTGAGGTGGTGGTGAAGGTGGTTGTGGTGGATCTTCATGATGCACCTCCTCCTCTTCATCATCTTGTTGAGTACCGCTTGTGGGGGCCTCCATGTCGTGTTGAGGTTCACCATGATCCTTATCACCTACATCATTTGGCAATTGTTCGACTTGCGAACCATTAGATTCATCAAACTTCACATCTACCATCTCTTCAACTTTTTGAGTGAAGTTGTTGTAGACACGATAAGTGTGAGAGTTCGATCCGTCACCAAGTAGGAATCCTTCATGAGATTTAGGAGCAAATTTAGTACAACGATGCTTATCAAGAATGTAGCACTTTGAGCCAAATACCTGAAAGTATCCGACTTGGGGTTTGTTACAGGTGAGTAGCTCATATGCCATTTTGCCAAGAAGCTTGTGCAAGTAAAGTCAGTTTGTGGCATGACATGATGTTTCAACGGCTTCTGCCCGAAAGTGTCTTGGGCGTCTTGTATTCGTCAAGCATCGTTCTTGCCATCTCAATGAGCGTCCGGTTCTTCCTCTCAACAACTCCATTTTGTTGAGGTGTGTACGTAGCCGAGAACTCATGTGAGACACCTTCTTCGTCAAGAAAGGTATCCACATGGGTGTTCTTGAACTCCGATCTGTTATTGCTCCGAACCTTATTGGTCTTCACTTCGAACTGATTTTGTGATTTGCAAGCGAAGTTATTGAATATCTTTTGAACCTACGACTTATCATCAAGAAAGAATACCCACATAAATCTAGAAAAATCATCAACTATAAATAGACCATAGGAATTTCCACCGAGACTCTTGTAAGCATTGGGACCAAAAAGATCCATGTGAAGTAACTCGAGTGGTCTCTTAGTAGTCATGATATTCTTAACGGGATGACTTCCACCTACTTGCTTTCCAGCTTGACAAGCACTACAAAGTCTATCTTTGTCAAAGATAACATCTTTAACACCAAGTATATGATCACCTTTGATTAGCTTATCTGTATTTTGCATGCCTACATGTCCAAGTCTTCTATGCCAAAGCCAACCTTTAGAAGATTTTGCGATTAAACAAGTGTGAGGCTTGGATCTTTTAGTGAAATCAACAATGTATAGATCACCTCTACGGAAACCAGTAAAGATCATTTTATGATTATCATGATGAAACACTTGACAATCTACTTTCGTGAACAGAACATTGAATCCGAAGTCGGCAAGTCTAGATATGGACAGAAGATTGTAACCAAGGGATTCAACAAGCATAAAATTTTGAATAGAGATATCATGGGATATGGCCACCTTACCAAGTCCAAGTACCTTACCCTTAGAGTTGTCTCCAAAGGTCACATACCGCCGAGGACCTTGATTAGGCGTGATCACTTGGAACATGTCTTTATCACCAGTCATATGATCCGTACATCCGCTGTCAAGAATCCACTCTTTTCCTCCGGACATGTAATCCTTAAGGTTTGCCATAAGACTCAGATTCTTCATGATATTCTCATGCTCGATGTCGAATGACTCATATTCTTCATAGTAGCCATGCTCCACATTTTCATCATCAAGTGGGAAATCCTCGCCATAAAGAACAAGAGATTCGTTAGAATCGTGATCATGACAATGTTCAAGATTATGAATGCAAATGGCTTCCAAGATAATGTTGTTGATAGTGGTGACATCTCCTTTAGCATGCATAAGATCACGGAGCTCGGATAGTCATTTATCAAAGTTTGGATCACTGGGCTTCATTTTGTGAAAAAATGGTTTTATCAAGAATTTCATCTAGATTTCCTAAGGAAAGATTTGGATATCGTTTCTCCAAATCAGTCCATAAGGTATAGGCACATGCAAAGTTCTTCATTTGAGAAAGCACGAATCTTGGTAAACCTCTAACAATAAGATTGATAGTTCTTAGGTTACCAAGCATGTTAATTTCCTCTTCGTGTGTGGGATGCAACTCACCAATGGGGAGCACATAGGGTTGTTCAATATATTTAGTCAAATGGAATCTATTAAATAGATCAATCATGCACTCTTCCATTGACTATAGTACTCTCCATCAAGAATGGGCACTCTACAACTCAAACTCTCCATTCTAGACACATCCATCTTCCTCCACGGTGATTAAACCGAAGCAATGGAGACCAAAGCTCAGATACCACTTGTAGGATCAAGAGAGGCGTGTCTAGAGGGGGGTGAATAGACTACTAGCAAAAATTTAAAACCTAACCTTTTACCAAGTTGTTTGGTTGGCAGATTTTAATGGTTTCAACAAGTCTAGATAGTCTAACAGCCCTACACATGCAAGTCTACGAGTATGGCAACGGGAAGTAAAGACATTGCACGTGTAAGTAAAGAGATGGGAATGGAACCTTCTATCTCAGATCCAAGCATAAAGAGTTTGTCGCTAAAACTGGGTCCTTTCTCGAGAAAAAGTTTCTCTCAAAAGAAATGAGTGGGAGGAAGATAGAACTTGATGAGGTTGTTGAACCTTTGTTTCAACTAGAGAGTACCGCAGCACAGAAAAATGTTTCTGTGGATCCTACGTCAGTTGAAGAGGAAGCTAATGATGATGATCATGAAGCTTCGGATCAAGTTACTATCGAACCTCGAAGGTCGACAAGGACACGTACTGCTCCTGAATGGTACAACAACCCTATCTTGGAGGTCATGTTGTTGGACAACGATGAACCTACGAGCTATGGAGAAGCAATGATGGGCCCGGATTCCGACAAATGGTTAGAGGCCATGAAATCCGAGAAAGGATCCATGTATGAAAACCAAGTGTAGACTTTGGTAGACTTTCTCGTTGTACGGCAGGTCGTCGAGTACAAATGGACCTTTGAGATGAAGACGGACGCTGATGGTAAATGTCACCATTTATAAAGCTCGACTTGTCGCAAAGAAGTTTCTGACAAGTTCAAGGAGTTGATTGCGATGAGACTTTCTCACTCGTAGCGATGCTAAAGTCTGTTGGAATTATGTTAGCAGTTGCTGCATTTTTCAATTAAGAAATCTGGCAAATGGATGTCAAAACATCATTTCCTTCCTTAAGGAAAGGTTGTATGAGATACAACTAGAAGGTTTTGTCAGTCCTAAGGATGCTAAAAGGTGTGCAAGCTTCAGTGATCCTTCTATGGACTGAAGCAAGCATCTCGGAGTTGGAATATACACTTTGATGAGGTGATCAAATTTTTTGAGTCTATATAAAGTTTATGAGAAACTTGTATTTACAATAAAGTGAGTGGGAGCACTATAAAGTTTCTGATAAGCATATGTGGTTGACATATTGTTGATCAGAAATGATGTAGAATTTCTGGAAAGCATAAAGGCTTGTTTGAAAAGAGTTTTTCAAAGGAAGACCTAGATAAAGCTACCTAATTGTTGAGCATCAAGATCTATAGAGATGGATCAAAATGCTTGATGAGACTTTCAATGAGTACATACCTTGACAAGATTTTGAAAGAGTTCAAAATGGATCAGTCGAAGAAAGAGTTCTTGACTGATTTGTAAGGTGTGAAGTTGAGTAAGACTCAAAGCTCGACCACGGCAGAAGAAAGAGAAAGGATGAAGGTCGTCCCCTATTGTTTAGCCATAGGCTCTATATAGTATGTCATGCTGTGTACCGCACCTGTGTGTGCCCTGCCATGAGTCCGTCAAGGGGTACAGGGTGATCCAGGAGTGGATCACTAGACAACAGTCAAGATTATCCTTAGTAACTAAAAGACTAAGGAAATGTTTCTTGATTATGGAGGTGATAAAGAGTTCGTCGTAAAGAGTTACGTCGATACGAGCTTTAAACACCAATCCGGATGACTCTTAGTAGCAATCCGGATACGTATAGTGGAGAAGCCATTTGGAATAGCTCCAAGTGGAGTGTGGTAGCAGTGTCTATAGTAAGACATAGAGATTTGTAGAGTACACACGGATCTGAATATCGAGGACCGTTGACTAAAAGACCTCTCTCACATGCAAAGCATGATCGAGCCCCAGAACTCATTGGGTGTTAGATTCATAACAATGCGAATCACATGGTGATGTGAACTAGATTATTGACTCTAGTGCAAGTGGGAGACTGTTGGAAATATGCCCTAGAGGCAATAACAAATTGGTTATTATCATATTTCCTAATTCATGATAATCATTTATTATCCATGCTATAATTGTATTGATCGGAAACTTAGATACATGTGTGAATACATAGACAACACCATGTCCCTAGTATGCCTCTAATAGACTAGCTCGTTGATCAAAGATGGTCAAGGTTTCCTAGCCATGGACATGAGATGTCATTTGATAACGGGATAACATCATTAGGAGAATGATGTGATGGACAAGACCCAAACTATAAACGTATCATATGATCGTGTCAGTTTATTGCTACTGTTTTCTGCATGTCAAGTATCTGTTCCTATGACCATGAGATCATGCAACTCACTGACACCGGAGGAGTGCCTTGTGTGTATCAAACGTCGCAACGTAACTAGGTGACTATAAAGGTACTCTACAGGTATTTCTGCGGGTGTCTGTTGGGTTGGCATGGATCAAGACTGGGATTTGTTACTCCATGTGACGGAGAGGTATCTCAGGGCCCACTCGGTAATACAACATCACAATAAGCCTTGCAAGAAATGTGACTAAGTGTTAGCCACGGGATCTTGTATTACAGAACGAGTAAAGAGACTTGCCGGTAATGAGATTGAACTAGGTATGGGGATACCGATGATCGAATCTCGGGCAAGTAACATACCGAAGAACAAAGGAAACATCATACGGGATTAAGTGAATCCTTGACATAGAGGTTCGACCGATAAAGATATTCGTAGAATATGTAGGAATCTATATGGGAATCTGGGTCCCGCTATTGGTTATTGACCATAGAGGTGTCTCGGTCATGTCTACATAGTTCTCGAACCCGCAGGGTCTGCACACTTAAGGTTCGGTGACGTTTCGATGGTATAGAGTTATGTATGGTGGTGACCGAAGGTTGTTCAGAGTCCCGGATGAGATCTGGGACATCATGAGGAGCTCTGGAATGGTCTGGAGGTAAAGATTGATATATATATGAAGTCATGTTTTGGTCACCGGAAAAGTTTCGGGCTCATCGGTAGTGTATCGGGAGTGCCGGGAGGGTGTCAAGGGACCATCGGGAGGGGTGTCTCGACCCAAAGGACCTCATGGGCTGTGTGAGGAGTCAAACCAGCCCCTAGTGGGCTGGTCTAAGCCCCCACTAAGTCCCATGCGGCTAGGGGTGGTAAAAACACAAAAGGTGCAGAGGTGGAAAGAGTTTCCAAGTGGAAAGGAGGAATCCTACTCCTAATAGGATTGGAGTAGGAGTCCTCCACCTCCTATTTCGACCAAACCTTGAGGTTTTGAGGCTGCCTCCTACCCTCCCTACCTCCTATATATACTAAAGGATTTAGAGGGGAAAGCTAACCCTAATTGCCACGTGTTGCCCTCTTCTTCCTCTCGATCTGTTTCTCCTCTAGATTAGTTTTGCGGTGCTTAGGCGAAGCCCTGCAGGATTAGTTCCACCACCATCACCGTCGCATTGCCGGAGAACTCATCTACCTCTCCGCTCCCTCTTGCTGGATCAACAAGGCGGAGATTGTCATCAAGTTGTACGTGTGCTAAACGCGAAGGTGCCATCCGTTCGGCGCTAGATCGGAAGGACCATGATCAAGATCGTGAGACCATTCGTGATTGGATCGCGAGACGAATCGTGATGAGATCATGGGACGGGTCATGATTGGATCGCGGGACGAATCGTGATGGGATCGCGGGACGTTCGGAGATTTGGATGGTGAAGACGTTCGACTACATCAACCGCGTTTCTTAACGCTTCCCTCTTAGTGATCTACAAGGGTATGTAGATCAACTCTCCCTCTCATAGATGCTCATCACCATGGATAGATCTTGCGTGTGTGTAGGAATTTTTTTGTTTCCCATGCAACGTTCCCCAACAGTGGCATCATGAGCTAGGTCTATGTGTAGATGAGATCTCGAGTAGAACACAAAGGAATTTGTGGGTGTTGATGCTTAGATTGCTTCCTCCCTTGGTCATGTTTTGGTTCAGCGGTATTGTGGGATGAAGCGTCCCGGACCAACCTTACTCGTACGCTTACGAGAGACTGGTTCCATCGACTGACGTGTAACTTTGTTGCACAAAGATGGCTCGCGGGTGTCTGTTTCTCCTACTTTAGTTGGATCGGATTCGACAAAGGCGGTCCTTGAGAAGGTTGAAAAGCAACTTATGCATCACCGTTGTGGTTTTTGCGTAGGTGAGAATTCTTCTTGCTAGATACCCGTAGCAGCCACGTAAAACTTGCAGCAAACAACTAGAGGACGTCTAACTTGTTTTTGCAGGGTATGTTGTGATGTGATATGGCCAATTACATGATAAGATATATGTGATGTATGAGATTATCATGTATTGTATAGAATATCACGACTTGCATGTCGATGAGTACGGCAACCGGCAGGAGCCATAGGGTTGTACTTAATTATTGTATGACCTGCGTGTCAATCATTAAGCGCTATGTAATGCTTTACTTTATCGCTAAACAGTAGAAATAGTAGTAGAATCATGGTGGGCGCGACAACCTCGATGGTGACACATTGATGGAGATCAAGATGATGGAGATCATGGTGTCATGCCGGTGATGATGGAGATCATGTATGTGCTTCAAGGATGGAGATCAAAAGCACAAGTTCATGGCCATATCATGTCACTTATGATTTGCAAGTGATATTAATCCTTTTTATGCACCTTGTTTTTCTTAGGACGACGGTAGCATTATAAGGTGATCCCTCACTAAAATTTCAAGATAAATTATGTTCTCCCCGAGTGTGCATTGTTGCGAAAGTTCGTCGTGTCGAGACACCACTTGATGATCGGGTGTGATAGACTCTACGTTCACATACAACGGGTGCAAGGCGGTGTTGCACATGTGGAACACTCGGGTTTAACTTGACGAGCCTAGCATGTACATACATGGCCTCGGAACACAATAGACCGAAAGGTCAAACATGAGTCATATAGTAGATATGATCAACATGATGATGTTCATCATTGAAACCACCTCAACTCATGTGATGATCGAACTTGAGTTGGTGAATTTGGATCATGTATCACTCGAATGACTGGAGGGATGTCAATTTGAGTGGGAGTTCTTAAGTAATATGATTAGTTGAACTCATTATCATGAACATAGTTAGTGGTGTCTTTGCAAATTATGTTGTAGCTCACGCTGTAGCTCCCTTGAATTTTTATATGTTCCTAGAGAAATAGAGTTGAAAGATGATGGTAGCAATATTGCGGACTAAGTCCGTGATCTGAGGATTCTCCTCATTGCTGCACAGAAGGCTTATGTCCTTAATGCACCGCTTGGTGCGTCGCCCCCTCTAGCGTCGTCTATAGATGTTGTGAACATCTGACAAGCACGTTCCGATGACTACTTGATAATTCAGTGCGTCATGCATTACGGCTTAGAATTGAGGCTCCAAAATGTTTTGAATGTCACAGAATATATGAGATGTTCTAAGAGCTGAAATTGGGATCTTAGGCTCGTGCCCGTGTTGTGAGATATGAGATCTCCAAAAAGATTCTTTGCCTGCAAGATGAAAGAGAATAGCTCAATCGTTGAGCATGTGCTCAGATTGTCTGGGTGCTACAATCGCTTGAATCGAGTGGGAGTTGATCTTACAGATAATATAGTGATTGATATAGTTCTCCAAGTTGAAAGTGCGTTATATTGACTAGAGGGGGTGAATAGGAGATTTTTACAAATTCATCACTTGAGGAATTTCAACTTTGAGGAATTTGAAATGTGATGAACAACTAGCAGCAGAATAAGTACTCAAGTGCATGAGAAACATAGTGACAACATAGTCTTCATGATGAAATGAAACATGCACAAATAGAGAGTAGCGTGATACAGGATAAGCAGTGATGAACAAGGTAACTTGAAGAATTTGAGGTGAGGAATTTGCGAAAGTCTTCAGTCAAATTCTTCAAACAGTAACAATCAATTTCATCAACAGGTTTATGAGGAATAAGGAGGTTGAGGAAATAGAACCAGGTAGCTCGATGAAGACAATGGTTTGATGACCCAGTTCCAACTGCTGTGACAATCGTACGTATGGTTTGGAGCGGCCTGGTATTTAAACCAGAGGACACGCAGTCCCAGGACACACAGTCCTTACCGTATTCTCCTTGAGCTAAGGTCACACAGTCCTCGCCCAACACTAGTGGTAAGTCTTCAGGGTAGACTTCCAAAACCCTCACAAACTGGTCACCCGGCGATCCACAATTTACTGCTGGATGCTCTAGACCAAGGTCACTTCGTGGTCCCCAATTGACTACAGGAGCACTAGACCATGATGCCTAACCGTGTGGAGGATGCACAGTCCTCAAAGGTAACAAGCGCCGGCTCCACACAGGAATTTCTTCAGTGATGCTCAATCACTATGGGTTTTGTGGTTTGGTTGTGGATTTTTCCTCACTGATGATTTTCTCTCAAAGTCCTCAGAGGATGGGTTGCTCTCAAATGACAAGTGTCAGTTCTCTCTCGAAGCAGCCAACCAGCTAGTGGTTGTGGGGGTCGGCTATTTATAGTCAGGGTGCAACCTGACATGATAAGACATAAATGCCCCCAATGATACAACCGTTATGTGGATAAGAACGAGTGGGGACAGCTGGCGCTAAGCACAGCAACGGTCGGAATTTCGAACTATGAAAGTCCTCAGCTTATCATGATCCTCACTTGTAGGCAATTCGCACTGGCGAAATCCTAACTCCTCAGTCAGATCAATTTCCTCAGAGACCAGAAGAACTTAGTCTCTGTCACTAAAGAACTTGTCTGAACCGTAAGAGATTTCCAAAGGCTTCACTCGAAGGATTGTATGGGTTGAGGATTTGGGAGTTGAGCATCAGTTGGAAATTTTCCTTAGTATTACATCGGCCCCCTTTAACAGTACGGTGTTTCCTATGACTCAAATAAAGGAAATGAAACTAAGAGAACAAAATTCTTCACGCTTCATATTCCTCATTCATATCTTCAAGGTCACACCAACTTCTTCATTTTATAAGTCTTCACAAAGTCTTCACCAAAGTCTTCAGCAATTCTTCAGCAAAGTCTTCACTTGAAGACATACATTTTTAGGGGTCGATAATCTCCGAATATATCAAACTCCTCATCGACTTATAGAGCCTGTGTACACTCACAAACACATTAGTGCCTTAACCTATAAGTCTTCAATACACCAAAATCACTAAGGGGCACTAGATGCACTAACAATCTCCCCCTTTTTGGTGATTGATGACAAATAGGTTAAGTTTTCAACGGGGATAAACATATGAAGTGAAAGTACAGATTTTGAGGAATTTGATTGCAAGATATAGAAGAACTCCCCCTGAAGATGTGCATATTTGAGGAATTTGCTTTGGACTGCAAATGCACATGGCAGGTTCAAAACATGGAGAACTCCCCCTATATCTTGTAATTCATACACGCATTTGAATATATGAAATGCGTGAGGAAAATGGTGTCTGACAAAATTCAGCATGCATGCATTAAGGTATTTGAGGAAATAAACATGCGAGGAAATAGTTCAAAAGTGTCAGACCACCATCGGACTTAAGTTTACAACTCAATAAACAAAAACTTCAGGGGAGCGAGAGTTGTAACTTAAACAAAAAATAGCCCATATATATAGAACCGCTTGAAGACTAACTCAAATATTCTCCCCCTTTGTCATCGAAGACCAAAAGGGAAGAAAAAGTGATGACTAACGCCCCATGAGAAATTTCATCTTGTTGGTGAAGAAGGAGCGCCAGCTTTGTCGGGGTCGATTGGTGATGCAGGGCCAGCAGCAGTATCTTCCATGTCTTCATCTTCATCGCGCTCGCGAGATAACGAGTATGAACTGGTGACCATCAAAGGAACTTGGACTTTCTTGAACTTCTTCTGAGGACAGCGAGCGAAGTCAGGATATTCTTCAAAGTTCAGCTTATCCAATTCTTCAGAAGACAAGATGTGATTTAGCACAGCCCAAGAGCGCTTAAGGTTTTCATGAGCATAATAGTGGTTCCTCTTGACAGTGTTCTGCGTCACAGTCATATTCTGCACAATATACCCAAGTTGACGCTTTACCCACTTATGATTGCGATCGACCTTCTGATGAAGACTTATAAGAAGTTCGCGGTCAGTCATCAATCGAGGGGCACACTCTTTGGGAGATGAGGCCTTTGCATCAGAGTCTTGTGTGGCAGTGTCATCATTTGTGGAGAAGGAAGCGGCCTTGCGAAACTGTCCATCCAGCGGATGTGTTCCTTCATCAATAACAGACTTGCCTTTCCCTTCAACGGATACAATTGTACTCTTGATGACTTCAATGGGTGGCAGGAAACTGAGGTGATTCTGGAAATCAGCTTTGTAGTGCACTGAGGACTTATCCCTGATGAATTTCATAATCCAGGGTGCATATGGCTTCTGCTCAAATGGAGCGACAGCAGCATTGGCCAAAGTTCTCATGAAGAAATCATGCAAGTTAATGGGAATACCATGGATGACGTTGAAGAGCATATTCTTCATGATTCCTTCAACTTCTTCTTCAGAGTTGTGACCCTTCTGAGGACATAGTGTGTTTGTCAATATGCGATAGACTGTGCGAGGCACATAGAGCAGATCCTTCACTAAGAAGACTTGGCATTGAGGCTTTCCAGATGGCAATGTCTTCATCATCACATTCATCAGTTGATTGGGTAGAGGAGGTTCATCAAACAACTTGCGGGCTTCTTCTGAGGGAATTTGTACTCGGACACACTGAAGCAATTCAGAGGCTTGTGCAGTGAAGTGTGTTGCGCCAGTCATCCAGTCCAATATCCAAGAGTTGATGTCTGAGGAATCTCCGCGGATATGCAACATGGCATAGAATTGAAGGATGATTTCCTCATTCCAGTCGCAGATGTCAACACAAAATGGAAGAAGTCCAGCATCATATAGAACTTGAAGCACAGGAGTAAATGATGGAAGACTTTCCATGTCCACGTGAGGAATCTGATGGTGCTATAAGACTTTCTTCTTCTCATAGAGGACTGAAGCATAGTAATTCAGTTGAGTGGCAGTCTAGAACCTGTTGCGACCAGCCCTTGCAGAGTCATAGGGGTTTGGTCCAGAGAATAACATGTGTTCATCGAAGAAATTGGTCTTGAGGAATTTGGGACGAAAAAGGCCTTTGAGAGGCAATCTTGGCTTGGGTTGAAGATTTGTCCGTGTATGCCCCTTGATCTCCGTTGGCATGGAAGGAACAGCTGTCTGAGTGACTTGAAGAGCTGGTTCCTCAGTAGTGGCCGGAGCATCAATTTCCAGTTGTTGCAGCTGGAATTTCTTTAGGGTCTGGAAGGTACAAGTGTTCAGAATCTTCAGGTATTTCCTCAGTTTGTGCAGGTGACTGAGGAATCAACATCAGGGGAGTTGCCACAGGTGAATTGGGATGTGCAGATTCCTAGTATTCATCATTGATGACAGGAGTAGTGTCACCAATGTCAACTTCTTCATCAATTTCTTCAGCGTCAGCAGTTAGCAGAAGTTGGGGCGATGATACCTTGGGAGTTGATGCAGTGTCATCAATGACAATTTCCTCATCAAGAGGCTCTGAGGAAGTAGTCGAATGATTCTCTTCTTCTTGAGGAATGTCATATGCTTCCCCAATTGGCACAATAGCATAGGCTGGTGCAGAGGAAATTGGAGTTGCATCAAGTGGTGTTGCTGAGGAACTTGTCAAAGTTTTTAACTTCTTCAACACAGGGGCTTCAGAAGTTGATGCTTTTCTTTTGAGGGGATTTTCCTTAGCAGTAGCAGTTTCTTCAGGAACGACTGATGCAGCCACCCTGGGTGGTTCAGTTTCTTCAGGCACAGCGGATTCTTTAGCTGGCCTATCAGATTCCTCAGGCACAATATTGGAGGTTGTCCTGACATGTTCTTCAGTGGTCTGAGTTTCCTCAGCAGCACTGGCAGTTGCTTCTGGTGCAGAAGCATTTTCTTCAGCAGTTTCTTCAGGCTGAGTATTTTCATCAGCAGCCTGAGGAATTTCATCTTTAGTCTAAGCAATTTCTTCAGACTGAGTCTTTTGTGGTTGCGATCGAGCTGCAACCCTGGTGTTGTGATCCTTTATAGCTGCATGAGCAACCCTGACAAGTCTGACCTTGGTGCCCTTCCATTCAGCATCATATTTCTGTTGATCTAGAGAGAGAGTGCGAATCTCGGACTGAACTGTGACGAGTTGATTTGGGGTCAAATTCATCACATTTTTGCGTAGAAACTTTTCTTTGAGAGTCTTGTTCCTCTTAGCTCTCTGAGCTTGCTCTCCCTTCCATTGTTCTTCAGAGATGAAGTGGGTGAGGACATGATCCACTTCAGGAGGCAAATTTAGTGAGGAAAGTGGAGTGCTTGGGTCCTCATGCCATATATCAATGAAGTTGAGGATCATCTTGGGACCCAGCATGAGAGGAACAGAGCTACCCTTTGCTTTAGCAGCCCTGTGCTGACTTTGTCTGATGATTTCTACCAATTCCTCATCATCAGCTTCATCATCATCACTATCATTGTCCTTAGAACGCGAGGGGACTGTAACCAGAGCCTTGCTGGTGTGATGACTTGGTTTTTGACCATGTCCGGCTGTCTTCTTCAGTTTAAGCATAGAGGGACTGGTTGAAGACTTTGCAGTTGTGGAGGGGCTTGCAGTGAGCTTTGGAACTATGGTGAAACCCTCAGTCCTTTTGCATGTTGCCAGATGCACTGGGGTTGAGGACTTTTTGGCTGTTGCAGATGACTGAGCAGCAACAGTTCCAGGTGCTGAAGGTTTTCTGGGCTGGGGCCTTTGAGCTTGAGGAATTTGCACTGAGGATTTTGATGTTGAAGAACCAATCTTCAGAGCAGATTTCTTTACCATTTTCTTCGGAGCACTAGCAGAAGCTCCGGCAGAGGCAGCAGCAGCAGAATCCTCATTGAATTTCTTCACTGCCTCTTTGGCTTTCCTCGCCAACTTGGCTTGTTGCTTTTCCCACATGTCAGGAAAGTCCTCATCAGTTTTGAGGCTAGTAAGATCAGCAGTTTGGTTTGGAGAAAGAGGAGGTCTGCTACAAGGTGGTTTCACAGCGAATTTCATCATGTATTTTGGAGTTACATAACGATATTCTCTCCATTCTTTGGCCCATCTCCTCTCAATCTTTTGTAGATGGATCTTCCTCTGCTTGGTCGTCTCCTTTCCATGAGTTTCTTCGTCAGGTGTGCAATATTCATCATACAGATCCTCGGGGATCTCAAATGCAGTGTGCACATCTGGCTTTTTCCCTCCTTTCTAAGGTTTCTTTCCATCAGACATTTTCTTCACTTGAGGAATATGAACTCTTGAAGATTCTGAAGAGGTACACAGTTTTTCTTCAAGTAGCACTTCAAATGAGTTAAGTTGATGAGAACCTAGTGATTCATCAGCGGACATGTTGTACCTGTGAACAGAGTATAGGTGCGAGGAATTTGAAGAGGTCATATGCGTTCTCAAAATTTTTGAAGAAAAATAGGTGTGAGGAATTTGACCATGGTTGTCTTGAGGAATTTCACTAAGTGTTCTTAGCCTTAGGTTCCAGAGTTGTGCAAATTTGAGAATTCGCACAATTGCGGAATCTTGAAGAAGGTCATTACTTGGGGAAAATCGTCAAGTATCAAGTATGAGAAGATGTAAGGTGCTTGTGTATTTGATTTATAACGTATAAACACCTATTGAGGAATAGTAGTTGTAGTTGAGGATCAAACAGGGGTAGTAAAAATAAATTTTAATTACCCTAGTGAAGAACACGACGAACACAGAGATGAAATGAGGAAGTTCGTCTGTTCAGATCTCCCACGCCCTAGTTTGGCAGAAGGAGACAGCTACAGCGGCAGCGGGATGAAGATTTCCGCGGCCGATGCGAGTACGGTGACGACGAGGTTGAGGCAGCGAAGCTCTTCCTCACCAGCGACGATGACTTTAGCGGCGGCGCTAGGTTGGAGCTCGGGAGAGAGATGAGATGCAGAGTAACCGAGCACAGTTGATGGGAAGGGGGAATTTATAGAGGAAGTGAAAACTAATCCTCCCGAAAATTTTGGACAGGATTGCCCCTGACCCTTGCTCTCCACGCGACAGGTGTCACCCACGATCTGGGTAGTGAAGATTGTGGAGGGTCGTGGGTTATCCAGGCACGGGAATTGGAACAGTTTGAGCGGGAACCGCCGAAAATTTTGGTAGTGAAGATTTCAAAGTTTTCGTTCACAAATTCTTCAGCTGTCAAGGACACAGTGAAGACTTTGAACAAGTTTCAAAGTAGAACACATATGAGGAATTAGTGAACAGACTGGGTTGAGTTTAGCATAGATGGGGAAAGGGTCCGATCACATTCACTTAGATGAAAATCAACTTGAAGAATTAGCAATACGTGAATGTTGTTGAGGACATTAAAAAACTCAAATATATATATATATAGTCAATGAAGAATATGAATCTCAAATTTTTTGAAGAATTTGAAAAGTTGATGAATTTGAGAACTTGAGGAATTTGATAATTTGAAGAATTTGCACGAGTGCTCAATTTTGAAGAATTTCAACTTTTGGTTGGTGGTGTAACCAACCGTGTAAGAATGATGATTTCAGACACCGCTTACAATTGTCGTAGAGTTCTGAGAATAAAATTCTTCGTTAATTTCTTCATACTTAGAGAGTTATTCTTCATTGATTGAAGAAAAACGTTACTTCGTGTGTTGCACATCTAAGTCATCAATTTTGCATAAGTGTTAGGATGTGTGTTCTTCATCAAAGAACATTCGAAGATTCTAAGATATTTAGCTCACACCGCAACTTGCAAAATCTCTTTTCATCTAAGGGCTTTGTGAAGATATCGGCCAGTTGTTCTTCAGTGGGAATATGGTTGATGGAGATGTCGCCCTTGAGTACATGATCTCGAAGAAAGTGATGACGAATCTGGATGTGCTTGGTCTTGGAGTGCTGAACTGGGTTGTACGCAATCTTGATAGCACTCTCGTTGTCGCGGTAAAGAGGCACATTCTTCAGCTTGATGTCGTAGTCCTTGAGGGTTTGCTTCATCCATAGTAACTGAGCACAACACGAGCCAGCGGCAATGTACTCAGCTTCTGCAGTAGAGAGTGAAACGCAGTTCTGCTTCTTCGAGGACCAACAGACTAAGGATCGTCCGAGGAAATGACATGTGCCTGAGGTTGACTTGCGATCCACACGATCTCCAGCATAGTCAGCATCAGAGTATCCGACAAGATGAAGATTTGAGCCCTTGGGATACCACAATCCAAGTGTTGGTGTGTGAGCTAAGTATCGAAGAATATGTTTCACAGCCTTATGGTGTGATTCCTTCGGTGTTGCTTGGAATCGAGCACACATGCAAACACTTAGCATTATATCAGGCCTAGATGCACATAGGTACAATAAGGAGCCAATCATGGAGCGGTATACCTTCTGATCGAAATCTTTACCATTTTCATCAGTGCAGAGGTGGCCTTTTGAAGGCATTGGAGTTTTGACGCCTTTGCAATCTTGCATGTCAAATTTCCTTAGAACATCTTTGAGGTATTTCTCTTGTGAGATGAAGATGCCATTGTCTTGCTGGCGAATTTGAAGACCTGAGAAGAATTTCAACTCTCCCATCATAGACATTTGATATTCTTCACTCATCATATAGGCAAATTCATCACTGTAACATTTGTGAGTACATCCAAAGATAATATCATCAACATAATTTGGCATATGAACAGTTCATTGTCATAGGATTTCGTGAAAATAGTAGGGTCGAGTGAACGGGGTTTGAAGCCTTTCTTCATGAGGAATTCCTTCAGAGTGTCGTACCACGCCCGAGGGGCCTGCTTGAGGCCATAGAAGGCCTTGTTTAGTCTGAAGACTTTGTCAGGATGCTTAGGATCTTCAAAACCTGGGGGTTGAGCAACATATACTTCTTCCTCAAGCTTACCATTGAGGAATGCACTTTTCACATCCATTTGATATAAGATGATATTATGATGGTTAGCGTAAGCCAGTAATATGCGAATAGCTTCAAGTCTAGCAACATGTGCAAAAGTTTCATCAATGTCAATTCCCTCAACCTGTGTATAGCCTTGAGCTACAAGTCGAGCCTTATTCCTCACCACAAGACCATTTTCATCTTGCTTGTTGCGGTAGATCCACTTGGTACCTATGATATTATGCTTGCGAGGATCTGGCCGCTTGACAAGTTCCCACACGTTGTTGAGCTTGAACTGATGCAATTCCTCTTGCATAGCTTGAATCCATTTGGGCTCCTTGTATGCTTCATCAACTTTGGTGGGTGCTAAGATAGAGACAAAGGCAAAGTGCCCACAAAAGTTAGTTAGATGTGAAGCTTTTGAGCATGTGAGAGGACCTGGTGCATTGATGTCATCGATGATTTTGTCAATCTGCACTTCATTTGCTACTCTTGGATGAGCAGGTTGACGAGACTGAGGAGTTTCATCAGCACCATTTTCTTCAGGTATATCAGCATGAGAGTCTTCATTTGTTGGAATGATTTCCTTAGTGGGTATGACATCTTCAGTTGCCTTCAGCTTGATGGATTCCTCAGGAGATTGTTCATCTAACACAGAAGGCAGGTGCTCTCTTTGCGAGCCATTAGTTTCATCGAACTGCACATCTACAGTTTCAACCACCTTGTGATGGTAGGTGTTGAAGACTTTGTAGGTGTGTGAGTCCTTTCCATAACCAAGCATAAAACCTTCATGTGCTTTCGGTGCAAACTTAGAACTATGGTGAGGATCTCTGATCTAGTATTTTGCACCGAAGACTTTGAGATAACTTACATTGGGTTTCTTGCCTGTCATGAGCTCATATGAAGTCTTCTTGAGGAATTTGTGAAGATATACCCTGTTGATGATGTGGCATGCAGTATCAATTGCTTTAGGCCAGAAACGACGAGGGGTTTTGCATTCGTCAAGCATGGTTCAAGCCATCTCAACAAGAGTCATGTTCTTGCGCTCCATGATGACATTCTGCTGAGGAGTATAAGGGGCAGATAACTCATGAGTAATACCAAGTTCATCAAGGTTGGTGTTCTTGAACTCAGTCCCATTATCACTCCTGATATGCTTGATCTTGATGTCGAAGTTGGTGGAGGCCCTTGAAGCAAATCGTCTGAAGACGTCCTGCACTTCATTTTTGTACAGAATAACATGCACCCATGTATAACGAGAGTAATCATCAACAATAACAAAGCCATTAAAACTTGATGCATTTGTTAGTACGGAGTAATGAGCGGGGCCAAACAGATCCATGTGAAGCAATTCAAAGGGTCGAGTTGTGGTCATGATTGTCTTCAAGGGATGCTTGAATCTGGTCATCTTCCCAGATTCACATGCATTGCAGAGGTGGTCCTTGAGGAATTTGACACCCTTGATGCCAATGACGTGTTTTTTCTTCACGAGTGTGTGCAGGTTCCTCATACCAGCATGTCCAAGTCGTCGATGCCACAACCAGCCTTCTGAAGACTTTGCAAGTAAGCAAGTGGCAGGTTGAGGACCTGTAGAGAAATCAACAATATACAAGTCTCCTCTCCTAAAGCCTTCGGAGACTTTGGAATTATCAGATTCCATGATGACAACACAACGATATTTTCCAAATACGACAACCATATCAAGATCACAAAGCATTGAGACAGACATAAGGTTGAACCCGAGGGATTCAACAAGCATCACCTTGTCCATGGTTCGGTCCTTTGAGATAGCAACCTTACCAAATCCCAATACCTTGCTTTTTCCTTTGTCTGCATAGGTGATATGCTTCAGAGGTGATGGAGTGAGTGGCAAATTCATCAGTAGATTCTTGTCACCCGTTATGTGATTTGTGCATCCACTATCGAGAACGCACTTAGTAGCTTTTAGAGTATCATCCTGCAGATGAATTAGTACAACTAACGAACTCATATGCTTCAGAGTGAAGAATATGATATCAATTTCATCAGACAGAATTTCATCACATAAGATAGTAAGCAAGTAGAGTGAGGACGTGAAAATGAAGAATTCATTTCATTATGGTTAGCTTGCATCCTTTCAAGCATTTCCTCAGGTCTCCAGCAAATTCATCCGATGTTCAAATTCATCTGGAGACCTGACCCTGCATAAGATGTCAGTTTGTTTTCTTCACCACCCACATCTGGAGGGGTGGCAAAGAGTTCATCATTCTACGAGCACCATGTGAGAAGGGAGGCATTGAAGCAAGTGAGCTTCGTTTCACAGGGTGAGGATTAGAGTACTCAAATGAATAAGCAGAGAAATTCTTCGAGGACTTATGAACATAATGATTTGAAGAATAATGCACATATTCATAACTCTTAGGTTTTCCTTGCAAAACAGAGCCATTACACGAGAACAATTATTTTGACCATTTGAGGAATTTGGTCCAAGTGAGGACTTTGATTCACTTGAGGAATTTGATCTGGGGTTCCTTTTCTTCAAGAGTGGTGTCGTGAGGACATTCACTTGAAGATTTTGTAGGTAGCTCTTGGGAACCTAGATTTTCTTCATAGGAGAACCGTTCCTGCAGTTAGTTCCAACATATCTAGCAAATACTTCACTTTTCTAATTTTTGAAGAATTTGTAGTTCGAGTCAAGTGATTAATCAGAGGAATATGAAGTTTCACAAGTAAATCCAGATAAAGTGGATGGATCTACAGGAGATCCTTTTGCAGGAACCCATGAGGTTTTGGGGTACTACTCAGGTGTCCAGTAGGATCCATCAACGTTGAGTTTCCTCACAAAGGCAATACCCTCTTTCCTAGGGTTCCTGTTTAGTATCTGCTTTTTGAGCACATCGCAAAGGGTTTGATGCCCTTTGATAGTTTTGTACATGCCTGTCACATACAATTCCTTCAACCCTGCATTTTCATCAGCGATACTAGTGGTATCCTCAGATGAGGAATTTAAGACCATGGGAATAGTTGAAGAAATTGCAGCAACAGAAGCATTTGAACATTCAGGTGAAGAATTAGCAGTTTCACGTTCGATGCATTTCAAACAGGGTGGACCAAAGTCTTCTTGAGCGGTACTGATCTGTTGAGCCAGTAAGGAATCATTTTCCCTTTGGAGATCCTCATGTGACACCCTCAGTTTCTCAAGATCTTGCTTTCCTTGAAGAAATTCATAAGAAAGCTTCTCATGATCAGCTAAGAGGTCGTTATGATGACGCTGTAGGTTATCATACTTTGTCTAAAGACTTTTAAGATCAACAGACAGAGTTTGAGTCCTGTCCACTTCACGGTTTAACAGATCGTCGCTTTTGTCTAGCATTTTCTGAAGCTTTTCAAGTGCACTTTGTTGCTTAGTGGCAATTTTAACAAGTTTAGCATAGCTAGGTTTCACATATTCATCAGATTCACCTTCACTTGATTCAGATGAGGCAATAAGTGGGAGCATAATCATCATGTTTGACGTCAGAGTCGTTGGAGTAGTCATATTCTTCATCGTTGAAAGATAGACTTGCTGACGAAGGCGGTAGCGAGAGCAAGGCTAGCGACACCAGATTCTGATTCCTCCTCAGATTCTTCATCTTCTTCATATTCTTCAGATTCTTCCTCAGAATCCATTTCCTTGCCGATGAATGCTCGAGCCTTTCTGGAACCATTCTTCTTGTGTTTTGAGGACTTTGAAGATGAGGACTTTGAAGATTTCTTCTTTTTCTTCGAGTCATCAGAACTATCATCCTTGTATTTCTTCTTCTTCTTTGAGTCTTTTTCCCAGAGAGGACAATCAGAGATAAAGTGGCCAGGCTTCTTGCAACGATGACATGTTGTCTTTTTGTAATCTTATGAGGAATCTGATTTCCTCAAGCCACTTTTTGATGACTTTCCAAATCCACCTCTTCTTGAGAACTTCTGGAATTTCCTCACAAGCATAGCTAGTTACTGACTTAGTTCTTCAGGATCACCAAGGCTGCTGTCAGAATCTTCTTCTTCAGATGAGGAAATTGCTTTTGCTTTCAGAGCACGAGATCTTCCATAGCTTGGCCCGTAGAGGTCTCTTTTCTCAGCTTGTTGGAATTCATGAGTATCGAGTCTCTCAAGAATATCAGCAGGATCAAGAGCTTTGTAGTCTCCACATTCTTGGATCATCAAAACCAGAGTATCAAATGAGGAATCGAGAGATCGTAGCAGTTTCTTCACCACTTCATGGTCAGTGATATCAGTGGCACCCAGTGCTTGAAGTTCATTTGATATATCAGTGAGGTGATCAAATGTTTGCTGAACATTTTCATTGTCAAGCCTCTTGAAGCGGTTGAAGAGATTGCGAAGAACATCAACACGAGAGTCACGTTGAGTGGAAACACCTTCGTTGACTTTGGACAGCCTATCCCAGATAAGCTTAGCAGACTCCAAAGCGCTTACTCTGCCATACTGACCCTTGCTCAGATAGCCACAGATGATATTCTTCGCTTGAGAATCGAGTTGCTTGAATCTCTTCACATCAGCAGCTGTGATAGTGGGAGTGACAGAGGGCACACAATTTTCCATAATATACCAGAGATCATTGTCAATAGCTTCAAGGTGCATACGCATCTTGTTCTTCCAGTAGGGGTAGTCCGTCCCATCGAAGGTAGGACAGCCCGTGGAAACCTTGATCATACCTGCAGTCGACATAACTAAAACTCCAGGTGGTTAAACCAAAATCACACAGAGTGAGGGAGTACCTCCTCTGATAAAAATTGAAAGTGCGTTATATCGACTAGAGGGGGGTGAATAGGCGATTTTTACAAATTCATCACTTGAGGAATTTCAACTTTGAGGAATTTGAAATGTGATGAAGAACTAACAGCGGAATAAGTACTCAAGTGCATGAGAAACATAGTGACAGCATAGTCTTCATGATGAAATGAAACATGCACAAATAGAGAGTAGTGTGATACAGGATAAGCAGTGATGAACAAGGTAACTTGAAGAATTTGAGGTGAGGAATTTGCGAAAGTCTTCAGTCAAATTCTTCAAACAGTAACAATCAATTTCATCAACAGGTTTATGAGGAATAAGGAGGTTGAGGAAATAGAACCAGGTAGCTCGATGAAGACAATGGTTTGATGAACCAGTTCCAATTGCTGTGACAGTCGTACGTCTGGTTTGGAGCGACCTGGTATTTAAACCAGAGGACACATAGTCCTTACCGTATTCTCCTTGAGCTAAGGTCACACATTCCTCGCCCAACACTCATGGTAAGTCTCCAGGGTAGACTTCCAAAACCCTCACAAACTGGTCACCCGGCGATCCACAATTTACTGCTGGATGCTCTAGACCAAGGTCACTTCGTGTCCCCAATTGACTGCAGGAGCACTAGACCATGACGCCTAACCATCTAGAGGATGCACAGTCCTCAAAGGTAACAAGCGTCAGTTCCACACAGGAATTTCTTCAGTGATGCTCAATCACTATGGGTTTTGTGGTTTGGTTGTGGGTTTTTCCTCACTGATGATTTTCTCTCAAAGTCCTCAGAGGATGGGTTGCTCTCAAATGACAAGTGTCAGTTCTCTCTCGGAGCAGCCAACCAGCTAGTGGTTGTGGGGGTCGGCTATTTATAGCCAGGGTGCAACCTGACATGATAAGACATAAATGCCCCCAATGATATGACCGTTATGTGGATAAGAACGATTGGGGACAGCTGGCGCTAAGCACAGCAACGATCGGAATTTCGAACTATGAAAGCCCTCAGCTTATCATGATCCTCACTTGTAGGCAATTCGCACTGGCGAAATCCTAACTCCTCAGTCAGATCAATTTCCTCAAAGACCAGAATAACTTAGTATATGTCACTAAAGAACTTGTCTGAACCGTAAGAGATTTCCAAAGGCTTCACTCGAAGGATTGTATGGGTTGAGGATTTGGGAGTTGAGCATCAGTTGGAAATTTTCCTTAGTATTACCTCGGCCCCCTTTAACAATACGGTGTTTCCTATGACTCAAATAAAGGAAATGAAACTAGGAGAACAAAAGTCTTCATGCTTCATATTCCTCATTCATATCTTCAAGGTCACACCAACTTCTTCATTTTCAAAGTCTTCACCAAAGTCTTCAGAAAGTCTTCAGCAAAGTCTTCAGTTGAAGACATACATTTTTAGGGGTCGATAATCTCCGAATATATCAAACTCATCATCGACTTATAGAGCCTGTGTACACTCACAAACACATTATTGCCTTAACCTATAAGTCTTCAATACACCAAAATCACTAAGGGGCACTAGATGCACTAACACAAGTCACTGTCACTAAGCTACTAGAACTTGGTGATTAATTATAAATTGCCAGGGATGGAAATAATGATCCCTGAGTTGTTCGCGATGTTTGTCACCGCGAAGGTAAAAATCAAAAAGGATCATCAAGTGTTGATGGTTAGTAAAACCACTAGTTTCAAGAAGGGCAAGGGAAAGGAGGGAAACTTCATGGATGGCAAGTCAGTTGCTACTCTAGTGAAGCAATCCAAAGTTGAACCCAAACCCGATACTAAGTGCTTCTATTATGAGAAGAGTGGTTGCTGAAGCGGAACAACCCTAGATACTTGGTAGATAAGAAGGCTGGCAACGTCGACAGAAGTATATTTGATATACGTGTTATTAATGTGTACCTTACTAGTATTCCTAGTAGCACCTGGGTATTGGATACCGGTTCGGTTGCTAAATGTTAGTAACTCAAAATAAAAGCTACGGAATAAACGGAGACTAGCTAAGTGTGAGGTGACGATGTGTGTTGGAAATGTTTCCAAGGTTGATGTGATCAACATCACACGCTCTCTCTACCTTCGGGATTAGTGACAAACATAAATAAATGTTATTTGGTGTTTGCGTTAAGAATGAACATGATTGGATCGTGTTTATTGCAACACGGTTATTCATTTAAGTTAGAGAATAATGGTTATTCTGTTTACATGAATAATACCTTCAATGGTCATGCACCCAGTGAGAATGGTTTATTGAATCTTGATCGTAGTAATACACATGTTCATAACATTGATGCCAAAAGATACAAATTTAATAATAATAGTACCACATACTTGTGGCACTGCCGCTAAATGTCATATTGGTATAAATTGCATGAAGAAAAATCCATGTTGATGGATCTTTGGACTCATTCGATTTCGAATCGGTTGAGACATGCGAACCACGCCTCTTGGGCAAGATGACTAAGGACCCCATTTGATGGAGCGGGCAAGCGATTTATTGGAAATGATACATGTTGATGTATGCAATCCAATGAGTCTTGTAGCGTGCGGTGGATATCGTTATTTTCTTACCTTCACTGATGATTTGAGTAGATATAGTGTATATTTACTTAATGAAACACAAGTCTGAATCATTTGAAAAGTTCAAGCAGAATCAGAGTGAAGTTTGAGATCATCGTGATGAGAATATAAAATGTATACGATATGATCATGTAGGTGATCTGAGTTACGAGTTTGGTATACAACTTAAGACAATGTGAAAAGTTGTTTCACAACTCACGCCACCTGGAACACCATAGTGTGATGGTGTGTCCGAACGTCATAGTCGTGCTCTATTAGATATGGTGCATGCTATGATGTCTCTTATCGTTTTGCTACTATAGTTTTGGGGTTATGCATTAGAGACAACAACATTCACTTTAAATAGGGCACCATCTAAATCCGTTGAGATGACATCGTATGAATTATGGTTTGATAGAGACCTAAGCTGTGATTTCTTAATGTTTGGGGTTGGGACGCTTGTGTGAAAAAATGTTTTCACCTAATGAGCTCGAACCCAAAGCGGACAGATGCATCTTCATAGAATACCCTAAGAACAGTTGGGTGAACCTTCTATCTCAGATCCAAGCATAAAGTGTTTGTTGTTAAAACTGGGTCCTTTCTCAAGAAAAAGTTTATCTCGACAGAATTGAGTGGGAGGAAGATAGAACTCGATGAGGTTGTTAAACCTTTGTTTCAACTAGAGAGTAGCGCAACGCAGAAAAATGTTATGTGGAACCTACGTCAGTTGAAGAGGAAGTTAATGATGATGATCATGAAGCTTCAGATCAAGTTACTATCAAACCTCGTAGGTCGACAAGGACGCGTACTGCTCCTGAATGGTACGACAACCCTGTCTTGGAGGTCATGTTGTTGAACAACAATGAACCTACGAGCTATAGAGAAGCGATGATGGTCCCGGATTCCGACAAATGGTTAGAGGCCATGAAATCCGAGAAAGGATCCATGTATGAAAACCAAGTGTAGACTTTCGTAGACTTGCTCGTTGGACGGCAGGTCGTCAAGTACAAATGGACCTTTGAGATGAAGACAGACGCTGATGGTAAATGTCACCATTTATAAAGCTCGACTTGTCACAAAGAAGTTTCTCACAAGTTCAAGGAGTTGACTGCGATGAGACTTTCTCACTCGTAGAGATGCTAAAGTCTGTTGGAATTGTGTTAGCAGTTGCTGCATTTTTCAATTATGAAATCTGGCAGATGGATGTCAAAACATCGTTCCTTCCTTAAGGAAAGGTTGTATGAGATACAACCAGAAGGTTTTGTCAGTCCTAAGGATGCTAAAAGGTGTGCAAGCTTCAGTGATCCTTCTATGGACTGAAGCAAGCATCTCAGAGTTGGAATATACACTTTGATGAGGTTATCAAAGTTTTTGAGTCTATACAAAGTTTATGAGAAACTTGTATTTACAATAAAGTGAGTGGGAACACTATAGAGTTTCTAATAAACATATGTGGTTGGCATATTGTTGATCGGAAATGATGTAGAATTTATGGAAAGCATAAAGGGTTGTTTGAAAAGAGTTTTTCAAAGGAAGACCTGGATAAAGCTACCTAATTGTTGAGCATCAAGATCTATAGAGATGGATCAAGATGCTTGATGAGACTTTCAATGAGTACATACCTTGACAAGATTTTGAAAGAGTTCAAAATAGATCAGTCAGAGAAAGAGTTCTTGCCTGATTTGTAAGGTGTGAAGTTGAGTAAGACTCAAAGCTCGACCACGGCAGAAGAAAGAGAAAGTACAAAGGTCGTCCTCTATGCTTTAGCCATAGGCTCTATATAGTATGCCATGCTGTGTACCGCACCTGTGTGTGCCTTGCCATGAGTCCATCAAGGGGTACAAGAGTGATCCAGTAGTGGATCACTGGACAACAGTCAAGATTATCCTTAGTAACTAAAATACTAAGGAAATGTTTCTTGATTATGGAGGTGATAAAGAGTTCGTCATAAAGAGTTACGTCGATACGAGCTTTAAACACCAATCCGGATGACTCCTAGTAGGAATCCGGATACGTATAGTGGAGCAGCCATTTGGAATAGCTCCAAGTGGAGTGTGGTAGCAGTGTCTATAGTAAGACACAGAGATTTGCAGAGTACACACGGATCTGAATATCGAGGACCCATTTACTAAAAGACCTCTCTCACATGCAAAGCATGATCGAGCCCCAGAACTCATTGGGTGTTAGATTCATAACAATGCAAATCACATGGTGATGTGAACCAGATTATTGACTCTAGTGCAAGTGGGAGACTGTTGGAAATATGCCCTAGAGGTAATAATAAATTGGTTATTATCATATTTTGTTGTTCATGATAATCGTTTTTTATCCATGCTATAATTGTATTGATTGGAAACTTAGATACATGTGTGGATACATAGACTACACCATGTCCCTAGTATGCCTCTAATGGACTAGCGCGTTGATCAAAGATGGTCAAGGTTTCCTAGCCATGGACATGAGATGTCATTTGATAATGGGATCACATCATTAGGAGAATGATGTGATGGACAAGACCTAAACTATAAAAATAGCATATGATCGTGTCAGTTTATTGCTACTATTTTCTGCATGTCAAGTATCTGTTCCTATGACCATGAGATCATGCAACACACTGACACCGGAGGAGTGCCTTGTGTGTATCAAACGTCGCAACATAACTGGGTGACTATAAAGGTACTCCACAGGTATCTCCGAGGGTGTCTGTTGGGTTCGCATGGATCAAGACTAAGATTTGTTACTCCGTGTGACGGAGAGGTATCTTAGGGCCCACTCGATAATACAACATCACAATAAGCCTTGAAAGAAATGTGACTATGTGTTAGCCATGGGATCTTGTATTACAGAACGAGTAAAGATACTTGCCGGTAATGAGGTTGAACTAGGTATGGAGATACCGATGATCGAATCTCGGGCAAGTAACATACCGAAGAACAAAGGGAAACATAATATGGGATTAACTGAATCCTTGACATAGAGGTTCGACCAATAAAGATCTTCATAGAATATATAGGAATCAATATGGGCATCCAGGTCCCGCTATTGGTTATTAACCATAGAGGTGTCTCGGTCATGTCTACATAGTTCTCGAACCCGCAGGGTCTGCACACTTAAGGTCCAGTGACATTTCGATAGTATAGAGTTATGTATGGTGGTGACCAAAGGTTGTTCGGAGTCTCGGATGAGATCCCGGATGTCATGAGGAGCTTCGGAATGGTCCGGAGGTAAAGATTGATATATAGAAAGTCCTGTTTTGGTCACCGGAAAAGTTTGGGACTCATCGGTAGTGTACCGGGAGTGCTAGGAGGGTGTCGGAGGACCATCAGGAGGGGTGTCTTGACCCAAAGGACCTCATGGGCTGTGGGAGGAGTCAAACCAGCCCCTGGTGGGCTGGTCTAAGCCCCCACTAAGTCCCAGGCGGCTAGGGGTGGGAAAAACCCAAAAGGTGGAGAAGTGGAAAGAGTTTCCATGGGAAAGGAGGAATCCTACTCCTAATAGGATTGGAGTAGGACTCCTCCACCTCCAATTTCGACCAAACCTTGAGGGTTTGGGGCTGCCTCCTCCCCTCCCTCCCTCCTATATATACTAGAGGATTTAGAGGGGAAAGCTAACCCTAATTGCCACGTGCTGCCCTCTTCTTCCTCTGGATCTGTTTCTCCTCTAGATTAGTTTTGCGGTGCTTAGGCGAAGCCCTGCAGGATTAGTTCCACCACCATCACCGTCGCGTTGCCGGAGAACTCATCTACCTCTCCGCTCCCTCTTGCTGGATCAAGAAGGCGGAGATCGTCATCAAGCTGTACGTGTGCTGAACGCGGAGGTGCCATTCGTTCAGCGCTAGATCGGAAGGACAATGATCAAGATCACGAGATGATTCGTGATTGGATCGCGAGA
The DNA here is from genome assembly GCA_022496015.1 of Hordeum marinum. Taxonomy (NCBI): domain Eukaryota; kingdom Viridiplantae; phylum Streptophyta; class Magnoliopsida; order Poales; family Poaceae; genus Hordeum; species Hordeum marinum. Next base: position 91,486,572 of record CM039674.1, read on the forward strand.
CGGATCATGATGAGATCACGGGACGGATCATGATTGGATCGTGGGACGGATCGTGATGGGATCGCGGGACGGATCGTGATGGGATCGCGGGACGCTCGGCGATTTAGATCGCGAAGACGTTCGACTACATCAACCGTGTTTCTTAACGCTTCCCGCTTAGCGATCTACAAGGGTATGTAGATCCACTCTCCCTCTCGTAGATGCTCATCACCATGGATAAATCTTGCGTGTGCGTAGAATTTTTTTTGTTTCCCATGCAATGTTCCCCAACACCTATTTCCTTGCATCTTGGGGTAATTCCATAATCTCCTCAACCTTTTTGCCAACACAGATCTTCATGGACCATCATCTCAAATATACTAGATAGAGGTGTTAGTCCAAGAGACAATGTATGTTGTCATGAATTATCAAAACCACCAAGGGAGCATATTGTGCTTTCACATAGTTGTCATCATCCTCTTCTTCTTCGTTGTCTTCCATCATAACCCCTCTTTCTCCGTGCTTGGTCCAAACATTATAGTGTGGCATAAAACCCTTCTCAAGCAGGTGGAAGTGAAGGGTTTTAGAGTTGGAGAAAGCCTTCGTATTCTCACAGACAGTACATGGACAATGAATAGAACCATTCTGCTTGTTTGCCTCAGCCGCTTCGAGAAAATTATGCAGGCCCTTAATATACTCGGAGGTGCGTCGGTCACCATACATCCATTGCCGGTTCATGTGCATGTGTTATATAATAAAGTGTATTAAAAACCATTACACCATATCATGAATACAGAAGTGACTAAATTAATAGAAATTCATCATCACATTTAAGCCAAAGTACAATAGTGACCAAAATAAATACAATAATAAAGAAAGAAAATTACACAAGTATCTATCTAAATCATACAAGTAAAAACTTTTTTTTCTTTTAGAAAGAAGATAAGAAGAAGAGGCTAACCACGATGGTGCCGGCACCGAGATGGGCGTGGGCGATCGACGGCGGTGAGGATGGGGACGGGACAGGATAGACCGTCGATCCTAGACAAATCTTGAGGAAAATGAAGCTTGGACAAGGAGCTTCGAGAGGAGAAAGCTTAAATGTGGCTTGGGCATTTCATCGAACACCTCATGTGTATAGGAGGTGAGCTAGAGCACCACAAAGCTCTTCCCTCGCTGGCCAGAAAAATAGAGCAGAGTGGAATGCTCTGCTCGTCGGCGAGGGGTATATATAGGCATCTCATTGGTCTCGGTTCGTGGCTGGAACCGGGACTAAAGGACCCCCTTTGGTACCTATTCCAGACACGAACCGGGACCAATGGTTGTGGGTCAGGAGCAAGGCACATTGGTACCGGTTTGTGTCTGGAACCAGGACCAAAGTGGTCCGACAAACCGGGACCAATGCCCCATGTGTCCCGGCCGACCCCCTGGCCTCACGAACCGGGACCGTTGCCCCCATTGGTCCCGGTTTGTGACTGAACCGGGACTAATGGACTGGCCTGGCCTGGACCAAAGCCCTGTTTTCTACTGGTGTATGTTACTACCTTTATAGTGGGTAGTAATATAATTATAGTGTCATGCAAAGCTTTATTTATTAGGTTATAGACTCATGTTGTATTGGGAGATGTGATGTTATAGTGACTAGCTATGTTACTCAAACTATCTCGCTCCTCGTTAACTCATTGTCATATAGGCAAATTTACTCAGTTGGACTCTATGTTATTCTTGAAATTACACCCACTATGGCAAGTCTTATGTGCTTGTAGTACTTAGTACTCCCTCTGAATCAAAATAAGTGTCTCGGCGTATTAAAGTTGAGACACTTATTTTGATTCAAGGGAGTACTATATTCATAGATATGTTCTATGTCTAGCATGCACTCGCATGTTATCATCATTATTGCTATCATCATCAACAAAAACATTTATTCATTTATTTATGGATTATTATATTAAGCAAAGAATGATATTCCCAACACGTTGTCCCAACTACTCTCGTCTTCTCGTCGAAAGGGCTACTGCTCCGCCCTTACTACTTCGTCTCCGGCCATCTGTCTAAACCTTCTCAGAAACCGTTTTTTTGGCGAACTCACAATCCCAACCGAACCACTCTACTTCGGACTCCCGTTCACTCATGACGTTTTGGCCGCAACATCCTCGGCTCCATGTCAGTTATGGTTGAGGTTTCGCCGGCATCCCTACACCAGGTGGAACTCGCTGCGGCGTCGCCATCATCGGCTTAGAGGCTATGTGGAAATCAAGTGACACAAAAATAAAATTCCAGTTACGCTTCGTGTGTAATAGAAAAATGTGTTACAGTGCCATTAGAGCAACTCTAGTAAACCCCTTATATTGCGGACCCGTAACACGTGTTTGCAGGTCGCGGAAAATGGTTTTTGCAAGCTGGCATGGGCCATGACAGAACACCTGCATTGCGGAACTATAAAACAGGATATTCAACTATTCTATTTTACAGTTCCGCGATGCGGGGTCTATTCTGCCACGGCTCGCGCCAGTCCGCAAACTATAAACAATCAAACATAGTTTGTGCATAAATTAAGCAATAGATTTCAAACAAGATGCTAAAGAACGTCATGCAAAAACAACCACCATCTTCGTCGTCGTTCTTGCTCTCCACAACCGCAAAAGAACCTCACACAAAAGCCACCATCACCTCTGTGTCCATCATCGTCAACATCATCACTCTCAACCACTGCCACCCATTCCCCCACCGGCACTGAATCCATTAGACCTTACGTCCATCATCCTTCTCTTCAAGATTTCTCTCCTTGCCACATCATGCCATTCTTTGGTGATGTCATCCATTTCATTGCGGTTCATAGTCATGGTCATGTTCTCCTCTGCAAGAAGCTTGGCCAACGCCTTGTTCTCCTCGGCAAGGGCTTTCCTCTCCTCAATGGCGGCCTTGAGCAACCCCTCTTCCTTGAGTAAGAGCCACTTTCATTGCTTCTCTTGCGCTTTCTTCTTGGACAACTCATTCTTTGTCTCCAATGTCTTGATCACCAATACCTCATTTGATTGCACCATGATATCTATCTTGTCACGCAAGCTTGATGCCTCTGATTCCCTCTTGATCTTGTCCTTGGCCTTATTGTTTCCATCCTGCTTGTTCTTGTTTCTTGAGTCATCATCATCCATCTCGTTGAGTGAGCCTCTCTTCAGTGGGGATTCTTTATCAATAACCTCCCGCTTTTGGCTATGTTGAAGCAATTTCCAACAATGCTCTAGGTTGAATGACCTACCACATGAAGCTTCCATGTCCTTCTACCTTTCTTGCGCAATTTTGTCCTACAAAACAAAAACAATGTCAACATATGAAACATGCTTGAAAACATTTGAAATACAATGTGAAAAAAGACTCACATAGTCGGATTCAACGGTGCCACTTGGTAATGCATTGCGGACTTGCTCCAAGCAAGCAGCCCAATAGCTACAAACCGGCTTGATGACGTCCCAATGACCTGGAAGTGACCTAAAGGTGTGTGGTGTTCTATTGGGATACTTTGCCATCATGCGTCAAGAATTGATCCTCTATCCTTTGTCAGTACCGCTTGGCGGTTCGGTCAGTGCCGGTCCCCGCATCAAGAGACATAGCTTCCTACGCCTTGATCAAGATTTGATCTTCGAAATGTGTGTAGTTCTTCGATCTTGCACGGTTTTTTGCTTGATCTTGGCCGAACGCCGCCTTGTCAACCTCCTCCACCCCATCTTCTTCCTCAGCGTGATCGTGCACGCCACCATCCAACTCATTGTAACTATAATCATCGGTCGGGCTTAATCGATGTCGACGATGTTGTCATCCAACAAGTGCACAAACTCGGTAGTCGCATCGTGCAAGCCGTCCCTACAACTACGGTCAATTATTCACAAACAAACGCAATGGCGAACAAAGAAACAAGTTAAGAAATGAAAGTTTCATACATTGCGCCCATTTCGTCGAACACGTTGGACGTGGCGGTAGCATAGTCATCCGCGGGCATCCTCGGGGTTGCTCTCGCTGGTGCAATCAGGGGAGCCATTGGCAGGGGTAGCTCTTACACCCGCCTTCTTGCGTTTCACACCCGCCACCTTACCTTTCTGGGCCACCGGCGGCCTCCTCGGACTCGCAGCATTGGCAGCGGCGATGGGCGCGCGTGCCTTCCCGGTGGGGGCTGCGGATGCACCGCCTAGGACAACGATGCTGCCTTACCGCTTGCGGGGTGGCGCGGGCGAGGGTTGAACGACGACGGGCACGACATGACCAGCGACGAGATTTGGCAGAGGGGTTAGCGCGTGGCTGACTTCGAAAGTGACGGGCGACAGCTCGGTGGCTTCCATGGCGACGACGAGCGGCAGCGGATGGTGGTCCGAAGCGTGCGGGGAGTCAATGGAGCCGCGCGAAAATGTCACTCCCGCCAAAAATCGTTGTCGATAGGGGTCAAGCTAGGTTCACCCTCCCAACTCCTGAATCTAAAGATTGAGGGCAAACTTTTCTACCGCGCCCCACAATTTTTTTAACAATTTCGCGTCCGATATAGTGTCTGTTCGAGACATTTTTTTTAACGTGAAACTGTAAACTGTTGGTTATTTTACAGATTCGCGCAAGACAAGGGTTTGCTAGAGTTGCTCTTTTTTACGCATGCTACGAGTAGCGTCCACCATACACAAATCAGCCAGGAAGGGGTGTTTTGGCTCCCGGGAGCGTTTGCTCATGCTCCCGGATGAACAATACCGCCAAAAAATGGTAAAATGTTTTAAATAATTCTGAATTTTTTTGTGGATGTCCGTGTTAGCATGACAAGCATGCTTGAAGATTTTCATACGAAACCGAGCAAAAGTTTTTCGTCGGTGAAAATAAAAAAATTGGGTGACATTTCGGGGTAATGTTTGATGTTCAAATTTGTTATTTTTGTACAGGTCAAAGTATTTAGCCTTTCTCCCTAAAAATTTGCAGGCAGCTTTAGAATGTGACTATAAATGTACACAAATTTTGTTGGAATTCTTTTGACATTCCAAATTGGATTTCCCAATCAGCCAGGACATCAATATGGACGAACGTCATCACAATATGTATCTAACACGTAGTGCTATAGTAGTATCAAAACAGAGACAAAATTTGCATAGTGCATTGGGTTGGGTTCTTGGCGCATGGCACGTGCGTGCAACTCTGCACGCAATCGCGTAACGGATGGCCGCACGTGAGTGACACTTTTCACCTCCACGGCGGTTAATGCCTCGCGGCCTATCCTGCCAGGCTGGCAGCCAGCTACTACGGGTGTGTTTGATAGCATTCTTAATCTAGCAAGGTTGTTCTTCTTTGATATATACTGAGTGTAATCATACTGAGTATTGATGTTGTTTGGTAGCAATGTATGTGCTAAGACATACTAAGTTGAGACTCTGTTTGGCAGCTTGCATTTGTTTAGACATGTCGGTTGATACTGTAGCAACCGGTATTTTCAAACAAGTGAACAAAATATTTCAAAATTGTAAACAATTTTTTAAAACATGAAAAAAATAACATTTTGTGAAAAAATAATCATTTTTTGAATTTCTAAAGTTTTTTTTTTGAAAAATTGAACACGTTCCTAAATATTGATATTTTTAAAATTTTAAACAAAATTTGAAAATCTGAATTTTTTTTAAAAATCGAAAATTAAAAAAATAAACTTTTTTTGAAAGTTTAGACAAATATGAATTCATGCACATTTTTGAAAATTTGAAAATCCCGTTATTTTTTGAAAAATTGAACAAATTTTGAAAATCTAAACAAATTTTGGTATTCTGAACATTTTTTGAAAATTAAATTGTTTTTAAAAAATCATCAACATTATTCAAAACAAATTGTCACTCGTTTCGTTCATGCATGCCGACCAATGAACAGTTGTTGAGATGTTCTCTCTTTATACATGCTAAAAAAATATTTAAATTAAGGTCCTGCATGCTCAAGAGGCTCCATAGACTATCAAACTTCCAAAAACGAATAATTTTTTTTATTAAACTCATGCATCCTACCGAATACATCCTAGTACTGGCCGGGACGGGAGAAGCCGTCGGAAACCAACGAACCACCGGGAGAGAGGAAGAGAGAGAACAGGCGATGGAGTCCGCGGCGCCGTGGAAGCCGCTGTACTGGCAGTGCATCCGCGATGCCTCCGGTCTCGCCGTCGCCGCCCGCGACCGCCTCGCCGCCGTGACCCACGACCTCGGCCTCCCTCTGCCTCCGCGGGGCGGCGGCGTCGATCACGCACTCTCCCTGATTGGAGACTGCGAGGAGAAGCTCGCCGGTGCCGGCAACATTCTCGGGTTTCTGCTGTGCTGGCTTGGGACGGTGGAGTTGCTGGCGCTGGCGCTTCGGCGGATGCGCAGCGATGACGCGCTGGAGCAGCACCTCCGACCGAGGGCGCGCGCGGCTAGGGCAAGAGCCGGCGCCGCCTACGACGACGTGGCGTCGTCCCGCGGCCACCTCGGGGCCGCCGCTCTCCTTCTTGCTCCAGGCGACATCCCCCGCCCCCACGTCGACCTGCAGGTCCTCGCCGCCGCCAGGGACGTGGCCGCGGCTGTCGAGCAGCTCCACGAGGTGGAGGCCGCGCTACGTACCGTCGGCGACCTATCTCTACCGCGCACCATCCTGCCTCGCGCACCCTCCGACACCCGCACAGCCGCGGCCGCGGCGCACCCCGGCGCCAAGTGGCCGACGGAGCACGGCGACGCGTGGAGAGCCGTGGCACGCTCCGTCCCGGTTGCTCTACTGCAGGCGTGCGCGCACCTCCCCGAGCTCGAGGCTGCGCGCACCGAGCTCGGCCACTGCGCGGACGCCTTGAAGACGTCCACGTCCGAGAGGGCGGTGGTCCTTTCGTTCAACGCGGCGCACACCGCTTTGTCGCGCGTCCTCGCCGCCTCTGCGGGGGCGAACATCGCCTTCGTCCTCGCCTCGTCGCAGCTCGGCCTCAACGACGGCAGCCCGCGGTGGCAATTCTGGGAGGTCTCGCGCGCCGATGCCGAGCGCCACGGCCGCGTGGCCCTGGATCTGCTCTGGTCCGCCTCCGCGTGCTTGGATTACGTCTTCACCGGCGTCTTGACATGGTCCGCCTTAAAGTCGCAGGAGGCCGACGAGCTGGTGCGCCGAGCCGTCGCCGAGGCCGGCGAGGCGGTCGACGCCGCCAACGCTATGTGTGCTGCAGCCGGCCGCGCCTTCTACAGCTCGTGCGCAGTCATCGGTGCCTAGCTCTGCGTTTCTCACAGTTGATTGCCACAATAGCGTAGCTGCAGTGCGGCTGCGTGTCGACACTGCGTTTTACTTGAACATAATTGATTCTTGTGCACGTTTTAGTTGAACAGAAGCTCCGAATTCTGCAGGATTGCGAGCTTTACATGTCTTCGAACTGAAGAATTTGGACAGCTCTGAGTCCGATATAATTGTTGTATCGTGTCCTTTATGTTGGGGCAGTTACTGTTGATACACACCTCATGATGCACTGAATGAGACGTTTATGTTTTTTGCACTTCGCCTACGGCAGAGTCGGGGTTCTTTGCTCATTGTGTAGGGATGACGATGACGTCTTTAGGGAAGGAGTGATGACGATGACGTCTGCGTGTTGTCTCGTTGAGACCCTTTTAAAGTGGTGTGCGTGTGTTTTTTATGTGTGTCGTTCAACGGTTGTAAAGATATTTGCTCGATTTTTCATAATTAATTGGGCAATCCGGTTTTTGCTCGGTTTTCTCTAATTAATTGAGCAATTTTTTTTTAATGAATGCAGGATAACTGTTATTTTAAAAGAAAAAAAAATGGATTTCAAAATTACAGTGCCGATCTTCTCAGCGAGGGCGCATTTCTGGAAGATCGCAAATGACTTCTCCTTCACAAAGCTTTGCAGCTTCTTGATGTCAAAGCATAGGCGTTTTTGATCTGCGACATTGTGAAATGTGATAAGGAAATCATTAAAAATGGACTAAGCTTGCTAAAAGCATCTTTAATCGACTTCTTAAAAATCTTTAGAGAAGAAAAATAAGAGGTTAGAGCAACCGTAGCAGATCCTGTAAAAACCGTGAACCCGTAAAATTCCGACGAGTATGCGGGCTCGGCCTAATTTTCCGGTCAGAAAAGAGCCCGCATACTCGCCCGGCCCGTAATTTTTTTTTTGCCACGGCCCGCAAACCGCACGTCCCGACCATTATATTTGCGGGTTCGCAGCGTGTTTATGGGTTGAAACTCTATCCCCCACCGCTACCGAGCTACGCAATTCCCCACCCCCACCCCCCTCTCCACATTTCTCGTCGCCGGCGATCCCCTTCCGCCTCCAGCCATCATGTGGGGCCGCATGTGGAGCTCCGGACGCGGCTCCGGCAACAGATCCGGCGGCGGCAACGACCCCGAGCGCGAGCGTGCGCGAGGAGGCGGAGCGCCGGCACCACCATGAGGAGCTCGAAGACCTCGAGTTCCGGCAGGCGGTCGCGGCCAACCTCGCCGCCAAGGAGAAGGACGACGAGTGGCGGCGCATTCGCGAGGAGCAGAGGGCGAGGATTGAGCTCCTCCACGGCGTCGTCCATGGCCGCGAGCTCGCCGCCGTGAGATCCCCACCCCTCTAGTACTAGTACTGATATAGTATGTAGTATGATCTAGTGTTTGTAGCGTTTGATCATGTAAAATATATGTAGTACGTGGTGAACTACAAGGTGCAATTTCTCCTGCGAAACTGTTTTTTTTTAATTATGCAATTTCTCTACGGTTTCTGTTCGGCTGCGCTTGTTCTCGACCCGCAAACGAGATTTTAGTCGAACTGTAAATGCGTTTTGTGGGTTAAAATTTTGCGAGGTCCACTAGAGTTGCTTTTAAAGGAGGATATCCTCCTCGGCCCGAAAAGTGAGGCCAAGTCTCTCAAACATACTTGCTTGTTGCCGTGGTCACCACTTCCCGCTGCCGCCGCCCTTACTCCTCACCCCCGTCCCGGCCATCCATACATCCATACGCCCGTTCATTCCAAAAAATGTTTGTGCAATTTCCGTTGACTGCAACTAAGGCACTAAGTAATGTGCTTTACGGACACGCTGCTGATCTGGCAGCTCAGAGCAACTCAGCATATGCTGCCTACATGCACCGACAGTCTTCTTGCATTGCACTTTGAGAGAGGGTTGACGTTCGAAAACATATCAGAATTGTCAAATAACAGTCGTGCTAACAAGTCGCCACAGCAGTTGGCGAGTCAACCAATGCCAGCACCGAATTCCTCCTCTCCCTTGATCCCCTATATGACCCGAGCTCAGAGTCTCCTCCGTTCAACCAGATTCAATCCGGCCACCTCAAAAACTCTCCTGCCTCCATCCATCTGAAGAAGCTCAGGCGAGAGCAGCAGATCAGCTAGGGAGAAGAGAAGAAGCAGCAGTACTAGCTGGGGATGGACTCCGCGGAGAGGTCCAGGAAGAGGGCGCAGCGATGGGGCAAGCGCAAAGCCGTCGTCATCCACCTCGCCGTCTGCTTCGTCGTCGGCGCCTTCGCGCCGCTGGTCGCCACCCGCGGCCCGTCGACCGACGGCATCGGCGCCTCGTTTCTTCCGTTTGGCGGCGTTCGGCGAGTGGCTCCGCCGTCGCCGTCTGCTGCCCCTGACATCGGCCTCCTGCTGATCGTCACCGTCACACGGCCGGACGAGGACGGCATGTTGCAGGAGGCGTCGCTGACGAGGCTCGGGCACACGCTGCGGCTCGTCCCGCCGCCCCTGGTGTGGATCGTGGTTGGTGCCGAGAACAGGTCGGCGTCGACGGTCCAGGTGCTGCGCAGCACCGGCGTCATGTTCCGGCATCTCACCTACGCCGTCGGCGAGAACAACGCCACCCACATCATCACCGCCGTGAACAACGCCATCAACAACAGCACTGTGGAAGCCAGCGCCACCACCGCCACGAACAACGGCACCAACAATAACACCGTGGAAGCCAGCGCCACCACCACCGTGAACAACGCCACCAACAACAGCACCGTGGAAGCCAGCACCACCAACACCACTACCATCGCCGAGAAGAACGGCATCAACAACACCATTGTCGAGAACAACGCCACCACTAACAACACCGTGGAAGCCAGCGCCACCAGCACCACCGCCGCCGTCGAGAAGAACGGCACTAACAACACCATTGTCGAGAACAACACCATCACCAACAACACCGTGGAAGCCAGAGCCACCAACACCACCGCCACCGCCGAGAAGAACGGCACCAACAACACCATTGTCGAAAACAACGCCACCAACACTACCACCAGGAATGCCGGTGACAAAGCGGACCTACAGATGAACGTGGCGCTGAGCCACATCGAGCGGCACCGGCTGGCCGGGGTCGTCCACTTCGCCGCCGCCTCTGCCATATATGACCTCGGGTTCTTTGAAGATCTCAGGCAGACTCGGTGCGTCCTGCTTCCCCTTCTCTTGCAGCTTTCCAACATGTTTCTTTCCCTTTGCCAATCTTGTCACCCAGCACAAAAGCAACACAATAACATCACTTGTGCAATCCTTGATCCAGGGGCGTTGCAGCATGGCCAACGGCCACAGTGTCATCGGCAGACCAGAGAGTAACACTACAAGCACCAACCTGCAACTCATCACAGATAACAGGCTGGTACTCCAAGGCCTCAGGCACCAATGAGACACATGGAGAACATGTGGCTGCTGCACAAGATACAGGCGCAGTCCACAACATCACCAGTTCACCTCCTGCAATAGAGATGTCTGGACTTGGGTTCAGAAGCTTAGTACTGTGGGAATCAGAATGGTTTATCAACAGCAACAGCTCTTCAGGAGGGAGTTCTCAGGACTTCATCCAGCTTGTACGACAAATGGCAGTCGCCAACAGGGATGAGCGGAAGGGCATCCCTTCTGACTGCTCCGAGTCACGGATAATGATGTGGCACCTTGACATGCCAAAGCACACTCCAGAAGTTGAAGAACAGGAGACTCCACGGGAGCAAAGTCTACTGGAGGAAGACGAAGAGGACTATATGACTTGATACTGCGAGCTAGAGAAGAACCATATTGCAGTACAGCTATATCGATAGAGTAGATAGATGAACAAATGTCATGCAAAACTTAACACGGGCCAACCTCATGTAGTACATCATTTATTCCTTAACCAGCACAACTTGGTCTTGGAAGTGTCAAACAGTCAAAGAACCTGCTACGTCTAAGACATCTAATGTTCTTTCTCCAGAAATTTCAGTGATACACCAAGGCTTTTGTCTGCCTTCTAGTTCTAGGTGCAGAGTCTGGAGGTGCAAAAATAATAGTATCTTCATTCGATGAGCACATTTTGCATGATATATGATCAAAAGGCTGAACCACCTCCTTTAGTTTTCCCCAGCAAAACATCTTTGGCCTCGTTGATCTTCGACGCAAGGTAATGGCTTCCTCCTGCGTCCGGGTGATTGGCAACCATAACCCTCTTGTGTGCCTCTTTTACCTTATCAGGACGGACGTTTTCCCTGGGAATCAAAAGGAAACATGGCAACTTAACAATGACAAAACACATGAAACATGCCTCAATTCATACATCACCAACAAAAATTGTTGAACCACAAGTGACCTACAATTATTTAAATTTCAGAATGACCAGTCTGGCATGCCAAGATGCATATAAATTTATAAGGAAAAAAATGAAAATCTAATTCTGAATGTCAGTCATATAAGTACAGTGGGCACTATGGTCCGAAAAAGATAGCAGGTCAATAATTGATAACTCCTCCAAGAGCTCAACAGTTTGTTTTGAATCAACGGAGTAAATATCTTTCTGGCGGTGTACAGAAAAGTCAAGACATATCACTGCAAGGAGCTGCTCAATTTGCCAGGGGAAAACATTATTTGACACTGCATTCAACTAATCTCCAGGCCAAATCAGAAACATATATGCATCACTGCACCTAGCTTGAGATGGCAATTCTATCCTTTTATACACAGGTAATTACCCAGACTAAGATCCATGTGAATTCGGTCAGGAACCTAACATTTTAATCCAAATCAAGTCTAATGGGATTGTGAGGTGATAAATTTATCCAACAGACTTAAGCCCAGATATATTCTCAACCCACATATCACTTCAGCTGTGGCCTACTTAATCTCACTCTTAAATCTGGTTCTACTTTAGTCACTCTGATAGCATAAGCCCTTTACAACACAACATATGTCTCCTTACAGGAGCTCAGCTCAGTTAAAGTTTAGACTTTGTCAGACGGGAAGCCAGTTATGTCGTTCATGACTTGGGTGGCTGAGATGAGGCAGTGGTCAACAAAGGTTGGCTAGGTTCTCCACTCCATTACAATTCTAAATGGTCAAATCTTAAATCACAATTTATTACCACTGAAAGCTAGCTATTGCTTGTGATCTAAGATGGCTTTTGTAAAGTATTCTGAGGTTGGAAGTGAGAGATAGTTCCCTTTGACTTATTTGCAAGATGTTCAGCTGTAAATTAAGCTTAAAACCACATTTACAGCTTATGGTATAATTACTTTGCTAAGTATAGGTATCAATCTGTACATGTGTATGCTGGCGTTTTAATTTGCAGAATGGGGTATGGAATAAAAGTGAGCATGTTTTTAGTATGAACTTGTACAGTATCGCCACATGACTTTCTGCAAGGTTCCAAGTATCTTCTAAATACTGCAGGAAACGAAGGAAGCTAGGACAACTAATTGGAGTACAAAATATTATAATCGGCTATCTGAGCAGACTTCTCAGAAAGCATAACTGTTACAGGATACATATAGGAAGCCAATGATGTCTGTTAACCTTTCGCATCACTTTGAGGGGATTTCTAATGTCCATTTGAGAATGGTACCGGTAAAGGCGAATTCTTCACATGAGTCTGATGGGCAGGGGAAGGGGTCAAAACAAATTCCCTATGTGTGATTTGCTGCATACATTATATATCTTTCAGTTTCAGTGCTATCCCTGTTCTGTACAGAAGTAAACGTAATTTCAATGGCACGAGATTGAAATAGAGTGCTACACATGAATGCCTGTATGCTAATATGATATAAGAACACTTGACTATGGTATGGGGCGCTATGCTTTTATGCAACACGGACCTGATACCCAGGATTAGACCAGCTTCCCGTCGGGTCATTGTAGCTTGAAAGCCACCTTCATAGAATTTACGCATCCTTGGGACTATAGGCCTTGCCTTGTAAGCATGCCAAGCCTGGATGCCATATCTACCCGCAAGAGCAGTGGCTGCAACAGCGAGTCCTGCTATGAGTGGTGTGGCCTGCAGCAATTGGATAAAAGCAAGTAAAAGCAATCTTAGCTTTACCATGTTGCATATCAATCTTTACCTATTTTTTGGACACTCTATATTCATGCATCGAAGTGGAATTGAACTATCAGCTGGTCAAATAATCCAAAAGATGATTAAACAAATAAGCATCTACTGATAAGATGAACAAAGGGAGAGCGGGATAGTAGGAAAGCGTTTGCAGATTACAACATAGCTCAAGGTACATAACTAAACATCCATGTGTTATTACTTCTTAGTAATCGACAACCACTATTGAGTTATTAATCAATATTTAAGCAATGGATATAGATCTAGGACTATCCAGTGCGGTAAAGTCTGAAACATCATTTCATCCCAAAATACATCTGAAATTCAGAATGGTAAACATTAAGCAGGTGAAAAAACTTGTGAGCTGGAAATTGTGATTTACACTAATCTGGTCTCATTCTCGGCGAACTACTAAAAGCCACTTCCAAAGGGCAGCAGCTATCAGAAGGACATAAAGTTGGACATAAATGTCGTGAAACCAGAGGAATTCGTCTAAATCGTTCCTGGTTTTAACTGAACTACCATGCTCCTCCCTAAGGCCTATAATTAAACAACATCTCATACCCCTAGCCGCACATTGGCATCACTACGCTCAGAAATGTCACAAAATTGATGCAACCCCCAGATTAAATTACAAGTTGCTTCGATACAATCGATTCAATCTAACGCGGACACGCGCGCAGCCGTATTAAAAACTGTTAACAAGAAGAAGCGTGATCTCGCGTGTTGGAATAGAGCTCACCATCTCCACGACCAGTAACTCCGGCGAGTTGTTGAGGGCGGGACGGCGCAGAAGACGCCGCCGGTGAGTGGCTACACGCAGGTGCGGACGTGGACGGAGCGAGGGCTCGAGAGATCGCCGGAGAGGGGACCGGCGTCGGCGGAGTCGCGTCGCGTGGAGGGTACTGGAAGCTTCGCGGCGGAGCGAGGGATGGGTGTATCGTGGAAGACGGAACCCTACTTGGGCCGGGCCTTTGGGAGGAGCACCCACGAGGCCACGAACTGAGCCGAAGAGGGAAGCAGGTACATGGGACCCACTTGTCAGTTGCCACTAGTGCGTGTTCCAGTTCCGAAAGCGTACTCAGGTAGAGTTGAAATTCTCTGTCTTTGTCTTGAATTATTTGTTTCCATCTTTTTAATGCCCTCTATCATTAGATCAGTTCTTTTGACGGCTTTAAAACTAAACAACCTTCTTTCCAGTTTTTTCAATAAGCCCTCTCTTTTATTCATTGGGGTTTCTAAACTAATACTTCCTCCGTCCGAAAATACTTTTTTTAGAAATAAATAAAATAAATGTATCTATAACTAAAATAAGTCTAGATACATTCACTTTTAGGAAAAGTATTTACAGACGGAGGGAGTATGGGATAACTGATTTAAAGGTTTCAACAAATTTAGGATGCGGTTTAGTTTTTAAATTGGGAAGAGGCATCTTATGTTTTAAGTTGCCCAAAATCACTGCCCCTTAGAATGATTGTAGTTAAGTTAGTATTGCATGATCATTCATAAAAAATATATCATGCATATGATACTATTGTATTATACTACCTTTATAATGTATAGTATTATCTATAAGTATCCTAGATAACCTTAATTATTGTCATGCATGATGTATCATACTTCCTCCGTATTAAAATAAATGCCTCAAGCTTACTATAACTTTGTACTAAAGCTAGTAGATAAAATTGCTCAAAACCACCATATTTGTGGCTATGGTACTCCAAAACTACCAATTTTTTTGTCAAAAATCACAAAAAAACACCAACTCTGTGGCAAGTGAGTAACAAATTGCACCAATCCGAAATCGAGCCGAGTCTAACAGCGAAACTGACAAGTTGGGTTCATCTGTCGGGCTGACGTGGCGTGCTTGTGTGGACAACATGATGAGTTGGACAAAGGTATGATTTAGGTAAAAAAATCCCTTCATTTTTCACCTAAGCATTTCAACGAACAGTCAAAGGGCAACCATGACCAGGCAAGGCCTCGCGGCAGCGCACCGGCGAGCCTCTAGATGCAGCCGTGTTCACGGCGTCCGGGACGAAGCTAAACCACGGCGAAGTGCATGCGGTGGCTCGGCCTCGTCGGAGCAAGGCGTGGGCTCAAGGGCTCGGCCTTGCTGTTGCTCTTGCCGTCGCCGCTTGCTGCTGCTCCTCCCGCTGCTTTCGTCGCTTGCTTCCATCGCCGATTGCTGCTGCTCCCGCGGTCTCTTCCGCCGTCGCTTGTTGCTTGCTCTCTCTGTTGGAAATATGCCCTAGAGGCAATAATAAATTGGTTATTATTGTATTTCCTGGTTCATGATAATTGTCTATTGTTCATGCTATAATTGTGTTAACTGGAAACCGTAATACATGTGTGAATACATAGACCACAACGTGTCCCTAGTGAGCCTCTAGTTGGCTAGCTCGTTGATCAATAGATGGTCTCGGTTTCATGACCATGGACATTGGATGTCGTTAATAACGGGATCACATCATTAGGAGAATGATGTGATGGACAAGACCCAATCCTAAGCATAGCACAAAGATCGTGTAGGTAAAGCTTTTCAATGTCAAGTGTCATTTCCTTAGACCATGAGATTGTGTAACTCCCGGATACCGTAGGAATACTTTGGGTGTGCCAAACGTCACAACGTAACTGGTGGCTATAAAGGTACGCTACGGGTATCTCCGAAAGTGTCTGTTGGGTTGACACGAATCGAGACTGGGATTTGTCACTCCGTGTGACGGAGAGGTATCTCTAGGCCCACTCGGTAAGACATCATCATTATGAGCTCAATGTGACTAAGGATGATGTATTACGGAACGAGTAAAGAGACTTGCCGGTAACGAGATTGAACAAGGTATGGGGATACCGACGATCGAATCTCGGGCAAGTACCATACCGATAGACAAAGGGAATTGTATACGGGATTGATTGAATCCCTGACATCGTGGTTCATCCGATGAGATCATCGTGGAGTACGTGGGAGCCAACATGGGTATCCAGATCCCGCTATTGGTTATTGGCCGGAGAGGTGTCTCGGTCATGTCTACGTGTCTCCCGAACCCGTAGGGTCTACACACTTAAGGTTCGATGACGCTAGGGTTATAGGGAAAAGGTATACGTGATTACCGAAGGTTGTTCGGAGTCCCGGATGAGATCCCGGACGTCACGAGGAGCTCCGGAATGGTCCGGAGGTAAAGATTGATATATAGGAAGTCCAGTTTTGGTCACCGGAAAGTTTTCGGGCTCATCGGTATTGTACCGGGAGTGCCGGGAGGGTGCCGGAGGACCCCCGGGAGGGGTGTGACGACCAGAGGACTTAGTGGGCCTTTATAGGAGGTGTGCCAGCCCATATTGGGCCATCCAAGACCTCCTAGAAGGGCCCATGCGGCTGGGATCTAGAGATAAGGGCAAAAGGGGTTTGAAAGGAGGAGATCCACCTCCCTTGTGGGAGGTGGACTCCTCCCCCACTTCGGCCGAACCTCTCCTCCTTGGAGGAGGGGCCAAGCCAGCCCTCCCTCTCCCTCCTACTATATATACTTGAGGTTTTGGCCCTTTGAGAACAGGATTTGATCTCTCTCTCTCACGACGAAGCCCTACCTCTCTTCTTCCTCCTTCGCAGCGCTTAGGCGAAGCCCTGTCGGAATACCTTGCTACTCCACCACCACCACGCCGTCGTGCTGCTGTTGGAGCCCTTCCCCAACCTCTCCTTCCTCCTTGCTGGATCAAGGTGTTGGAGACGTCACCGGGCTGCACGTGTGTTGAACGCGGAGGTGCCGTCCGTTCGGCACTTGATCGGATCTACCGCGATCTGAATCGCTGCGAGTACGACTCCATCAACCGCGTTCTTGTAACGCTTCCGCTTAGCGATCTTCAAAGGTATGAAGATGCAATCTCTCCCCTCTCGTTGCTGGTTTCTCCATAGATAGATCTTGGTGACCGTAGGAAAATTTTGATTTACTACTACGTTCCCCAACAGTGGCATCATGAGCTAGGTCTATGCGTAGAATCTATGCACGAGTAGAACACAAAGCAGTTGTGGGCGTCGATTTTGTTAATATGCTTGCCGTTACTAGTCTTATCTTGATTCGACGGTATTGTGGGATGAAGCGGCTCGGACCAACCTTACACGTACGCTTACGTGAGACCGGTTCCACCGCCTGACATGCACTAGTTGCATAAGGTGGCTAGCGGGTGTTTGTCTCTCCCACCTTAGTCGGATTGGATTCGATGAAAAGGGTCCTTATGAAGGGTAAATAGCAATTGGCATATCACGTTGTGGTTTTGGCGTAGGTAAGAAACGTTCTTGCTAGAAACCTATAGCAACCACGTAAAAACTTGCAACTACAAATTAGAGGACGTCTAACTTGTTTTTGCAGCATATGCCTTGTGATGTGATATGGCCAGAAGGATGTGATGTGATGCATTGTGATGTATGAGATTGATCATGTTCTTGTAATAGGGTTCACGACTTGCATGTCGATGACTATGACAACCGGCAGGAGCCATAGGAGTTGTCTTATTTATTGTATGACCTGCGAGTCAATCACAAACGCCATGTAATTACTTTACTTTATTGCTAAGCGTTAGCCATAGCAGTAGAAGTAATAGTTGGCGAGACAACCTCATGAAGACACAATGATGGAGATCATGATGATGGAGATCATGGTGTCGTGCCGGTGACAATGATGATCATGGTGCCCCGAAGATGGAGATCATAGGAGCAAGATGATATTGGCCATATCATGTCACTATATTGATTGCATGTGATGTTTATCATGTTTACATATTATTTGCTTAAAACAACGGTAGTAAATAAGATGATCTCTCAATAAAATTTCAAGAGAAGTGTTCACCCTAACTGTGCACCGTTGCTAAGGATCGTTGTTCCGAAGCACCACGTGATGATCGGGTGTGATAGGTTCTAACGTTCGCATACAACGGGTGTAAGCCAGATTTACACACGCGAAACACTTAGGTTGACTTGACGAGCCTAGCATGTACAGACATGGCCTCGGAACACGGAAGACCGAAAGGTCGAACATGAGTCGTATAGAAGATACGATCAACATGGAGATGTTCACCATGGATGACTAGTCCGTCTCACGTGATGATCGGACACGGGCTAGTTGACATGGATCATGTGTCACTTAGATGACTAGAGAGATGTCTATCTGAGTGGGAGTTCATTGAATAATTTGATTATGTGAACTCGATTATCATGAACTTAGTCTAAAATTGCCTTTAATATCTATATTGTAGATCCAATGGCTAACGCAAATGTCAACCTCAATTTCAACGCGTTCCTAGAGAAAACCAAGCTGAAAGATGATGGAAGCAACTATACGGACTGGGTCCGTGGCTTGAGGATCATCCTCATAGCTTCCAAGAGATTGTATATCCTTGATGCACCGCTAGGTGACCCACCCATTCTCCCAGCGGACCAAGACGTTACGAACGCTTGGCAGTCGCGCTGCGATGATTACTCCCTTGTTCAGTGCGGCATGCTTTACAGTTTAGAATCGGGGCTCCAAAAGCGTTTTGAGCAACACGGAGCATATGAGATGTTCCAAGAGCTGAAACTGGTTTTCCAAGCTCATGCCCGAGTCGAGAGATATGACATCTCTGACAAGTTCTTCAGCTGTAAGATGGAGGAGAACAGTTCTGTTAGTGAGCACATCCTCAAGATGTCTGGGCTTCACAACCGCTTGACTCAGCTGGGAGTTAATCTCCCGGATGACTCAGTCATTGACAGAATCCTCCAGTCGCTTCCACCTAGCTACAAAAGCTTTGTGATGAACTACAACATGCAGGGGATGGAGAAGTCCATTCCTGAGTTGTACTCGATGCTGAAATCAGCAGAGGTCGAGATCAGAAAGGAGCATCAAGTGTTGATGGTAAACAAGACCACTAATTTCAAGAAAGGCAAGGGTAAGAAGAACTTTAAGAAGGACGGCAAAGCTGTTGCCGCGCCCGGTAAGCAAGTTGCCGGGAAGAAGAACCAGAATGGACCCAAGCCTGAGACTGAGTGTTTCTATTGTAAGGGTACCGGTCACTGGAAGCGGAACTGCCCCAAGTACTTAGCGGATAAGAAGGTCGGCAACGTTAAAGGTATATGTGATATACTTGTTATTGATGTGTACCTAACCAGCGCTCGTAGTAGCTCCTGGGTATTTGATACCGGTGCAGTTGCTCACATTTGTAACTCCAAGCAGGAGCTGCGGAATAAGCGAAGGTTGGCAAAGGACGAGGTGACGATGCGCGTCGGGAATGGTTCCAAGGTCGATGTGATCGCCGTCGGCACGCTACCTCTACATCTACCTTCGGGATTAGTTTTAAACCTTAATAATTGTTATTTAGTACCAGCTTTGAGCATGAACATTGTATCTGGATCTCGCTTGATACGAGATGGCTACTCTTTTAAATCCGAGAATAATGGTTGTTCTATTTATATGAGAGAAATGTTCTATGCTCATGCCCCGCTGGTCAATGGTTTATTTTTGATGAATCTCGAACGTGATGTTACACATGTCCATAGTGTGAGTACCAAAAAGTGTAAAGTTGATAACGATAGTCCCACTTACATGTGGCACTGCCGTCTTGGCCATATTGGTGTCAAACGCATGAAGAAGCTCCATGCTGATGGACTTTTGGAGTCACTTGATTTCGAATCATTTGACACATGCGAACCATGCCTCATGGGCAAGATGACCAAAACTCCGTTCTCCGGAACAATGGAGCGAGCAACTGACTTGTTGGAGATAATACATACCGATGTATGCGGTCCAATGAGTGTCGAGGCTCGCGGTGGCTACCGTTATGTTCTCACCCTCACTGATGACTTGAGCAGATATGGGTATGTCTACTTAATGAAACACAAGTCTGAAACCTTTGAAAGGTTCAAGGAATTTCAGAGTGAGGTCGAGAATCAACGTGACAGGAAAATAAAATGCCTACGATCTGATCGTGGCGGAGAATATTTAAGTCACGAGTTTGACACGCACCTTAGGAAATGTGGAATTGTTTCACAGCTCACGCCGCCAGGCACACCTCAGCGAAATGGTGTGTCTGAACGTCGTAATCGCACTCTATTGGATATGGTGCGATCTATGATGTCTCTTACCGACTTACCGCTATCATTTTGGGGATATGCATTAGAGACTGCCGCGTTCACTTAAAATAGGGCACCGTCTAAATCCGTTGAGACGACACCGTATGAATTATGGTTTGGAAAGAAACCTAAGCTGTCGTTTCTAAAAGTTTGGGGTTGCGATGCTTATGTGAAGAAACTTCAACCTGAGAAGCTCGAACCCAAAGCGGAAAAGTGCGTCTTCATAGGATATCCCAAAGAGACTATTGGGTATACCTTCTACCTACGATCCGAAGGCAAAGTCTTTGTTGCCAAGAATGGATCCTTTCTCGAGAAAGAGTTTCTCTCGAAAGAAGTAAGTGGGAGGAAAATAGAACTTGATGAGGTAATTGTACCTCCACTCGAACCGGAGAGTAGCGCAGCACAGGAAGTTGTCTCTGTGGAGCCTACACCGGCTAGAGAGGAAGTTAATAATGATGATCATGAAACTTCAAATCAAGTTGCTATTCGAAGGTCCACTAGGACACGTTCCGCACCAGAGTGGTACGGCAATCCTGTCCTAGAGATCATGTTGTTGGACAACGGTGAACCTTCGAACTATGAAGAAGCGATGGCGGGCCCGGATTCCGACAAATGGCTTGAGGCCATGAAATCCGAGATAGGATCCATGTATGAGAACAAAGTATGGACTTTGGTGGACTTGCCTGATGATAAGCGAGCCATTGAAAATAAATGGATCTTTAAGAAGAAGACTGACGCAGACGGTAATGTGACCGCCTATAAAGCTCGGCTTGTCGCTAAGGGTTATCGACAAGTTCAAGGAGTTGACTACGATGAGACATTCTCACCCGTAGCGATGCTAAAGTCTGTCCGAATCATGTTAGCAGTTGCCGCATTTTATGATTATGAGATCTGGCAAATGGACGTCAAAATGGCATTCCTTAATGGCTTCCTCAAGGAAGAACTGTATATGATGCAACCGGAAGGTTTTGTCGATCCTAAAGATGCTAACAAGGTATGCAAGCTCCAGCGCTCCATCTATGGGCTGGTGCAAGCATCTCGGAGTTGGAACATTCGCTTTAATGAGGTAATTAAAGCGTTTGGGTTTGTACAGGTTTATGGAGAACCCTGTATTTACAAGAAAGTGAGTGGGAGCTCTATAGCATTTCTTATACTGTATGTGGATGACATGCTGATAATGGGAAATAATATAGAACTCTTGGAAAGTATCAAGGCCTACTTGAATAAGTGTTTTTCAATGAAGGACCTTGGAGAAGCTGCTTACATATTAGGTATTAAGATCTATAGAGATAGATCAAAACGCCTCATTGGTCTTTCACAAAGCACATGCCTTGAAAAGATATTGAAGAAGTTCAATATGGATCAGTCCAAGAAGGGGTTCTTGCCCGTGTTGCAAGGTGTGAGATTGAGTACGACTCAATGCCCGACCACGGCAAAGGATAGAGAAGAGATGAGTGCCATCCCCTATGCTTCAGCCATAGGCTCTATCATGTATGCCATGCTGTGTACCAGACCTGATGTGAACCTTGCCATAAGTTTGGTAGGGAGGTACCAAAGTGATCCCGGAGCGGAACACTGGACAGCGGTCAAGAATATCCTGAAGTGCCTGAAAAGGACAAAGGACATGTTTCTCGTTTATGGAGGTGCCGAAGAGCTCGTCGTAAAGGGTTACGTCGATGCTAGCTTCGACACAGATCCGGACGACTCCAAGTCGCAAACCGGATACGTGTATATTTTGAATGGAGGGGCAGTAAGCTGGAGCAGCAGCAAGCAAAGCGTCGTGGCGGCATCTACATGTGAAGCGGAGTACATAGCTGCTTCGGAAGCAGCAAAGGAGGGAGTCTGGATGAAGGAGTTCATCACCGACCTAGGAGTGATTCCGAATGCGTCGGGCCCGATGACTCTACTCTGTGACAACACTGGAGCTATTGCCCTTGCGAAGGAGCCCAGGTTTCACAAGAAGACAAGACACATCAAGCGCCGCTTCAACTCCATCCGTGATTACATTCAGGAGGGAGACATAGATATTTGTAAAGTGCATACGGATCTGAATGTCGCAGATCCATTGACTAAACCTCTCTCACGAGCAAAACATGATCAGCACCAGAATGCTATGGGTGTTCGATTCATCACAATGTAACTAGATTATTGACTCTAGTGCAAGTGGGAGACTGTTGGAAATATGCCCTAGAGGCAATAATAAATTGGTTATTATTGTATTTCCTGGTTCATGATAATTGTCTATTGTTCATGCTATAATTGTGTTAACTGGAAACCGTAATACATGTGTGAATACATAGACCACAACGTGTCCCTAGTGAGCCTCTAGTTGGCTAGCTCGTTGATCAATAGATGGTCTCGGTTTCATGACCATGGACATTGGATGTCGTTGATAACGGGATCACATCATTAGGAGAATGATGTGATGGACAAGACCCAATCCTAAGCATAGCACAAAGATCGTGTAGTTCGTTTGCTAAAGCTTTTCAATGTCAAGTGTCATTTCCTTAGACCATGAGATTGTGTAACTCCCGGATACCGTAGGAATACTTTGTGTGTGCCAAACATCACAACGTAACTGGGTGGCTATAAAGGTACGCTACGGGTATCTCCGAAAGTGTCTGTTGGGTTGACACGAATCGAGACTGGGATTTGTCACTCCGTGTGACGGAGAGGTATCTCTGGGCCCACTCGGTAAGACATCATCATTATGAGCTCAATGTGACTAAGGAGTTAGTCACGGGATGATGTATTACGGAACGAGTAAAGAGACTTGCCGGTAACGAGATTGAACAAGGTATGGGGATACCGACGATCGAATCTCGGGCAAGTACCATACCGATAGACAAAGGGAATTGTATACGGGATTGATTGAATCCCTGACATCGTGGTTCATCCGATGAGATCATCGTGGAGTACGTGGGAGCCAACATGGGTATCCAGATCCCGCTATTGGTTATTGGCCGGAGAGGTGTCTCGGTCATGTCTACGTGTCTCCCGAACCCGTAGGGTCTACACACTTAAGGTTCGATGACGCTAGGGTTATAGGGAAAAGGTATACGTGATTACCGAAGGTTATTCGGAGTCCCGGATGAGATCCCGGACGTCACGAGGAGCTCCGGAATGGTCCGGAGGTAAAGATTGATATATAGGAAGTCCAGTTTTGGTCACCGGAAAGTTTTCGGGCTCATCGGTATTGTACCGGGAGTGCCGGGAGGGTGCCGGAGGACCCCCGGGAGGGGTGTGACGACCAGAGGACTTAGTGGGCCTTTAGAGGAGGTGTGCCAGCCCATATTGGGCCAGCCAAGACCTCCTAGAAGGGCCCATGCGGCTGGGATCTAGAGATAAGGGCAAAAGGGGTTTGAAAGGAGGAGATCCACCTCCCTTGTGGGAGGTGGACTCCTCCCCCACTTCGGCCGAACCTCTCCTCCTTGGAGGAGGGGCCAAGCCAGCCCTCCCTCTCCCTCCTACTATATATACTTGAGGTTTTGGCCCTTTGAAAACAGGATTTGATCTCTCTCTCTCACGACGAAGCCCTACCTCTCTTCTTCCTCCTCCGCAGCGCTTAGG
Organism: Hordeum marinum; assembly: GCA_022496015.1. NCBI lineage: Eukaryota > Viridiplantae > Streptophyta > Magnoliopsida > Poales > Poaceae > Hordeum > Hordeum marinum. Next base: position 91,510,515 of record CM039674.1, read on the forward strand.
CGAAGCCCTGTCGGAATACCTTGCTACTCCACCACCACCACGCCGTCGTGCTGCTGTTGGAGCCCTTTCCCAACCTCTCCTTCCTCCTTGCTGGATCAAGGTGTTGGAGACGTAACCGGGCTGCACGTGTGTTGAACGCGGAGGTGCCGTCCGTTCGGCACTTGATCGGATCTACCGCGATCTGAATCGCTGCGAGTACGACTCCATCAACCGCGTTCTTGTAACGCTTCCGCTTAGCGATCTTCAAAGGTATGAAGATGCAATCTCTCCCCTCTCGTTGCTGGTTTCTCCATAGATAGATCTTGGTGAACGTAGGAAAATTTTGATTTACTACTACGTTCCCCAACACTCGCCGCCATCGTTTGCTGCTTGCTCTCGCCGTCGTCGCTTGTTGCTTGCTCCTGTAGCAGCTACTTGCTCCTGCTTCCGCAACCGCTTGCTGCTTGCTCCCGCAGACGTCACTTTTTTTGCGGGAGTCACCACAACACTTTGCAATGGATATCGGGGGAAGAGGGTCATCGACACCGTCAAATCCCATCCGAAAGGCTCCGACGGGCGCACCGTCCTTATGCTTTGTCATCCTGATCTATGGGCGGCAATACCAGGTAGCAAAATAAAACTCGTTGTTTGCCGCTAGATCTAAGATCGACGATACCCGATCCGTCTCGGCAATCACCTAGTAGCGCATGACCATGCCATCGCCCACGCGCCCAGGAGAAGAACCGCCATAACAAGACGTTGTCGCCTGTGTATGTGGAGATGGGATTGTGGCCACCAACGTCTCACTACCGGAGACTATCGACCCGGCTAGAAAATCCACATCCGTTGCTGCACATCCATGCCCTCTATCTCAAGCCGTCGTCTATATATCTCATCTTAGAATAACGTTGAACATGTTACCTTTGGCTCCGACGACCGAGTTAGCTCCAAGAAAATGAGGTCAACGGCAAGAAAATCACCGTCATTTCCTATCCCAAGAGGGGAGCTAAGTTTTTCCGAAAAAAAGGAAAGAGTGGAGCAATGCAATAACACCTTCAACAAGGAATACAATCCTCGAAAGTGTCAATGTCGTCACTTTTTGCCGAGACGGAGTATCCCCAACTCCCCTCACGCCCTCCCATACGCATCAAACATCGGGATCAAAGGCTTCTTACCCAATGCGTCGGTGAAAAAAAAAACAAGCCGTTGGAGCATGTCCGGATGATCATCCTAGCCGCCACCAAAGATCAGACCACATGACGCCGCGAATCAGGCGACCACCACAAAGAGCTACATTGTCGACTTTTGCTTGTGGTGGATCTGATGATCCAACCATCAATCTTTTTTACAATCCAACGATCTAAAAATATACAACTCCTTGTCAAGGGATCTAGCCCAATAAACCAGGATAGGCCAATAGTAGAACTGTTTATAAAAATATATATTTTCATTTTTCTTTTATTTTTTTCCCTATAATATAAAGCTATTAAAAAATCCTAGATGGGCCATGACCCATCCTGTCCACCCTCTCACTCCGCCACTGCTCCTTGTTCAAAACAAAAATACAATTCATAAAAACCGTCTCATCCTAGTCGTCCTGGCATCCAGCCAAGTCTTCTCGACAGTTGAGAAAAAAACTCCCCACCTCCCTGTCTTCACAGTGAAGGAAAGGAAGCGAGCCATCGTCTCCAACGTCCACGCCACGCGCTTCCCCCGCCTTATTTTACTCGCCTCCCTCCGATCCCCCGTCCCTCTCCACCCTCCTAGTCTCCTCCCTCCTCAATCCCCTCCGCCTCAACCCGCGACGACCCCGCTTGCGCTAGGTCCCCCCCCCCCCCCCCCCCCCCCCCCTCCTCTCGCCATGGGCGCCGCCGAGGACCACCACGAGGAGGCCAGCCCCCTCCTGTCCCCGCCCGACGCCGAGAAGCTCCCCTCGGCGCAGGATCCCGCCAAGGGCTGCGCCGACGGGGTACCCGTCGTCATGGGCGAGCCGGTCGCCGCGCCGCGAGAAAGCTGGGACTCGGGGATCCTCTCCTGCCTCGGCCGCAACGACGACTTCTGCAGCAGCGACCTCGAAGTCTGTACGTGCCTCTCGCATCCAGATCTCTCTCGGTTTTAGGCTAGGCTCCGTTGTTGGGGTAGGGATTGAGAGGAATAGGTGCCTGCGCTGCCTCTATCGAGCTCGATCCCGGCGGAAATCATAGTATTGCCTAGGATTCTTAGTAACTTTGACAATGAGATCCCTGTGGTGCACGGCAATTATGAGATTTGTAATATGTTCGCTTCTTATGTGAAATTTGGGCGTGATTCTGGAACTAAATGGAGTCAGGACGCAATATTTTATTGGAATTGAGTTGCTGTGAACTAGTATCACTTGCAAAATGTGTTACTTATTGAGGCGGAGTTCGGGATCATGACTCCTATAGAGGCCTTGAAAGTAGGAATATGCATACTTATTTCAAGGGTTAGGTAAAGTTGTCATGATACATTCGTAGTATGGAAGTTGCTTCTTCGAAGGCAACCCATATCACTAAATTTTCTATGTGTCATTTCAAATTTGAGCTATATTGCCCCTGCTGCGATGCACCTTAAGCGATAGTTTAGGAATCTGCAAATTACTGTTGGCTGGCTCACACTTTACATTCTTAAATGGGCAGTACACAGACCTTGGATAGGATGCATCGTTCAGTTATAATAAGTAATCATGGACCTGTTCAATTACAGGCCGGGCCCTGTGGCGTGCTAAATATTGTTATCTAACTGAAGCACCTGGACCCTTCTATGCAGAGGGTTATTATTTTTACTTCAAACAAATTAATGTGAACTAATAACGTATGACAATGTTGTCTTCACTGACCAACTAATTAGGCCCTATGACGTTTGTATGTTTGAACTGTGTCTGTTTGTTGTAGTGCGTAGAATTATGTTTGAACTAATTAGGCCCTATGAAGTTTTTATGTTTGAACTGTACCTCCTTCAAACTATTTAGTGTAAGCTCATAGCATATGACAATGCTGTCCTAACAGGCCAACTAATTTGGCCTTATGAAGATATATGTATGAGCTGTGGGTGTTTCTTGTAGTGCAGGGAATTTATTGCAATGACCCTTTTTAGTCTACCATTTTTGTTCGAACTTCAACAAAAAACTAACTAAATGGTGTTTGTATATTGTTAGGTCTTCTTGGAAGTGTAGCACCATGTGTGCTGTATGGCAGCAATGTTGAGAGGCTTGCAGCAGCACCAGGGACTTTTGCAAACAGCTGCTTGCCTTACACTGGTCTTTATATGCTTGGGAACTCTCTCTTTGGGTGGAACTGCCTAGCCCCATGGTTCTCTCATCCCACTCGTACAGCTATTCGTCAAAGATACAATCTTGAGGCAAGCTTTCTCTCATTCTGCATTGTGATGATATATCTATTTGTAGTTGTCGCCCTTTAACATTAGAATCAGGACGCTGGGCTGAAATTTGCCTATTGTAAAATGACTAGTCTAGTTTAAATAAATTTCTAAGACAACTTCTGCTGCATATGCTGTGTAGTTGTCCCGTCCTCCCATGGTAGCGCTGTTGCAAGCAATATACTGACATGGCTGCTATGCACGTTTTGTCTTACAGGGTAGCTTTGAGGCTTTCACTAGGCAATGTGGGTGCTGCGGTGGCCTCGTCGAGGACGAGGAGAGGCATGAGCACCTGGAGGTTGCCTGCGACCTTGCGACCCACTACTTCTGCCACCCTTGCGCGCTCTGCCAGGAGGGGCGTGAGCTGCGCCGCAGGGTTCCCCACCCTGGCTTCTACGGGCGCTCCGTCGTCGTCATGATGCCACCCACGGAGCAGACTATGGGGCGTGCCATGTGAACTGGTCCAGCCCATAGCTGCTCTTGTGCGCCTTGATGTTGTGTTGCCTTGGATCTTTTCACCTTTCGGTCCGTAAATACAGAATAATGTCATGTGAACATGTTGTAATGTGATTATGTGAATTGTGAATCTCAACTGTTTCTCGTTACCGACTGCTGCTGTGTCATGTATGGATTGTGGATTCTGCTCATTGTCTGACTACAGTGTGAACTGAAATATGACGTGTCCTTGTTCTCTACTCCTGAATTTATGTCAGAGCCCAAATTTAGTGGGCATGCTAGTCTTAACTATTGGTTAAAATGCTGAAATGCCTGTTAACCTAATTTTTTGGCAGAAGTAGTTCAATTTTCTGTAGGACGGAAACCCTAAATTTAAAATCCTGCCGTGCAGCGAAGTGATGCACGGCCCAAATTGCCAACACCTACAACATGCTTGGGTTGAGTAGATTTTTGTGTGCTCCTGCCTAAACCTGATCATTTGTCGGGTCGGATTGGGTTCAGACCAGGCTTGACAAAGCCTGAAGAAAAGATCCTGAGCGCCGCCCGAAGCACATGGACAGTGACATTTTTAACTAAATTAATCATATTCGGGATATTATATTAATTTATTATACCTATATTTTAAATAAAAAATATTTATATGTAAAATTTGGGATTTATTCGGGCTTTCACGTCGGGCTTTGGGCGAGAAAGTGGAGCCCGAGCGTGGCCCGAATTTCTGGCTTCATGTACGGGCCTTCGAGCCAGGTTGTCCATTAACAAGTCTACTCCAGCCTAATGTTTGCTGAATACAACATTTAGTTTCTGCTGTGAATTTATTTTTGGTTAGGTGGCAATTTTAAGTCAGATTTTTTGCATTTGAAGGAAACCCCTGATTTTAGGTTAAACCCGCAGTACATATCATTTTTTAAATATCCATATTATTTAAAACCTAACTGAATATGAACACCTATTATTTTCCCTATTATTCATTAAAAAATACTATTTAAGATGCAACTTTAATTAATAGCTCATGATCCGTCTTTTTTCCTATTGGTGTCGATCCAGATTGAAAATGAACACCTCACCAAAAACCAACATTGAAGACACAAAAAGTCATTTATAATCATACATCTCACCGAAAACTCATAGAAAAAAGCATATTTCTCATCTTATGTTTAGAGAGAGACGTCTTAGAATTAACTATTAAAAATAGTTTAAAGTGTACAAGCATCGTACAGACGCATGTGTCCGTACGGGCGAAGGACAATGACTACCGTGTGAACTGAAATATGACGTGTCCTTGTTCTCTACTCCTGAATTTATGTCTGAGCCCAAATTTAGTGGGCATGCTAGTCTTAACTATTGGTTAAAATGCTGAAATGCCTGTTAACCTAATTTTTTGATTGCTAATCTTTTGGCAGAAGTAGTTTAATTTTCTGTAGGACGGAAACCCTGCATTTAAAATCCTGCCGTGCAGCGAAGTGATGCACGGCCCAAATTGCCAACACCTACAACATGCTTGGGTTGAGTAGATTTTTGTGTGCTCTTGCCTAAACCTGATCATTTGTCGGGTCGGGTTGGGTTCAGACCAGGCTTGACAAAGCCTGAAGAAAAGATCCTGAGCGCCGCCCGAAGCACATGGACAGTGACATTTTTAACTAAATTAATCATATTCGGGATATTATATTAATTTATTATACCTATATTTTAAATAAAAAATATTTATATGTAAATTTTGGGATTTATTCGGGCTTTCATGTCGGGCTTTGGGCGAGAAAGTGAAGCCCGAGCGTGGCCCGAATTTCGGGCTTCATGTTCGGGCCTCCGAGCCAGGTTGTCCATTAACAAGTCTACTCCAGCCTAATGTTTGCTGAATACAACATTTAGTTTCTGCTGTGAATTTATTTTTGGTTAGGTGGCCAATTTTAAGTCAGATTTTTTGCATTTGAAGGAAACCCCTGATTTTTAGGTTAAACCCGCAGTACATATCATTTTTTAAATATCCATATTATTTAAAACCTAACTGAATATGAACACCTATTATTTTCCCTATTATTCATTAAAAAATACTATTTAAGATGCAACTTTAATTAATAGCTCATGATCCGTCTTTTTTCCTATTGGTGTCGATCCAGATTGAAAATGAACACCTCATCAAAACCAACATTGAAGACACAAAAAATCATTTATAATCATACGTCTCATCAAAAACTCATAAAAAAAGCATATTTCTCATCTTATGTTGAGAGAGAGACGGCTTAAACTTAACTATTAGAAATAGTTTAAAGTGTACAAGCGCCGTACAGACGCATGTGTTTGTACGATCGCATCCCTTCGCCCGTACGGACGCTTGTGTCCGTGCAGGCGCCTCTTCCATGTCGATGCCCTCTTAAGGCACCCCTTGACTTGTATATATATTCTATTGATCAATGGAAAAAACACATGGATTCATTCACTCGGTTACATCTCGTTCTTACTTTAACACGTTATCAGCATGCTCTTCATCTGCGCGGTTTCAAGATTGAGAGAAAACATAAAGAAGAAGAAGGGCTCCACGATGGTCCGCCCTTGCCGAGGTTGCCCGCTCGCCTGCGGCTGTGGCCGCAGCGCCCGCCTCGCGCACTCGCCTGTGGCTATGACCGTAGCGCCCGCCCCGCGCGCTCGCCTGTAGCCATAGCCGTGGCGCGGTTGTCACAATCGCGATTCTGTTATACGATTCTACGATTTTACGATCCAAACGAACATCTCTGATTCTACGATTTTGGTTCATAGAATCTACGTTTCTACGATCCTGATAGTGAAGATTCTACGATTTGCGATCGTACCATCGGAGTTCCGATCCGATTCAAAATCATGATTCTAACAACCTGTGGCTGCATCCACGCCGCCCGCCCTGCTCATCGTGCCTCGGGATACGGCCTTCGCGCCGCTGCTCGTGGCCCATGTTGACGCCAACGCGGGCTCGTGTAGCCTCGCGGAGAGGCCCTTCGGCCGCACCATGGCCACCATCGACTGCCGTGTCGGGACTTGAGCACCGCCCAGCCGGACGAGGTCGTCATAATCGACGACCACAACAAGGCAGCGGCGCTGTCGTCTCCAACCCCCTGCGGTTGTTGAAGCCAAAGCCAGCGATGTGGTTCTCGACGCGGACATTGCTAGGCCGTCGCGCTTGTCGTCCCCGACGCCCGCTGCCGTCTTATGGCCCTCGGCCTTCTCCTAACAACCTCGTCGTCGAGCAGGCCACAATGGTACATGAATCCACTGGAGCGAGAGCGATTTCTGTGGCAGTCTCCGTGAGTGGGGGATCGAGCGCTGGAGATTTCCATCTCTGGTGGGGACTTGTTTCCTTATCTCTTGGGTTGACCAGATCGTGGCCTACCAGGCTACCACACATGCCTTTACGAGCATACGCTTATGTATATATGCATGTGGCTGGTAATTAGGCCATGGGTCATGAGCGGATAAAACATCCCTTTAATTACATATATTATTTGCAATTAAGATTTTTTTAATTTCTTATAAAAATAAATTCAGTATCTCTAAAGTACTGATTTGCGATTGAGAAATTTCTCCTCTCGCAAAACAATCTTATTGCGATTGAGATTAATTATCTCTCGCAAAATATTAATTCACTTTGCTGAATTATCTTGCAATTTGATACAAGATCATCTTATTTAATTTAAGATCTATACAATTCAAGTTTTTTACTTGAACATCAAGTTTGCGACATCATTACTATTCATTACAATGGTAGTGTATTTCTATTGAGTATGATGTATTCCGAAATGTATGTATCTTCATGTTTAACACATGTCGAGCTTAATACGTCTATTTACAATTGAAATTTTCCATTTCTTGCAAATACAGATGCAAAATTCAAAGTGATTTCGTTAAATTGATGCTTAGGATCACAAGGTAGTCATATGGATCTACTACCTATGCAGATTATCGATGACTACTGAGAAAGCCTACATTTTGTCGTTTTTCGACATTATGATTTCTTTACAAAGTGCTTCCCCACACATTTTATCAAGTCATGACATAAGGCATTACGAGTGAGTATCTACTGATTTCATCAGATTATACTCCCTTGTGATGCGAGATCTACTCCATTTTGGAGATTATCTTCAAGGTGTCACATTTAGCAATTTGAGATTCACATTAATGCTTTCAAGATAACTTCTTGAAATACCCATTAATTTTGCTAAGTTCATTACAACATCAACCATGATGGTTTTTAATTTACTGGCCGTAAATTGATTATCTCTGGTTTACCATAGCGATAACATATGGCTATAGAATTTGAGGCATTCGCCCTCAATGGCCACCACTGCCCCATCTGGGCCATGGACATCATGATCTCTCTTGTGTCCCGTGGGATAATGTGTGCAATCCTGGATTCATCTCTGGTCAGGATCACACCGTTAACAGGAAAATGTTGTATTATATATCATAAGCCATTAGATTCAGATCTCAGCATCTGGCTATTCTGTATCAGCAATTTCTGGGATACAATGAACCTCAAGGGCAAAGGTTTGAAGCTCGCTTCAAACTTCAACCCGACATCACCAGTGATGACGGGGCCTTATGAGCATGGAGAATGTGATGGTTTAATATGCCTCAGCCGACATGTTTGGAGCTATGAATAGTCTTTCAATCTCCTGAGTGGTCAATATAATTTATGTCCATTCATGGTGTTGTAACAATAACATACATATTGTTGTCATCATATATTGTATATCACAATATATTGTATCGGCACTTTGGTACAAATACATTTGTATGTATTCTATATATCTGAGTGATTTTCATATTGAGAATCTTCAAGTCTATATATAGATTTATGCGGGAGTCAATCTGATGAAAGATGATATGTGCCTTGTTGACATATGCACCACAAACCCTATACTCAGGAAAGTGAAATATTTCCACTCTTGTTGAGAGAAAGGAGATATTTTAAAATCACTAGACGCGTTGAGGTATTTATTGGCTCAACTTGACTCATATTTACTATCCATGTGGGTACGCGAGTAATCTCGGGATGCTTTATTGCTTTCCGGTTTAACTCGTACCCTAATACACTATAGAGGTATCCATCAAAACAGTTTTCATAGCGAAACTTATGATGACAATAAAGAGGAATATATTCTCTTTACCATATGCAATGGATATGGCAAGCACATTCTCTATGTACCATATGGATTGTACTACATATACTACAAAGCCTGTAGCACATGTTGCGTCCAAGATAGTTTTCCAAAATGTATTGTACATGACAAACTTGGCATACTTGCCTTGTTCATCTAGACATTGGGTTGAAACCGAAACTATCAGCAATTCCATTGGTTTATGATTATTATGGTGCTAAATTCTAACAATATTTGGATTTTGTGTGCACTACATGTGATACAGAAAAGCTAATTTTAAGGCTTGCACACCTTAAAGTCTACGCTGAACCACTCAGACTCTTTGAATGCATCAAGTTGAGGTAAGTGGCTCTTCCCATCCATTGACTAGACTATTCAGATGTTTTATGGTTCTAAAAGACACATCTATACAATGTTCTCAAGTGTTTTTATCCACACGAAACCATTGGCTCATTATCCTGACACCGATTTCAAGCAAATCGAAAGGATAACATTGCAGAATTCTCCTTGAGTGCTTTCTCTATGGCCCTTGGATTGAAGTTTAGCAATTTGTCCTAATGTCTAGAATCAAGATGGTTTGGTAGAATCCTATATCCAAATATTTCAGCTCATTACATTATCTTTACTTTGTAATTGCAACTTGCCAACTTTACGTTGGAGTCATGCCATTTTATACGCTCATGACAAAACTGCATAATATTATTCTCCTCTATCTTTGATACGTGGAAATCTACCAAGTATTTCCCATCCGCGATAATTCGGTTGCATACCGATATCACCGCCTCGCATACATCATTGGCCCCTCACCATATAGTTGGGATCTATGTGAGGAATAACTGTATTTCCGTCCATACCTCAAGCCCCTTGCATGGGAAGTTATTCAAGGCCAGTATGCTGATTCAATGAGGAATATTTCCAGGCATTAGGGGGAGAATTCAAGTACCATGAAGAATTCCAGGAAATTGATGAAATGTTCAACACATTTCTGCCTCAAATCCACGTACTTAAAGATTTGAACCATGCGTTCAGAAGATTTGCAACACATTGCAAATAACCTGCGAGAATCATTTACTGACTATAAAGGTGTCACACAATCCTACAATCCTGCATAAGTATGCCTGAAAGAGTGGACGTACCAACAAAATCTACTCCACTCCCTGTTCAAAGCAACAGGGGGAGATGCATGGCAAAAGTACATCAGGATTCAGCTTCTCGCAAGCAAGGATATCAATGCCTATGAATCAGTAAATGCAAGTCAACTTCACGTTGACACACACCTAATGGGTAGTATACACCCAGTGGATGGTAAACCTCCACCAACCCAGGTCATAGTGCACATAATGACCGGGACATCGAAATACCCGACTCGGCTGCATTGGGAAATCGCCTACAGTCACCATGGGTAACGATATTCCTATCAACTCTATATTGACATATAGGATCTAGAGAAACATATAATCGAAAGTCTACAACTATCGACATCTATTTCTCAACTAGATTGCAAAATCATTTCAAATGATTCAGATCCAAATACTATGGCCATGGCATAGTGTGAACAACACTCGGACTGAACTCAAGCAAAGGTTATAATCTAGGTAGAAATGATCTTGCTCAATAATGGAAAGGTATCCATAAGCAATACCTACACCGGTTTTCTTCTGGAAACAAAATTGAGAAAAACGAGGTGGTGAAACAAATAGCAAGTATTGTAGCACAAGGGTTTATGCAGATACCCAACTATTCTCTAGAGGTGGAATCTCTTTCCGATAACTTATATCACTGGCAGTACAGAATCATCTATCTCTGTAGTTGATAGATGTAGTGATCACATATCCATGTGGATCACTAGATTCAGACACATATGATTGATTCCTGATGGAATCTCACTCCTGAGTCGAAATGCAAAACGCAACATACATTGTGTAAAATCAGTAAGTCACCATACGACTTATTGTTGTCGGCGCATATGGTACAACCAACGTAGTGAGATCCTTATACACAAGGATTACTGCTACAATGATGATTATCCATGTCTGTGTGTCTGCAATGACAACACATGTAATCATCTAAATGACGGAGTTTAAAATGAAGGATTTGGGTAAACCAAAATACCGCTCGTTACTACAACTTGAGCACCTTCATCCATACATTATGGTATACTATGTTGTCTATATCCATAATATATTGGAGGAATTCATTGTGGACAAATCTTATCCATCCATAACTCTCATGGTAGTTTGTTCTCTAGACGTAGAGAAAGATCTATTTAGACCAAGAGATGATGAAAATGAGATATTGGGACTCAACGTTCCATAATGCCATTGGATCCACCAAACACAATTAGTTGGTACTCAAGAATATCTTTCGATATCTTCAAGGCATCAAACATCTTGTCCTGGTTTTTCAGTTTCATAGAATTGTGAACACCGGTATCATTGTATACATCGACCAGATCCCCACTATGTCGGATCGTAGACAAGCTTAGTGTTCCTACTAGGTGTGGTAGCCCTCTCATGAAGAGTCTTCGAAAAAACCCTCATGGCTACATCCACCAACCATTATCTTAACGATAATGTTTCTTGTGTTGTCCGGATGCAAACATGTTACATAATAAGCAATAACACTGTATTGCATAACTTGCAAATCAAATCATGTGACTGATTTATCCATCGGGTGTCTACCAACTTCTATATTCCAGAAATGTGTTCATGGAATTGGTATGTGACGGCTTCGAAATTTGCAAGAATTAGGGGGGGGGGTATCTTCTTGAATTGTTCGTGTTTAATGCATCATATTATACTCTTATTCCCTTCATGAGTTTTATTATCCAGGTTCTCATAAAGATTTTTAATGAGATAATATCAACATGAGATCATATGTCATACTTTCAGTTTTCCCCACCGGGGTTTTAGGGAAGTATAGACGACATATTTATTGTCCTCTTAATTCTATGAGTTTTCTCATATTGAGTTAAATGAGGCAATAACCATTATAAGTTGCATCATTTTCTCCTTATTTTTCCCACCGGGTTTCAAGGAGTTTTAGCAACATATTATACACACTATTCTCCTCATATTTTTCTCACAGGGTTTTTGGAGGAGTAATTCAAGATGATTAATTATAAACGATGGACTTTCCGAAGATCGATGATTCTTTATATACAAGACGACGTTGTACAAGGGGGAGTGTTAGAAATAGTTTAAAGTGTACAAGGGCCGTACAGACGCATGTGTCCGTACGGTCGCATGCATCCCTTCGCCCGTACGGACACCTATGTCCGTGCAGGCGCCTCTTCCCATGTCGGTGCCCTCTTGAGGCACCCCTTGACTTGTATATATATTCTATTGATCAATGGAAAGAACACACTGATTCATTCACTCGCTTACATCTCGTTCTTACTTTAACATTAACAATATACAAACGGGTTGTGTTATGTGAGCACCGGCATCGTGGATGAATGTGTGAAGGAGGATAAGCGACAAGAAAGATAAGATGACATGTGTTGAAATAAAAGACGGCCTATTGCGGTCTTTTGAGTCAGGGCTACTGGGTTTGGGAGTTTGGTATTTTTTGTTCCACTGCAACACACAAACTCTTTTGTTATTGTTTACAAATACTTCCTTTGTTTCCGAATATAAGTTATTTTAAAGATTACACTACAAACTACATATGAAACAAAATAAGTGAATCTACATTTTAAAGTATGTCTATATATATCTGTATGTAGTTTGTAGTGGAATTTTAAAAATACTTATATTTAGGAAGAGGGAGTAGACAACAACAGACAATTTTTAAAGTTACAATTTTTTGTTTTGAAATTTATGAAGAATGTTAACAGTTTTGATTTTTTTGAATAATCTGAACATTTATTTGAAAACACATTTGTTTCTGAATTCTGATCATTTTTTGTTTTTTGAATACTTTTTCTGAAAGCACATGCAATTTTTGAAATTTCGAACGTTTTGACAGGTGGCAAAACCAGCATCGATATAACCTTTTGTTTTTTGAGAATCCGATATAACCTATATGGGGGTAGACCCACCTCTCGATTGACCCTGTGAGAAATCACGGCCCGGCCCGCCTAGCCATACTAGCATTCTGGTAGCAAATGGCTAGCGAGAAGGTTAATGGGCCGCGGCTCGCCTAGCCATACGTGCGAGCGCTGCTGGTTCCCCAACAATAAACTGAACTATCTCGAACCCGGCCCACCGTACGGTCTTGCTTAGTCTCCGCCCCGTCCCCGGTTTGGTCCGTTCCTATCATCACCGAGCCTCGCAGCCGTCGAGCTCCGCCGCCGTAAACGATGGCCGACGGCAACGCCCCCGGCTCGCCGGCTTCTTCGCTCCAGAGCCACCGCTACGCCATCAAATCCTCAGGTCCCCACTCCAACACTCTCCTCCTCCTCTTTGCTCACCTCGCCGTGCCTCTGCAATTCCGTCGAACAGTTCGCGCACGGCGGCGGGGAAAACCCTAGTAGTCTCCTAAGCAAGCCCAGAAGTCTCTTTGATTGCGGGGATAGGAGCGGCGAGCGCGAAGTGTCTCTTGCCTTCCTCGGCAAGAAGCACCTCGCCGACATGGTTCGGGCAGTGCTAGGTCGAGCCGGTTCAAAGTTTAACAGTAAGCTGGTACTAGTAGTGTCTTATCGTGCCTATTGCCCAGAAACTCTTGGATTATGGTTGGTGTATCTGAAACTCGGCAAGTTAGAATTGGACAGACATCAATTTGGCATGTTGTGAATTTGGACAGAAACCTAGGCAGTAGCTAGAAATGCACTTCTGCAAGATAGGTAGCCAATTATAGTAGTTTTGAACAAGGGCACCACTACGGTGTGACCGCGCTGCCACACCGGCATGTTTTTCGCATGACCCACACGACCGTTTGTGTGGAGTAGAGCCCGTTGCGCCCATAGACAGCGCTCCAAACGTTCCCGCTCTACGATTAATGTTTGAACAATTTATTGGAGTGAAACTTTATCAGCTTCATTGTAGTGT